>CM051239.1:130923153-131554403 GCA_027917425.1 Gastrophryne carolinensis
GCCTATAGAGTCATATATTGTACATATATTTAGTGTATGGTTTAATGTGCCTGATTGCATGCTCGTGTACATACATTGTATCTGGAGTGACTGTTGTTTTTTCCAGGGCAGATCCCGGGATCCCATGCTTAAGGGGTTTTCCCGGACTTAGTTTCCTGCCAGTGTGGGATTTCCCAAAAATTTGCACCATATAATTCCTCCCACACGGGACATTAAAAGGGGCATCCCGGGTCGCTTATTGCATAAATCCCTGGGTAGTTGTGAATACCACAATTTCACCATATGGAGGCTTCCAACGATTCCGGAAACGATCCCTCGGGGCAATTCAGGCTATGTATGGGGTTGGGGGGCTCCTCTTCCTGAGGGATGAGGTCATACTCTGTGTTTCATGTGCACAACGGAACATTACGCGGCAGTCCGGTGCTCCGGTATTCGGTCCTCCGCCCGTGTCCTCACCTACCCCTCCCCGTCTTTTCCAGACCCCATGTGACGTCATGGGGGGGATTCGCAATTTGAGGTTTGCGCCAGGTGGGCCGGCCTTGAGAAATTTTTCCGTTGCGGTTGCCCAAAAGGCTCCGGCTTAGCGGAAACATCCTTCCCCGGCTCCGCCGGCCTGTGATGTTTATGGTTTGAGTCCTTAGACTGGTCCCATTGACCCCCCACTTGGGGAATCGAATACGCCTGTTGTCCAGCATTTGTGTAGTGCTGCTGGTGAGCGAGCGACGGGGGGGCGATCTTGACACCCCTTTGCTCCTGGCTCAAAAGTTTGAGGTTTTTGCATTAGACCCGACTGCACGGCCCAGCGGTTAGAGCATAAGTTTATGGAGCTTTATGCCTCGGCGGTGCAGGTTCAGATCCTACTCTGTCATTATGTATACTTAAATCCCCCTGAGGTGGCTCCCCCGCCTGCGGCCAAGCCGCGCATGGTCGTCCTTGTAGGATGGGAGCTGCCTACTCGGTTTGTTTAGTTGTGCTGGCCGCTCTGGTTGACGCCAGGGTGATGTGTAGTAGGACCACGGTCTTATTGGGGGCTATCCAGCGGTCAGTGTGCCTGCGGCAATGGACTGCTGATTCTAATTCAAAAAAAAAAAAAAAAATCGCTTACGGCTCTCCTCCTGGTGGGCCTGCGCCTGTTTGGTGAGAAATTGGATTCGGTTGCCAAGGGAGGTAAGTTACCTCAGCGCAAGAAACTTTGTCGTTCCTTTCGGGGGCGGCCTCTTTTGATCCCTCCTTTCGGGGAGCCAGAGCTGGCAGAGGTGTGGGCTTTTCGGAAGCTGGAACAGGGGTAGAGGCCGTGGCCGTCCCGGTCACTCCTGGGGTGCATAACCCAAGCCCGCTGTCAAGGCCGCTCAGCAATGAGGGGGCGCCATCACCCTTGCGGGTGGGGGGACGGTTGCGACACTTCTCCCGGGTGTGGGACCAGGCGGTCTCGGACAGGTGGATCCGGGAGGTGGTGTCGGCCGGTTACAAGCTGGAGTTCGAGTCCCGACCTCCTCCAAGATTTTCCAGGTCTCGTGTTCCCTCAGATCCTTTGGCCGCGCAGGGGCTCCTGGCGGCGGTGAGGAATCTTCTGGAAATGGCAGTCATCTGCCCGGTCCCTCCTTCGGAGGTGGGCCGCGGGTATTATTCCAATCTCTTCACAGTGCCCAAGAAGGACGGGTCGGTTCGTCCCATCCTGGATCTGAAGTTCCTCAACGTGTTTATTCGTCCCCGGAAGTTTCGCATGGAAACTCTGCGTTCTGCCATCAATTCTCTGCGGCAGGGGGACTTCATGACGTCCATAGACATCAAGGATGCCTATCTTCATATTCCTATATTTCCGGCTCACCAAAGGTTTCTTCGCTTCGTGGTGGAAGATCAGCATTTTCAATTTGTGGCTCTTCCGTTCGGCCTTACCTCGGAGTTAACCAAGGTGTTGGCGGGCGTGATTGCCCTTCTCAGAGCTCAGGGGATACGCATTGTGCCCTATCTGGACAATCTTCTCATCATGGCTTCTTCCTTCAGTCAAGCGGAGGTGGACACCAGGACGGTGGTATCCACTCTGGAGAGGTTCGGCTGGGTGATCAACTACCCCCAAGTCCTCTCTCATTCCGGCCAGGGTGGTGCCCTTTCTAGGGATGTCCTTGGATTCTTGCCGACACAGGGTGTTTCTACCTCAAGCCAAAGTTCTCTTGATTCAGGAATTGGCGCAGCTTCTTCTTTCCAATCCTTTCCGGCTAGGGATGAGACTCGTGGGGTTGATGGTAGCTTCCTTCGAGGCAGTTCCCTTTGCTCAGTTTCACACGATGACGCTTCAGCTTCATCTGTTGGCATCTTGGGACCGGCGACCGCGGTCGTTGGATCGGTCCTTCCGGATGTCCTCCCGGGTTCGGCAGTCTCTACAGTGGTGGATGGTTTCGGACAATCTCTTGAGGAGCAGGTCCTTTCTGACGCCTCTTTGGGAAACTGTCACCACGGACGCCAGTTTGTTGGGATGGGGAGGTTTCTGGAAGGACCTTCGTTTCCGGGGGCGGTGGGGTCCTCTGGAGGCCCACTTGCCCATCAATGTTCTGGAGTTGAGAGCCATCAGGTTGGTTCTGTCTCACCTGACACAGCATTTACAAGGCTTGCCGGTTCAGGTTCGGTCGGACAATCAGACGACGGTTGCTTACATCAATCACCAGGGAGGGACTCGCAGTCTGAGTGCCCTCAGAGAGGTGTCTCTGATTCTAGCCTGGGCGGAGACTCATGTCCCTTGCATCTCGGCAGTGTACATTCCAGGAGCGGAAAACACGGAGGCGGACTTCCTGAGCAGGTGCTCTTCCCGCCGGGGGGAATGGTCTCTCCATCCCCAGGTGTTTCGGTCGCTTCGTCTCCGGTGGGGGACGCCGGAGGTGGATCTCTTTGCCTCTTGTCACAATTACAAGCTTCCGACATTCGTGTCGCTCTCTCGGGATCCTCTGGCTCTGGCGGTGGATACCATGTCCCTGAGCTGGGGGTACCTGGTTCCTTTATCTGTTTCCTTCGATCCCCATGCTAGGCAAGGTGTTGCGAAAGCTGGCCCTGGACGGCTCCAAGGTTGCCAAGGAGGGTGTGGTTCGCAGACATCGTTCGTCTGGCGGTGGATCAGTTCGATTTGCCTCTTCGGCCGGATCTTATCACACAGGGTCAACTGCGTTACCCTAATTTACCAACGCTGGCTTTGACGGCCTGGCTGCTGAAATCTCTATCTTAGGGGAGGAAGGTCTTTCGGATTCTGTTTTTCAGACTTTTATTAGTGCCAGGAAGAGGTCCTCTTATACCTTCTATTATAGGACTTGGAGATCTTATATGATTGATGTGAGGCTAGATCTTTGCCCTGTTGGATCTTTTCTGTTTCCAGGATTTTGGTATTTCTTCAATCGGGGCTGGACTCTGGTCTTCAGCTGGGTACTTTGAAGGGGCAGGTTGCTGCCTTGTCTGTCTTTTTTCAAAAGTCCCTTGCGTTTCATCCTTTGGTCAAGACTTTCTTCCAGGGGGTCTCGCATTGCGGCCTCCTAGGAAGCCTTTGCTCCCTGTTTGGGGTTTGAATTTGGTTCTCTCTGCTCTTCAGGCTCCTTCTTTTGAGCCTTTGCAGAATATTGCTCTTTCTACTCTGACTCAGAAGGTTGCCTTTTTGGTGGCCATCACTTCGGTTCGGCGCGTTTCAAAGTTGGCAGCTTTGCTGGTTCAGGCTCCTTACTTTGAGAGACATCAGGACAAGTGGTTTTCCGCTTCAAACCGGACTTTCTTCCTAAGGTGGTCTCTGCTTTTCTTCTTAACCAGGGCATTGTTCTTCCTTCCTTGTGTCCTAAGTCTAGGAATGACAAGGAGAAGGTTTGCACTGTTTGGACGTGGTACGCTGTGTGAAGTACTATTTGTTTACTACATCTCCTTTTCGTAAGACTGTTGACTTTTTTGTGGTGCCCTGTGGGCCTAGGAAGGGTTTGGCTTCGGCTGAGTCTTACATTAGCAAATGGCTTCGTCAGGCTGTTGGGGCCTATTTTGCCAAGGGGAAGGCTCCCCCTTTTCGTATCTATGCTCATTCTACTCGTGCTGTTGGAGCGCCTTGGGCTTTTCAGCATCAGGCTTCTGTTGAACAAGTTTGTAAGGCTGCTACTTGGTCTTCTGTTCACACTTTTTCCAAGCTTTCCAAGGTTGATGTGCGGGCTTCAGCGGATGCTGTTTTTGGCCGCAAGGTTCTGCAAGCTGCAGTGGTTTGAGTTTTGCATTGTGGCCTTGTTGGATACCCGCCCTTTCTGGACGCTGCTTTTGGATGCCCCAAGTGTAAATATTAATGTTTGAAGCTGGGTGTGTGACATACTTAAAATACCATTTTGTGAATACTCACCTGTAAAATGGGTATTATAAGTATGTCACACACCCCGCTTCAGCCGCCCTTTTTGGTATCCTGGATTCTTTATAGGGTGAAGCTTTGTTTACAGTTTGAGGGTTACCAATAGTTTTTTTCCTGGTACCTTGTCTTTACTGCTGTTTGAAAACTGGGAGATAAGTGGGAGGTCCCAGGTATTATGGATCAGGATGGGCTCGTTTTTCATGACTTCTCTGCACTGTCGCCACCTGCTGGTGGAGTAACCCAAGTGTAAATATTAATGTTTGAAGCGGGGTGTGTGACATACTTATAATACCCATTTTACAGGTGAGTATTCACAAAATGGTATTTTTACAAAGTTTTACAAGGTGGATGTTAGGGCCTCAGCTGATGCTGTTTTTGGCCGAAAGGTGCTTCAGGCAGTAGTGAAATGAACTACATGCTGTTCCGCACGGTGTATCCCGCCCAAATGGACACTGCTTTTGGATGTCCCACATGTCGTCATTTTGGGACGACCTGGACTGGATGTAGGGAAAAATACAATTCTGTGAAACTCACCTGTAGAATTGTTTTTGGATACATCCAGTCCAGGTCGTCCCACCCCGCCCTTGTGTTCATTATGTCCTGTTTGCCTGTTATGGTGATCAACCATTTTTGTTCATAGGACACTGTTTTTTCTAGTTTTTTTAGCTTAGAGTACAAGCTGAAGCTATGTGAAGCAACATGGTTCCTTAGGCCTCCCAGCCTGTCCTCCTCCCTTTTTTTTTTTTTTTTGTGACTACTGCTTTTTAACCAACGTATACTATGGGGTGCACCACCTATAAACTATATTAATGTGCTCACTCTTAAACGAATCCAACCATTCCAATGGGAGTGGCCGTGGAAACCACACCTCCCTCCCTGTGAGGAGCACCAAGAAAATGATTTTTTATACAAATCTATATATTCAAAAATTTATTGTTACATATAAATTCATAAAATATACATACACAAAATTACACGTAACACGAGACAATTAAAAACAAATGGCAGGTCCCTATTTAAATCGCTATCTCTATATAATACCAAACCCCAATCATGGGGAATCTACTATGAAATATCTGTGATGCAGACAGTGCTCCAATTGTTTAAAAATTATATATGAGGGCAGTCTAATTCCTGTAGATAAGATACCGGGGTCTGTACGTGCAGAGATAGGATATCTCTACACCCACTTACCCCCGCATCTGTGCCGGCACTAGGGGACCGAAAATGGTCTCTCTATTAACCATACAAACCCTATCAATAATGTGCAAACCTAATATATTATAAACCATTATAAAAATAGTATATTATAATAATAAAAAATATACAAAATAGATACCTCCTGGAGGCCAATGCACTGTGCAAAATGTCTGCAAACTAAAGTGCTTAGTGCTATAAACATGTGCCCATAAAACCACACCTATAAACATGTGCTCTATGTGTATGAATCCATATCCCAAACGGGAAAAACCTACTACCTAAATATTGAATAGAATATAGATAGAATACAATACAAAAAATTATATACAATCAATTAATTATACAAAAACCCCACAAAGGATCAATCGTGCATGATAATCAATGTGACAGGTGGTATGGAACTCAAAGAGCTCAAAGAGCCCAAAATAATATGTCTGCACAGTAAACAATGATATACTACCAGTGCCCAAAGTCACGCAAGTAAAGCAGGAAGCATGTCGGCATAACATCACATGGAAGGGACCGCAAGAAAACCCGGCCACTGCTTTTTAACCACTGGAGAATGATAGAGGTACACCTGCCTTTATAGGGGGCCGGGAGGAGCTGCATCTTTGATCTTGCAGTCGAGCGCCCCCTGAGGGCGATTACCCACATGTCGTCATTTTGGGATGACCTGGACTGGATGTATCCAAAAACAATTCTACAGGTGAGTTTCACAGAATTGTATTTTTTTTTCCTCAAGCCCAAGGGGATGAAGTATGCAATTGGCGCCCAAATGTGAACCCATTGTTTCACCCACTAACTAGCATGTCCCAAGGTGAGCTTCATATTGTGATCTTTTCTGAATAGACCCCAGTTTCCTCCCAGGTAGAGCCTATACTGCCAGGTTAAAAGAAATCAAGATGCAGGAGGACTGACCTCCTATTTAAAACACTGGTTATCTGGCTGGCATGCAGTTTGACTGGTGTCAATCTAGTGCAGCGGTACTCAACTGGCGGACCGGGGTCCGAATGCGGACCTCGGTGCCAGATTTTCGGACCCCTTCCATGTAGCCCTGCACTCAGTTGCTTATGTGTTGCTATGCTCAGAGCTGCCCCCTAATCAGCTGCCCCTTGATAAGCGATGTAGTGCTCCCTGGCACCTAGCATACCTAGCATTGTCATATGAAGTACTACACTGCACTATAACTATCCACCCCCCACGACAGCCCCCCGTCCGGACCTTCACCTCTCATGGGATGCCTGTTAATGGACCTATACAAAAAGTGGTTGAGTACCCCTGATCTAGTGCCTATACAAATGCAAAGCATTGGTTCTGGTGGAGCATGTAAAGAATGAAGTGTTTTAATTTGCTAACCTGTATTTTTTTTATTTTGTGTTATGCCAGATTCTAACTACTCCAACAAAAGCTTACAACTTAAGGTCCCGTCTTGTGCCTCGCCTTAGCCCAGATGGCTTGCCCCATGATTTATTGGATACTCCTAAATCTGGGGACCGTGATGACAATATAATCAATGAGCCCATTCCTCCAGAGATGAGTGAGCAAGCCTATGAAGCGATTGCTGAGGAGCTCTGCACAGTGCAAGTAGGTTCTTACTCATTTGTGCAGTGGTTGTGTAACTTCTGCAGTTGATATCATGTACTCTTTGTATATTGCTTGTATGTGCCCTGCGGTGCTTTGGGAACATCCACAGCCCAGTCCCGAACTGTAGCCAGCGGTGGTGCTGCTACACCTTCTCCGTTCACTACGATGGCGTGGGGGGGGGGGGGGGGGGGGATACCAAGTCCTGACACACCCCTCCCTTGCAGTGAATGGAGAGGATGTGTTTGCGCCACAATGAGCGATGGCACGGGGCATGAGTCTGACCAGGAGGCTCTGGTGACTGGAGTTGGAGCCCAGGCGGTGTGAGATTCGATCTAGCGATCAGGGGAGTCAGACTAATCCACTGCGGGTGATGAGTGTGCTTTGACTTGACTTATATATAAATTAGTTGTATCCTTTACACTACAGGAGCAAATGGCCACACTGCAAGCCAATCTTGATGTAGAAGAGAGCAAAAATATGAAACTCCAGCAACAACTTGACAAAATGGAGCATCATTCTACTCAGATGCAGGAGGTAAGTTGCTGAGCATGTGCACAGCAGAAAAACTTGCTATCCAAATGCATTCAGTTACAGTTTACTTTACAAATGTCAAATAGAATCAGAATACTGAATAACTATATAATTGCAGATACTGCAACACATACTAGTGGTGCTTCTACCAAGCAGAGTGGGGCACCTAGTCAGCCAGCCCCTGGAATCTTTTAGACTTCAGTGCTGGCCACGGCGATGGTTAGTCCACTTTAAGAATGTGTTTTTTTTTTTTGTTGTTTTTTTTATATTGCTGGAAAAGTGGGGAGAGGGTTGGTCTTAAGGATTGACTTATGTCCTGCACCTCTTCTTCCTTTTTTTTTTTTTTTTTTTTTTTTTTTTTTTTTCTTTCTAACAATTCTAACTTTGCATCCAACAGCATTTCTCTACAGAACGGGCCAGCTGGAATAACAAGCACAAAGAACTCCTAGAGCAAATTAATGTGTTTGAAAAACTGCAACATGAGTTTAAAGGCAAAGAAGATGGTAAGCTGTACTGTTTATGCAAATCTGTCCATTCCATCACGGATACTATGTAGCAGAACATGACAGTACACCATACTATAATGTGATAATGCTATTAGCAAGGCTTCACAGTGCTCTCACCCCTCTTTTAATCGTGCAACGCCACAGGTGCAAAGCATGGCGGGGGCTGAAAATAAAGTGCACCATAACATGAACTAGCCTCTAGTCTAGGTTATATCCTTTCCTTAGTGGCACCCTGATTTGGGATGGTTTGCAGTGTGAAACCCCGGGTATTCCTGTATAATTTCCTTGTTCCAACAATGCATGTGCAGCCAGCTTCTCCGCTCTTGCTCGTAATGCAAGTGCTATGATACACCAAAGTCGTGTGACAACCCTGGTGGAGAGGGTCCTACATGTAGGATTGACACATTGATGGCAGATTCTGCTCTCTGAAAACTGATGGAATATGGCATACATAGGCTTCATCTGATTATTGGTTCGTGGCATATCTTCTAAAGCTTTATACTGACCGCTCATTTTTTTTGTTTGTTTTTTTTTGTGTGCTTGTTCTTTTGAAGTTTTAAAGAGTGAGGTCCACGATCTACGTGTAGTCCTTCAGTCTGCAGACCGTGAGTTACGGGCTGTTAAGATTGAGTACAATTCATTCAAAGAAAAACAAGACAAAGAGATGACTGCGTTGTCTGACCGGCTCATAAATGTGCAGTTGCAGCTAGACAATGTCAGGTATTTGTATTTTTAAGTTTTATATTTGAGTGTAATATGAAAAATGGATTTACAGGTTTGTTGTACGGTAACTTTACATATTGCTCAAAGCGTTACAAGTAAAACACTTGTAACTCCCATTACTTAGAAAACCTGAGATCTAATCATTCTGTTATGAACATTTTAGAAAGATTGGGTCCAATAATATATTATAATTCTACTCTATGAACATTAGGCAAACTTTAAGTTAATGACAAATATGGTTGCATGTGACCAGTTTCGGTAGATTTTTCTATAAGCACAGTCTAATATAGTTTGGGGTGTTAAGCTGTAAGTAAAATTTATCAAACAAACAAAAGCAGCATGAAGCCTGGTAGTTAAATATTCTTTATAACTTCTCCACATGGTGTCAAAAGCATCAATTTAGTCTTGAGTAGTGTAGTATAGGTAGTAACCACTTGCCAGACAGCTTATTTCACTGTAGGCACTTAATATGGACCACCTGGCTGATGCAGCCTTTCAGGATTCCTTACAATACAGTCTAACTCCCTTGATATATCTCCCCTGAAAGTAAAAGAAATCAAAATACTCCTCACGCAGTGCCTCAGACATTCAAACTATGGTTAGTGACTAGCTTGATATGGTCTTATAAAAATGCCACTTTAAAAAAATGCACTTACAAAATAATACTGGGCTTACAAGCATCAAGATATGCTATGGTCTCAATTCCATAGAATCTTCACAAAATCCAATTTCCTTTTAGTCCTACCTTCCCCCCTTTTCCCCCATTATAAAAGCACTTTATCCAGACCATATCACGCTGTTGTCTCTTTGACTCCTACCTATAATTTGAACCTCCTGATATTTAATTTTTTCCCATTGCTTGGCACGGCCTGCTTCATGAAGTCATTACATCTGGGTTATTCCACCACAAGGTGGCGCAGTGTACTGCAGAAGAGTTGTGGCTCCCCCTGGTACCATATAAAAACGGAATCACCATAGACTTATCCAGTTTTTCCTCTGCAGTGATTCTGCGAAGATAGAAGATGGCTCTCTATATTGCGCAGGTGAGCGGGGCAACCAAGCCTGCAGCCCTGCATGGCTATTTCCACCCGTTTCCTGACCCTCTGTGCCTCCCAGCCTCGGCTGACGGATCGGGTGACGGTAGGGGAGCACTAGGGTCAAGTGCTCAGGGAACGCTGCTCCAAGCCGCAGACCCTGTACCACAAAGGGTAGCTGGCCATAGGCTTTATGGTGAGCCTACTAGGGATGCGGAGTTCCTGTCCTAGCTTCTGAGGGGGGTGAGTGTTTTTGGGGACTGTTTACTTTTTTCTGGCGTTTTGGGGTCCCCCCCCTCGTCCCTGGCCTGGGCTCTCGCCGCTGCTCACTCGCTTTCCTCTCTCCCTCCCCGTCGTCTGCTCGGGGGAGGGGGGGGGGCGGGTGGTAGCATCAAGGGTGTTTTCTGCTGTGTTCATTTTTTTTTTTTTTCTGTGTTTTGTAACTGTTTTTCGCCACCTTGCCACTTTGTACTACGCTACGCAGCGGGCGGCGCTATACTTGTGAGGCGTTTTTATTCTCAGTGTGCCACACACCCCGCTTCATCTTTTAATATTCTTCACGATTGGGTTACTCACCGCCAGGTGACGCTGTTGCAGAGAGGTAGTCTTGTAACGAGCCCCCTTCCGGCCTACATATACCTGGTACCTCCCATTTATCACCAGTGTTTTTCTCTCTGCATGGCGACAAGACAGAAGAATGAAGTCTCCTGCTTGCAGGTAGCCGGGGTCTTACCCCGGCACCCCCTTTTGGTCTATTTCTGCCCGGTTTTGATTGTTTGTACCTTTGTGGTTTAATGGAAGCCTTTGTTTTGATTGTTTGTACCTTTGTGGTTTAATGGAAGCCTCCCAGCCTAGGCTGCTCACTGGGCAATTGGTAGATGGCACTATAGGTGGGGGCAATGCGGCTGTCCGGCATGGTGATCCGGATTTGGGATGCCCCTGTCCCGAGGTTCCCCTTGGCCCCTTGCTCTCCCGTTACGGTCCCTTCTCCCTTCACTGGGGAAGGGGGGGTAGAGGGATGTGTATTGCATGTGTGTTTTCACTGTATGTTTTTATTTCATGTGTGTTTTTACTTATTAACACCTGTCAGGCTGCACCGCAAACAAGAGTGCACTTGGCCTGACTAATCCTCCTTATAGGGCACATTGTTATCCTCTGGCAGTTTTGTCTCTTTAAGTGGCCTGCATGGCCAGAGTTTTGGGTCTGCCTTAAGGGCGGCCGGGGCGGGCCGCGCTGTGGCAGGCTTGCTTTTGGCTGCCTGCGCCTTTTCCTGGTGATTACAGCTCCCCTCCCCCCTCTCCCCTTGTCTCCTCTTTTTAAACGGCCGCCGTTTGGCGGCCCGCGTTGTCAGCGTATTGGTGGGCAGCGCAGCTGCCCAGAAGCTCTAGTCCCCCCTTCCTTTACTGAGGGTGTTGTGCGCCCTTTTGTTTTGCGGCCGCCGTCTGGCGGGCCGCACTGTTTAGATCTGGAAGGGGGCGGGGCCCGGATGACGTCAGAGGTGGGGGCGTGGTGGCGGCGTCATGCGACTCGGCCCCAGCCGCACTTCCTGTTATTAGGAGGACACGTGTGGGGCTCTCAGCCGCATATGTGTCTGGCTGCTACCGGCCGCTCTGTCACTGCTACCGTTGCTTCCGCTCTACTACTACTACTGCTGCTGCTGCCGCCGATGCAGGCTGCTACTGTTGCCATTCTTGAACATTGCTGCCATTTTTTCCTACCATTACTACTGGTCGGGTGCCTGGGCGTTTCAGCCTTACTTTGGCAGGTAAGCGGCCTCACCTCGCGTGGGGCCGTCTATTTTTTTATTATGACTGACTTTTATGATATATATAATATTATAAAAATATATATTTATTTATACAATTATTTTAAGGGGATCTTGCGAATACCATAAATCACCATATGGAGGCTTCCGATAATAGCGGAAATGGTTCTTCTGGGCCATCTAGGGTGTGTGGAGGCTGTGGGACTCCCAGGCGATGATGTTATTTTATGCATTCCTTGTGCAAGGCAGAATATTGCGCGTCAGTCCGTCGCTCCGGCTGCTGGCTCTTCGCAACTTCCATCATCCCCTACCCCTCCCTCACTGTTCCGGACCCCGTGTGACATTGTCAAAGGTGGGGATTCGCAATCCGAGGTGTCTGCACGTTTGTCCAACCTCGAGAAGATAATTTCCGTTAAAGCAGGGTTGAAGGCCACTGCGAAACGGAAGCACCTTTCTCCTGTACCTCCGGCTTCACAGGATGAGGTATGTGAGCCTGTGGATTGGTCCGATTGCTCCCTGGACGAGGAGGGAGAATTCCTGGTGGAATCAGATGAGCCTGCAGATCAGCTTGAGGTTGATGCTATTGGCGATTTGTCTGCGGGGGTTTCCCTTGACACCCCCTCCATTCTGGCTCAAATGTCGGTTCCCTTCGGCAGGGGGACTTTATGACGTCCATAGACATCAAGGATGCTTATCTTCATGTTCCCATCTGCCACGCTCATCAACGTTTTCTTCGATTCGTGATGAAAGATCAGCATTTTCAATTCGTGGCACTTCCGTTTGGCCTTACCTCGGCTCCAAGAGTGTTCACCAAGGTGCTGGCAGGGGTGATGGCCATTTTCAGATCTCGGGGCATTCGTGTCGTACCTTATTTGGACGACCTTCTTATGGCTCCGTCACTCAATCAATCGGAGACAGACACCAGGATGGTGGTCCCCACGCTGGAAAGCTTTGGTTGGGTGATCAACTTCTCCAAGTCCTCCCTCGCTCCGGCCAGGGTGGTGTCTTTTCTGGGGACTCTCTTCAACACAGAGTGTTTCTCCCCCAGTCCAAAATTCATCTGATTCAGGAGTTGGCTCAGGTCCTACTTTCCAATCCTCAGCCGTCCATCTATCTGGGGATGAGGCTGGTAGGGTTGATGGTTGCCTCCTTCGAGGCAGTTCCTTTTGCTCAATTTCACACGAGGGCGCTTCAGCTTTATCTGTTGGCGTCTTGGGACCGGCAGCCTCGGTCGCTGGATCAGCCCTTCCAGTTGTCCTCCCGGGTCCGGCAGTCCCTCCAGTGGTGGTTGGTCTCGACCAATCTTGTGAAGGGCAGGTCTTTCCTGACCCCCCCTTTGGGAAATTGTCACCACGGACGCCAGTCTTTCGGGATGGGGTGGATTCTGGAAGGAGCTTCAGTTCCAGGGGCAGTGGGGACCTCAAGAGGCCCACTTACCCATCAATGTTTTAGAACTGAGAGCCATCCGTCGGGTTCTTGCTCTCCTGACTCAACACGTTCTGGGCCTTCCGGTCCAGGTGCGTTCAGACAATCGAACAGCGGTTGCTTACATCAATCATCAGGGAGGGACTCGCAGTCTGAGTGCTCTGAGAGGTGTCCCTGATCCTGACCTGGGCAGAGGCCCATGTTCCTTGTCTCTCGGCGGTATACATTCCAGGAGTGGAGAACCAGGAAGCGGACCGGTTGAGCAGGGGCGCTCCCCGTCTGGGAGAATGGGCTCTCCATCACTTTGGTTCGGCGTGTCTCGGAGTTGGCGGCCTTGTCTATCCAGGCGCCTTACTTTGAGAGGCATCAGGATAAAGTGGTCTTTCGGTTTAAACCAGACTTTCTTCCTAAGGTTGTTTCTGCTTTTCATTTGAATCAGGCTTAGGACACAAGGAGGGAAGAACAATATCCTAAGAATGACAAAGAGAGGGTTTTGCATTGTTTGGATGTAGTACGCTGTGTTAAGTACTACTTGATTATCACGTCTCCTTTTCGTAAGACGGATGCCTTTTTTGTTGTGCCCTGTGGGCCTAAGAAGGGTTTGGCACCGGCCAAATCTGCCATTAGCAAATGGATACGTCAGGCCGTTGTTGCGGCCTATTCTGCTAAGGGGAAAGTTCCCCCTTTTCGTATCACTGCTCATTCTACTCGCGCCGTTGGAGCGTCTTGGGCTTTTCAGCACCAAGCTTCTGTTGAACAAGTTTGTAAGGCCGCCACTTGGTCTTCTGTTCACACTTTTTCTAAGTTTTACAAAGTTGATGTGCGAGCCTCAGCGGATGCTGTTTTTGGCCGCAAAGTTCTGCAGACTGCAGTCATTTAAGTTATGCTTCACCTTGCCTTGGGATGCCCATCCCTTGTGGACACTGCTTTTGGATGTCCCAATCGTGAAGAATATTAAAGGTGAAGCGGGGTGTGTGGCACACTGAGAATAATACCATTTTGTGAGTACTCACCTGAAAAATGGATATTGTCAGTGTGCCACACACCCCGCTTCACTCCCACCCTTTTCGGTATCCCGAATCCTTTATATGGTGAAGCTTTTATTTATTTTGAGGTTACCGTTAAATTACTGGTACCTTGTCTTTCTGCTTTTTAAATCACTGGTGATAAATGGGAGGTACCAGGTATATGTAGGCCGGAAGGGGGCTCGTTACAAGACTTCCTCTCTGCAACAGCATCACCTGGCGGTGAGTAACCCAATCGTGAAGAATATTAAAGGTGAAGCGGGTTGTGTGTCACACTGACAATATCCATTTTTCAGGTGAGTACTCACAAAATGGTATTTTTTTCTACTGTGATGACGCCGGTGAGGTCACGTGAGCGCCGTTTTTGCGCTCTTCGGGGGGCGGTGGATAACGCGTATCGCGGCGTCCTGCCGCGGCCCGCCCCTCGAGGTTCCTCTGCCGGCGCCATTTTGCTTCTGCTGCGCGTCTGGGGCCCTTTTCATCCCGGAGCTGCTGCGCTTCCTCCTGTGGTCCGGCGGCTGGTGCCCTTGCCCTACTTGGTCCGTGAGTCCCCTTCGGGGGTTTTTGGTCTCCTTGGGGCATGTGCTGCGGGATACTTGTGTCTGTCTTTGTCTTTCAGGCGGGACAACTGTGGGTTGTGGTTTCTCCCTGTCCTACCCCTTACCATCCCTCATCTTCCCTTACTGGCTTCTGGGGGCATCCCTTGGGGGTCATCCCAGGTGGCTCTTGTTAGCCTTTACCCTGTGCTGGCCTATTGCCCCTTTCTTAATCGCCATATGGAGGCTTCTGGGGATAGCGTGCTTGGGGGTCCTTCGGGGAAATCCCGGCTGTGTTCCATGTGTGGGGTAGCCCCTGTGAGTAACAGTGTCACGGTGTGTGTGCCGTGCGCCCAAGGTATCCTTGCGCTCCAGGCTGGGCTGCCTGCTTTGCTTCCCAGCTCTGCTCCTTTGGCATCGCCTACCCCCCGCGCCTGCATTTAGCCCCCAGTGAGGGGGATACTAGCGGGGGGTCAGTCTGATATGGCACTGCGTGTGGCCAGTATTGAAAGGCAGCTTGCCAGGCCTCCTAAGGAGGATGAGGGACCTGATACTATTCCAAGTATGCCTCACACCCTGCTTCATTAATGATTAATCACTTCTGGGTTATAGCCACTAGATGGCGCTTTTCTAGCAGAGATGGCAAAAAAGAAGCCCCTCCCGGTCCACAAATACCCGAGTCCTCCCACACATTCCCCAGTATAGTCTCTGCTAGAAGGCGACGACAGTCAAGATGATGGCTCCCTCTCCTGTCAGGTAGGCCGGGTGCACACCCGGCCCCAATTATTTTTTCTATTTCCACCTGGACTCTTTTTGTTAATTCCCCTACGCCTCCAAGCTATGGCTGCAGGGTCTGGGTGAGGGTAGGTGACACCTTTAGAGGTGTTTTTGGCTAAGTAGCCATGCTCCACCGCAAGGCCCTCATCAAAGGGTAGGTGGTCGTCAGGTTATGGTGCTCCTGACATGGGATGCCCTGTCCGTTCTGAAGCCCTCGCTACATATCCAATTGTAGCTATCAGTATCCCCTCATTTACTCCCCGTTCCCGGTTAGTAAGGGGGGTGGGTCTGTCCCTCCATTTTTGTTCTCTCTAGTGTGTGGTCTGTGTGCCTGGTGCAGTACGGTCACTTTTATTGTTTATGCGCTGGCTATTGCCAGCGTGCATGTATGTGTGTGTGTGTGTGTGTGTGTGTGTGTGTGTGTGTGTGTGTGTTTTTTTTGTACTAGGCACGGCCCGCACGCTCGCTCTCCGGCAGCGGCGGCGGGCCGGTTTCACAGTGAGTGGCCGGCTTTTGTCAGGCGTGGCCCGCACGCTCGCTCTTCGGCGGCAGCGGGCCGGTTGCACGGTATGTGGCCGGTCTCTTTCATGGGCGCGGCCCGCACGCTCGCTCTCCGGCGGCGGCGGGCCGGTTGTAATGGCAGTGCCCGGCTCCGCAGCCTTTGCCGGGGAGCGCGGCTCGCTTCTCCTCAGTCAGGGTAGGGGCGGGGCCTGGCGTTCTTCGCGCCTGTGACGGCCCACCTTTCCCTGTGGCGCGTCGGCCGGCTCTCAGCCCTATTGGCTGGGAGCGCGGCGGCGTAGGTTTCCCGCGTAGTGGGGGGGCGGGGCGCGATCCGCTTTGGCCCGCCTCCCTCCCTCCTCCTTCCTTCCCTCGGGTGTGCGCCGCCATCTTTCTCCGGTTTTGTGAGTGTCCCTCGGGGTCATTTTAGTGTTAAGATGATATGTATAATTTTCATTGTATGCTGGCTCCCCTGGGGGCCTTTAGATATTGCCTGGTATACTTACATATTCATATATCTATGTACATGTCTGTGTATGATTATATATATATCTATATATAGATATAGAATGTCTCTTTTGCTTTATGTATTTGTTGTATGCATTATGGAGACGACGTATGCATGTTGTGTTAAAGGGGTCCCCCCGTGGTGTCTTTCTGGTGGGACAACTGTGGCTATTAAGGTCCCTTGTCAAATTGTGGTTCCCTTTTAATTCTAAAAACTTCCCACCAACGGACTCTATGGGGCATCCCGGGTAGCTTATAGCGTAATTCCCATTGGTCAATGCGACTACCTAAAAAATCACCTTACGGAGGCTTCCCAGGATAACCGCGCTCGGGATCCCTTCGGGGCAACCCCGGCAGTGTGTGATATGTGGGGTGTTCCTTGTGGGCGTCATTGTGCAATTTTGTGTTACATGTGCACAGCAGGCGATTGTGCGGCAATCCGGGCCCCGTGCGGCCAGGTCGGCCCCGCTGACCTCATCACCTACACCCCCACGCCTGGTCTTGACCCCAAGTGACGTTGTCAATTGTGGGGAGTCGCAATCAGATGTCTGAGCCAGACTGGCCAACATTGAGAGAACGATTGCTAGCTCTGCGGCCAGGATGGCCCCAGCTATAAAACGGCACTTGGCGCCCGCTGCGCCGGCCCTTGACTATATGATTATAATCCTTTTGTTTGGTCAGTTTATCCCCCGTTTAAGGAGGGGGAATTGTTTCCTGACTCCGATGCCGGTACGGAGCGTGGGGATAACGTTGATACATCCCAGGCTCGTTACCCATAATTTTGTAGTGCTTGCCATTTCCCCTCCTGCGGAGGCTCCTGCGCATGGGAAAAAAAAAAAAAAATTTTTTTTTGGTACCACCGAACCTCGTTTGGAGCTTCCGGATCAGAAGCACTTTAACTATCTGATTATTCTAAGTATGTCACACACCCCACTTCAGACATTAATAATTACACTAGGGTTAACGCACCGCTAGGTGGCAGCATTGCAGAGAACTCTCCAAAAACTTCAACAGGCCCCTCCCGGTCTATACATACCTGGTACCTCCCAAGAACCTCCCAGTGTTGTTCTCTGCAAGGTGGCGACAAGACAGAAGAAAGAAGTCTCCTGCTTGCAGGTAGCCGGGGTATCCCCCCGGCCCCCCCCCCCGTGGTCTATTTCTGCCCGGCTCTTGTTTGAGAGTATACTATTTAATGGCAGCCTCCCAGCTTCGGCTGTAGGCCGGGCAAAAAGGTAGCCGGCACCATTGGTGCCTAGGAGATTAGCTCCTCCGCTCGACCCTTCATTGCGGGGCATAGCGGGATTCCCGGAGTGGTGATCCGGATGTGGGATGCCCCATTTAATAGGAGGTTAGCGGTCAGGATGTGCCTAGCCCTGGGATATTGTTAATTCACATTCCGGGGTATGGGGCGCGCTTGGGACGGTGATATGTTGTGTGAGTGTGGCTGCTGCGCTGCTACATTGTGAGGGCTTTTCGCGGTTTTTACTGTGGCTACTTTTATTGCATGATTTGCCTGGGTGTCCCTCTTGTCCCCCTGTCTGTGTGTCTGGTTCTCTCCCCTCAGGAGCCGGGGGGGCGGGGCCTCGCGGCGCGCTGCGCCGCGGTCCCGACTGGCTGAGCGCCGTGTTCGGCGCTTGCAGCCTGCGTGTCCGGTCTGCACTGGGGGGGGAACCGAGGATCAGTGTGTGGGTCTGTGTCTGGTGCGCACTTGGGAACCGGCAGGTTGCTCCGCCGGTCCCGTCTTTGAGGTCTGAGCGCGGTCTCCGCCGGCTGACGCTGCCAGGGGGCGGGGTCGCGCGCGGGCCGCGCACTGATTGGATGTCCCGGAGGGGCGGGGCCTTCTCGGCTCCCGGAGCTCGTCTTCCCCTCCCTCACGTCTCTGCGCTGTGTTGCGGGCCGCCATCTTCTGCGGTGCCTAGCTGCGCAGTTTCTCTCTCCCTCTCAGGTAGGCGTTTTTAGTTTTCTTGCGGATGCTCACATAGAGTTTGGCCTGGCCCCTCGGATTGCGTCCTCTCCTCCTCCTCCTTCTTCCTCCTCGCTCCTGCACATCTTTAATGTGCTGGTTTGTATTAACCATTTCCTGTGTCTCTGGTTAATGAGGGGGGGGGGTGTAAGGGGGGTTTTGTATGTTATGTTGTATGTTGGTTTTGGTTTTATGGTGCTGGATTGACGCCTGTCCCTCTCCCTTTGTGTCTTTCAGATCCTGGGATCCCGTCTGGCAGGGCTCTCCCGGTCTTATATACCTGGCTCGTGGGGGGTGTTTTTTCTTTGCAATATATATATATATATATCTTTATATATTTTTATAAGGGTCTTATGCTATTCCCCTGGGTCAGGATCTTGTGACTATCTTTAGAAAATTGTTAGGTTATTAAGGGGCATCCCGGGTCGCGTACTGCATAAATCCCTGGGTTCTGCGAATACCATAAATTTCACCACATGGAGGCTGCCACAGATACCGGGAATGGTTCTTCGGGACAATCCAAGGTGTGCGGGGGTTGTGGGACTCCGCTCCAGGGAGATGATGTCATTTTGTGTATCCCTTGTGCACAGCAGAACATTGCACGGCAGTCCAGTACTCCGGTGCCTAGCACGTCTTCAGCCGCGCCATCTCCCTCGCCCCTCGCTTATTCCGGACCCCGTGTGACGTTGTCCTGGGCGGGGATTCGCAGTCTGATGTATGTGCCCGCTTGACCAGCCTTGAGAGGCGGTTTTCTGCTATAGCCGCTCGGAAGGCTTCAGCTAAGCGGAAGCATCTGTCTCCGCCTCCGCCGGATTCAGATGAGGAAGTGGTGGGAGATCTGGATTGGTCGGATCGTCCCCGTGAAGAAGGTGAGCTCATTGAGGAAGAAGATTCTGATGTTCAGCAGTTGCTGGGTTCTGAGGGGGATCAGGCTGATGGCCTCCCTCTCGATTCCTCTACCATTCTGAGCCAGATGTTTGAGGTTTTGGATTTGGAGCCTCCGGTGGTTGCTCCTAGGCCTAAGGGTCAGCTTTTTGGGGTGTCCAAGCAGCGTTTGGAGTTTCCCAGCCAACAGCATTTTGAAGAAATTGTTTTCAAGCAATGGGAGCAACCTACACGTCTTGTTGGTGTGCCGTCTAGCTGGGATAGGAAGTATCCCTTTCCGGCGGAATTGATGAAGCGTTGGTCTGTTCCCCCTGAGGTAGATACTCCGGTTCTGGGACTGTCCAACACGGCGGTCGTGCATTCCCCTGACACGTCCAGTTCTCCCCATAGAGAGAGGTCTGTGTTACTTTTCCATCCTCTTTACTGTGCCCAGGAAGGATGGCTCCGTAAGATCCATTTTGGACTTAAAGTTTCTCAACCGGTTCTTCTGAACCAGAAAATTTCGCATGGATTCCATGCGCTCTGCTGTCAATTTCCTATGCCCAGGGGACTTTTTGACTTTGATGGGCATTAGGGATGCTTACCTTCATGTGCCGGTTTTTCCCGGGACACCAATGGTTCCTCATGTTTGCGGTAGGCGATCAGCACTACCAGTTTGTGGCTCTTCTCTTCGGGTTGGCCTCGGCACCCAGGGTGTTCGCCATGGTGTTGGCGGGCGTGCTGGCCCGTCTTAGAGTCCAGGGCATTCGCATTTTGCCTTATCTGGATGACCTTCTCATTACGTCATTATTCTAAGTATGTCACACACCCCACTTCAAACATTAATAATTACAATAGGGTTAACTCACCGCTAGGTGGCAGCATTGCAGAGAATCTCCAAAAAATTCAACAGGCCCCTCCCGGTCTATACATACCTGGTACCTCCCAAGAATCACCCAGTGTTGTTCTCTGCAAGGTGGCGACAAGACAGAAGAAAGAAGTCTCCTGCTTGCAGGTAGCCGGGGTATCCCCCCGGCCCCCCCCCCGTGGTCTATTTCTGCCCGGCTCTTGTTTGGTAGTATATTTGTTTACTGGCAGCCTCCCAGCTTCGGCTGTAGGCCGGGCAAAAGGTAGCCGGCACCCTTGGTGCCTAGGAGATTAGCTCCTCCGCTCGACCCTTCATTGCGGGGCATAGCGGGATTCCCGGAGTGGTGATCCGGATGTGGGATGCCCCCATTTAATAGTAGGTTAGCGGTTCAGGATGTGCCTAGCCCTGGGACTTTAGTTATTCCTCACTCCGGGGTGTGTGGCGCGCTTTGGGACCGGTGACATGGTTGTGTGAGTGTGGCTGCTGCGCTGCTGGTTTGTGAGGGCTTATGCGCTGTTTACTGTGGCGATTTTTATTCATGGATCTGCCTTGTGTGTCTTTATTTTCAGCTGCTGTTGGTGTGAATGGCGTCTCTCCCCTCAGGAGCCGGGGGGGCGGGGCTGAGCGCCGTGTGCGGCGCTTGCAGCCTGGCATGTCCGGTCTGCACAGGGGGGAACAGAGGGAGATTAGCGTGTGTGTGTTTTTTGTGTGCGCACTTGGGACCGGCAGGTTGCTCCGCCGGTCCCGTCTTGGAGGCTGAGCGCGGTTCACCGTCTGCTTGCGCTGACGCCGCAGGGGGGCGGGGCCGCGCGCTGATTGGCTGTTCTGGAGGGGCGCGGCCTTCTCGGCTCCCGGGGCTCGTCTTTCCCTCCCTCACTGTCACGGAGCGGTGTTCGGGCCGCCATCTTCTGCGGTGCCTCTCTGCGCTTGTGATCTCTCTCAGGTAGGCGTTTTCTGATATCTTGTGGGGGATGTTTTTGGTCACATATAGGTGGTGGCCTGGCCCTCCGTATTACGTCCCCTCCTTCTCCCGCCTCCTCTCTCCTGCACGTCTTTTTAAAGTGCTGGTTGTGTATTTTAACCATCTCCTTTTGTCTATGGTTAATGAGGGGGGGGGGGGGGGAGGGGGGTTGTATGTTATGCTTGTATGTTTGTATAGGTATTATTGTGCCTGGATTGACTGTTCCTCTTCTTTTGTGTCTTTCAGATCCTGGGATCCCGTCTGGCAGGGCTCTCCCGGTCTTATATACCTGGCTTGTGGGGGGTGTTTTCATAAAACTATATATATATATAATATATGTTTTTATGCTATTCCCCTGGGTCAGGATTTTTTGACAATCTTTAGACAATTGTTAGGTTATTAAGGGGCATCCCGGGTCGCGTACTGCATAAATCCCTGGGTTCTGCGAATACCATAAATTTCACCACATGGAGGCTGCCACAGATACCGGGAATGGTTCTTCGGGACAATCCAAGGTGTGCGGGGGTTGTGGGACTCCGCTCCAGGGAGATGATGTCATTTTGTGTATCCCATGTGCACAGCAGAACATTGCACGGCAGTCCAGTACTCCGGTGCCTAGCACTTCGTCAGCCGCGCCATCTCCCTCTCCCCCTCGCTTATTTCGGACCCCGTGTGACGTTGTCCTGGGCGGGGATTCGCAGTCTGAGGTATGTGCCCGTTTGACCAGCCTTGAGAAGCGGTTTTCGGCTATGGCCGCTCAGAAGGCTCCAGCTAAGCGGAAGCATCTGTCTCCGCCTCCGCCGGATTCAGTTGAGGAAGTTGTGGGAGATCTGGATTGGTCGGATCGTCCCCTTGAAGATGGTGAGCTCATTGAGGAAGAAGATTCTGATGTTCAGCAGTTGCTGGGTACTGAGGGGGATCAGGCTGACGGCCTCCCTCTCGATTCCTCTACCATTCTGACCCAGATGTTTGAGGTTTTGGATTTGGATCCTCCGGTGGTTGCTCCTAGGCCTAAGGGTCAGCTTTTTGGGGTGTCCAAGCAGCATTTGGAGTTTCCCAGCCAACAGCATTTTGAAGAAATTGTTTTCAAGCAATGGGAGCAACCTACACGTCTTGTTGGTGTGCCGTCTAGCTGGGATAGGAAGTATCCCTTCCCGGCGGAATTGATGAAGCGTTGGTCTGTCCCCCCTGAGGTACCGTGTTTCCCCGAAAATAAGACAGTGTCTTATATTAATTTTTGCTCCCAAAGATGCGCTAGGTCTTATTTTCAGGGGATGTCTTACATTTTTCCATGAAGAAGAATTCACATGCATTCACAAAAAAGGAAATTTATTAACTGTTAAACAGTAGTAGTTGCCATCACAAACCAGCATAACCAGACAAAATGTGACTCCTGTCAAAATTTCATGTTACCTCCCCCCCCCGATCCTCCTGTCCCAATTTACCCCCCTTCTCCTGTACTACCGGTAGTGGCATATGTGGGGAATCCAAAACATACAACCCCCCCCCTCCTCATCATCAGTGGGTGAAGGTGGGGGAGGTGGGGGTAGAGTCTAGAGAATCCAGGGAATTCTCTAGTTTCCATCCCCCCCTCCCCTCCCCTCACCTCACCTGGCATTTCCCCCATAGAAATTCTTTTTTTTTTTTTCTTCTTCACAGTCTGCTGCCACTACTCACTAACTTACTGTCAGAGAGCGAGCAGCAGACAGCAGCTTTCACTTTGGTGGCGGCCGCTTTGATGATGAGTGACGTCCCCCTATGTGCAATGTCAGGGGCGTCACTCGTCATCAGAGAGCCGGCCGCAGCTGACTGAGGACTCTTGCTGCGGGGGGAGGTCTTATTTTCGGGGGAGGTCTTATATTTAGCCTTCATGCTAAAATCACAGTAGGTCTTATTTTCGGAGTAGGTCTTATTTTCGGGGAAACAGGGTAGATACTCCGGTCTTGGGACTGTCCAACACGGCGGTTGTGCATTCCCCTGACACGACTTCGCTCAGGGACGGCGAGGATCGCCGGGTTGATCAGCTTGCCCGTCATGGTTTTGTATGTGCGGGTTCGGTGTTAAGGCCTGTCTGTGCTTCGGCTCTTTTGACTTTTGCTGTCAGGTCTATTGTCAGGGACTTGGGGGTGGATCTCGAGCCCACCAGTGATGAGTCCCTTGGGCTTAAGCGCTGCGATGCTTTTTTGTCTTTTATCCTGGCCGCTCAGGAGGATGCCATGCTGATGTGTGGCAGGGCTACTGCCTTGCTGGTGGCTATCCGGCGCTGTGTGTGGTTGGGACAGTGGACGGCCGATTTTAATTCTAAAAGATCGCTCACGGCTCTGCCCTTTTTGGGTTTGAGGCTTTTTGGTGAGAGGCTGGATTCTGTTGCCAAGGGAGGTAAGTTGCCTCAGCGCAAGAAATTTCGCCATTCCTTTCGGGGGATGGTCTCGTTCAATCCGTCCTTTCGGGGAGTCGGAGCCGGTAGAGGTGCGGGCTCCTCGGCCCCCAGGGGCGCCAGTTGGAATAGGGGCAGAGGCCGTGGCCGCCCCACTCGCGTCTGGGGTGCCAAGCCCAAGCCGGCTGCCAAGCCCACCCAGCAATGAGGGGGCGCCCTCACCCGTTCGGGTGGGGGGACGGTTGCAACTTTTCTCCCGGGTGTGGGACCAGGAGGTCCCGGACAGATGGATCCGGGAGGTGGTTTCGGCCGGTTACAAGTTGGAGTTCGAGTCCCGTCGTCCTCCAAGGTTCTTCAGGTCTCGGGTGTCTTTGGATCCTTTGGCCGCGCAGGGGCTCCTGGCGGCAGTAAGGAATCTTCTAGATTTAGCTGTCATTTGCCCGGTTCCTCCTTCATGGGTAGGGCGCGGGTTTTACTCCAATCTCTTCACGGTTCCCAAAAAGGACGGGTCCTTCCGTCCTATTCTGGATTTGAAGTTTCTCAACAGGTTTATTCGTCCTCGGAAGTTTCGCATGGAAACCCTGCGGTCTGCGATCGGTTCGCTTCGGCAGGGGGACTTTATGACGTCCATAGACATCAAGGATGCGTACCTGCACGTGCCGATCTTTCATGCTCATCAGCGGTTCCTTCGTTTCGTGGTGGGGGATCGGCATTTTCAGTTTGTGGCTCTTCCATTCAGCCTCACCTCTGCTCCGAGAGTGTTCACCAAGGTGTTGGCGGGGGTGATGGCCCTGCTCAGAGCTCAGGGGATTCGCATTGTGCCTTACCTGGACGATCTTCTCATCATGGCTCCTTCCTTCAGTCAAGCAGAGGGGGACACCAGCACGGTGGTGTCTTTGTTGGAGAGGTTCGGCTGGGTGATCAATTACCCCAAGTCCTCGCTGGTTCCGGCCAGGGTGGTGACCTTTCTGGGGATGTCGTTGGACTCCTGCCAGCACTCAGGCCAAGGTTCTGATGATTCAGGAATTGGTCCAGCTGCTCCTCTCCCATCCTCATCCGTCCATTCGTCTGGGGATGAGACTGGTGGGGTTGATGGTGGCCTCGTTCGAGGCAGTTCCCTTTGCTCAGTTTCATACGAGGACTCTTCAACTTCATCTTTTGGCGTCTTGGAACCGGTGTCCGGGGTCGCTGGATCGGTCCTTCCGGTTGTCCCCTCGGGTTCGGCAGTCCCTTCTGTGGTGGTTGGTCTCGGACAACCTTCTGAAGGGCAGGTCGTTTCTGACTCCTCTTTGGGAAACTGTCACCACGGATGCCAGTTTGTCAGGCTGGGGAGGTTTTTGGAAGGATCTTCGGTTTCAGGGGCAGTGGGACCCTCAGGAGGCCCACTTGCCCATCAATGTTCTGGAATTGCGAGCCATCAGGTTGGTTCTGTCTCGCTTGACGCATCATTTACAAGGTCTGCCGGTTCAGGTTCGCTCAGACAATCAGACGGCGGTTGCTTACATCAGTCACCAAGGAGGGACTCGCAGTCTGGGTGCCCACAGGGAAGTGTCTCTGATTTTGGTCTGGGCGGAGACTCATGTCCCTTGCATCTCGGCAGTTTACATTCCGGGTGTGGAAAACACGGAGGCAGATTTTCTGAGCCGGTGTGCGTCCCGTCGGGGGGAGTGGTCTCTCCATCCCCAGGTGTTTCGGTCACTTTGTCTCCGGTGGGGGACGCCGGAGGTGGATCTGTTTGCCTCTCGTCACAATCACAAGCTTCCGTCCTTTGTGTCCCTGTCCCGGGACCCTCTGGCTCTGGCGGTGGATGCCATGTCCCTGAGCTGGAGGGACCTGGGGTTTCTTTATCTGTTTCCTCCGATTTCCATGCTAGGCAGGGTTCTGCGAAAGTTGGTTATGGAGGGAGTTCCCGCCATTCTCGTGGCTCCAAGGCGGGTGTGGTTCGCGGACATCGTTCGTCTGGCCGTAGATCAGTTCGATCTGCCTCTTCGGCCGGATCTTCTCACACAGGGTCAACTATGTTACCCCAGTTTACAAACGCTGGCTTTGACGGCTTGGCTGCTGAAACCTCCATCTTAAAGGAGGAGGGTCTTTCGGATGCGGTCATTCAGACTCCTATTAGTGCCAGGAAGAGATCTTCTTCTTCCATCTATTACAGGTATTGGAGATCTTATTTTGATTGGTGTGAGGCTAGGTCTTTGCCTTGCCGGGTCTTTTCTGTGTCTAGGATTTTGGAGTTTCTTCAGTCGGGGCTGGACTCCGGTCTTCAGCTGAGTACCTTGAAGGGGCAGGTTTCTGCTTTGTCTATTTTTTTCCAGAAATCTTTTGCTAGTCATTCCTTGGTCAAGACTTTTTTCCAGGGGGTTTCGCATGTGCGGCCTCCTAGGAAGCCTTTGCTCCCAGTGTGGGATTTGAATTTGGTTCTTTCTGCTCTTAAGGCTCCTCCTTTTGAGCCTTTGCGGGATGTCGCTTTGTCCATTCTTACTCAGAAGGTTGCCTTTCTGGTGGCCATCACTTCGGTTCGGCGTGTTTCAGAGCTGGCAGCTTTGTCTATTCAGGCTCCTTATTTTGAGGATCATCAGGACAAAGTGGGTTTTCGATACAAGTCAGACTTTCTCCCTAAAGTGGTTTCTGCTTTTCATCTTAACCAGGACATTGTTCTTCCTTCCTTGTGTCCTAAGCCTAGGAATGTCAAGGAGAGTGCTTTGCACTGCTTGGATGTGGTACGTTGTGTCAGGTACTATCTACGTGCTACGTCTTCTTTTCGTAAGACTGATGCCTTTTTCGTTGTGCCATGTGGGCCCAGGAAGGGTTTGGCTCCGGCCAAGTCTTCCATTAGTAAATGGATTCGTCAGGCCATTGTTGGTGCTTATTCGGCTAAGGGGAAGGATCCTCCTTTTCGCGTTACTGCTCACTCTACTCGTGCGGTTGGTGCGTCCTGGGCTTTTCAGCACCAGGCTTCGGTTGAACAAGTGTGTAAGGCTGCAACTTGGTCTTCTGTTCATACTTTTTCTAAGTTCTATAAGGTTGATGTGCGGGCCTCAGCGGATGCTGTTTTTGGACGCAAGGTTTTGCAGGCTGCAGTGGTTTGAGTTTTTTCTGCGTTATTGCCTGTTCGGATACCCACCCTTTTCTGGACACTGCTGTTGGATGTCCCTATTGTAATTATTAATGTTTGAAGTGGGGTGTGTGACATACTTAGAATAATACCATTTTGTGAATACTCACCTGTAAAATGGGTATTATAAGTATGTCACACACCCCACTTCACCCGCCCTTTTCGGTATCCTGGCTCTTTATATGGTGAAGTTTAGTTCTTTACGTTGAGGGTTACATTGTTTGTTTCTGGTACCTTGTCTTACTGCTGTTCTAATACTGGGTGATTCTTGGGAGGTACCAGGTATGTATAGACCGGGAGGGGCCTGTTGAATTTTTTGGAGATTCTCTGCAATGCTGCCACCTAGCGGTGAGTTAACCCTAATTATTAATGTTTGAAGTGGGGTGTGTGACATACTTATAATACCCATTTTACAGGTGAGTATTCACAAAATGGTATTTTCTCTCCTCCAGGCGGAACTGGACATCCGGAAGGTGGTGACGACGCTGGAGAGGTTCGGGTGGGTAATCATTTGCCCCAAGTCCTCACTCTCTCCGTCAAGGGTGGCTCTCATTCCTGGGCATGACTCTGCATACTATTCAGCTCAGGGTTTTCTTACACCAGCCGAAGGCGGATGTTCTTCATGTACTAATTTGTTTTCTTATGTCCAACCCTCGTCCGTCCTTCAGACAAGGGATGAGGCTGGTGGGATTGAAGGTGGCTTGCTTGAGGCAGTGCCCTTTGCCCAGTTTCACATGAGACCTCTTCAACTCCCTCTATTATCGTCCTGAGAAAAATGTCCTCTGTCCCTGGATCGGACCTGCGTTCTGGAGAGACCTTCAGGTCCAGGGGCTGTGGGGTCCTCAGGAGGCTTACGCTTTCATCAACTTTCTGTAGCTGAAGGCGGTTTGGTTGGTGCTGTCGCACGTGGCACATCACCTCCAGGTACCGGTTCTGGTTCGCCCCGATTATCGGACCGCGTTTGCTTACATCAATCGCCAAGGAGGGGCTCGCAGCAAGAGTGCCCTCCGGGAGGTGTCTCTGATTCTTGCATGGGCCGAGAGCATTGTGCAGGCATCTCGGCAGTGTACATTCCAGGGGTGGAGAACCTGGCAGCGGACTCCCTAAGCAGGGGGTCCTCTGGCCGGGGGGAATGGTCCCTCAGCAACGAGGTAATTCTATTCCCCTGTCGCAGGTGGGGGATGCTGGAGGTGGATCTGTTTGCCTCTCGGCACAATCATAGGTTCCCTGCATTTGTTTCTGTCCCAGGACCCTCTGGCTCTGGCGGTGGATGCCATGTCTCTGTTCTGGCGGGAACTCGGTTTCCTGTATCTGTTTCCTCACTTTCCCAAGGTGGGCAAGGTGATACGCAAGCTGGTTCACGTGGGTGTGCCAGTAATTCTGATGGCCTCGAGGTGGCCAAGACAGGTGTGGTTCGCAGACGTCGTGTGGTTGGCAGTCGATCAGTACAGACTGCCTCTGGTTTCGGATCTGATCACGCTAGGTCAGCTTGTTACTCCATTTTACAAATGCTGGCTTGACAGTGTGGCTGCTGCAGCCTCCATTCTACTAGAAATGGGTTGGTCCAAAACTGTTGTCCAAACGCTTGTCAGGGCTAGGAAGTAATCTTCCTCTGATATCTACTACAGGACCTGGCGGACTTACTTTGATTGGTGCGAGGATAGAGTCTTTCCTTGTCGGGTGTTTTTCCATCCCTCGAACTCTGGAGTTCCTTCAGCATGGACTGGACATGGGTTTGCAACTTAGCACTCGGAAGGGGCATGTTTCCGCTCTTGCGGTTTTCTTCAGAGGTCTTTCGCTCTTCATCCTTTGGTTAAGATTTTTTTCCAGGGGGTCACTCTTGTGCGCCTTCCTCGCATACCCTGGTTACCTGTTTGGGATTTAAATTTGGTGTTGTCTGACCTTCAGGGTCCTCCTTTTGAACCTGGGCAGGTTTCTGCTTTTTCCATTTTCACCTTAAAAATTGCCGTTTTGGTGGCTATCGCCTCTGTTCGACGTGTTTCTGAGTTGGCGGCTCTGTTCATTCAGGGCCCCCTTTGAGAGACATCTAGACAAGGTGGTTTTCCGCTTTAGACCGGACTTTCTGCCAATGGTTGTCTCTGCCTTTCAACTCAGTTAGGTCATTGTGCTTCCTTCCTTGTGTCCTAAGCCTAGCAACGACAAGGAGAGGGCCTTGCGCTCTCTGGATGTTGTTAGATGTGTTAGATGTGTAAGGTTCTATCTGGTGGCTACTTCACCATTCCGGAAGGCGGACGCCTTTTGTTGTGGTGCCCTCCGGGCCCAGGAAGGTTTTTGGCGTCCGTCAAGTCTATCTTTAGTAATTGGATTCGTTAGGCCGGTTTTAGGGCCTATGCTGCCTATGGGAGGGATCCCCCTTTTCAGTTCACTGCTCATTCTACTCGTGCTGTACTTGGTCTTCTGTTCATACTTTTGCCAAGTTTTATGAGGTTGATGTGCGGGCCTCAGCGGATGCTGTTTTTTGGCCGCAAAGTTCTGCAAGCTGCAGTGATTTAATTTGGGCATTATTGCCTGTTGGGATCCCCACCCATTTTTGGACACTGCTACTGGATGTCCCAGAAGTGATTAATCATTAACGAAGCAGGGTGTGAGGCATACTTGGAATAATACCATTTTGTGATTACTCACCTGTAAAATGGATATTTAAGTATGCCTCACACCCTGCTTCGACCCGCCCTGAGTTGTATCTTGGATCCTCTTTATGGTGAAATTTTTTCCTTGTTCATGTTGTTATTTTTTATTATTGGCTCTTCCTGGTCCCCTTACTGCTTTCATATACTGGGGAATGTGTGGGAGGTCTCGGGTATTTGTGGACCGGGAGGGGCTTCTTTTTTTGCCATCTCTGCTAGAAAAGCGCCATCTAGTGGCTATAACCCAGAAGTGATTAATCATTAACGAAGCAGGGTGTGAGGCATACTTATAATATCCATTTTACAGGTGAGTAATCACAAAATGGTATTTTTGTTGGCCATTACCCCATTGAGGAGGGGGAACCTTTTCAGGACTCTGACTCCTCAGGGGACCAGCAGGAGGGTTACGGCAGTGACCCTTGGTCTGCGTCTGGGAGGACTCATGGTTCCCTGAGGACACTGGTAGCCTGTTAGCCACTTCAGGTAGGGCAATGTGCAAGATTTCAAAAATTGTGAGCTAAGAGGAAGCAGGGTGAGCTCTTTCGCCATGATAAATGGCGCCTGGAGTTCCCTGAGCAAAGCCATTTCACTAATATGGTGCTCAAGGAGTGTGAACGTCCTAGTAGATCGCCCGTGGTGCCCAAGGGGTGGGATAGGAGGTATCCCTTTCCTGCCGACCTGGTCAAGCGATGGTTGTGTCCCCCTGAGGTGGACGTTCCCGTGCTAGGGCTGTCCAACGCCTCGGTCATGCCTTCCCCTGACACTACTACACTGCGGGACAGCGAGGACCGGCGCATGGATCAGCTGGCCTGCCATGCCTTTTCGTGAGTGGGGGCTGGGCTGCGCCCGGTCTGCACTGCTGCTATTGCTCTTAAACGGCTCAAGTGTCTCCTGGAGGGCGCTACGGCTGGTAACAGGGGAGGATTATAGGTCCCTTCTGCTTTGCTCTGATTTTGTTGCCTTTGTCCTTACTGCCATGGATGATGCGGTACAGATGTGTAGTAGGACATCTGCCCTTTTGGTGGCTATGTGCGGGCTGTGTCAGTGGGCGGCTGATGCTGCCGCTAAGAAGGCTCTCACTGGGCTCCCCTTTAGGGGGCTGTGGCTCTTTGGTGAGCGTCTTTTTTTTAGCCAAGGATGGTAGGCTGCCTCAATGTAGGAGGCAGCCTCGGCCTTTTCGGGGGTCCTCCTTTTCCCTCCCCTCTTTTCGTCCTAGAGGTCGTGGCTCCCTCTTCTCGGGTACCCACAGGGATTCTTGGGGCTGTGGCAGATCCCGTGGACGTCCCGGTCTCTCATGGGGCCCCAAGCCCCCTCAGGCATGGAGGCGCCCTCAGCTATCCAGGTGGGGGGACGGCTTTGGCTCACGTCTGGAGGCTACGCGTCTCAGACCGGTGGATTCAGGAGGTGGTGTCCTCTGGTTACAACATAGTTTGCAGCCTGGCAGCCCCCAAGATTCCTCATATCCCAGATGTCTCAAAACCCTCTGTCAGCTCAGGGTTTGCACCTTGCGGTTCAACGTCTGCTGGACTTAGTCATTTGCCTGGTGCCTTCCCAGGAACGGGGTCGTGGGTTCTACTCCAATCTGTTCACGGTCCCCAAAAAAGGCGGGTCCCTGAGGCCCATTCTGGACTTGAAGGGTCTCAACAAGTTTGTCAGGTTCAAGCATTTTCGCATGGAGACTCTACGCTTGGCGGTCAGTAGCCTGCGTCCGGGCGACTTCATGACCTCAGTGGACATCAAGGATGCCTACCTTCAAGTGCCAATCTTTCCAGGTCATCAGATATTTCTCAGGTTCGCTCTAGAGGATCAGCATTACCAGTTTGTGGCCTTACCGTTAAGTATCACCTTGACCCCTCGGGTGTTCACCAAGGTGCTGGCTGGTGTGATGGCTCTGCTGCGGAATCGGGGCATTCGCATCCTTCCTTACCTGGACGACATTCTGATTGGGGCTCAGTCTCCATCAGGCCGAGAAGGATACACTGGTGGTGACCTCCACTCTCGAGTCCTTCGGCTGGGTGATCATCTATCCCAAGCCTTCACTGTCTCCGTCTTTGAGGTCCTTTCTGGGCATGACTCTGGATACCTCTCAGGTCAAGGTATTCCTGCCTCAGCAGAAGGTGGAGGGCCTTCAGAAGCAGGCACGGGCTCTGCTCTTATGTGCCCATCCTTCCATCCGGCAAGGGATGCAGTTGGTGGGCCTGATGGTGTCCTGCTTCGAGGCGGTCCCCTTTGCTCAGTTTCACATGAGACCTCTTCAGTTGCACCTCTTGTCAGTTTGGGATCGGGACCCTGTGTCCCTGGATCAGGAGTTATTCTAAGTATGTCACACACCCCGCTTCAAGACATTCATTACATGTGGGTATACTGACCTGTAGATGGCGATCTTGCAGAGATGTCAATAAAAAAAGGTAAGACCCTCCCGGCCCATAAATACCTGGGACCTCCCACTCAGAAGATGGATGTCCCCTCCTTGCAGGTAGCCGGGATGACTCCCGGCCTTCTATTCTTCTATTTCTGCCCGGATCCCTTTTCTTTAAGTTACTTGCCTCCCAGCCTAGGCTGCTGGTCCGGGCAAACGTAGTTGGCACCCCAGGTGCTTAGGAGCCGTGAGACCCCATAACAAGTGGTAGGCGGCTATCCGGGTTGGTGATCCCGGTTTGGGATGCCCTGTCCCTTGGCCCTACCCTGGCATGTATTCCCCCTCTCCCGGATACCCTTAGAGGGGGGGGGGGGGGCGGGTCCTTTATGGATTCATCTCTTTATTATGTGTGTGTTGGTGCATTTAACTGTCTGTGACTACAGACTGGCGCCGGCCTCCGGCGTGCGGCAAATGGCGGCTGTGGGCGCCCATGAGGTGCTTCTCCTTCTCGGGGTGGGGCCGGGCACTAGCGCACGCGTCTACGGCCCGTGCTGCGGGCGCTGTTGTCAGGTCCCGGCTTTTAGCTGGGAGGGGCAGGCGCGACGCGCGAACCACCCTCCCTTCTCCTACTGCTCTCTACGTGTCTCCACTGTCCCTCCTGCCTGGCGTGCGGTACTCAGGTGGGGTGAAGGTCGGGTGAGTGGCCTGTGGCCCATCAGATTTCTGTCATTAACTCCTTATTGGACATTGCCAGCATGGTCTGAGTGTGTTTTGTTTGTGTGTTCCAGGTGGACCATTGATACTATTAAAGGGGGATTCTCCCGGTTCTATGGTCCCTGGCTAAATTTAGTTGGCTTACAATTCCTCCCACTCGGGACTTAAAGGGGCATTACTGCGTAATTCCCTCGGGGAGATATATATATATATATATATATATATATATATATATATTATTAAAAAATCACCATATGGAGGCATCCCCGGATACTGGGCTTGTGCCCCCCTCGGGGCAATCCAGGCTGTGTTTGGGGTGTGGGTTTCTCTTTTGGGGGATGATGTATTTCTTTGTGTACCCTGTGCGCAGCGGTCTATTACGCGGCAGACCGGATCTCAGGCGTCCGGTTCTGCTCCGCCCGTCTCCTCTCCGTCTCCCCCTCGCTTGACACGTACCCCATGTGATATGGTCTTTGGCAGGGAGTCGCAATCTGAGGTGTGTGCCAGATTGGCCAATCTTGAAAAATTGTTTTCCAGTGCCGTTGCTAAAAAGGCCATGGCAAAGAGAAAACATTTGTATACGGCTGCGCAGGCCCTTGATAAGGAGGATTTTGACTCCCTGGATTGGTCTGATTGTTCCCCGCGTGAGGAAGGGGCGCTGTATGAGGAGTCTGATGACTCAGATGATCAGCAGTTTGTGGGCGCTGATACCGAGCAGGGCCAGGGGGATTCATTGGATACCTCTAGGGTCCTGGCTCATATGTTTGAGGTCCTGGCTATTTCTCCCCCCGAGGCGGCTCCTCCGCTGAAGGGGGAGTTCTTTGAGGTGACCAAGCCGCGCTTGGAATTTCCTTATCAAAAGCATTTTGATGGTATCATTCTCAAGGAATGGGAGAGGCCGACTCGGCTTCCGGGTGCCCCTCCGGGTTGGGACAAAAATCCCTTTCCGGTGGACGCGGTGAAGCACTGGTCGTCCTCTTCCCCCCCCCCCCCGAGGTGGATGCTCCTGTTTTGGGGTTGTCCAGCACCTCAATCCTGCATTCTCCAGAGTGCACTACTCTCAAGGATGGTGAGGATAAACGCATTGACCAGATGGCTTGTCATGGTTTTGCCGGGTTGGGACAAGAAATATCCCTTTCCGGCGGACGCGGTGAAGCACTGGTCCAACCCCCCCCCCCCCCCCCCCCCCCGAGGTGGATGCTCCTGTTTTGGGGTTGTCCGGCTCCTCAGTCCTCCATTCTCCGGAGTGCACTACTCTCAAGGATGGTGAGGATAAACGCATTGACCAGATGGCTTGTCATGGTTTTGCCAGTGTTGGATCGGCCTTGCAGCCGGTAGCTGCTAGGTCGGCTGTTAGAGGATTGTTGACCTCTTCCGGGCTTGACCCGGCTAGTGAGGAGTTTGCCGACCTTAAGCGCTGTGAGTTATTTTTCTCCTTTGTGCTGTCCGCCCTGGATGACACATTGGTGATGTGTAGCAGAGCTTCGGCCTTGCTTGTGGCAGTGGGTGGCTGATTTTGTGTCCAAAGTCGCTCACTGCCCTTCCCTTTGTGGGGTTGCGGCTCTTTGGAGAAATATTAGATTCGGTGGCAAAGGGAGGTAAGTTACCTCAGCGTAAGAAGCAGCGTCGCCCCTTTCGGGGGGCGGCTTCCTTCTCTCAGTCCTTTAGTGGGGCTAGAGTTGGCAGGGGTTCGGCCTTCCCTTCGTCCAGAGGTGATTCCTGGCCTAGGGGCAGGGGTCGGGCCCGTCCAGGACACAGTTGGGGCTCCAAGCCTAGAGCCGCTGCCAAGCCGGCTCAGCAATGAGGGGGCGCCCTCACCCTTGCGGGTGGGGGGACTGCTTCAACTCTTCTCCCGGGTCTGGGTCCAAGAGGTCTCGGACAGGTGGATTCAGGAAGTGGTGTCTTCCGGTTACAAGCTGGAGTTCGAGTTCCGGCCCCCTCCCAGATTCTTCAGGTCTCGGGTGCCGTCAGATCCTCTGGCCGCCCAGGGGCTTCGGGCGGCAGTAGCAAGTCTCTTAGACATGGCTGTCATCTGTCCGGTGCCCCTCTCAGACCGGGGCCTGGGCTCCTATTCCAATTTGTTCACGGTGCCCAAGAAGGACGTTCCGTATGGAAACTCTGCGCTCAGCCATCCACTCACTTCGTCAGGGGGACTTCATGACGTCCATAGACATCAAGGATGCTTACCTGCATATTCCAATATTTCCGGCACACCAGAGATTCCTCAGGTTTGTCATGGACAATCGACATTTTCAGTTTGTGGCTCTTCCGTTTGACCTTACCTCGGCTCCAAGGGTTTTTACTAAGGTGTTGGCAGGAGTGATGGCCATCCTCAGAGCCAGGAGTATCCGCATCGTGCCCTATCTGGACGATCTTCTCATCATGGCGTCTTCCCTCAGTCAGGCGCAGCTGGATACCAGGACTGTGGTGTCCACTCTGGAGAGTTTCGGTTGGGTGATCAGCTATCCCAAGTCCTGCCTCACTCCCTCCAGGGTGGTGGAGTTCCTGGGAATGTCTCTGGATACTTCTCAGGCGAGGGTGTTTCTCCCCCGAGCCAAGGTTCTTCTGATTCATGAATTGACTCGGCGTCTCCTATCCATCCCCCACCCTTCCATCCGGCTAGGGATGCGACTGGTGGGATTGATGGTGGCATCGTTCGAGGCGGTTCCCTTTGCCCAGTTTCACACAAGGACGCTCCAGCTCCATCTCTTGGCGGCCTGGGAGGGGTCCCCGCTGTCATTGGATCAGTCCTTTCTGATGTCCCCCCGGGTGCGGCGTTCCCTTTGGTGGCTGAAACCGAGCAATCTGGCGAGGGGCAGGTACTTTATGACCCCTGGTTGGGAGATTGGCCAGCCTGTCAGGTTGGGGGGGATTTTGGAAGGATCTTCAGTTTCAGGGGCTGTGGGGGGCCTCAGGAGGCTCACGATCCCATCAATGTTCTGGAGATGAGAGCCTTCAGGTTGGTTCTGGCTCACTTGACTCATCAGTTAGGGGGACTACCGGTTCAGGTTCGGTTGGACATTCAGACGGCGGTCGCCTACATCATTCACCAGGGAGGGACTCGCAGCAGGCGGGCCCTCAGGGAAGTGTCTTTGATACTGGATTGGGCAGAGGGCAATGTCCCATGCATCTCGGCAGTGTACATTCCGGGAGTGGAGAACACAAAGGCGGACTCCCTGAGCAAGGGGGTCATCTTGCCGGGGGGGAATGGTCGCTCAGTCCCAAGGTGTTTCGGTCGCTTTGCCACCGGTGGGGGACTCCGGAGGTGGACCTCTTTGCCTCTCGTCACAATCACAAGCTTCCGGCATTTGTGTCTCTCTCGCGGGATCCGCTGGCTCTGGCAGCGGATGCCATGTCTCTGAACTGGAGGGATCTGGGGTTTCTGTACCTGTTCCCTCCGTTTCCCATGGTGGGCAAAGTGGTGCGCAAGCTGGCCCTAGAGGGCGCGTCAGCAATCCTGGTGGCTCCAAGGTGGCCAAGACAGGTTTGGTTCGCAGACGTGGTAAGGTTGGCAGAGGATCAGTTAGACCTGCCCCTTCTACCGGATCTGCTTACTTAGGGTCCACTGCTCTACCCCAATTTACCAACGCTGGCTTTGACGGCGTGGTTGCTGAAACCTCCATCTTGAGGGAGGAAGGTCTTTCTGATGCTGTCGTTCAGACTCTGGTTAGGGCTAGAAAGAAGTCTTCCTCTGCCATCTATTATAGGATTTGGAGGTCTTATATTGATTGGTGTGAGGTCAGGGCCTTGCCTTGCAGGGCGTTTTCTATCCCTAGGGTCTTGGAATTTCTGCAACATGGTCTGGACCAAGGTTTGCAGCTTAGTACGCTGAAAGGGCAGGTTTCTGCTCTGGCGGTTTTCTTTCAAAAGTCTTTTGCTCTTCATCCTCTGGTTAAGACCTTTTTCCAGGGGGTTATGCATGTGCGGCCTAGGAAGCCTTTGCTCCCAGTTTGGGATTTGAACTTGGTTCTTTCTGCCTTGCAGGGTCCTCCTTTTGAACCTTTGCAGGATATTGCGCTTTCTGCGCTTACTCAGAAAGTTGTTTTTCTGGTGGCCATCACTTCTGTTCGGCGTGTTTCGGAGTTTGCAGCCTTGTGCATTGAGGCCCCTTACTTTGAGAGGCATCAGGACAAGGTTGTTTTCCGCTTCAAGCCAGATTTCCTTCCTAAGGTGGGCTCTGCTTTTCATCTTAATCAGGATATTGTTCTCCCCTCCTTGTATCCTAAGCCTAGCAATGACAAGGAGAGGGTTTTGCATTCTTTGGATGTGGTTCGCTGTGTGAAGTACTATTTGGTGGCTACTTCCCCTTTTCATAGGACTGACACCCTTTTTGTGGTGCCCTCTGGGCCTAGGAAAGGTTTGGCTCCCGCCAAGTCTTCCATTAGTAAATGGATTCGCCAGGCCATTGTTTGGGCCTATTCTGCTAAGGGGAAGATTCCTCCTTTTCGTGTTACTGCTCATTCTACTCGTGCTGTTGGAGCGTCCTGGACCTTCCAGCACCAGGCTTCTGTTGAGCAGGTTTGTAAGGCTGCTACTTGGTCTTGGTCGGTTCACACTTTTTCCAAGTTTTACAAGGTTGATGTGCGGGCCTCGGCGGATGCTGTTTCTGGCCGCAAAGTTCTGCAAGCTGCAGTGGTTTAAGTTTGTGCCTTGTTGCCTTGTTTTTTGGATCCCCGCCCTTTATGGACACTGCTATTGGATGTCCCACATGTAATGAATGTCTTGAATACCATTTTGTGAATACTCGCCTGTAAAATGGATATTATGTCACACACCCCACTTCACCCTGCCCTTTTGTATTCTGGATCCTTTTTTTTTTGGTGAACCTTTGTTAGTTTTAATTGGCTCTCCTGGTCCCTTTACCTTACTGCTATCTTAATACTGGGGAATGAGTGGGAGGTCCCAGGTATTTATGGGCTGGGAGGGTCTTACCTTTTTTTTATTGACATCTCTGCAAGATCGCCATCTACAGGTCAGTATACCCACATGTAATGAATGTCTTGAAGCGGGGTGTGTGACATACTTATCCATTTTACAGGTGAGTATTCACAAAATGGTATTTTCTCCGTCTCCCTCCCCCCTGGCCAGACAGTCCCTCTCGTGGTGGCTGGACTCGGGGAACCTTCTAGTGGCCAGGACCTTTCTGCCCCTGTGCTGGGAGACTGTCACCACGGATGTCAGTCTGACCGGGGCTTTTGGAAGTCTCTGCAGTTCCAGGGTCGGTGGGGCCCCCAGAAGGCCCATGCTCCCATCAATGTCCTGGAACTGAGTGCGATCAGGTTGGTTCTGTCTCAGCTGACCACACACCTTCACGGTCGGGCTGTTCAGATCCGCTCGGACGGTGGTTGCCTACATCAATCATCAGGGAGGGACTCGGAGCAAGCGAGTCCTCAAGGAAGTGTCCCTGATTCTGTCTTGCGCAGAAGAGAATGTCCCTGCATCTCAGCGGTTTACATTCCGGGGGTGGAGAACCAGGAGGCAGACTCCCTGAGCAGGGGGACTTCTCGGCTGGGGGAATGGTCCCTCAGCAGCAAGGTATTTCACTCCCTGTGTCACCTCTGGGGTCGGCCGGATGTGGACTTGTTTGCGTCCCGCCACAATCGCAAGCTTCTCAGGTTTGTCTCCCTATCACAGGACCCTCTGGCCTTCGCCACGGATGCGCTAGCAATGCCTTGGACGGAGTTTCTCTGTGTTCCCTCCTTTTCCTCTGCTGGGCACTCTTTTTCGCTCTTTTTCTTCTTCCTGCTGGACCTAGGAAGGGTTTGTCTCCTGCTAAATCCACTATCAGCAAGTGGATACGTCAGGCGGTGGAGCAGGCCTATTCTGCCAGGGGGAAGGTTCCTCCTTTTAGGGTTACTGCTCATTCCACTCGTGCTATTGGTGCGTTTTGGGCTTTTCAGCACCAAGCTTCTGTTGAACAAGTTTGTAAGGCCGCAACTTGGTCTTCTGTTCATATTTTTTTCCAAGTTTTACAAGGTTTATGTTAAGGCCTCAGCTGATGCTGCTTTTGGCCGCAAGGTAACTCCATTCCTATGAATGAATTTTATACAGTTCAAGCAAGGATCTTCCTTCCTCAGCAATAAATTGGACGTTCTGGTTGTATGGGTTCAGTCCCTCTTAGCTGTCCCCGTCCCTCCACCAGGCAGGGGACGCAGCTGGTGGGCCCGCTGGTGGCGTACTCCGAAGAGGCCCCTTATGCTCAGTTCCCCCCGGGCCCTTCTGCAACTTCTCCTTTTTTGTCCTACGGGACAAGGACCCAGCATCCCTGGAGCAGGGTATGTGTGCCTTCCTCCCTGGTGAGGAGGTCCCTCTTGTAGTGGATGACCTCAAGGAACCTGCCTGAGGGCAGTCCCTTCTTGCCCTTTCCTGGGTAGACAGTCACCATGGATGCCAATCTATCAGGTTGAGGGGGGTCTTCTTCTGGAAGTCCCTACAGTTCCAGGGGAGGTAGGGCCCTTAGCAGGCCTATACACCTATCTATTTTTGAATCTATGAGCGTTCAAGTTAGTTCTAACTCGCTTGCCTACTCCTCTTCAGGGCCTGCCTGTTCGGGGGAGCTAGGCCTAGCTGACGACCTTGGCCTACATTGAATATTCAGGGAGGGACCCGGTGCAGGAAGGTCCTCCTGGGATGTGTCTCCGATCCTGATCCGGGTGGTGGACAATGTTCCCTGCATATCAGTGGTATTCGCTCCGGGGGAGGTTCCTCTGCGACAGGATGTGCTAATCCTTGTGTCACTATGAGGGCCAACCAGTGGGGATCTGTGAGTGCCCCGTCACTATCACAAGCTCTCGGTCCTTGTTTCCCTGTCCCAGGATTCTCTGGCCGTGGTCATGATAATTAAGTAATGTTATGGCAGGACATTCTGTTCTGTATGTCTTTCTCCATGCCCCCTGCTAGGCAGGGATCTGTGCAGAATTGCTGTGGAAGGGGGGGACCAGTGATTCTGGTGGCCTAGTGGAGTGTGGTTCGCAGATGTGGTACTGAGGACAATAGATCTGTGCGTTCTGCCAGGAGTGCCAGCTCTGATCACTCAGGGCCCCCTTACGTCACCCCAATCTGCAGACTCTGGCCTAGACGGCCTGACTGCTGAAACATCCATCTTGATGGAGACAGACTTATCTATCTTGGTGATTGAGACTATGGGAAGACTAGGCGCAAGCTTCTTCTTCTTCCATCTATTATAGGGTATGCGTACCCATATTGATTGGTGTGAGTCTAGGTCTCTTCCCTGTTGGGTGTTCTCTGTTCCCAGGGTTCTAGAGTTATTACAGCATGGGTTGGACTGTCCCTCCTGTAGAAGTCTTTTGCTCAGTTTCCTTGGTTAAGGCTTCTTTCAGGGGGTTACTCATGTGCGTCCCCCACGTAATTCTATGTTCCCTGTTGGGATTCGAATTTATTCTGCTTGCCTTGCAGGGTGTTCCCTTTGGACCTATTCCAGATGCTGTCTGACTGTTCTTACCCTCAAGTTGTCCTTCTTGGGACTGTTACTTCAGTCAGCTGGGTGCCTGAGCGGGCGGCTCTGTTTAGCTAGCCCTCGTTCGTAGATATATACACCGAGATGAGGTGGTGTTCCGCTTTACGCCAGTCATACTACCTAAGGCGGTGTCTTATGCTCATGTATTTAAGACTTTGTCTTTCTTCTGGGCCTTATTCCTAGTATCGCTGATAAAAGGGGGTCTACATTCCCTCTACAGGTGTTGGAAGTTTTTTCCTGGATTGTCTCTCGTCCCTTAGGGGGGCTGTTGCCCCTTGGGGCTTGCGGGCGTCTCCATCCTGTATGTGCCTGTTTCGTCTGATTCCAGGGATTATGCGGCCTTTGGCCTGGTCTTTACTTGGATGAGTTGTCCCTTCTGGTCCTAGGAAAGGTTTCGGCTTTTAGCTGATCCTTGTTAGTATACTGGTCCGCATCCTCGTCTGTCACGCGGGAGACCAGGGTTCAATTCCCCGATGGGGAGAGCTCTCAGTTTTGCCAAGGCTACTGTTAGCATTTGGGGCTGGTCAGGCCGTTACTCATGCCTATTCTTTTAAGGGGAAGAATCTTCTTCTCACTTTATTTCTGATTCTACTTGTGCTTTGGTATCTTTGGGCCTTTCAGCACCAGGTTTCTGTTGAATAATTTTGCTAGACCGCTACTTGTTTTCTGTTCATACCTCTTCAAAGGTTTTTATGAGGTTGACGTTGGAGCTCTTGCTCGTGTCGCTCTTGGTAACAAGGTTGCAGGTGACAGTGCTTTTATTGTCTGCTGTGCCTTTTTTGTTGGGGATCCCACCCTACTTTATGGACACTGCTATTGGATGTCCCACGTGTAATTATTATATATGGAGCAGGACGTACTGTATGCTTAGAATAATACAATGCTGTGAAATATTCACCTGTAGAATTGGTATTATACGCATACAGTACGTCCTGCTCCACCCCACCCTGGTTTTACATTATTCTGGATCCCCTGTATGGTGATTGTTATCATTGTTATTATTACCAGTTTTGGTGGTTGGTTTCTCCCGGCTTCTTTTTCTCACTGCTTTTCAATGCTGGGGATTTGTGGGAGATCCCTCGGTATATGAAGGGCCGGGAGGAGCCTGTTTTTTGCATGTCTGCAGTGCACAGCGCCATCTAGTGGAGGACTACCCACGTGTAAGTATTATATATGGAGCAGGACGTACTGTATGCGTATAATACCAATTCTACAGGTGAATATTTCACAGAATTGTATTTTTATTCATTTTACACGTTGATGTCCCTTTTACCAAACTAGGGAGATCCGACAGTGGGTTCATGTAGGCTGTAGGCTGTAGGTCCGAGTAGGACGAAGAGTGTTCTAGTCTTTATTACAGGATTTGGCTTCTCGAGATTGTCAGGCCAAATAGGTATCACGTCTCATTTACAAGAAGTGATGCTACATCTGGGGCAGAGCAGGCTGGGGTAAAGCAGCCACTTGGTACTCGGCAAAGGTTTTTGCTGGACTCTTTCAGTTGGATCTTCTGTCCCAGAAGATTCTGTTTTGGCAGAAGTGTCCTCCATGCTGCTGTTCCCACCCAACGAGGTAGTTCTCGCCTATCTCTCAGGCGTATGCTGCCCAAAGGATGTTTTGAGAAAACTCAAGTTAGGTACCTGGTAACTTATTTTCTAAACATCCGAAAGGGCAGCATACGCCGGCCTCCCTCCCTTTGTTTTTATATGTGGAGTTAGATTATGTATTAAGTTATGGGGAGTTGTGGGTCTGTTTTTCTCTCTTTCAGATCTCTGCAACACCTGGGGAATAGAAGGAGGAGTCAAGACTTTATTCTGTCTGGTGGTCACGTGTTCCCCTTGATGGAAGGAGCCCAGAGGTCTCAGGCGTATGCTGCCCTTTTCGGATGTTTAGAAAATAAGTTACCAGGTACCTAAAAAGCTTTTTCCAACACAGAAGTGACTCTTTTACTCCAGGCCGGGGTACAGGTTCTCTTGTCCTGCCCTCACCTGACGATTCATCAAGGAATAGGTCTGTTGGGCCAGGTGGTATCTTGCTTTGAGTCAGTACCTTTTGCACTGTTCACACAAGACCCCTGCAGATGGAATTGCTCACAATATGTGATCAAGGCCCACACTCTCTGGATCACTCTTAAGGTTTCTGAATTAGCAGCTTATCAGTTAAGTCTTCTTATTTTGTGTTACATAAGGACAAGTTTGTCTTCTGCTTTAAACAGGATGTTCTTCCTAAGGTGGTTCCCATCTTAATGAAGAGGTAAATTGTCTTCCTTATGTTCTACTCCAGTGTCCGATAGAGAAAAGATTCTACATTCCTGGATGTAGGGAAAAGCACTAAGATTCCATCTCACTGCTACACAGTCTTTCCGTATGTTGGACTCTTTATTTTGTCATACCTGAGGGTCCACGGATAGGTCTTCCACCATCTAAGTCTACCATCAGCGATGGATTAGACAGGCAGTGGTAAAAGCTTATATTCCCTAAGGGGAAGGATTCTCCTTTTAGGACTTCTGCTCATTCGACGAGAGCTATTGGAGCTGCTTGGGCTTTTTAGCATTAAGCTTCAATAGAACAAGTATGCAAAGCTGCTACTTTACCAAATTCTATAAGGTACAGCTTTTGATAGGAAGGAATTACATACAGTGGTAATTAGATGGTTTTGGAATGTCTTATTCCTGAAAGGAATAAGGGTTTTTGAGATGTCTTATTCCTGAATGGAATAGGGGTTTTTGAGATGTCTTATTCCTGAATGGAATAAGGGTTTTTGAGATGTCTTGTTGCTGAAAGGTTTGGGGATCCCACCTGAATTCGGGTACTGCTTTTGGAGGTCCCATTCGTCTCTGAATTAAGTCTGAAGTAAAATGGAAAAGAGAATTCTGTGAGTACTCACCTGTAGAATTAATTTCTCTTCCATTATTCAGGACATCAGACCCTCACTGTCTGCTAGGTTACTATGTCCATGCCTTGGATGCCTTGTTTTGTGGAGTGGTAAATATGTAAATAGTTGCTGTAAATAATGATCAGCATAATGGAAAAAAAAAAATTAAACGGAGAGAGGAGTCTTGTATTTTGTCTCCAGCCTCTTGTTTCCAACAGGATAGGTATGCCTCCCGGGCGGCTGGCTCTACTGCTTTTCAATTAAACTGAAGTGGAGCAAGTCAGCCAGGTGGATATAGGCCCGGGAGGTGGAGACACACCTTTTGTTCTTGCAGACCACACCCTTCCAGAGAGGTTAACCCATTCGTCTCTGAATTAAGTCTGATGTCCTGAAGTAATAATGGAAATTAATTCTACAGGTGAGTACTCGCAGAATTCTTTTTTTTTTATTTTTTTTATTTTTTTCCCCCAAATCCTGTGTGCGTCTTGTGGAGTGAAAATGCGGTAAGCATATTTAACCGTGTCTTGTTTGTCAATTAGGCTGGACCATGAAAATGTATTGGAGGAGAAACGCTCTCTACAAGATGCATACGATAACCTAGAAGAAGTTATGAAATTTGAGATTGATCAACTGAAACAAGAGCTTTTGAACAGCAAACGTGAAAATGAGACTCTAAAAGTTGAACTTGGTGTAAGATACTCTTTTTCTCTTTACTACATTTAGACACGTTTGCTATAAAAATTAATGGAAGGGAAGTAGTTTTCTGTCGGACATTGACCATGCATTGTTTTTGTAGAACTGGAGCCAAAGCAATTTTTGATCTGGTCTTTGGTCTCCTGCTTTTTTTTTTTTTTTTGTAAATTTCCCTCAGGCATCCTCCCAGGTTAGATAGCCATTCGCTTCCTCTCCCTAAACAGGAAACAAATACTGACAGAGCCCTCAGTGGTTTTTGGAGTATGTTCATGGATTGAGGGTTGATGGCGGGTCTGGATCCCTCTGGTGTCCATGTGTTTTCTTCCCCTCCCCATCCCTATTTTTTTTTTTTTTTTTTACAGAGCCTCAGCTGGGTCGGGTACATGCTGTAAGTTTTTTCTGTTATCCTTTACGGGGGGCATTGTGGACACTATCTTTTTCTTTTATTTTCCTGCGTGTCCCCCATATTTAGTGTAGGTCCTGGGCGAGTGCCAGGCTCCCTACACAAGACCTCCAAAGTATGGTGCTCCCTGGCAAGTGGCAGGGCGGGGGACATAGAACACTGGTCGGGTACCTGGGTTGCGGTGGTGTCTGGGTTAGTATAGCATTCTGGGTCAGGCTCTGGGGGTGTGTCTGACCATTAGGTGGGCCTGAAGCGATTCCCTCTCTTCTGGTTGGTGACGACGCTGGGCGAGGCTAGGGGCGTGTGACGCCTAGGTTTTTTGTCCAGGAGTCTATTAAGGAGATGGTTTAAGGGAGTGGAGAAAACCAAAAGCTAGGTGGTTCTTCCCAAAATCTTTAAAATGCAGGTTCCCTTTTTGAGGAAGTAGAGAATGGAGCCTTGGGCCCCCAGAGTTGATGCTTCCTTAGACCCAGGTCTCTAAAAGGTCTAACCTGTCCTATGGAAACATGGGGTCTTTAAAGGACCCTATGGATAATTGGGCAGATATTCTTGAGTCTGGGACACTGATTCCTTTCTTTTAAAGGCTTTAATTCCCACGGACTGTGTGGGACGTATCTTGGAGATGTGGGTTGACAGTGTCAGGAGTGACTTATTCGGAGAACCCTGGGGAGGAGATCTTAGATGCCTTCCCTTATGTTTCTAAAGCCGTAGCCTTTATTGTGGACACTTCTGTGGAAGAAATCTGAGAGTGCCATGCTTTTCATGTTTGCTCCAACGTTGACAGACGTACTCCTATGGTTCAAAACATGGAAAGGAGACCAGACATCTAAATTGCACCCACTATATCCAGTCCAGGTCGTCCCAGAAGTGATGACAGTTGGGTAGTCCACCACCAGGAGGTGCAGTTACTGTAAGATCCAGAGCTGTAACTCCTCCCGGCCCCCTATTAAATGAGCTGTCTCAATAGAAATCCCAGATTTAGTCTTGCAGTACTGCTGCGAGGATTGTCTGGAATTCTCTCTGGATACGGCAGCTGAGCGGGGCATTTTAAGCCGGTCTGCCACTGCACCCCTATTACCACTGTTCTCGTGGACCCACTTATGCCTCCCAGCGTTGGCTGATGGGACAGGTGAAGGTAGGGAGAACGCCGGGGTCAGGCGTTCACAGAGCCAGGCTCTGGGCCGCAGACCCTCCCTTAAAGGGTAGTCGCCCATAGGCGATGGTGGGGGGGGGAGGAACCACCTAAAATACCCGGGGTTATGCCCTTATCTGTGCCCACAAGCTTTATTCATATGCTTTGCTTCATGTTTTACTTCATTTTTTCCTCAGTTTTTACTTGCTGGCAGCGATGTTGGAAAGCTCTGTCCCATGTTACTCACCTTCCCTCGTTCCCTCGCCTCTTCTCATTCCCCTCCATCTTGAGTGCTGTGAGGGGGGGCTGGAGCAGCGTTTGTCGGGGGTTCTTTTAGGTCGAGGCCTCAGCGTGTGGGGGGGGCTCCTCCATGGGCCGCCCACCCTTCCTGTGCTCTCGGCGCCATTTTAGGTGCCGCCGGTGCCCCTGTTCGCGCCTACAGCGGGGGACGGGGCCGCGTCTTGACGCGTTTTGCCTCATCGCTGCACGGCCCGCCACTCGAGGTTCGTGTGTGCTGCGCTCGGGCGCCATTTTCTGTGCTGCTCGTTTTTTGTCAATTGCTGGCCCTGCTGAGGTTCCCCACGGGCCGACGGGCTTCAGGTCACCATTCACTGCCTGCGTTTTCTGTTGCCTGCCTTCCGGACCCCCCCCCCCCTACCCCGCCAGTCAGGTTCCGTGAGTCCCTCTCTTTCTATGTGGTTTTTTATGTGCATGTGCTGTGGGATGCTCATGAATCCTTCCGCTTGTGTCTTCTAGGTGGGCCCCCCCATTGTCAGCTGAGGTTGTGGTTGATTCCGGTCTCCTACACCCCCCGTCTCTCCGCACCCTCTCCTCTTAAAGAGGGATTACTAAAAAGAGGGACTAAATTGGGGGTCACTTAGGTTTGGGCCGTTAATGCCTTGTAACCTGTATTTCCAAAGCCATAATCGCCATAATGGAGGCTTCGTGGGATAATCAGCTAGGGGCCCCATCTGGGCAGGTTAAGCTCTGTCCCATGTGCGGTACCAGCCCTCTGGTGAGGTCCTTCCTGGGCATGACGTTGGACACCTCTCGGGTCAAGGTATTTCTGCCCCAGCAGAAGGTGGAGGGCCTCCAGACGCAGGTGCAGGCCCTACTGGCTTGTCAGCGGTTATCGATTCGTCTGGGGCTGAAACTGGTGGGCCTCATGGTGTCCTGCTTCGAGGCAGTGCCCTTCGCCTAGTTCCACATGGGACCTCTTCAATTGAATCTGTTGACCGGGTGGGACCGGACACAGGAGTCCCTGGATCAGGATTTTTCACTGTTCCCCATGGTCAGACAGTCCCGCTTGTGGTGGTTGGACTCCAGAAATCTGTTGGTGGGCAAGTCCTTTCTGACTCCCCGGTGGGAGATAGTTACCATGGACGCCAGTCTGACCGGCTGGGGATGTTTTTGGCAAACGCTGAAGTTCCAGGGTCAGTGGGGGCCACAGGAGGCCCACTTACCCATCAATCTCCTGGAAATCAGAGCTATTCGGTTGGTGCTTCTTCAATTGACTCCCCATCTAAGAAGTCTTGCAGTCCAGGTCCAATCAGACGGCTGTCGCCTACATCAATCACCAGGGCGGGACTCGGAGCAAGCGAGTCCTTCAGGAGGTGACCCAGATTCTGATTTGGGCGGAGGAGAATGTTCCCTGCATCTCGGCGGTTTACATCCCCGGGGTAGAAAACCAGGCGGCAGACTCCCTGAGCAGGGGGACCTCTCGTCTGGGGAATTGGTCTCTCTCTCACGCTCTGTGTCTCCGCTGGGGTCAGCCGGACGTGGACCTGTTTGCGTCCAGACACAATCACAAGCTTCCAAGGTTCGTCTCCCTGTCGAGATCCTCTGGCTTTCGCCACAGACGCTTTGACAATTCCGTGGACGGAGTTCAGGCTCCTTTATGTATTTCCTCCTTTTCCATTCCTGGGCCGAGTGCTGCGCAAGATAGCCCGGGGGGGGGGGGGTACCAACTATCCTTGTGGCTCCTCGCTGGCCGAGAAGGAGTTGGTTCGCGGACATAGTTCGGATGTCAGTCGATCGCTACATCATGCCTGACGACCCAGGACTTCCCACTCAGGGGTCGCTGCGGCACCCCAATTTACAGACGCTGGCTTTGACGGCCTGGCTATTGAAATCTCAATCCTAACAGAAAAGGGGCTGTCGGCCACGGTTGTTCAGACCATGATTCAGGCGCGGAAGAAGCCTTCTTCCATGATTTACTACAGAGTTTTGGCATGCCTACATTTCTTGGTGTGAATCCAAGAGTTTCCCTTGTCGCACTTTTTCTATTTCTAGGATTTTGGAATTTTTACAACACGGCTTAGACTTGGGTCTACAGCTGGGCATCCTCAAGGGCCAGGTCTCTGCCTTGGCCATTTTTTTCCAAAGATCCTTTTTTCACAGGAGTTACCCATGTACGTCCACAGCGTAAGCCTCCTATTACCGGTGTGGGATTTGAATTTGTTGCTTTCTGCTCTCCAGGGTCCTCCCTTTGAGCCTTTGTGCGATGCTACGTTGTCTATCTTGACCCTAAAGGTGGTCTTTTTGGTAGCTATCACCTCGGTGCGCCGTGTGTCAGAACTGGCCGCACTTTGTATGATGCCTCCTTATTTTGAGTGGCATAAGGATAAGGTGGTTTTTCGCTTTAAACCTGATTTTTTGCCTAAGGTCGTTTCTCCCTTTCATCTCAATGAGGAAGTTGTTTTGCCTTCCCTGTGTCCAGAACCGGCAAACTCTAAGGAAAGGACCCTCCATGCCTTGCATGTGGTCAGAGCCATTAAGTACTACCTGGTTGCGCAAAGGGGGTGGGAGTAGCTCCATCACTATTTATACAAAATTATTATCATTATTATTCAGGGCCTGGGAACAAATTTACCGCCCAGTTTTACCCTCTCCTCATCCAAGTATTAAGCACCAAACATGTCTAGCTATGTAGAAAGACAGAGATTTGGTTGCACATATCTGCAGATACATGTGGAAGCCAGACTGCCCCGGCAAGGCACTCTGTGTTTATTGTGGTCCCTACTCTTATTTTTGAGTCCCCAAAGTTGGGACATGCAATGCAGCCAGAGCTACTCACCTGGGAAGCTGCCAGCCTCCCTTTAGAACACTACCTGGTTGCGACTGATTCCTTCAGGAAGTCGGATCCTCTTTTTTTGTTCTCACTGACGGAAAGGGTTTGCCTCCGGCCAAGTCCACTCTCAGTAAGTGGATCAGGCAGGCGGTGGTGTAGGCATACTCTGCCAAGGGGAAGGATTCCCCCTTTTCGTGTTACAGCTCATTCTACTAGAGCTATTGGTGCTTCCTGGGCTTTTCAGCACCAGGCCTCTGTTGAACAAGTTTGTAAGGCCGCTACTTGGTCTTCTGTTCATACCTTTACAAAGTTTTACAAGGTTGATGTTAGGGCCTCAGCCGACGCTGCTTTTGGCCGAAAAGTGCTTCAGGCGGTAGTGAAATGAACTACATGCTGTTCCGCACTGGGGATCCCGCCCTAATGGACACTGCTTTTGGATGTCCCAACTGTCATCACTTCTGGGACGACCTGCACTGGATATAGTGAAAAATACAATTCTGTGAAACTCACCTGTAGGAATTGTTTTTGAATATATCCAGTCCAGGTCGTCCCACCCCACCCTTTGTTTCATTATCTCTTGTTTGACTGTTTATGGTGATTACCTTTTATATTGGACCGTTGTCCTTAGTTTTCGTTGGAGAGAGTACATTCTGAAGCTATGTGAGTTAACATGGTTTCTTAGCCTCCCGGCCTGTCTCCTTTTACTGCTTTTTGACACTCTGGGATTTCTATTGAGACAGCTCATTTTATAGGGGGCCAGGAGGAGTTACAGCTCTGGATCTTGCAGTAACTGCACCACCTGGTGGCGGACTACCCAACTGTCATCAGTTCTGGGACGACCAGGACTGGATATATTCAAAAACAATTCTACAGGTGAGTTTCACAAAATTGTATTTTCTTTATTGCATGGCAGGGCCCACTTCGGTATTCATAACAGTTGGGTTATTCCGCCACAAGTTGGCGCAGTGGTACTGCAGAAAAGCTGTGGCTTGTCCCGGCTCCCTATAAAAACAGGCTTTACCATAGAAGTCCCCAGTGTTTCCTCTGCAGTGGACTGCGAAGTTAGAAGATGGCTCTCTTGCGCAGGTGAGCGGGGCAACCAAGCCTGCGGCCCTGCAAGTCTATTTCCATCCATTTCTGGACCCTCGCTGCCTCCCAGCCTTGGCTGACAGATCGGGTGAAGGTAGAAGAGCACTAGGGTCAAGTGCTCCTGGAGCGCAGCTCCAAGCCGCAGACCCTGTAACACAAAGGGTAGACGGCCATAGGCTTTATGGTGAGCCTATTAGGGATGCAGAGTTTCTGTCCTAGCTTCTGAGGGGGTAAGTAGTTTGGGGACTGTGTCCCCTCATTTTCCTTTGGGTCCCCCGTGCCCCCCCCCCCACGCTCTCCCCCTCCCTCCCTGACCATGGCTGCTCGACGCTGCTTTCTTGTCTCTCTCTTCCCCCCCCCCCCCGCTGGGTGGTAGCGGCGAGTAGTCATATCTGTGGTGTTTTTAAGCTGCCGCGCCGCTTTGTACTGTGTTCCGCGGCTGTGGACGCTATAACCTGAGGTGATTTTGCTTTGTCATGGCGCCGGCCAGGTCACGTGAGTGCCGTTTATCGCGCTCTTCGGGGGGGGGGGGGGGGGGGGGGGGGTTGATGCTGCGTATCGCGTTGTTCACCTCGCAGCCCGCCCCTCGAGGTACCTCTGCCGGCGCCATTTTGGACGAGATGCGTGTCTGGCTTTCTCCCTTCCTGGCTGCAGCGCTGCTTCCTCCCATGGGTCACCTTATTCAGCGGTCTGTGCCTGTGACCCCGTGGTGTCTTTGGTTCGTAAGTCCCCCTTGGGGGTTTTTAATTGAATTGGGATATTTTGCTGCGGTATGATCATGTGTGATTTTACTTATGTCTTTCAGGCAGGATACCATTGGGTTGTGGTTTCTCCCGGCCCCACTCCTTTTCTCCCCCTCATCCCCCCCCTTTTATTAACTTCTGGGGGCATCCCGTGGAAGGGCATCCCGGGTGGCTTCTGTCTTAAGCCTGTACCCACTGCTGGCCTATTGCGCCTGTGCTAACCACCATATGGTTGCTTCTGGGAAAAGCGCGCTTGGGGGCCCTTCGGGGCAAGCACGGCTGTGTTCCATACGTGGGGTATCCCCTGTGAGTAACCGTGTCACGGTGTGCGTGCTGTGCGCTGAAAGTATCCTTGCGCTTCAAGCTGGTTTGCCTGCTTCGCTTCCCAGCTCTGCGCCTCACTCTGCTTCACCTACTCCCCCACTCCTGCAATTGGGCCCCCTGTGAGGGGAATGTTGGCAGGGAGTCACATTCTGTTTTGGCTCTGCGGGTGGCTAACATTGAAAAGCAGCTTGCCAGGAATGTTCCTAGGAAGGCCTCTGGCAAGAAGAGACACCTGGACCCCAGGCCTGCTCCCCTTACTGAGATGTATGTGCGGATTGATGATCTTAGTGACTGCCACCCCCTTGAGATGGGGGAGCTCTCCCAGAATTCTGACTCCTCTGGGAACCAGCAGGAGGGTTGCGATGGTGACCCTGGGTCTGCGTCCGTAGAGGAATCATGGTACCCTGAGGACACTGATAATCTGCTGTCACATATTTTTGAAATTTTGCACATTGCTGCCCCTGCGGTAGCTAAAAGAAAGCAGGGGGAGCTTTTTCGCCCTGGTAAACAGCGTCTAGAGTTCCCTGAGCAGGAACATTTTACCACCTTGGTGCTTAAAGAATGGGAACGTCCTAACAAGTTGCCTGCGGTGCCCAAGGGATTGGATAAAAGGTATCCCTTTCCTGTTGATCTTGTAAGAGGTGGTCATTTCCCCCTGAAGTGGACGCTCCCGTGCTAGGCTTGTCCAATACTTCGGTCATGCCTTCCCCTGACACTACCACTCTGAGGGATGGTGAGGACCGGTGCATGGATCAAGTGGCCTGCCATGCTTTTACCTGTGTGGGGGCTGGCTTGCACCCGTATGTACTGCCGCCATTACTGCTATTGCCCTTAAACTGCTCAAGCGTCTCATTGATGGTACAACAGCTGGTAGTGTGGGCGAGGAATATAGGACTCTCTTACTTTGCACTGATTTTGTGGCCTTTCTCCTTACTGCTATGGATGATGCTGTGCGGCAGGACTTCTGCGCTCTTGGCGGCCATGCGCCGCTCTGTCTGGTTGCGCCAGTGGGCAGCTCTCACTGGCCTCCCCTTCGTGGGGCTGCGGCTGTGTGGGGAACGTCTTGCGGCTGTGTGGGGAACGTCTTGATGTTCTACCCAAGGATGGGAGGCTGCCTCAGCATCGGAGGCAGTCTCGACCCTTTCGGGGGTCCTCTGCCCCCCTCCCTTCCTTTCGCATTCCCAGAGGGGGCCGTGGCTCCCTCCTCTCCAGTGGTCGCAGAGATTCTTGGGGCCGTGGCAGAACCTGTGGTCGTCCCGGTTTCTCCTGGAATCCTAAGCCCAAACCCTCTCCCAAGCCCCCTCAGGCATGAAGGGGCACCCTCACCCATCTGGTTGGCTTCGGCTCTTTGCTCACGTCTGGAGGCTTCATGTCCGGTGGATTCAGGAGGTAGTGTCCTCCGGTTACAAGATTTTGCAGACTGCCGACTCCCCCCCCCCCCCCCCCCCCCCCAAGATTCATCAGATCCCGGATGTCTTTAAACCCCCTGTCCACTCAGGGGTTGCTTCTGGCGGTTCATTGCCTGTTAGTCCGGAGTCATTTGTTGGGTACCTCATCAAGAAAGAGGTCGGGGTACTATTCCAATCTTTTCACGGTCCCCAAAAAGGATGCAGTTGGTGGGCCTGGTGGTGTCTTGCTTCAAGGCAGTCCCCTTTGCTCAGTTTCACATGAGACCTCTTCATTTGCACCTCTTGTCAGTTTGGGATCGGGACCCTGTGTCCCTGGTTCAGGAATTTGTTCTGTCTCCCCTGGCCAGACAGTCTGTCTCGTGGTGTCTGGACTCAAGGAACCTTCTGGGGGGCAGGTCCTTTCTGCCCCCTTGCTGGGAAACGGTCACCACGGATGCCAGTCTGACCGGCTGGGGAGGCTTCTGGAAGTCCCTGAGGTTCCAGGGTCGGTGGGGCCCACAAGAGGCCCATGCTTCCATCAACGTCCTGGAACTGAGGGCGATCAGTTTATTCTTAGTATACAGTACGTCCTGCTCCAAATAGATTACTTACACTTGGGCTATCCTCCGCAAGATGGCATGTAAAACAGGCTCCTCCCGGCCCCTCAAATCCCCGGGGACCTCCCACAAAGCCCCAGATTTCTCTGCAGTGCTTACTGCGAAGAAATTATCACTCTCTCGCAGGTGAGCGGGGCTATTAGCCTGCGGCCCTGTTGGACTATTCCCACCCGTTCCTCGTGTGATGTGCCTCCCAGCCTGGGATGCGCTGGTTGGGGTGAAGGTAGGCAGCACCATGTGTGCTTAAGGAGCGCTGCTCCACCGCAATCCCCCACCAAAGGGTATGCGGTATAGGCTGATGGTGAGCCTTTATGGGATGCCCCTCCCGCATTATTGCCCCATGCCCCGTGTAGCGGTGGGTCCTGTACAGAGGGCCGCCATCCTCCCTCATTCTCCCTGTAGCCTTCGGGGGGGAAAGAAGGGGGGGGGGTGAGCGTGTATCGTGATTCGTGCATACGTCGTTTTGTCTGTTTTTGACTAGTATATGTGGTGTCAGCCGCCGCGATGACTTGTCTTTTTTACTATTATAAATGCCGCCACCGCGCGCGTCTTTTCCTTCATTTGGATGTTCCGCGCCGGGCGGCGGTGTTGTTACCTCAGACGCTTCTGCGTTCTCATTGGCTGCTTGTCTGTGGGCTTCGTGCTCTTCGGGGGGGCGGGGCCTGGCTTGGCGCGCTCTGCGTCACGGCTCGCTCTGGCCCGCCCTTCGAGGTACTCTCGGCGCCATTTTGTCAGGTTGCGCGTTTGTGTGACGGTTCTACTTACCGCGGTCCGTAAGTGCCCTCGCGGGCGGCTTTATACTAATTTTTTAGTGTTTGGTTCTGACACCCCTTCTTCTCATTGTGTTTTTCAGACGGGTGAATCCATTGGCTTCTCCCGGCCCAGTGTAATTGATAGTTGGGCCTTGTATAATTACTCCCACTTCCCTAGCGGGTCATTGGGACATCCAGGGTTGCTTTATAGCGTCAATCCCTACTGGCATATTGTGCCTAATAATCACCATATGGAAGCATCTCAGGATAATGTGACCGGGGTTCCTTCGGGACAAGCCCGGCTGTGTGTAGCTTGTGGGGTCTCACCTATTAGCGGAGACAATGCACGGGTCTGTGTTCCTTGCGCACAGCAGGCGCTAACGTTGCAATCCGCCCCTCCTGTGGCTGGGCCTGCACCTCGTCTCACTTCACCTACTCCCCCAAGCTTGAGTCTCACCCCCATTGAATTGCATACAAGCGGGGATTCTCAGCCTGATGTGTCTGCTAGACTGGCCAGTGTTGAAAAATTGATTGCTAATACTTTGACGCTTTTTAGAAGTGGCCTTTACGCGCTACTTAACCCCTGATGCCACTCTTTTCCCTATGGAGTCTGATGAGTTTTTGGATCTATGTGGCTATATTCCCCTCGGACGAAGGGGAGATGTTCTGATTCAGGATCATCTGTTGAGAGACACAGGGGTCATGACGATTCTGGCTCTGACTCCTGGGCCCCGGATGATACTGACAGACTGGTTCAGATTTTTGAGGTTCTGTCCATCTCTCCCCCTGTTGCGGCTCCTAGGCAAAGGGGTGAGCTTTTTCATACTGCTAAGGCTCGTTTGGAATTTCCTGAGCAAACCCATTTCAATAATCTCGTGCTTAAGGAGTGGGAACGTCCCAGTAGACTTCCCGGTATACCTAAGAGTTGGGACAGGAAATATCCCTTTCCTGCTGATATGGTCAAGTGCTGGTCATCCCCTCCCGAGGTGGATGCTCCTATTCTAGGGCTGTCTAACACCTCTGTTATGCACTCCCCTGACTCTACTACTCTGCGGGATGCCGAGGACCGGCGCATTGACCAATTGGCGTGCCATGCCTCGGCCATTACATCTGTGGCGCTCAGGTCCCTGATCAGAAGTGTACTTGACGGTGCTCCTGATGATTTGCTACTTGAGTTATTTAAAGCACTGTCTAACTGTGATGTGTTTGTAAACTTTATCCTATCTGCCTTGGATGATGCCATTAGGATGTGTGTGAGAACTTCTGCCTTGGTGGTAGCTATACGACGCGCGGTTTGGCTGCGCCAGTGGGCTGCTGACAATGCTGCAAAGGAGGCCCTCACTGGGCTTCCATTTAAGGGGCTACGGCTGTTTGGGGACCGCCTAGACCTTTTTGCTAAAGGAGGTAAGTTACCCCAGCGCAGGCGGCAGTCTCGGCCCTTTCGGGGCCAGGGCTCCCTTTCACTCCCGTACCGTGGTGCTAAACAAGGAAAAGGGGTGTCCTTCGCGGGGGCTCGTGCAGATTCCTGGCATAGGAGCAGAGGACGACGTCCTGGCTCCTCCTGGGGGGCTAAGCCCGAATCCTCTCCCAAGCCCCCTCAGGCATGATGGGGCGCCCTCGCCCGTCAGGGTGGGGGGACAGCTGCAGCACTTTGCTCACGTCTGGAGGCATCACGTCTCAGACCGGTGGATTCAGGAGGTAGTGTCCTCCGGTTACAAGATGGAGTTTGCTGTGCGGCCTCCCCCAAGATTCATCAGGTCCCGGATCCCCCAGGACCCTGTCTCAGCTTAGGTGTTGGCGCAGGCCGGGTCCCCTTAAGAGAAAGAGGCAAGGGGTTCTACTCCAACCTCTTCACAGTTCCCAAAAAAGATGGGTTAGTCAGGCCCATTCTGGATTTAAAGATCCTCAACAAATTTGTCAAGAACAGGCGTTTTCGCATGGAAACTCTGCGCTCGGCCATCAGCTCCCTGTGCCCAGGGGATTTCATGACGTCTGTGGACATCAAGACGCTTACCTTCACATCCCTGTGTTTTCAGGACACCAAAGGTTCCTCAGATTCGCGTTGAAAGATCAACATTACCAATTTGTGGCCTTGTGCCATTTGGCCTCACTTCAGCTCCCAGAGTGTTCACCACGGTGCTGGCGGGGGTGATGTCTCTGAGGTCAAGGGGCATCCGCGTGCTGCCTTACCTGGACGACATACTCGTCAACTCTCGGTCTCTACAGCAGGCAGAGTTGGACACTCAGCTGGTGGTGTCCACCCTGGAGTCCTTCAGCTGGGTGATCAATCACCCCAAGTCTTCTCTGTCCCCTTCCTCGGTGACCCCGTTCCTGGGTATGATTCTGGATACGGTTCAGTCAAGGATATTCCTTCCTCAACAGAAGGTGGAAGCTCTAACTGCGCAGGTGAGGTTCCTGCTGTCGTGTCTCCATCTCTCCCTCAGGCAGGGAATGCAGTTGGTGGGCCTGATGGTGGCGTGCTTCGAGGCAGTGCCTTTTGCTCAGTTCCATTTGAGGCCTCTACAACTTCACCTTCTGTCAGTTCGGGACAAGGACCCAACGTCCTTGTGTGCTCCCCCCCCCCCCCCCCCCCCCTTGGTCAGGCGGTCCCTTTCGTGGTGGCTGGACTCCAGGAACTTGCTGGGGGGCAGGTCCTTTCTGGCCTCTTCCTGGGAGACGGTCACCACGGATGCCAGTCTGTCAGGATGGGGGGGATTCTGGAAGTCCCTGCGGTTCCAGGGGAGGTGGGGGCCTCAGGAGGCCCACTTACCTATCAACATTTTGGAACTACGGGCGATCAGATTGGTTCTGGATCAGTTGACCGACCACCTGCGGGGTCTGTCTGTGCAGGTGCGCTCAGACAACAGGACGGCGGTTGCCTACATCAACCATCAGGGAGGGACCCGGAGCAGGGAGGCCCTCCAGGAGGTGTCGCGGATTCTGACATGGGCGGAGGCCAATGTTCAATGCATTTCGGCTGTGTACATCCCGGGGGCAGAGAATCTCCTGGCAGACTCTCTGAGCAGGGGGACCTCTTGTCAGGGAGAGTGGTCCCTCTGCAACAGGGTATTCCAGTCCCTGTGTCACCGTTGGAGTCTACCAGATGTGGATCTGTTTGCGTCCCGTCACAATCACAAGCTCCCGGCCTTTGTCTCCCTGTCTCAGGATCCTCTGGCCTTGACCACGGATGCTCTGTCCATGTCATGGCAGGAATTTCGGCTCCTGTATGTCTTTCCTCCATTCCCCCTGCTGGGCAGGGTTCTGCGCAAGATTGCTCTGGAAGGGGTGCCATCGATTCTGGTGGCCCCCAGGTGGCCAAGAAGAGTGTGGTTTGCAGACGTGGTGCAGATGGCAGTAGACCAGTACGTTCTGCCAGGGGTGCCAGATCTGCTCACTCAGGACCCCTTACGCCATCCCAATTTACAAACTCTGGCTTTGACGGCCTGGCTGCTGAAACCTCCATCTTGATGGAGAAAGGCTTGTCCGCCTCTGTGGTTGATACCATGGTGAAGGCTAGGAAGAAAACTTCTTCTTCCATCTATTATAGGGTATGGCGTACCTACATTGACTGGTGTGAGTCTAGGTCTCTTCCCTGTCGGGTGTTTTCAGTTCCCAGGGTTCTGGAGTTCTTACAGCATGGGTTGGAGTCGGGACTCCAACTCGGTACTCTGAAGGGTCAGGTTTCTGCCCTGTCTGTTTTCTTTCAGAAGTCTTTTGCTCAGCATTCTTTGGTTAAGACCTTCTTCCAGGGGGTTACTCATGTGCGTCCCCCGCGTAAACCTATGGTCCCTGTTTGGGATTTGAACTTGGTTTTGTCTGCCTTGCAGGGTGCTCCCTTTGAACCTATACAGGATGCTGCTCTGGCTGTGCTTACCCTCAAGGTTGTCTTTCTGGTGGCCATTATTTTGGTCAGGCGTGTGTCTGAGTTGGCGGCTCTGTCTATTCAGTCCCCATACTTTGAGAGACACCAGGACAAGGTGGTGTTCCGCTTTAAGCCAGACTTTCTGCCTAAGATGGTGTCTGCTTTTCATTTGAATCAAGATATTGTTCTTCCTTCATTGTGCCCTAATCCTAGCAACGCTAAGGAAAGGGTTTTGCATTCCTTGGATGTGGTCAGGTGTCTGAAGTATTACCTGGTAGTCACTGCGTCCTTCAGGAAAACTGATGCTCTTTTTGTGGTCCCTTCTGGGCCCAGGAAGGGTTTGGCTCCTGCCAAGTCTACTATTAGCAAATGGATTCATCAGGCTGTGATTCAGGCATATTCTGCTAAGGGGAAGAGTCCTCCCTTTCGCCTTACTGCTCATTCTACTCGTGCTATTGGTGCCTCTTGGGCCTTCCAGGACCAGGCTTCTGTTGAACAAGTTTGCAAGGCCGCTACTTGGTCTTCTGTTCATACCTTTTCAAAGTTTTACAAGGTTGATGTTAGGGCCTCAGCTGATGCTGTTTTTGGCCGCAAGGTTTTGCAGGCGGCAGTGGTTTAAACTGTCTGCTGTTACCTTTTTTGTTGGGGATCCCACCCTTCTTTATGGACACTGCTATTGGATGTCCCAAGTGTAAGTAATCTATCTGGAGCAGGACGTACTGTATACTAAGAATAATACAATTCTGTGAAATACTCACCTGTAGAATTGATATTATTTGTATACAGTACGTCCTGCTCCACCGCACCCTTGGTTTTGCATTATTCTGGATCCCCTGTATGGTGATTGTTATCATTGTTATAGTTACCAGTTTGGGTGGTTAAATTCTCCCGGCTTCTCGTTCACTGCTTTTCAATGCTGGGGATTTATGGGAGATCCCTGGGTATTTGAGGGGCCGGGAGGAGCCTGTTTTACATGTCTCTGCAGCAGGACGTACTGTATACTTATAATACCAATTCTACAGGTGAGTATTTCACAGAATTGTATTGTTTCCTTCTCGTATATCCACTCGCCTTCGGGGTCTGGCTGTTCAGATTCGCTCAGACAACCAGACGGCGGTTGCCTACATCAACCATCAGGGAGGGACTCGGAGCAAGCGAGCCTTCAAGGAAGTGTCCCTGATTCTGTCTTGGGCGAACAGCATGTTTCCTGTATCTCAGCGGTCTACATCCCAGGGGTGGAGAACCAGGTGGCGGACTCCATGAGCAGCGGGATGTCTCGTCTGGGGGAGTGGTCTCTCAACAACCAGGTGTTTTTCTCCCTCTGTCACCGCTGGGGTCAGCCGGACGTGGACCTGTTTGCGTCCTGTGACAAACACAAACTTCCCAGATTTGTCTCTGTCTCAGTATCCTCTGGCCTTCGCCACGGGTGCCTTGGCAATACCTTGGACGGAGTTTCAGCTTCTCTATATGTTCCCTCTTGTTTCCTCTCCTGGGCAGGGTCATGCGCAAGATAGCCCAGGAGCGGGTACCAGCCATACTGGTGGCCCCTTGTTGGCCAAGAAGTGTTTGGTTCGCAGACGTCGTGCGGTTGGCAGTAGACGGCACGTCTTGCCCAAGGATCCAGATCTGCTCACCCAGGGGCAGCTACGCCATCCCAATTTACAAACTCTGGCTTAACGACTTGGCTGCTGAAACCTCCATATTGATGGAAAAGGGGTTGCCTGCTTCTGTTGTTAATACCATGATTCGGGAAGAAGTTCTCGTCCTTTATCTACTACAGGGTCTGACATGCTTACATTGCCTGGTGTGAGTCCAAGTCTCTTCCCTGTCGGGTGTTTTCTATTCCCAGGATTTTGGAATTCTTGCAACATGGTTTGGATCAGGGCCTTCAACTTAGTACCCTAAAAGGCCATGTTTCAGCTTTGGCAATTTTTTCCAAAGATCTTTTGCTAATCACCGGTTGGTTAAAACCTTTTTTTCAGGGTGTTTCCCATGTGCGTCCACCCCGTAAGCCTTTGCTACCAGTCTGGGATTTGAATCTGGTGTTGTCTGCTCTGCAAGGGCCTCCCTTTGAGCCTATCCGTGAAGCTACCTTATCTATTCTGACTCTTAAGGTAGCCTTTCTGGTGGCTATCACTTCTGTGAGGCGAGTTTCTGAGCTAGCGGCACTTTCCATCAAACCTCCTTATTTTTAGAGACATCAGGGTAAGGTGGTGTTCCTGCTTAAAGTGGACCAACACCCAGGATTTTGACTATCCTGGGTCTTGGTCCACTTCGGTGGGGCACCCCCGATCGGGGTGCCCCGCTGTGTGAAACCGCCCCGATTACCCGAAAAACTCACCTCTCCCAGCGCCCACGGACAAGAGATTTGACAACCGCAGACAAGCGGCTCCGCCGCCTCCCGCGCGTCGCTCATGACGCCCGCGCCAGCCATTCACAGACGGCCGCGCGCACGTCTAGAGGGGCGCGAGGGAGGCGGCGGCGACAAGGTAAGGGGATTTGGGGTGTTTGGGGGGGGTTTCACCCCGTGGGACATCCCGATCTCGGGAGGGATGGGAGGTGATCGGCCCGGGAATCTTATAGATTCCCGGGCCGATCACGGGAGGGTGATGGTCCACTTTAAGCCGGATTTCCTGCCAAAGGTTGTGTCTGCCTTTCATCTTAATCAGGACATTGTCTTGCCTTCATTGTGTCCTAATCCTAGTAATACCAAGGAGCGGACTCCGCATTCTCTGGATGTGGTCAGGGCTCTGAAGTTTTATTTGGTCGCTACTGAGACTTTCAGGGAGTCTGATGCTCTTTTTGTTCTCCCTTCTGGACCTAGAAGGGGTTTGCCTCCGGCTAAATCCACTATCGGCAAGTGGATCCGTCAGGCGGTGGTTCAAGCCTATTCTGCTAAGGGAAAGGAACCTCCCTTTAGGATTACTGCTCATTCCACTCGTGCTATTGGTGCCTCTTGGGCTTTTCAGCACCAAGCTTCTGTTGAACAAGTTTGCAAAGCCGCTACTCCAGGGCCAGGGGAAAGGGGGCCTCCATTTAGCCCATTTCAAGCCGCAGGGGTGAGGGAGACTCTATTATTTATGTATTTATTTATTTATTCCCCTGCCTTGGAGAAGAGATTTTCCAAAAGCACTCCATTTTAAGAATTTTCCTATATCCAGTCCAGGTCGTCCCAGTGATGATGTGGGTATTCCGCCCCCAGGGGGCGCTCGACTGCAAGATCAAAGATGTAGCTCCTCCCGGCCCCCTATAAAGGTAGGTGTCCCTCTATCATTCTCCAGTTGTTCATCTTGCAGTCATGGCTGCAGAAGATCGTTTGACACTCTGTTACGGATCCCTGCTGACCCACTCCTTTCTCCCAGCCTCTGGCTGCTATGGGATCGTGACAGTAGGGTGAACGCCCGGGTCTGTTGGCGTTCGGCAGAGCTAGCCTCTGGGCCACAGCCCCTATGCTAAAGGGTAGCCGGCCACAGGCTTATGGTGAGCCGGGGGGGACCACCTCGTTTGGCCATTAGTGCATTGTACCTTCCCTGCCTACAAGCTTTTTTAGATGTTGTGTGTGTTTTTACTGTGTCGGTGGTGTCTTCACTCAGCTCCTCGCTGGCCCAGCATGGCCATGTGGTGGACCTTTCTGCATACTCGCCTCCCTCGTTGTCGCTGTGGCACTGTCTGTGACGGGGGGGTCGCCGCTGTGCGGCATTGTGATGCTAGGCGTGGGGAGCCTCTGTTTTCCCCGCGACCATTTCACTGCCCGAGCAGCTTGGAAAGGGGATGATCGTTCTGGAACTGGCCTGCGCACTCTGCTACTTGGGGCCCGCTGGACGCTGCAGAGCCTGGTCGTTTCCTCCTACTGCTGCTGCAGGGCGATCTCGCTTGTCATCAGAGGCTGCGCATCCTTCTGTCGGTGTCGTAAGTCCCTCTTTTTATGGCTGTGTATTTTGACCAATTGCATTATTCTGATCATTGGTATTTCTCCCCCTTCTTGTATAGGCCGTGGGCTTAAGGTTGAGGGTTGTGGTTCCTCCCGGTCCCCCTTTTTAATAAGAGGGATCACTTATAGGTGACCATTTTTAATCACCATAATGGAGGCTTCAGGGAATAGTGAGCTGGAGGGCCAATTTTGGCAGGACAGGCTCTGCCCCTTGTGCAGTAGGAATCCTCTGGGCGGATTCAGTACTGTTTGTGGACGAGGATGCGTGGCTCCCGGATGATACGGAGAAATTGCTTACCTCGGTGTTTGAGATGCTACACATTGTCCCTCCCAGAGCGGCTAACAGGAAGCAGGGTGATTTGTTTTGGCCCGAAAGACAAAGGGGCGGTACCCCTTCCCTGATGAGCTGGTTCGGCTATGGTCTCGCCCTCCCGAAGTGGTTCCCCCTGTGCCTGGGTTGTCCAACACTACTGTTATGCCGTCACCTGATACTGCTTCTTTACGTGACCCGGCTGACCAGCTCATGGATCAGCTGGTCTGCCATGTGTTCAACTTTGCTGGTGCCCTTTTTCCTGTGTGTGCCTCGGCGATTGTCTCTCTAGCCATCAGAAAGAAGGTGAGGCACCTTGTGGATAGAGCTAAGGCTCGCAAGCGGGCGGATGAGTATAAAGAACTCAAGGCCTGCTTGGATTTCATTGGCTTTGTTTCTGCCATGGACGATGGGGTCCGGCTCGGTGCCAGGATTTTGGCCCTGTTTGTTGCCCTCCGGCGCTCGCTCTAGCTGCGGCAATGGTCGGCTGATGGGGCTGCCAAGAAGTCTCTTACGAGTATCCCCTTTGTGGGGCACAGGCTGTTTGGGAAACGCCTGGACCTCTTGGTCAAGGATAGTAGACTTCCTCAGAGACTGAAGCCTGCTCGGTCCTTTCGGAATCCTTCTGCCTATCCTTCCTTTCGTGGAGGAAGTGGCTCTACATTTCCCGGTGCCCGCAGAGATACCTGGGGCAGAGGTAGGTCCCGCGGCGGACCCAATCCCTTCTGAGGAGCTAGATCCAAGCCCCTTGCCAAGTCTGCTCAGGCATGAGGGGGCGCCCTCACCCATCCGGGTGGGGGGACGGCTTCTGCTGTTTGCTCAGATCTGGAGGCGGCACGTCTCAGATCGGTGGATTCAGGAGGTAGTGTCCTCCGGTTACAAGATAGAGCTGGCAGTCAGGCTGCCCACAAAACTTCTCTAAATTATGTGGGCCCAGGGCTTGAGAATGGCCTTGCAACACCTCCTGCGGTTAGGTGTGATTTGCCCTGCACCTTGGCAGGAAAAGTGTCAAGGTTTTTACTCCAACCTGTTCACGGTTCCCAAGAAGGACGAAACGTTAAGACCAATCCTGGACCTGAAGGGTCTCCAACAGGTTTGTAAGAGTCAGACATTTCCGCAAGGAAACCTTACGGTTGGCGGCGAGATCGCTTCACCCCGGCGACTTCATGACCACGGTGGGCATCAGGAATGCTTATCTACACATCCTGATTTTTTTCCAGGGGCATCAGAAGGTCCATGAGGTTTGCTCTGGAGGATCAGCATTACCAATTTGTGGCACTTCCGTTTGGGATATCCGCAGCCCCCCGTGTCTTCACCAAGGTGCTATCGGGCATTATGGCTATCCTGAGGAACCTGGGCATTCGTGTGTCCAAATCTGGACGATTTGCTGATTGCGGCCCAGCCCCTTCACCAGGCCGAGAGCGATACTCGGACGGTGTTGTCAACCCTGGAGGCCTTCGGCTGGGTAATCAAGTACCCAAAGTCATTTATACTCCCTCAACAGTGAGATCCTTCCTGGGAATGATGATAGACACCGCTCAGGTCAAGGTTTTTTTCTGCCACAGCAGAAGGTTTTTGGTCTCCAGACGCAGGTGCAGGCCTTGCTGTCTTGTCAGCAGCCGTCGGTACGTCTGGGGATGCGATTGGTGGGTCTAATGGTGTCATGCTTCGAGGCAGTGCCCTTCGCCCAATTTTACATGAGACCTCTACAATTGAACCTGCTGACCGACTGGAATCGGATGCAGGAATCTCTGGAACAAGAATTTTCGCTGTGACGGCCTGGCTATTGAAACCTCAATCCTGACGGAAAAGGGACTGTCGGCCACGGTTGTGCATATCATGATTCAGGCACGGAAGAAGTCGTCTTCCATGATATACTACAGAGTTTGGCACGCTTTGGCATTGCCTGGTGTGAGACCAAGAGTCTCCCTTGCCGCACATTTTCTATTTCCAGGATTCTGGAGTTTTGTTTTTTTTTCGCAACACAGTATAGACTTGGGTCTCCAGCTGAGCACCCTCAAGGGTCAGGTCTCGGCTTTAGCCATCTTTTTCCAAAGATCCATTGCCAACCATAGGTTGATCAAGACCTTTTTTCAGGGCGTCGCCCATGTCCGGCCACCGCGTGAGTCAGTATTACCGGTGTGGGACTTGAATTTAGTACTTTCTGCTCTTCAGGGTCCTCCCTTTGAACCATTGTGCGATGCTGCATTATCTATTTTGACTCTCAAAGTGGTCTTTTTGGTAGCGATCACCTCAGTGCGTCGTGTATCAGAGCTGGCCACGCTTTGTATGAAACCTCCCTATTTTGAGCGGCATAGGGATAAGGTGGTATGCAGCACGTCCTGCTCCAGATAGTATTCATAACAGCTGGGATATAGTCCACAAGAGGGCGCTTTACTGCAGAGATGGCAAAAAGAGGCCCCTCCCGGTCCATATATACCCGGTACCTCCCACTAATTCCCCAGTTTCTTCTCTGCAGTGGGCTGCAAAGGACAAGATGATCAAGATGATGGCTTCTCTTCTCGCAGGTGAGCTGGGCTTTACAGCCCTGGGCCCTGTAGGACTATTCCCCACCCGTTCCACCTTTATTATGCCTCCCAGCCTTGGCTGCGTGGTCGGGTGATGGTAGGCAGCACCTATTACAGGTGCTTCATTGGAGCTTGCTCCACCGCAAATCTCCCACCAAAGCGTAGGCGGTTGTCAGATTACTGGTGATCCTGACTTGGGATGCCCTGTCCGCTATTTCCCTGCCTTACATTTATTAATGTTTAATGGGCTCCTTGCTCCCCCCTTCTCCCGTTATACTGCTTGTCGGGGGGGGGGCGCTGAGTGCCTGTTAGTGTAAATGTGTTTTGTCTTTTGACATGACTGTTATGTGTTGTGATGCCTTTCATAGTCTCTATAACACTCTCCTCGGCTCTGCTCCTCTCCCCTTCATTTTTTGAATTGCCTGCCGCTGACTCGCGCGCCCTGTGGCGTCAGCAGCGACGTCACTCGGGGACCTGATGGCTGCTGATTGGCTGCGGGGTGGCTGTCCTCAGCCTGTAACCCCGTGCTTCCTGGAGGGGGCGTGGCTTAACCCTGCGGCCAGCCCCTTCAGAGCCCTGCAGCGCCATCTTGTCTCTCCTGCCGGATCGATTGCAAGCTCTTCGACGGTCTGTGAGTGCCCTCGCGGGCCCCCTTATATATTTTAATTGCCTTTTCACTCCTGTTTAATTTATGCGGATATTGTCTTCTTATGTCTTTTAGGCGGGAAAACTAATTAGAGGTTTCTCCCGGTCCTGTGCTTTCTATTAGTCTAGTCACTATAGAGGCTTAAAAAATAATAAATTCCTCCCACTATCCTAGCGGACATTTAAGGGACATCCGGGTAGCTGCATAGCGTAATTCCCATTGGTCATTGTGACACCAAAATCACCATATGGAGGCTTCTCAGGATATTGTGCTTGGGGTCCCATCTGGGCAAGCCCGGCTGTGTGTGGTGTGTGGGGCATCCCCTGTAAGCAATGATGTCTGGGTCTGTGTACCCTGCGCCCAGCAGGCGCTTGCGTGGCACTCTGGGCTGCACTTGTCTGAGCCTACGCCCACCATGTCTTCTCCCACGCCCCCTCGGTTGATTGTGACCCCCCCCCAGTGAGATTAACACTAGTGGGGAGTCTCAGCCTGATGTGTCTTCCATACTGGCCAACATTGAGAGGTTGATTGCTTGCTCTGTGGCCCGTAAGGCCCCAGCTAAAAGACTGCACTTGGCGCCTGCTGCGTCTGCCTTCCTGTATCCCGCTTGAGGAGGGGGAATTATTCTCAGATTCGGAATTCTCCGATGATCAGCATTTCCCTGGCGCTGATGCCGGCTCGGAGCATTGCAATGCTGATGACACCCATGGACTTTTGACTCAAATCTTTGAAGTACTTTCCATTTCTCTCCCTGCGGCACCCAGGCAGCAGGGGGAATTGTTTGGTACTACAAAGCCACGTTTGGAATTTCCAGAACAGGCTCATTTCCATAATCTGGTTCACATGGAATGGGAAAGGCTTAGCCAGCTCCCTGGTATTCCTAAGGGATTGGATAAAAGTTACCCTTTTCCCCCGGATGTGGTTAATTGTTGGTCAACTCCACCAGAGGTGGATGCTCCGGTTTTGGGGTTGTCTAATACTTCTGTGGTTCATTCCCCTGATTCCACTACCCTGAAGGATAGTGAGGACCGACGTATTGATCAGCTGGCTTCCCATGCCTTTGCCTGTGCGGGATCGGCCCTGCGCCCGGTCTGTGCTTCTGCTATTACTGCTGTGGCCATTAGGACTCTGGTCAAGGGCCTGTTAGAAGGCTATCCTGATGATTCTTCCAGTGCCGAATTTAGAGCCTTATCGCAATGTGAGATGTTTATTGCTTATATTCTTTCTGCCTTAGATGACACCATTAGGATGTGCAGCAGGACCTCTGCTCTGGTTGTTGCTATTCACCGCTCGGTCTGGCTGCGCCAGTGGGCAGCTGACAATGCTGCTAAGAAGGCTCTCACAGGGCTAACCTTTAAGGGGCTGCGCTTTTTGGTGACCTGTTGGACCTTTTTGCAAAATGAGGTAGGTTGCCCCAACGCAAAAGACAACTGCGGCCCTTTCGGGGTTCAGGGTCCTTTACCCCCTCCTTTCATGGCTCCAGGTCAGGGAGGGGGGCACAGGGGGGATTTCTGGGGCAAGGGTAGAGGCCGTGCTCGTCTCAGATCCTCCTGGGGATCCAAGCCCAAATCTGTCATCAAGCCCGCTCAGCCATGAAGGGGCGCCCTCACCCTTACGGGTGGGGGGATGGCTGCGGCTCTTCGCTCATGTCTGGGGACAACAGGTCTCAGACAGGTGGATTCTGGAGGTTGTGTCCTCCGGCTACAAGCTAGAGTTTGCGGCGCGGCCCCCTCCAAGATTTCTCAGGTCTCGGATTCCTCTAGACCCCCTGGCCGCTCAGGGTCTATTTCAAGCTGTACAGAACTTATTGGGTATGGGGGTCATCTGTCCGGTCCCTCCGGGGGAGAGAGGTCAAGGTTTATTATTCCAATCTTTTCACAGTACCCAAAAGGGATGGCTCCATCAGGCCCATCCTGGACTTAAAGCTTCTCAACAGGTTCATCAGAACCAGACTTTCGCATGGAGACCCTGCGCTCCGTGATCAGCTCCTTGCGCCCGGGGGACTTCATGACCTCCATAGACATCAAGGATGCCTCCCTTCATGTGCCAGTCTTCCCAGGGCATCAGCGGTTCCTCAGGTTCGCCCTGGTGGACCAGCACTACCAATTTGTAGCACTTCACTTTTGGTCTCACCTCAGCCCCCAGAGTGTTCACCAAGGTACTGGCGGGAGTGATGGCCACCCTCAGAGCCAGGGGCATTCGCATTCTCCCTTATCTGGACGACATTCTCATTGCATCTCATTCACTCTAGCAGGCAAGAGTTGGATACCCAGATGGTGGTAACGGCCCTGGAAACGTTCGGATGGGTGATCAATTATCCCAAGTCCTCCCTCTCCCTGTCCTGGGTGACCCCCTTCCTGGGCATGAATATGGATACCATTCAGGCCAGGATTTTTCTTCCTCAGCAGAAGGTGGATTCTCTTCAAGCTCTGGTTCATTCCATGCTGTCCAGCCCTCGTCCTTCCATCAGGCAAGGGATGCAATTGGTGGGACAGATGGTGGCCTGCTTCGAAGCGGTCCCTTACGCTCAATTTTACATGAGACCTCTTCAGCTCCATCTCCTTTCAGTCTGGGACAAGAGCCCCCTGTCTTTGGATCAAGCCTTTGCTCTCTCTCCTCTGGTCCGGCGGTCCGTCCTGTGGTGGCTGGATCTTTTCTGACTCCATGTTGGGAGACGGTCACTACGGATGCCAGTCTGTCAGGTTGGGGGGGCTACTGGAGAGCCCTCCAAATCCAGGGGCTGTGGGGCCCTCAGGAGGCTCACGCCTCGATCAACGTCCTGGAGCTGAGGGCAGTTCGGTTGGTACTGGCACAGTTGGCGCCTCACCTTCAGGGTCTGCCGGTACAGGTTCGTTCCGACAATCAGACGGCGGTCGCCTATCAATCATCAGGGAGGGGCTCGGAGCAAGAGTGCCCTCCAGGAGGTGTCGTTGATTCTGTCCTGGGAGGAGAACAATGTCCCGTGCATCTTAGCAGTTTGTATTCCGGGAGTGGAGAATCTGGAGGCGCATTCCCTGAGCAGGGGGACCTCTCGCTGGGGGGAATGTTCCCTCAACAGCGAGGTCTTCCTATCCCTTTGTCACGGGTGGGGGAGGCCAGACGTGGATCTGTTTGCTTCTCGCCACAATCACAAGCTGCCAGCATTTGTTTCCCTGTCCCAGGATCCCCTGGCTCTGGCGGTGGATGCTCTGTCTCTGTCCTGGCAGGGTCTCGGTCTCCTGTACCTCTTCCCTCCGTTTCCTCTTCTGAGCAAGGTTCTGCGCAAGTTGGTTCAGGAGTGGGTGCCAGCCATTCTGGTGGCCAAGACAGGTGTGGTTCGCCGATGTCGTGCGGCTGGCAGTGGATCAGTACGCTCTACCCTTGGTTCCGGACCTTCTCACTCAAGGGCGGCTCTGTTATCCCAATTTACAAACGCTGGCTTTGACGGCCTGGCTGCTGAAACCGCCATCCTGAAGGAGGAAGGTCTGTCTGATTCGGTGGTTCGTATTCTTGTCAGTGCTAGGAAGAAGTCCTCCTCCACCATTTACTATAGGACCTGGCGGACCTACATTGACTGGTGTGAGTCTAGGGCCTTTCCCTGTCGTGTGTTCTCCATCCCTAGGATCCTGGAGTCCCTGCAACATGGTTTGGATATGGGTTTTCAGCTCAGCACCTTGAAGGGTCATGTGTCCACCTTGGCTGTTTTCTTCCAGAGGTTCTTCACTCTACATCCTCCTGGTCAAGACCTTCCAGGGGGTCACTCATGTGCCCCCCGCAAACCCATGGTACCGGTCTGGGATTTGAATTTGGTTTTGTCCGCCCTTCAGGGTCCTCCTTTTGAACCTGTGCATGAGGCTGTCTGGTCTCTCTTTACCCTGAAGGTTGCCTTTTTGGTGGTATCACCTCTGTCCGGCGTGTTTCTGAGTTGGCGGCTCTGTCGATTCAGGCCCCCTACTTTGAGAGACATCAGGACAAGGTGGTTTTCCGATTTAAACCAGACTTCTTGCCTAAGGTTGTCTCTGCCTTCCATCTCAATCAGGATATTGTGCATCCTTCTTTGTGCCCTAATCCTGGGAGTCCCAAGGAGAGGGCCTTGCACTCTCTGGATGTTGTCAGGAATTTGAAATACTACCTGGTGGCTACTGCTCCTTTCAGAAAGACGGACGCCTTGATTGTGGTTCCATCGGGTCCCAAGAAGGGGTTGGCTCCTGCTAAGTCTACTATTAGTAAATGGATCCGTCAGGCCATTGTTAGGGCCTATTCTACTAGGGGGAAGGATCCTTTTTTCTGTGTTACTGCTCATTCTACCCATGCTGTTGGGGCTTCCTGGGCCTTCCAACACCAGACTTCTGTTGAACAAGTTTGTAAGGCTGCTACGTGGTCTTCTGTTCATACCTTTTCCAAGTTTTACAAGGTTGATGTTCGGGCCTCAGTGGATGCTGTTTTTAGCCGTAAGGTTCTGCAGGCGGCAGTGGTTTGAACTGCGCGTTGTTGCCCTTTTGGGATCCCCACCCGTTTATGGACACTGCTATTGGATGTCCCAGCTGTTATGAATAATATCTGGAGCAGGATGTGGTGCATACTTAGAATAATACAATTCTGTGATAACTCACCTTGTAGAATTGGTATTATAAGTATGCAGCACGTCCTGCTCCATCCCACCCTGATTACTTTATTCTTGGATCCTCTTTATGGTGGTTTTTCTGGTTAACATGGTTAAATTTATTGGCTTCTCCTGGTTCCCTTACTGCGTTGTTATACTGGAGAATTAGTGGGAGGTCCCGGGTATATATGGACCGGCAGGGGCCTCTTTTTGCCATCTCTGCAGTAAAGCGCCCTCTTGTGGACTATATCCCAGCTGTTATGAATACTATCTGGAGCAGGACGTGCTGCATAATTATAATACCAATTCTACAAGGTGAGTAATCACAGAATTGTATTTTTCGCTTTAAACCTGATTTTTTGCCAAAGGTCGTCTCTCCCTTCACCTTAATGAGGTAGTTGTCTTACTTCCTTGTGTGCAGCACAGACTAGTTCCAAGGAAAGGATCCTTCTTGCCTTGGATGTGGTCAGAGCCATAAAGTGTTACCTGGCTGCGACTGAATCCTTCAGGAATTCGGATTTGCTCTTTGTCTTAACAGAGGGCTCTAGGAAGGGTTTTCCACCAGCCAAGTCCACTCCCTGTAAGTGGATTAGACAGGCGGTGGTGCAAGCATATTCTGCCAAGGAGAAGGAATCCCCTTTTCAGATCACAGCTCATTTTACCAGAGCTATTGGTGCCTCTTTTCAGCACCAGGCATCGGTTGAACAAGTTTGTAAGGCTGCTACTTGGTCTTCAGTTCATACTTTTACAAAGTTTTACAAGGTAGATGTTAGGGCCTCAGCTGACGCTGTTTTTGGCCGAAAGGTGCTTCAGGCGGTAGTGAAATGAACTACGTGCTGTTCCGCACTGGGGATCCTGCCCAAATGGACACTGCTTTTGGATGTCCCACATGTCATCACTGGGATGACCTGGACTGGATATAGGGAAAAATACAAGTCTGTGAAACTCACTTGTAGAATTGTTTTTGATTATATCCAGTCTAGGTTGTCCCACCCCGCCCTTGTTTTTCATTGTCTCCTGTTTGCCTGTTATGGTGATCACCTTTTTCATTCTTGGACTTTGTTTTCATAAGTCTTGTTAGAGAGAGTACAAGCTGAAGCTATGTGAAGTAACATGGTTTCTTGGGCCTCCTGGACTGTCCTCTTTTTTGTCTACTGCTTTTTAACCACAAGAGAATGATAGAGGGACATCTGCCTTTATAGGGGGCCGGAAGGAGCTACATCTTTGATCTTGCAGTCGAGCGCCCCCTGGAGGCAGAATACCCACATGTCATCACTGGGATGACCTGGACTGGATATAATCAAAAAAAATTCTAAAGGTGAGTTTCATAGAATTGTATTTTTTCTGTTGACCCAGTCCCCCAGGGACAGGGTTAAGAGAGAAGCCTTCCCGTCCATCATTACCAAACTCTATCATAAGGGCAGGGTGTTAGAACCGGTTCCAGGTCTCCAAAGGAGGGAAGGGATGGACTCATGGTTTCCTGGTTTCATTTATTCCATAAGTTTCCAGAAGACGTTTACCAGAGCCTAATTCTCCATCCCTCCACAGGTCCAGTCCCTGAATGGGGCTTACTGAGACAGAAGGGGTTATCACATATTTCTTTCCACCCTGTTGGAAATCAAAAAGTTAGTGACACAAAAGATCTACTCTACTGTAAGGAATGGAAAAGATGCCGATCCTTCACCTCGACTCGGCCCTTAAGGACAGAAGTGGTAGCTTTTTGGAGGAGTGCCTTAGAGACAATCCCTTGGTGGGTAGATTTTTTAAGCCGTTTCTAGAAACAACCTTTTAAGGCCAAAATGTTTCCAAGTTGAGATTTGTCTTTAGTTCTTCAAGGACTATTGTTACCACCTTTTAAACCCATTAAAGTGGACCAACACCCAGGATTTTCACTATCCTGGGTGTTGGTCCACTTCCGCGGGGCACCCCGATAGTGCCCCGCTGTGTGAAACCCCCCAGAAAGTTCCTAAAATCTTACCTTTTAGGCGGCGGATAAGCCGCCGCCGCCTCTCGCGCGTCCCTCTTACAGGGCGCACGCCCGCGCCGGCCATTCACAAACTGCCGGAGGGGGAGCGCACCCTGCTAGAGGGACGCGCGGGAGGCGGTGTCGGCTTATCCGTCGCCTAAAAGGTAAGATTTTAGGGGCTTTCTGGGGGGTTTCACACAGCGGGGCATCCCGATTTCGGATGCCCCGGGGGGAGGGAGCTGATCGGCCCGGGAATCTTATAGAATTTCTGTTCTTACGGCTGTCTTCCCACCCTGAGGTAGGACGCTGCTGGCCTTTTGTGGCTAGCCGTCCTGGAGGACGCCTGGGGAAAACCCCAGTTAAGTCTTACTGCTAATGATATTTCCAATAGACTGTGTCCTACACCCACCCCTTTTTTCATGTCTATTTTGGCTTGGTCTTTTTCCTCTTTGAGGCTCTGATTATTCCTGTATGATTGCCTGAAAACGCTGAGAGCCGAGGGGAAGGGGCGGGGCTTTAATACTCCTGTACGTTTGGGTTTCCTTGGGTTTTACTTTTTTTCCCAGACGTAGTCAGTAATGCTTCACATCTTGAGTGCCATTTAGGCAAAGACTTTAAGCATTTACAGTGATGTGTACAAGAATCTGAAGTGAAAAGTAGGCTTGGTTCTTGCTTCCATATAAATCCATATAACCAACAAAGTTTCTTAGCTAAGGTGGTGAAACAAGACCAAAGAATGGTAGCAGGCTTTTTCCCCATAATGCAGTTGCTTACATGAAAAATTGCAGTGGCTCCATTTCTGCCAATTCTGGATGATGAAAGTAGGCTTTAGATTTCAGATTTCTTTTTTTCAGAGGATCGTGTTTTGGTGACTGGCGTGTTTTTTTTTTTGTTTTTTTTTTTACTTCTCTCCTGAAACAGAATCTCTTGGAGCTTTTGGAAACTGAGAAAGAGCACAGACAAAACTTAACATCTCAATTAGAAGAGGACAAAGAAAACAACTCCAAGTAAATAAAATGTGACAGTTTTAGATCTTTTCATTTTGTGACCTATTAAATTCCAGACATGTTAAGCAATGTTTGTTTTTAGAGCGCTTCTGAAATCTCTGGAAGAGAATGTAATCCTGAAGAAACAGTGCTCTGAAACAGCATCTAAATGTGAGATGCAGGTAACTCCCCTATTTTACTTTTTCATTCTTTTTTTTAGAAAATGTCCATGCACACCACTTGGTAATCTGCTTATTCTAAGTATCTCACACACCCCGCTTCAAGATATCCATAACATTTGGGTAATACCGACCTGAAGAGGGCGTTCTGCAGAGATGATGGGAAAAAGAAAGCCCCTCCCGGTCCATAAATACCTGGGACCTCCCACTCATTACCCAGTCTTTCATCTCTGCAGTCGGCGAGCAAGTCAGAAGATGATGCCTCCTCCTTGCACAGGGGGACTTGAGGTAGCCGGGACCATTCCCGGCCCGCTTTGATTTCTATTTCCGCCCAGATACCCCTTTTATTTACTATACATGCCTCCCAGCCTTGGCTGAGGTCTGGGCGAGGGTAGAACGGCACATTAGGTGCTCAGGAGCTAGGCTCCACCGTGAGACCCTGTACCAGAGGGTAGGCGGTTATCCGGGCTGGTGACCCCGGTTTGGGATGCCCTGTCCCTCGGCCCTTCACCCCAGGTAGTGTTCCCCTCTCTGGATGCCCTTCTCCTTGGGGGGGGGGGGGGGGTGTTGGGGGGCCTTTATTAAGGTGTAGTGTGTATTAGTGCTTTTTACTGTGTTATTGCTTGGCTGCGGCGCCGGTCTTTGACCGGGTCTTGTGTCGTGAGGGGAGATCTCCCCTCACGCTTGTGTTACAGGGGGCGGGACAGGGCTTTCGGCGGGCCATGGACAATCGCGCTGGCCACGCCCCCCTTCTCCTCTCTGCATCCGTGCTGCTGCTGGCTCCTGTGAGGCGGACGCCATCTTGAACGGAGGAAGCACCGTGAGTGGCCCTGCGGGCCCCATATCTTTTTGTATTCCTTGTTGTCCTTTTCAATGTGCTCATAGCTTATTCTATTGTGTCTTTCAGGTAGACCTACGTTAGGTTTAGGGGGTTTCTCCCGGTCCTAGGGTCCCTGGGTTAACTTTACCTACTTCAAATCCTCCCACTTGGGACATTAAAGGGGCATCCCGGGTTGCTTGTACGCGTAATTCCCCTGGTCATAGCGACTACTTATAAGTTCACCATATGGAGGCATCCCCGGATACTGGGCTCGGGATCCCCTCGGGGCAATTCCGGAAGTGTATGTTGTGTGGGGTATCCATTACTGGGGACGATGTACTTCTGTGTATACCTTGTGCACAGCAAACTATTACGCGGCAGTCCGACCCCAGGCGTCTGGGTCAGCACCGCCGGTCGCTTCTTCTCCTCCTCCTCCCAGCTTGATACGCATCCCGTGTGACGTTGTCATGGGTGGGGAGCTACAATCTGAGATGTGTGCCAGATTGGCCAACCTTGAAAAATTACTCTCCAGCTCGGTCGCCCATAAGGCTCCGGCTAAGAGAAAGCACTTGTCGCCGGCCCCGCCGGTGGATGACCTTGATGATGTTAATAATCTGGATTATTCTGATTATTCCCCGCTAGAGGAAGGGGAGGTTTATGAGGACTCTGATAATTCAGACGATGAGCAGTTTGTTGGCGCTGATGCTGAGCTGGGGGACTTGGGGAGATCCTCGGATACTCCTAACGCTCTGGCTCAGATGTTTGAGGTTTTGGCTATTTCTCCTCGTGAGGAGGCTCCACAGCAGAAGGGGGAGTTTTTCGAGGAATCCAGGCCGCGCTTGGAATTTCCTAATCAAAGACACTTTGACAAAATTATTGCTAAGGAATGGGACAGGCCGGCTCGGCTCCCTGGTATTCCTCAGGGGTGGGATAAGAAATATCCCTTCCCTTCAGGTACGGTTAAGCGTTGGGCATCCCCCCCCCCGAGGTGGATGCACCGGTTTTGGGGTTGTCCAACACTTCTGTTTTAAATAATCCCGATTGTTCCACCCTCAAAGATGGAGAGGATAAACGCATTGACCAGATGGCTTGTCATGGCTTTGCTAGCGTTGGGTCAGCCATGCGGCCCGTTTGTGCTTCGGCGCTGATGGTGGTGGCTGCCAGGTTCGTGGTCAGGGACCTGTTGACTTCTTCCGGGCTTCGTCCTGGTAGTGACGAGTTCCTTGGCCTTAAAAGGTGTGAGTTGTTTTTGTCTTTTGTATTAGCCGCCTTGGATGACACTTTGATGTGTGGTAGGACGTCGGCTCTGCTGGTGACTATTCGGCGGTCGGTGTGGTTGCGCCAGTGGTTGCCCGATTTTATGTCCAAAAAGTCGCTGACGGTTCTACCTTTTGTTGGATTACGGCTCTTTGGAGAGAAATTGGATTCTGTCACCAAGGGTGGTAGGTTACCTCAACGCAAGAAACAACGCCGTCCCTTTCGGGGGGCGCTTTCCTTTACCCCTTCCTTTCGTGGGGCCAGATCTGGCAGGGGATTTGCCTTCCCCTCTTCCAGAGGAGATTCCGGGAACAGGGGCAGAGGACGTGCCCGTCCAGGATACAGTTGGGGCTCTAAGCCCAAACCTGCTGTTAAGCCAGCTCAGCAAAGAGGGGGCGCCCTCACCCATGCGGGTGGGGGAACGGCTGCGACACTTCTCCCAGGTCTGGGATCAGGAGGTCTCGGACAGATGGATCCGGGAAGTGGTGTCTTCCGGTTACAAGCTGGAGTTCGAGCTCCGGCCCCCTCCCAGATTTTTCAGGTCTCGGGTGCCTTCGGAACCTCTGGCCGCGCAGGGGCTCCTGGTGGCAGTAGAGAGTCTTCTGGACATGGCTGTCATTTGCCCAGTGCCCCCCTCAGACCAGGGCAGGGGCTTTTATTCCAATCTGTTCACGGTACCCAAGAAGGACGGATCGGTCCGACCCATCTTGGATCTGAAGTTTCTCAACAGGTTCATCCGGCTGCGGAAATTCCGCATGGAAACGCTGCGTTCGGCTATCCACTCTCTTCGTCAGGGGGACTTTCTGACGTCCATAGACATCAAGGATGCTTACCTGCACGTTCCGATTTTTCCAGCACACCAGAGGTTTCTCAGGTTCGTGGTGGAGGATTGGCATTTTCAGTTTGTGGCACTCCCTTTTGGTCTTTCCTCGGCTCCTCGGGTTTTCACCAAGGTGCTGGCGGGGGTGATGGCTCTACTCAGGATTCAGGGTACCCGCATTGTGCCCTATTTGGACGATCTGCTAATTATGGCATCTTCCTTCAGCCAAGCAGAGTTGGATACCAGAACGGTGGTAGCCACTCTGGAGAGATTCGGTTGGGTGATCAACTACCCCAAGTCATCTCTGTCCCCGTCCAGGGTAGTGACCTTTCTGGGAATGTCTCTGGATACTTTGCAGGCCAGGGTGTTTCTGCCCCAGGCCAAGGTTCTTTTGATTCAGGAGTTGGTTCGGCTTCTCTTGTCGGTCCCTCGTCCGGCCATCCGGCTAGGGATGAGGCTGGTGGGGTTGATGGTGGCCTCATTCGAGGCAGTTCCCTTTGCGCAGTTTCACACAAGGACGCTCCAGCTCCATCTGACGGTTTGGGACAAGTCTCCTCTATCGTTGGATCAGTCCTTCCGGATGACCCCCCGAGTTCGTCGATCCCTGCAATGGTGGCTGGGGTCTGTCAATCTGTTGAAGGGCAGATCTTTTCTGGCACCGTGTTGGGAGACAGTCACCACGGATGCCAGTCTGTCAGGTTGGGGGGGTGTCTGGAAGGATCTTCAGTTTCAGGGTCTGTGGGGCCCTCAGGAGGCTCACGAGCCCATCAAAGTTCTGGAATTGAGAGCCATCAGGTTGGTTCTGTTTCGTTTGACTCATCAGTTGCAGGGCCTGCCAGTTCAGGTTCGGTCGGACAATCGGACGGCGGTTGCTTACATCAATCACCAGGGAGGGACTCGCAGCAGGAGTGCCCTCAGGGAAGTGTCTTTGATTCTGGACTGGGCGGAAGCCACGTCCCGTGTATCTCAGCAGTCTACATTCCGGGAGTGGAGAACACGGAGGCGGACTTTCTGAGCAGGGCCTCCTCTTGCCAGGGGGAGTGGTCTCTCAGTCCCCAGGTGTTTTGCTCGATTTGTCTCAGGTGGGGGTTCCCGGCGGTGGACCTCTTTGCCTCTCGTCACAATCACAAGCTTCCGGTATTTGTGTCTCTCTCGCAGGATCCACTGGCCCTGGCGGTGGATGCCATGTCCCTGAACTGGAGGGATCTGGGGTTTCTTTACCTGTTCCCTCCGTTTCCAATGGTAGCCAGAGTGGTGCGCAAGCTGGCCCTGGAGGGCGCGTCGGCGATTCTGGTGGCACCAAGGTGGCCAAGACAGGTTTGGTTCGCAGACCTGGTAAGACTGGCAGAGGATCAGTTCGTTCTGCCTCTGCTGCCGGACCTGCTCACCCAGGGTCGGCTACGCTATCCCAATTTACCATCGCTGGCTTTGACGGCGTGGCTGCTGAAACCTCCATCTTGAAGGAGGAAGGTCTTTCTGATGCGGTGATTCAGACTCTTGTTAGCGCCAGGAAGCGGTCTTCCTCTACCGTTTACTATAGGACCTGGAGTTCCTATATTGACTGGTGTGAAGGTAGGTCTTTCCCGTGTAGGGAGTTTTCCATTTCCAGGATTCTGGAGTTTCTTCAACATGGTCTGGATCTGGGGCTCCAGCTCAGTACCTTGAAGGGGCAGGTTTCTGCCCTGGCGGTGTTCTTTCAAAGGTCCTTTGCACTTCATCCCTTGGTCAAGACTTTTTTCCAAGGGGTTACGCATGTTCGGCCTCCTAGGAAGCCCTTGGTTCCAGTTTGGGATTTGAACCTGGTTCTTTCTGCTCTTCAGGGTCCTCCGTTTGAGCCCTTGAATGAGATTGCCTTGTCTTCACTTACTCAAAAGGTGGCCTTTTTGGTGGCTATCACTTCTGTTAGGCGTGTTTCTGAGTTGGCAGCTTTGTCCATTAAAGCTCCATACTTCGAAAGGCATCAGGACAAGGTGGTCTTTCGTTTCAAGCCGGATTTTCTTCCTAAGGTGGTTTCTGCCTTTCATCTGAATCAGGACATTGTTCTGCCCTCTCTATGTCCTAATCCCAGCAACGACAAGGAAAGGGCTCTGCATTCCTTGGATGTAGTTCGTGTTGTAAAATACTATCTGGTGGTTACGTCTTCCTTTCGTAAGACTGATGCTTTTTTTGTGGTGCCCTTTGGGCCTAGGAAGGGTTTGGCACCTGCCAAGTCTTCTATTAGTAAATGGATTCGTCAGGCCATTATTGGGGCCTATGCTGCTAAGGGGAGGAGTCCCCCTTTTCGTGTTACTGCTCATTCTACTCGTGCGGTTGGAGCGTCCTGGGCTTTTCAGCACCAGGCCTCGGTTGAGCAAGTTAGTAAGGCCGCTACTTGGTCCTCTGTTCACACTTTTTCCAAGTTTTACAAGGTTGATGTTCGGGCCTCAGCGGATGCTGTTTTTGGCCGCAAAGTTCTGCAAGCTGTTGTGGTTTAAGTTGTGCCTTGTTGCCTTGTTTTGGATCCCCGCCCTTTTATGGACACTGCTATTGGATGTCCCACATGTTATGGATATCTTGAAGCGGGGTGTGTGACATACTTAGAATAATACCATTTTGTGAAATACTCACCTGTAAAATGGGTATTATAAGTATGTCACACACCCCGCTTCACCCGCCCTTCTCGTATTCTGGATCCTTTATATTGTGAACTTTGCGTTGCTTTGGTTTATATTTGCCTCTTCCTGGTCCCTTACCTTACTGCTTTCTTTATACTGGGTAATGAGTGGGAGGTCCCAGGTATTTATGGACCGGGAGGGGCTTTTTTTCCTATCATCTCTGCAGAACGCCCTCTTCAGGTCGGTATTACCCACATGTTATGGATATCTTGAAGCGGGGTGTGTGACATACTTATAATACCCATTTTACAGGTGAGTATTTCACAAAATGGTATTTTTCAGAAGTGAAGTAATGTTTGCTAAGGCTTTCATTCAATACCAGTCATGGGTTACTGCATTTTTCACCCTATAAGATGGACGCACCCAAAATTTGGAGGAGGGGGGAAAAAAATTCTGAACCAAATGTGGTAAAACGCCCTTCCGCCCCCCAATTATAGGCAGTGAGGCAGATTTAACCAGTCCCCCACCCCCTGGATGCTGGTGGTGGAAGGGAAAGTAAATAAATTACTGATGTAGAAGCCGCGGACGGGCATAACTGATCCCTGCCCACTGTCCCTGCTCTGGGCACTGCCGTTGCTGCTGTTCCTCAGGCTCGCACACACCTCACCCCTGGATGCTGGAGGGGGAGGGGGGGGACTTGCATAACCAATGAAGGAGTCACGGGGGAGCATGGTACTGACTCTTGGGCTTGCACACACCCGGGTCCTTGCATGCCCACCCGCCGCAAGGACCCAGGTGGGTGCGCACCCGAGGATCAGCGGCTGCAGGGACAGCAGTCCGGCATAAGTTACTGTTCCTGCCGGTCGCTCCTCTATCGCCTGGCCTTCTGCTGGCAGTGACACAGGAGTGGGTAGACGAGTAAGTTTACTTTTTTTTTTTTTTTTTTTTTTGCATTCATTGACATTCCCCCCCCCCCCCCCCCCCCCCGCCTTATGGGGCAAAAAAAAGTACTAAGTACTTGCATACCAGTTACTGTAACTTAATTTGATATGTGTTTGCTGTCTTTTAATTTAGATTACAGCCCTTCAAAATCTTGAACTTCAGTTAAATTCTTCGAAAGAAGTCATCATGGCTCTGGAGAAAAAATGTTCTTCAGATAAGGTGGACCAATAATTTTTAATATTTACTTTACAGCCATACTTTAGTCAAAAAGTTAAAATGGCGTTTCCCCATTTTATTTTTTCTTTGGTTATTTTTTCTTTGGTTATGTGTTGGTCATTTATATATTTATACAAGTTGATCATGCCTCCCCCCAAAACTTGTCCTCTCAAGAATAAGTAGATTTAATTCCTGTAATTTATCTTGATAACTAAGATCCTTCATTCTTATTAGTTTGGTGGCTCGTCTATGCACCCTTTCCATAGTCCTTTCTATGAACTGGTGCCCAGAACTGGACGGGCATATTCCAGATGAGGACACACCAGTGCCTGTAAAGTGGCAAAATTACATCCTATCCCATGATTCCATGATTCCTCCCTCACTCTTACTCTGTTTGGCAGCTGCATCACAGGGTTGATTACTGCATCACTGATTATGCTCCACCCCAGCACTGGAGACCCAGAAACCGTGACAACAATATTCTGGGATCCTGTGTAACTGGGTGAACCAGTTGAAGTGGTATTGCTGGCTTAGCAGCAAGGAGCAGGGATGGAGGGGGGGCACAAAGATTTCAGTATTGATTTGGTTTCTTTTTGTTATTAACACTCTGTTTTCTATTGTAGGAAATCATGACCGACCTTATGAACCAAATCCAAAGTCTAAGAACGGCCATCATACACAAGACAGAGTCTATAGATGTCCTTACACAAGAACTTGAGGATCTTAATGTATGTGTACCATTCACCAAAATATTGGTCTTGAGAGTTGGTGTCTTGCTTGGGAGCAAGAGCAAGGAGAGGGTACCCATCTTATACTATGGAAATAGTTATGGAGCTGTAATTTATAGGGAAAGCGCCATCTTGCATGGTTAAACCTGAGCTATAGATTTGTTATATGCTAGTAGCCTCCATGTGCTGAATGACCTAAACATACCAGCATTTCTGCATATTCACCTTGGGACACGGATCCAGTGATCAGGTGAAAGCTGGAGCCACAGACTAGGGGCAATGGTCTGCGTGGAGAAAAAAGGTGAGCACAACTTCCCCCATTCTGTGCGTGCACCCGCCCACATGTTCCAGTGAATGGGCGTTCAGGCCGCGCACAGAGCAGGGCATGCCGCTCTGTGTATCTGCTCCAAAATGGCAATGTCCAGGACCAGAAGTGTTGGGAAAATTGTTGGGGGGGTTACATTTGACTAGAAATCTGCAATGTAAGGACTGTTTGCTCTCTATATCCCAGTGATGGTGTCCCCTTGATTTTGTTTCCTTTTAGCCTCTCGTCTGACCGCTTCTGGATATCTAACTGCCCAGCAATTAAAAACCTAACACTTTCCTTAGTCTATAATCTCTGCAGTTTTAGCTGAAAAATCTGAACTGACAGTTGGGTCTTAAAGCTAATAAATTAATGTAAAAGTTGGTTGGTAAATGCCTTGCCAAAATCTTGCTTCATATTTAACCTTAAAATGCCCATCCCATGGTACCATGCTTTATGAATCTGCAGACTGGCACTTTATATAAAGTAATGCAAAATTACTTATCCTATATGAAGCCGCACACCAGTAACTAAAAGGCAGCAAGGCATGCAACGCCCTCTAGAACTGAAGGACCTTATGGTGCATGATGGATTATTCCTGTGGTGTTACAGGTTATATGAGCTGTGAGATAACTTAAAGGGATTTGCCACTCCAAATAAAAAAACTAAATGGTACTTGCATTTTGTCTCCTGCAGTAATCGGTGCTAATCTGAAGATCAGCAACTTACCCGAGACCTAACGCGCCTGCTCCGTTGCAGTGAATGGAGAGGCCGTGGCAATTGCTCTTATTGATGGCAGGGGGGTCTAGTTCTAAGTGTCAATGACTGCAGTTCAGGCATGGGGGTGAGTTACTGATTGCAGGAGTAGGAACGATCAGCTGCGGGGGACAAAAGGAGAGTACCTCCATGTTGTGTTTTTGTTTTATTTGGATGGTAAATTCCTTTAAAGGTTATGGGAAATAATGCAACACTGACCGTTTCTAAATAAACGTGTTTTATGTCGTATAGGTCAAATACAGTTCTGCTTTAGCCGCAAAAGAAGAAGGCAAAACTGTTTTAGAAAAGCAAGAGAAACTAATCGAGGAACTGAAGGAGACTGTGGAAAGAAAGCAGACAGCTGACAGGATTGAGGTAAGATTTGTTCAATTGCCATTCATATGGAGTTAATATCTCTTCTTTCTCCTAACAGGCCTGCAATATATGCGTAAAGGAGCATTATTACTAAATTGTGTAATATTAAAAATCCATACAAACAACTTGGCTAATGAGAGGAGGGGTCACTTATACACCGAAACGGAATAAAACTCCTGCCAAACTTGTGGTTTTCTTCTCCTAGTAGGAATAAATTCCAGGGGTGATAGGTTTATTCTATGAGGGATGACAGAACTGGTCACCCATGATTATCTATTTCTTCCATTAATAAAAAAAAAAGCCTGGCTGGATATTTCCTGATGCCGGGTGTATAAGTCACCCCTCTACTTCCATCCAGCATATTTATATGGATTTTAATCATTGGGCCATTTTTCACCATAGTGCTCCTTTAAGTTCATGTAGGCTTGTTAGAATGTTGCTTTACTAATCTAATTGCTTTGCTCTAAATAACAGCAAGAACTTTTATGTGAGGACTTGGTCCATGCCACTGAGCAGCTTGGCAAGTTAACTGAAGCCTATAATAATCAAGAAGCGTTGCTAAAAGACTACAAAGAAGAACTGCTCAAGAAAGAACAAATCATTTTAGAACTAACAAACCAGGTAATCTGCTACCATGATAATGAATGTTACATAGTGTCTAGGTAATACTACAGTAGTATTTTTGATCTATTGCCTTTTACTAGACCGTACAGTACTTGAGTTATATAGGACTAAGTATGGTTAATATAGGTAAGTATTAGCATTTTTTATTGTGGTTTTTATGCTCTTTTTGTTTTATGGATAGCCTTTTTCTTTTACGATTTTAGTGTTTTTGTGGTTGCTCAAGTGGAGACCCCTTATCAATATTCTATGCCGATCAATGTGGACTATATATTTTAGAGTGGGTGGTTGGCATACGGTTTTGAAATTAAACTGTTGTCTCCATGTACAGCCTACCCAAGCTCTTGCTACTTTGTAGGCTTTGAGAGTTTGTACCGTTTGTTTGACCCAAGTTACGTATTTTATTAAGTAACGTATTGAATTATTAAGTGGTGTATTATATGCAAGTCAAAAATAATTTCCTTTTCAGTTACATGAGAATGAGGCGATGAAGCTTGAGGATGAAGAAATAAAACTACCCTACAGCAATAAGGGGTCTCCTGTTATGCTAATTCAGGTAATCTAAGAATAAAGATTATATGTTAAAGTGGCTGCTGGTCTTTTCCCTAGGACATCCCAAATTGGGATGCCCTGCTGTGTGCATCACAACCCCAATCTCCTCAAAACTCGCCTTTGCCCTGGCTCCCACTCCAACGTGAATAGTGCCAGTTGCATCTCTGGACTGAGGCCCGCTCTCACGTGCAGCCATTCAGATGGGCTCAGAACGGGAGCATTCCCCGATCTCAAGGGAAACTGGCGATGTGGGCACTCCCTATTGCCCACCTGTGTGTCTAAACGTTGCTTTCTGCAGGGAATTAATATGCACGGCATATGGCGTTGACTGGACGTGAGCCCGCACATGCGCTGTGGGACTGGGTAAAGCTAGTTAACATAAGTACAATTTTTGTAGACTAGTTAATAAACCATTAGGCTGCTCCATATACCTGAAATTCAATTTCTCACGGCCCCTGTTCCCCATATACTAAAACGGCCAACCCTGCTGCAGTGCATTAGGGTATTTTGTCTGACCATGGCAGTGATGGAGGCATTTACATTTTCCCAGTATCACACAGTGACCCCACCTGTTGATCACCCCTTGATTATCCAAATGAAACTGCCCTAGATTTACCTGTCGGTATATCAGTAAGATGATTGTAAGGGCTCTTGAAACCTCCTCAGGCAACACACTTGTCCTCTTATAGTGATTTGGGTTTGCATCAACCCAACATATACACATAACATGTCGAGGACTGTTGACTGCTTTCGAGCCTTCCACCAAGTGCCTGCAGAACAAGCCTGGAAAGCACCACCGGTACATGCCTTTTCCGGATTTCTACACGTTAGAGGGCATCAGCAGCTGCCGCTTTTAGCTACAAGGTTTTCCACGGACATTAGTTTGTGGCTAGTTTTTACATAACTCTGGCTTTCCTGTTGTGGCTTAATCTTATGTCGGTTAAATCAGACGCAATTGTGTTATTTTCTTCAGAGAGAGAGTGGTCCCACCGCCTGGGATGAAAGACAAACTGAACAGAGGTTAAAACCCCACCCCTTCCCCTCCACCTCAGTCTTAATCAAGTAACATAAGCTATACCATAGGACAATGGGGAGAACTAAGGGGTCGTCCTGAAGGACATTACCGGTAAATCTAAAAGGGAATTTTTTTTTTTTTTTTTTTTAGGCCCATTGTTGGAACTGCTTTAGGACATCCCCATAAGCCATAAATCGTGTACTGTGAAGTGAATGAAAGGGGTTTAATATACTAAACTTTCTTCCACCTTATCCCCCTTGTGAAGAGTGTAAAATGGGCCATTTCAAAGCACCTTAAAATCTGATTGTTTGTAAATGCCTTTATGTATTCTAAGCAATTTCTTTCCTTCAATATCTGTGTCCTAGTTTAGCTGCTAAGGGCGTGTCATGGAGCAGATTAAGGAGTTTTGAGCATCCTCTGCTGTGGTCAGATACAGCTGTGGGACCATTGTGACTTGCTGTGCTTGCTCAAGCGGAGAGTATAGCTGTAGTCCCACTTTTTACATGGTACTGGCTAAATGAAACTGCATAAATTGCAAACTTCAGAGCCCTGTTACGACTTCATTTTTCCTCCTTTTTTTTTTTTTTTTTTTTATCGTGACCTGACGTTCTGAGCGCTTGTTGCGCTCCGAAAGTAGTCAGTTGGCACTTCTCCTGTGTACAGGTTGGGGGGAGAGCATCGGATTCAACCGTGGGCCTTGCAGTGCATTGGTGGATGTGGCGAGCAGCAGCCAGGCATCCCTTCAAGGTAGAAGCAAGGCTGCAGTGGCAGCAGGTCGCAGCACACAGAATGTCCGCCCAGAGCCCAGTAGGGAGCGATCCTCCCAGGCAGAAAGAGTCAGGTGCCAGCACTTAGAGTATCCTTCTCACTCACTCAAGCAAGACTACATTGGTAAAGTAGAGACCTTGTTTTTTTATGTTTGGATGCCAGATGGGGGATTTGCATACATAAAGGGTTTTTATGTAGCTGTCTTTTTTTCTTCCAATCCATTCCAGACCCTCCTTACACTTGGGATTACCTCCTTGCCAATTGGATGTGACTGCAAGACAAAAAAGGCATGGCCTCTCCCGGCCCCATAAGTAGAAGCTGCCTCCTAACCTAGATCAGTTTCATTCTTGCAGTTGCAAGTGACTGTGAAGGTTGTTCAGGATTCACTCTCAAGGATTGGCATCAAGCAGGAGAAGGCACCCTGTCGGCTTCCTGCATAGCCTTATTTCCACGGATCCCCTAGACCCAACTGTACCTCCCACAGCGTCTGGCTGTTTTGGGGTTCGTGAGGTAAGGTGGAAGCGCCGGGGTCTTGGGGCGCTTACAGAGCTCTTTGTGCTCTGGGCTGCAGGCTTCTTAGAAGCGCGTCAGCTGCAGGTTTCTTCTGGTGTACCTGCTGAGGAATCTTTTTTTTTTTTTTTTTTTTTTTATTCAACCCATCCTTCTTCCTAGTTCATGTTGGGTTGTTTTTTGAAAAAAAAAAATAATTCAGTTTTTTCGAATTCAAAGATCGCGCCTTTAACGGGCGTGGTCTGATGTCACGCAGGAGGCGGAGCTTAAATGTGGCCGCACGAGGTCGCGTTTTTTCAGTATCTCTCCGGCTGCAGGTTACCTCGCTGGAGGTAAGTGTCAGCAGCCCTGGCTGGGGCAGTGCGGCGGCGGCAGCCATTGCGGGCCGGCCCGCTGTCCTCACTAGGGGGCCAGGCTTTTGGGGCATAAAAGGATGTGCACGGTCTGGGGGATCACTCATGATCCGGTGGATCGCCGTTAGGATATATATATATCTTATCTCTTGATAAAGCTGCATTACGCAGTGAAACATGTTGACTGCGACCAGGCGGACTTCTACTTTTCACAACAAGAGGATTTTTAAACCCCTAATGCGAACTTCCTCTCCCTTCCGTGGACACCAGCGGCCGAGGTGAACCATAAGTAGGGTGAGAGCCTCGCCTATGATATTATACGCTGTAAACTAATGATTTTAAATGTGAGTGCACATTTTTAACTTTCATAGAGATTTTATGATTAAAAGCGGTATCACGCTAGATTTCTCTCTTATTGATTCCTTTCATGTAACAATTTGAACTGGGCTAATTCTAAGCACAACGCCCACAGGGAATTACGCTAAGCAGCAAGGGGATCTTACCCGGAGTGAACAGAGTTAAGGACCCAAGAAGGGCTTATTCTCAAGGCGTACTATTATACGCCACCTGGTAAGAGTACCTAAAACAGGTGGTTGGCACGCGGCGGATGTTATCTACATGCCTGAGCACTACTGGACATTTGCTGCATGAAATTTGGGACATTTGGCACGGACTGTAGTTTTAAAATAACCACTACATGACAGTCTTCTGGATTTTAATACACACTTTTATATAACCAAGGGACTTAAATATTGGATCGGGGGGCGTGGCTTGACCGCGGGGTGATATGGCGGCGTGATTTGTGAGCTCCCGGCGAGGTCTCCACAGAAGCTCGACTTACAACGCTCCAGCCAGAGTATGGGCCGCATTAACAAGCCTGGGGCTTCGACAAAAACCCCCAAAACGCTGCAGACCCCGAGACCAGGGAGCAGGAGTCTACCAGAGATGTTTCATGGCCAGAGGCAGGACGACCCTCACGCAGCTAAGATGGGGACGCTCCCTCACCAGGCGGCTCGCCGGAGCGGAGAGATGAGGCAGCGTCAGATGGAGAAGAGCGTGATCTATCAGCACAGCTTAGTCAACTCCCTACACGCAGCGAGCTGGCCAAATTTGCAGGAGAGATCAAAACATCTATCACAAGGCGATTGCGGACCTCCAAAGAGGACATGCGGCGGCTCTGTCAGCGGGTGGAGAAGGTTGAGAGAGAAGAAGCCAACACAAACACCAGGCTAACGGAGGTGAAGGAGGTGGTTCTGGTGCACAACAAACACCTAATGGATTTTCATAGACATCTGGAAGATCTGGAGAATCGCAACAGAAGGTGTAATATTAGAGTGCGGGGGATTCCTGAAGCGATTACACCAGACCCAAGAGGCCCTGTCCTCCATCTTTAACTCCCTGCTTGAGAGGCCGCCAGGCACTCCGATTGAGTTTGTCCGGGCTCACAGAGCCCTCCGCCCTCGGAGTGTGGGAGACGCCTCTCCCAGGGACATTTGCTGTTTGCAGAATTTCCCTTTGAAGGAGGAGATCCTTTCCAAACCCCCCCCCCCCCCCCCCCAAGAGCAGCATAGAAAGGAGTCGTTCGAGATCCCGGAGATCTCAGAAGATGGCGCCCGGGCCAGAGGCAGTTGCTGTGACCGAAGATAAGCATTTCCATTGTCTCCTCTCTTACCTGTTTTGGCTTTTGCCCCTTGTTTCTCATTGCTCACATGACTGATTGGTTTAATGTTTATTGAGTTTTGTGCTCCCATCGCTCGTTCCCCCTCTGTGGTGTATCCCTATCATATATGATTGGCATGGGCGCCGCAGGGAGGGGCGCAGGGATGGTGTATAGAGGTTATGAAGTGGCGTACGGAGGTGGCGACTAGGATACCGGGGTGGCTGATGCGGTTGCATTGGGCAAAGTGCTCCTCATTCACTTCCGGTGTCTTATGACCTGCATATTTAGGCCCTCTGGCATATTGTTCGCGGCAGCAAGAGTATAGTTAGTTTCTAAGGGCATGTTCTCATCGGGGTATATGCTGCTATGTTTTTTTTTTTTTTTTTGTCTAGTTCACTAGTCTAGCAGAGGGGTGGGAGGGGGTGGCCCCATGACTAATTTTGCCTAGAGACGTCTGTTCACCTTAGAATCCTGCCCCGCTCGGACACGTTGGGACGGGGAGGTAGAGCTCATGCTAAAGGAGGTGGGCTTGCCTGATACTGTTCCTATGAATATTTCTGTTACTGCTCACAATGCATTTTGGCCTTAAACCGGACCTTCACCATGATTTAATGAAAAGCCCAAACTCTTAAAAAACAATTCCTCAGCATCTAAAATTAATATATTTTACATGTTTAGTCACTAATTTATTATACTTTCCCCCACTGGGCTGCAGCTCTGTTCGGGAATTTAGGATACGGGCGCCGCCATCTTGACTCAGAAGCATCACACTTACTGAGGAGAGGAGAGTGGGATAAGGTACAGGGGGGCGGGTTATAGCTGTGCTTTGCTCAGACAGAGCAGAGCTGGGGTCAGGGAAAGGTCAGCAGTCCCAGAATGCAGAGCAGCACAGTCACTTCCTGTTTGCAGGCACTTCCTGTTTGCAGGCTGCCTGCAAAAATGGCAGCTTCCATAAGCCGCCATCTTGGATGTTTAAAGGCTTATAAAATGCAGTAGATGCAGGTAGGATGATTTTTAATGTGAGCAATCTGTATGTACAGGGTGTGGGAAACATATAAGATAGACTCTTATTTAGAGTGAAGGTCCGCTTTAAGTTCAGTTCTGTATCGCATGTTGGGTTTTGTTGGCTCGGGTTTTCCCCCCTCTCCCCCTACGGACAAAGTTTTGGCCTTGTTTCGCAATGTTGGCGGAGGTGCGGTGAGTTAGGAAGGGGGAGGGACTCCTGTCAGTTCTGCTCGCTAGTTAGGATCGGGAGCAGGAGGACTCTTTGCACCGGTTGCACTGGGTTGGTAAGGGACGCTGCCCAGGTTTTTATGCAAGCTTCCTGGAAACTCCGGCGCTGCATACTTCGATGGGTTCCTCCCTGGGAATGGGGGCAGAAAGAGAATAAGAGGTGGAGTGGGACGTCGGGGCTTTATGCCCATACATTACTTATGCTCCGTTATTAAGTATTAACCTCGCGCCTCTTAAGATGGGGACCTCGCCGGGTCTTTTACTGTTCCTCACTTGATCTGTGGCTTTCGGTTGCTGGCAGCCGCTCTTTCGGTCCTCCACGTTTTTCCCCCAAAAGGGCGTGATACCGGTGTGGAATAGGGGAGAACCTGGTGTTAAGGTCCTCTCACTTTGACCTTGGGGGCTTGTCCCTGGGTCGCGGGGGGATAACTGAGGGGAGGAGACTCTCCTCACGGGTGTTATCCCATTAGTTTCCACAGCCAGTATAGGGGTACTTGTTTTCCCCTGGCCCTCTTTCTGTGTTTGTGCCTGACTTGTCTATTGTGTGTCTTTGTGTCCTAGTTGTATTCCTTGTGTGATTTCCCTTGTGTGGATCCTGATCCTGCTTTTCCCTTTCTTCCTACCCTGCCCGCCTGGGAAAGAGAGGTGACTAACAGAAGGGGGGATTAGGGATTCCTGTACGACGGTTGGAGGGCTGGGGTATAGCGCTCTGTAGGTATGGGTCCTTTGAGCTTAAATATATTATCTATCAATGCCAAGGGGCTGAATTCCCCCCCATAAGCGGCACACCTTATTTCGGGAACTTAAGAAATATAAATCTCACATTGCACTGATCCAGGAGACCCATTTCCAAAAGAACAGGGCCCCGTATTTGGGAAATAGGAATTATACGGTGTGCTACTCTGCCCCATCTCCAAACAATAAAGCAAAAGGGGTGGCGATTTTGGTAGAAAGGGAGGTTGACATGCGGGTGCTTGCTGTGGAAAAAGACTGGGAAGATTCATCTTCCTGAAAGGGAAGCTCCCGAATGGGTCAGTCATTACTATAGCAAACATTTACGCCCCGAACAAAGATCAACACAGGTTCTGCTCTGCTGTATTGGGCAAATTAGGTATCTTTCAGGAAGGGATATTGATCCTGGGAGGGGATTTAAACTGCACTCTGAACCCTTTAGTAGATACCTTGGATGCTAAAACTCCTATATCCTACAGGGCATTGAAGCAGATTAACCCTTTAAGTGCCAGCCTACCTGGAGTTTTTGTCACACTCTGTTGCCAGACCATTTTGCACTATTTTGCGCTCCCCATGTTCAAATGTGATTTTTGAAGGGATTTTTGAAGGGATTTCCCAGGAAAATGATATATTGTTTTTTTCAGCAGAGTCTGGGCTTTAACATGAAATGTCTTGTTTGTCATTTGTTAGGTGTATTCTTAATATTTTTGGGTGAAATATGTGCAAAAAAAAAAAAAAATTTTTACATATTGTAGTTTTTTTTGTTTGTCAATGAAATCTTATTGCGTGTGAAATCCCAATTTCTCCCGGTTACAGCGGTACCACATATGTATAGGTAGACACCCTTTCCTGCCCAGGAGACTCCCCCAAACTGAAACAGCGCTTTAGGGGATTTTCAGATAAAATACAACTATGCTACGCAATATGCGCACCTTGCAGTTTTTCCAGAAAAACAACCCTTTACATTTGAAATACCCCCAACAAACTATATATTCTCTGGAAGTACACACCTCAGGCTTTCTAGGCGTACCAGGCTTGTTGATGTGGCCATAGTTTTCTGGAAGTAATCCCTCAATGGATTCTTTGGTTGCAAAGAGTTTCCCTAAAAAAAGGATAAAAAAGCAGAATCAAAGCCACATTTTCCTAAAAAAGCTATATACAAACAAGAAAAAAAAAGTTTAATCTGAAAACGCAACATCCCCCGAACAGAACAATACCCAACATGCATAGCTACTGTCAAGGGAAGAGTTGCCAAACACCCCAAAGTAAAGCATGTGCGTAACGGTAATTTTACTTGAAAATTTCAGCTCTGCAGACAAAGTGCGCACCTTGCGATTTTTCAACCAAAACAACCCTTGACATTTGGAATATCCCCCATAAACCATATATTCCCTGAAAGTACACACGTTAAGCTTTCTAAGGGTACCCAGCTTGTTCTAGTGGGCTCATCTTTCTGGAATTATTACCTCAAAGAATTCTTTGGTTGCGCAGGGTTTCCCTAAAAAATTTATAAAAAAGCTGAATAAAAAACACCTTTTCCTAAAATATAAATATGCAAACCAGAAAAAACAAGCTAAGTCTGAAAGCGCAAGGTCCCCCGAACAGAACAATACCCAACATGCAGAGGCACTATTAACCCTTTTAATTGCCAGCCTACTTGGGATTTTGTCACCCTCTGTTGACAGGTCATTTTTCCCCATTTTGCGTCATGTTTTGCGCCATTTTTGCTGGAACTTTCAGGAAAATTATATATATATATTTTTTTTTGCAGCAGAGTTTAGGCTTTAACATGAAATGTCTTGTTTGTAAATTTTTTTTTGTAAAAAATAAATAAATAAAAAATTTTTTTAGAAAATTGACTCCTTTATTTTAAATAAAAATGTATTTTATTAAGGAAAATCATATTGCATGTGAAAGCCCCATTTCTACCGATTAGAACGGTACCACATATTTATCGGTAGCCCCCTGTTCCTGCCCAGGAGACCCCTCTAACTGAAACAAGTATTTTATAACATTCACAAAAAAAATACAAATACCATCCACACTACAAAGGGTTAAATCGAGAAAAAAAAATGACATAGGGTCCCCCCCTCCCAGGGGAGGGAGACCCCATTTTTTTTTTGCTTTTTAAGGGTTAAAAACCCTTAAAAATCAAAAAAAAAAAATTGACGTGGGGTCCCCCTTACCCAAAGTAACCAGCCCGGGACCAGCTATGGGGGCTTGTAGGCACAGAGTGGGGGGGCCAGCTTTTGTGGCCCCCCCCCCACCCTGCAGCCTACGAGCCCACATAGCCTATGTGGGCCCGGGCTCTTCTGCCCCCCCCTGGCCTTTGGGGAGGCAGGTAATGGGGGTGCCAGGGGTTAATGGCAAGCCACCCGCTAGCGCAGGTGGCTTGCCATCCCCCCAGCCTTGTGAACTGGTATAGGGGTCATGGACCCCTTACCAGTTCACAAGGGGTTAAAAGGAAATAATGACACAGACACACACTGAGAAAAAAATATTTTATTAATTTTTATTTATTTTTTTTACACTGTACTCACCTCCCATCCATCCTGGAGCACTCTGTCCCTCGGCGATCACTGGCTTCTGCTCACTTGCTAGAAGCCTTTTATAGCTGCTGGATGACAGATCACAAAGGGTTAATCAAAAAAAAAAATGACATAAGGTCCCCCCTCCCAGGGGGGGCGGACCCCATTTTTTTTTTTTTGATTTTTTAAGGGTTAAAAACCCTTAAAAATCAAAAAAAAAAAAATTGACGTGGGGTCCCCCTTACCCAAAGTAACCAGCCCGGGACCAGCTATGGGGGCTTGTAGGCACAGAGTGGGGGGGCCAGCTTTTGTGGCCCCCCCACCCTGCAGCCTACGAGCCCACATAGCCTATGTGGGCCCGGGCTCTTCTGCCCCCCCCTGGCCTTTGGGGAGGCAGGTAATGGGGGTGCCAGGGGTTAATGGCAAGCCACCCGCTTGCGCAGGTGACTTGCCAGACCCCCGAGCCCTGTGAACTGGTATAAGGGGTCACATGGACCCCTTACCAGTTCACAAAGGGTTAACAGTATAAAAAAATAAACACAGACACAGGTTTTTTAATAGTTTATTAGAAAAAAAAAAAAATTTAACTTTACTCACCTCCGATGTTCAGATGCAGTGTCCTGCGGCGATCTGATGCAGGTGACAGCTGGGCAGAGAAGGGGGGAGGCAGGCGATCGGAGGATCGCCTACCTCCCTCCTTCTCCTCCCAGCCGTCACCGGCATCTGAGAGGAGAACTGCCGGGTGCCCCGATGACACCCGGCGGTGACGTCATTAGCCCCGCCCCCGAAGGGGCGGGGCTAAAATCCAAGATGGCGGCCGCCATCGGAAGATGCGACGGAGGGAGGGCTGTTATGCCCCCCTCCAGAAGACAGAAGACCCGGGGGGGGAAATCGGAGCCCCCCCCCCCCCATGAAGAGGAGAGTCGGCGGGAGCGGAGGTGAGTAACTGTCTTTTTTTTTTTTTTTTTAACAGGCAATCCGGCGGCTGCTGAAACGGGGGGGGGGGCACCCTATTCCGGGCCCTCCCCTGCAGCCGGAGAAGCCCCGATCGGCGATCGGAGCCCCGCTGGCTGAAGAGGAGACCCGGCCGGACAAAACAAGGGGTCAGGTAAGTGACTTTTTTTTAAACTTTTTTTTGTGGGATTGGGGAATGCCAGGCACGTAAAATTTACGTGGCTGGCACTTAAGTGACGGAGAGGCAACCACGTAAATTTTACGTGGCTGGCATTTAAAGGGTTAAGAGAGCTTTGCAAGATCTCACGCTGGTTGACACATGGCGTTTGAAGCACCCGACGGAGAGAGATTACACATATTACTCACCCATCCATGCTAAATATTCTAGAATTGATTATATCTTCCTCTCACAGAGGGACTTGGGGAGAGCGGGTTCGGAGCGGATCGGCAACATATCTTTCTCCGATCATGCGCCGGTCACGCTTTCCTTAACTCTTCCATATGTAGAACAGAAGGAGTGGCATTGGAGACTGAACGAGAGTATACTGAAGGATTCCAGTATAGTGGAGAGGTTGAGAAAGGAATTATCTTTGTACATTAAGGAGAATGTCACAGAAGGGATGGCTCCGGTTACAATATGGGAGGCACACAAGTGTACACTGAGGGGTCTTTTGATAAAGGAGGGGACGAGACTCAAAAAGGAGAGGGGTCTGAAACGACGGGTTGATGCAGCAGGTGGCAGACCTTGAATCTAAACATAAACAGTCCCTTCAGGAGAGACACTGGAAGGAGCTGGAAGTGAAGCGACAGAAATTAAGGGACTTAATGCTGAGGGAAACTGGCAGATGGTTCACTAGACGGCATGGGTTGTACTATGAACAGGGTAATAAAACAGGACGCATATTGGCTAGGGTGCTGCACCCCAAGGTCCCGCATTCCAGGGTAGAGGGTATTAGGGGATCAGATGGGACCCTATATCCGAAAAACGGGGACATAGCAGAAGCATTTTGTAAATTCTATTCTTCCTTATATAACTTACCTAGTCATCAGAATACTGGGAGTCGGGATCGCCTTATGGATGCTTACCTGAAAGATTCAAAGATGCCCTCTTTGTCTCAGGAGGAGGTGGCCCAGCTGGAGGCTCCTGTAACGGTGCTGGAGCTACAGAAAGCAATTAAAGCGGCCAGGCCGGGGAGGGCCCCGGGGTCCGGATGGTTTCCCTACCCAGTATTACAAGACCTTCTTAGACCTATTGCTCCCAATGATGGCGCGTGCATTTGAATCCTCTTCCACCTCAGAACTTCTGCCTTGCTCTGCTTTAGAGGCACAAATTGTTGTGATCCCGAAGGGAGGGAAAGACACTACAGATTGCCGGAGTTACAGGCCAATTTCCCTATTGAATGTAGACGTCAAAATCTTTGCTAAGGCCTTGGCTGGAAGAGTGGCAACCTTTTTACCGGATCTTATCGATCAAGACCAGGTGGAGTTTGTCCCGGGAAGGTAAGCCCGTGATAATGTGATTAAAGCTGTGAACGTACAGTGGTGGGCAAGATCTAGAAAGGTTCAGTCTATTATGCTTTCTACTGATGCTGAGAAAGCATTTGACCGGGTGAACTGGAGGTGGATAGAGAAGATTTTGGAACACATTGGGCTGGGGAGGGCGATGAAGAACAGGATTATGGCTTTGTATTCGGATCCAGTTGCCAGGGTCAGAGTTAACAATTGCACCTCTCCCATTTTCCGCATACGGAATGGAACGCGGCAGGGATGTCCGCTGTCCCCTTTGATCTTCGCCCTCTCGCTGGAACCGTTCTTAAGGAAGATTGGCTTGAGTGGGGATATCAAGGGGGTCGTGATAGGGAATAAGGAGAGAAAAGTGGACGCATATGCGGACGATATGCTTTTCTTTGAGTTCCCCAAGGGTCTCTGTACCGAACCTGTTGAAGGAGTTTGAGATCTTCGGACGCCTGTCGAACCTGAAGATTAACTTTAACAAGTCCTGTGCTATGAATGTTTCCATGTCCGTATCGGAGGTGACAGCGTTGCAAAGCAATTTTTCCCTTTAGCTGGGAAACAAAAAGCCTTGGTTACCTAGGTATACGAATACCTATCTCACCTAGCAATCTGTTTCAGCTTAACTTTGCTCCCATAGGGTCTAGGATCAAAAAGGATTTGGAGGGGGGGAACAGACTGAGGATTTCGTGGTTTGGCTGTTTGGCGGTGCTAAAGATGAATGTATTACCAAGAATTGTATATCTGCTACAATGCATTCCCATCAAAACTCCGATCTCCTTCTTTAGAGATCTTATGAATGCCTTTAGAAGGTTTGTTTGGGCGGGTAGACCTCCAAGGATTAGACGGAGCATTTTATTGCTCTCGAAAGGTCAAGGTGGAACTGGGATGCCCTGCATTTGGTCGTACTATAGGGCGGTGCATATAGGTAGGGTGGTTGACTGGCAGGTCAATGGCTCACAGAAAGATTGGGATGCAAATAGAATGGGAGGTTGCCACGGGAGGTGGTTTGGATATCATCTGTAATCTTAGGAGGTGTGAGATCCCATCGGCAACTAGGAGTAATTCGTTTGTGGGGGCCTCCCTGGATATCCTGGGTGCTCTCTGCAAGGGCGCACATGCTCTGACCTCCTTCCCGGGCTATCTTACGCCGATTAGGGGTAACCCAGCGTTTCCACCGGGGGGGAGATTGTTTTCTTGAAAGACTGTGGGGGTCCTAGGCCCCTACGGGTGTATCACCTACAGGACAGAGGAGTGTTTAGAGACAAACAAAACCTGCAGAGGATATTGGAAGAGGAGATCTCCATCCTTACCTACCTTCAGCTGAGGCATTTTTTCCCCTCTAAGGAAGTTAAGGAAGCAACGAAAAACGAACTGACGGAGTTTGAAAAGGCCTGTTTGGGAGATGGTCCTAAATCACATCTGTTGTCATGGGCTTATGGACTGTTACGCCAAATAGAAAAAAGGAGAGCAAACCTTGGGAGGGGAGATGGGAAGCAGATATAGGCAGGCCACTGTCAGCGGTAGAATGGGGAGATATATATAGCAATGCCCACAAAGGTCTATTAAGTAGCTGAATGCAGGAGGCGAATTGCAAATTACGCGTTGGTATCGGACTCCAGAGATGCTGCATTCTTCTTCTTCTTTTTTTTTTTTTTTTTCCCCTAAGGTCCCAGATGTCTGTTGGGAGGTGTGGGCGGAGCGGTGCCTCAATGCTACACATCTGGTGGTCTTGTCCTGAGATTGGAGATTTTTGGGAGAAAGTAAGAGGCTTCAGTGATCATATAATGTGTGAACCTCTGGACTGTGTCCGGAGTGTTGAGTGTGTTATTGGGTTGGTACCAAGGAACTGGAGATCTCAGAGATCGCCCACTGTGAGAGATTGGTTTAGCCAACTTAACCACGTAGAGGAGATGGAGGAAATTTGCTACGCTAAACAGGATAGGCTAGACGCATACCGGAAGATATGGACAGTCTGGATAACGTTCAAGGAGACAGATGCTTACAAAAGGGTGTGGGAAGCTTAGGGCCCTATGTGAAGGGGGTTGGGTGTCCAATGGTCGACCTGGTGGTGTTGGGGGAGTCGGGGAGGGGTTGGGGGTTTAGGTGGGAGGTCTCCCCCCCCCCACCCCACCCCTTTTTCTGGACTTTCAGGCTTCCATGACAACCCCCCCCTCCTTCCTTCCTCCCTTTACCTTATAATTTTACCCTCATTCCTATACTCCTCCCGCTTTCCTTCCTTACCTAGTCCCCCAGTGGTGTTACCCTAGTCGGTCGGTGTTTTGTCTCCCTGTGGTCGTCTTTTGGTCTTTTTGTTGGTCTTGTGTCCTCTGTGTATGGTGTTAGTTGTTCGTTCTTAGGCGGGTGGCGGAGGAGGGGCACGGGGTGTATCAGCTGTTGAATCGGTGCCTTGACGTCCTACCCATACATAGAGATTGGAGGCGAGGGGACCCGGAAGAGCGGAGTCATTTGGCTGCGTGATTCGCACAGCAGATACGACTTGATGATTGCAATTTGCCCTTCGGGAAGGTGTATTTGGCTTTTGTTGGAAGGGTTAAGAGGGAACGTGGAGGGGGTGGGTGGGAAATCCGCTTCGCCCTGAGGGCCCCTCTCCCAATCCGAGACAGAGAGTTAGCTGGCAATGACTGTCCTGGCTTTTTACATGGCTTTTTCTGTTTCTGTTAACTTGGACATGTTGTATATTAATGTGCAGCAATGCTCAACTGTTCAAATCTGTAAATGTCTGTAATTGTTTTTTATGTTGTCCTGAAATCAATAAAACTGAGTATGTTTAAAAAAAAAAAAAAAAAATTCTGGCTGTAAAGGGCCAATTCCTAATGATTCAATCTTGCTAATTAACAACTTGCTCTGTGTTTACTGGTTTTCTGTTGTTTGTTAAACCTATTGGGGATATTTAGGTTTTTACACGTCGAGCAGTATCTACATATCTAATGAACTCTAGAAGCCATTTGCCATTATATATATATATATATTATATATATATATTATATATATATATTATATATATATATTATATATATATATATATATTATATATATATATATATATATATATTATATATATATATTATATATATATATTATATATATATAATATATATATATATATATATATAAATTTCTTTTGGTGTTCTTTGCCTAGGCTATTGTGTGAAGGGCTGCTGGGGTAAGTGGACGTCGATACTAGTAGATATTTATTATATCTTTTTTATGATATAATATATGATATATTATTCGCCCCCCCCCCCCCCGTAGGGGGAAGGTAGCGAGGTGCAGGCGGATGTGGTGCACAGGTTGGATAACTTAGAGAGACCGTTATCCTTGGTCATTCCTAAATAAGCCACCTATAAGAGGAGGCTGTGGAGCCTGTTTCTGAGGAAAAAGTTTTATTTGGCTCTTTTGGATCTGAGGAGGAGGAAGAGTATATAGATGAGCAGCTCTCAGAGGGAGAGTTACGCTCTGGTGAGGATGATAGTAATTCTATTTTATTCTCTTCTGATGAGGATCCCCTTCTCTCAGACGAAACAGAGTGTTTTACTTTCATCAGTTTTTGAGACTTTGAATATTACCCCTCCTGAGGTGGTAAAAAGAGGGAAGGACGACCTATTTAAAGTGGACCAACACCCAGGATTTTGACTATCCTGGGTTTTGGTCCACTTCGGCGGGGCACCCCGATCGGGGGGTGCCCCGCTGTGTGAAACCCCCCAGAAACCCCAAAAAACTCACCTCTCAACGCTCCCACGTGAACGCCGCAGCCAATCCCTGCCAACGTCCAGGCGGGGGACAGGAACGTCCAAGCCGCTTCCGCCGCCTCCCGCGCGTCACTCACGTCTGGGAGGCGGCGGCGGATCAGGTAAGATGTTTTTGGGGTTTCTGGGGGGGTTTCACCCCGCGGGACATCCCGATCTCGGATGTCCCGCGGGGTGGGAGGTGATCGGCCCGGGAATCTTATAGATTTCCGGGCCGATCAGCCCTGGGTGTTGGTCCACTTTAAGCCAGTAAGGCAAAGGCAGGTTTTTCCGGAACAGCCGCATTTTTCCAGAATGGTGTTAAAGGAGTGGGAAAATCCTAACAAGTTACCGGCTGTTCCTAGGATCCTAGACGCTTGGCATCCCTTTCCTGCGGATATGATTAAGCTTTGGTCATTTCCACCCGAGGTGGATTCTCCAGTATCAGCCTTTTCTAATACTTCTATCATGCCATCTGCTACTAATGGATCCTTAAGAGATCCCACAGACGAATGGATCAGTTGGCCCGCCATGCCTTTGCTATGGTAGGTTCCTTTATGCGCCCTGTTTGTGCCATCGCTATTGTGTCTTTGGTTTCAAGGAAGAAGGTGGAGCAGATTTTGGCCAGGGCTAAGTCTCGCAGGCATATTCAAGAGTCCAAGGATTTTAGAGCTTGTTTGGACTTTAATTCTTTTGCTATCACTGCTATGGATGATGCGGTCAGGTTAGCTGCTAGACCTTCTGCTCTTCTTGTTGCCTTGCGCCGTTCTTTATGGCTAAGACAATGGTCGGCAGATGCCGCCGCTAAGAAAGCTCTTACAGATCTTCCTTTTTTAGGGGGCAGACTCTTTGGAGAGCGGCTGGACCGTATGGTCAAGGATGGCAAACTTCCTCAGAGGAAGAGGGCGACTTGGCCTTTTCAGAGGTCTACATCATATCGGCCCTTTCGGAGTGGTAGAGGCGCCTTCTTTTCATGCTCCTGTAGGGATTTCTGGGGCAGAGCTTGTAATAGGGCAGGAGGGGCCTGGAAAAGTAGACCTAAACCTCCAGCCAAGCCCACTCCAGCATGAGGGGGCGCCCTCACCCGAGCGGGTGGGGGGGACGGCTCTTGCAATTTGCTCCTATCTGGAGACGCCACGTGGCGGATCTTTGGATCCGAGAGGTGGTGTCATCAGGCTACAAGATCGAGTTTGCAGCCAGACCGCCCGCAAGGTTCCTTTGGTCAAGGGCATTCTGGAACCAGTCAAGGGCAGATGCCCTGAGAGCCTCTGTTCAGCATCTTCTTCAAAAAGGGGTAATTTGTCAGGTACCCTTTCAGGAGGAAGGTCGGGGGTTTTACTCCATCCTGTTCACAATTCACAAAAAAAGGATGGGTCGGTTCGTCCTATTTTAGACTTAAAGGGTCTCTAAGTATATCCGGGTGAAAGATTTCTGTAGGTCAGCGGTAAGATCGATTCAGCCCGGAGATCTTATGACTACAATAGACATAAGGGACGCGTATCTTCATGTTCTGATTTTCCAGGGCATCAGAAATTCTTGAGGTTTGCCCTGGAAGGCCAGCATTTCCAGTTTGTGGCACTTCCATTTGGCATATCCTCTGCTCCAAGGGTATTCACCAAGGTCTTGGCAGGTCTCATGGCCATTTTGAGAAGCCAGGGGATATGCATCAATCCATACTTGGACGATCTCTTGATTTCGGCCGGGTCTCTTCAGCAGATCATAAAGGACACGCAGACGGTCCTATCAACTCTGGAGGAGTTCGGCTGGGTGATCAATTATCCGAAGTCCCATATCACTCCGGCGCCAGTAAGGAATTTCTTAGGAATGACTCTGGACACAGTTCAGGTCAAGGTGTTTCTACCAGAGCAGAAGGCTCTGCTAATTCGGAATCAAATAGAGGCCTTACTGGCCTGCCGGCAGCCGACCATTCGGTTGGGGATGAAACTAGTAGGCCTTATGGTGGCCTGCTTCGAGGCCGTGCCTTTTTGCTCAGTTTCACATGAGGCCTCTTCAGTTGAATCTGTTGGCAAGCTGGGATCGAGCCCCGCAGTCGCTGGATCAAGTCTTTGTTCTAAAGCCCTCGGCCAGGCAATCTCTCCTGTGGTGGTTGGACCCTCTACATTTGTCTGTAGGCAGGTCTTTTCGGACACCGCAGTGGCAGATCGTTGCCACGGATGCCAGTCTCACAGGCTGGGGGTATCTGGCAAACCCAGAAGATCCAGGGACAGTGGGGGCCGAAGGAGAATCCGCTTCCCATAAATATATTGGAATTTAGAGCAATCTGGCTAGTGCTTCAGTATCTGACCCCCAGTTTAAAGGGGCAGGCTGTCCAGGTCCAGTTGGACAATCGGATGGCGGTAGCCTATTTCAATAGTCAGGGGGGGTACTCGGAGCAGGAGTGCCTTAGAGGAAGTAAGACGGATTCTGACTTGGGCAGAGGAGAATGTTCCCTGCATCTTGGCAGTTTACATCCCGGGGGTGGAAAACCAGGAGGCAGGCGCTTTGAGCAGAAGGACGCTGCGTCGGGGAGAATGGTCCCTCAGTCAGAAGATCTTTCAGGCTCTTTGTCTTCGCTGGGGTTGTCCGGAAGTGGATCTTTTTGCATCCAGACACAATCACAAACGGCTGAAGTTCATGTCCCTATCAAGGGACCCTCTGGCCATAGCAACGGACGCCCTGTCAACCTCCTGGGCTCCTGTACGTTTTCCCCCCGCTTCCGCTCCTGGGTCGTGTACTAAGAAAGATAGCTCAGGAGGGGGTACCAACCATTCTGGTTGCTCCTCGCTGGCCAAGGCGAAGTTTGTTCTCAGACATAGCAAGGATGTCTGTAGACCATTGGCGCCTGCCAGACAATCCAGACCTTCTCACACAGGGGGCGCTTCGGCACCTGAATTTACAGATGCTGGTTTTGGCGGCCTGGCTGTTGAGGCCTCGATCTTAGCAGAGAGAGGTTTATCGGCCAAGGTTATTCATACTATGATTCAGGCCCGGAAGAAGACATCTGCCAAGATTTACTACAGGGTCAGGCGGGTGTTCATTTCCTGGTGTGAGGCTAGGAAATATTCATGCAGAAAGTATTTGGTTTCTAGGATTTTGGAATTTCTACAGGATGGCTTAGAAATGGGCCTACAATTAAGCACCCTAAAGGGGCATGTATCGGCCTTATCTATTTTTTTCCAGAAGTCTATTGCTAGCAGTAGGCTCATTAAAACCCTTTTTCAGGGAGTCATTCATGTCCGACCACCGCGCAAGTCTATTTTACCGGTGTGGGACTTGAATATGGTATTATCGGCTCTCCAGGGGGCTCCCTTTGAACCTATGATTGACGCTTCATTGAGCATTTTGACGCTTAAGGTGATATTTTTGGTGGCAATCACCTCGGTGCGGCAGGTTTCCGAGTTAACCACCTTATGTATGAAGTCTCCTTATTTTGAGTTGCACAGAGACAAGGTTTTCGGTTTAAGCCTGATTTCTTACCTAAGGTCGTCTCTCCTTTTCACCTTAATCAGGAGGTAATTCTACCTTCTTTATGCCCAGTTCCGGCTAATGCCAAGGAAAGGGCGCTTCATTCTTTAGATGTAGTCGGAGCCATAAGATATTACATGGCAGCTACAGATTCCTTCCGGAAGTCGGATTTTCTTTTTGTTATATCAGAAGGGCAGCGAAAGGGGCTTCCGTCAGCTAAATTCACTGCCAGTAAGTGGATTAGGCAGGCAGTAGAAAAAGCCTACTCGGCCAAGGGGAAGGAACCCCCTTTTCGTGTCACGGCCCATTCCACTAGGGCCATTGGTGCTTCCTGGGCTTTTCAGCATCAGGCCTCGGTGGAACAGGTTTGTAAGCTGCCACCTGGTCTTCAGTTCATACATTTACCAAACTTTACAAGGTGGATGTTAGAGCCTCAGCTGACGCTGTGGTTGGTTGAAGGATTCTTCAGGTGGTAGTGAAATGAACTACCTGCTGTTCTACGCTGGGGATCCCGCCCATAGATGGCACTGCTTTTGGAGATCCCAAGTGTAAGGAGGGTCTGGAATGGATTGGAAGAAAAACGCAATTCTGTGAGTACTCACCTGTAGAATTGTTTTTCTGGGAATCCATTCCAGACCCTCCGGCCCACCCTTTAGGGTCATGATCTAGCTTTTGATGCTTTTTTGATGGTGTTTAGTCCATTTATTTTCATTTTTGCATTAGAAAAAAAGAAAAAATAAAGTTTATATTTTGAGAGAATTCAAGCGGAGTTCGGTGTGAAGTAACATGAACTTCTATATAGGGGCCTCCCGGCCTGCCTCTGATTTATGTTTTTACTGCTTTTTAAGTACTGATCTAGGTTAGGAGGCAGCTGCTACTTATGGGGCCGGGAGGGGCCACGCCTTTTTTGTCTTGCAGTCACATCCAATCGGCAAGGAGGTAATCCCAAATGTAAGGCGGGTTTGGAATGGGTTCACAGAAAAAACAATTCTACAGGTGAGTACTCACAGAATTGCGTTTTTTGGCCTAAGACGTTACCGGAATCCCCCCGAATGTAAAACTCCAGGCATGCAACAAATCAAAATGCTGCGATTTCAGCAGCGCTGTTGTTTGGCATACTTTAGGTCTTTATGTCAGCAAAGATGGAATTGGAGACCGCAGCACTGTTTAGGGAAATTTTCGCAATGAAACATGAAATGGCCTCAATGCGGGATGCCCATAGAGATTCTAGTCCTCAGCCATGAGGTATTCAATGCTGCCGCATCCCTCCTCAGTCAATGGTTAGGTGCCGAAGCTAGTAATTTCTTTTTTTGCAGCTAGCACCAAAGCTAGTAATTTCTTTTTTTGCAGCTAGCACCAGTGCCTTTTAGTTCAGGTCCACTTCAGATTGAGATTGGGTGTGAAGAGGTGAAGGAAGTAAAGAGGGACTTCTTTCGGAGGATCCCCTTGATGATGGCACACAGGGAAATGCTTCCAGGGGCTCCGGCTCTGAAAAACTGCCAGAAGAATTGGCAGTGATATTACATGACATTTACAAAACTTGGGGAATCAAGTGTGATAAGCCTCTATCCATTTAGGGTAAGATGTATAGATCATTTTTGGAGAAAACTTCAAAGGTTTTACCCATTCATGGCACCCCAAGTCCCGCAAAACCTGGCTCTCGTTTCCGGGCCAGTTGAACAAGTGTCCAGAACTGGACATTCCTTTGGGTCATCTGCCAGGCAGGTTAGTAACTTCCAAGCCTTATCCATCAAAGAGCCTTGTCTGAGGAAGTTTCCCAGTAAGCTTCTTCTAAGACCAGATCTCTTATACCTACCGAAAATTTCACAGGTCTCATGAGGTTGTCCTGCCAATGTTGGATGTGAACCTTTCAGGTCAGGAATTTAAGGCCTTGGAGCTTTTGGATGGAGGAAGTCGGACTTGCTAGTCTGCTTCGGGTGGAAGCACAAGGGTCCACAGGCATCTAGGGCTTCCATAGCAAGATGGACCAGGGATGCTATAGTTCTTGTCTATCAAGCAGTGGGTTCCCTATCTTCTTTGGGTAGTAGAGCCCATTCTACCAGAGCAGTATCTGCTTTCTGGACATACAATGGTGGCATTTCACTCGAGATATGTAAAGCGGCCACCTGGTCACCTCCACACACCTTCCTGAAATGTTACAAGGTGGATCTATGGGATAACGGCCAGCATAATTTCGAAAAGCTCTAAGAGCAGTCTTAAATCCCCCCTGAGGTCGGACACTGTGTGCTTACTTGCCTTTGATGGCTAGCTGTCCTAGAGAACGTCTGGGAAAATACTGTTACTGGTAAGACTAGCTGGAGTTTTCCCCATAGTCCTCCAGGACGGCGTCCTACATCCCACCCTAGATTCATTATATCCTATTTCTTGGTTGCACGGGTGTCATTTATTCTTGTGTCCTTCTTCTTCTTTTTTTTTTTTTTTTTTTCCTTTGGGTCTCTGAGCGATTCCTGTATGCTTGCTCAAAACACTGAGGGTCGAGGGGAAGGGGCAGAGAGTTCCGTTCAAACTACTAACACTAACCTACAAAGCTCTCGTCTACCAGCCCCCTCCCTACATTTCATCTGTAATCAAGTGATACCAGCCCAAAAGCAACCGAATTTCTGCCTCTCTGTCCTTCTTGGTAACCTCACACTCCCACATGCAAATGAAGGGGTTGTATGACAAGATTTCAAAATTACAGTCTTTAGTTTCTACTTTTCAGTCTGAAGTTATGAAGCTATCCCAGCCAGTAAAGCAGCTTGTTATACAGCCACCACTCCCACAAAGACTTCACAAGAGAGGGGCAGAGTGGAAGACTGTTGGCTCTGGAAGATTGCGCAATGTAGAACAAAAACATCAACATTTTGGACTAAGCCAATATAACCCATTTGCTGTTCTTTCTGAGCTTGATGTGGATGTATCTGCTAATGCTCAGTCTGGGCAGGATTTGGTAAGATCAAAGGAAGTGGACTTAAATAAGGGACCATATAAAATGAGTACAAAAGGGCAGCAAGGAACAGTTACCAAGCCAACCAATAGGAAAAGACATTCTGGTTGGTGACTCAACAATTAGAGGTGTGGACTTTGGACAGGATAAAGATGAGCTAAAGGAAGTGAGGTGTCTCCCAGGTGCCACAGTTAATAGGGATAAGAAACGTATTATAAATATTGTGAAGTCTGCAAGCAAACATAACCAAGTGGACATTGTGCTACATCTTGGCACAAATGACTTATCCCAAAAAGATTTGTTTGTTGTACAGAGGGACTTCCAAAATTTTAGTCAGGAACTTTGCAAAATAACAGGTTCCATCACCTTTTCCATCACCTTTTCTGAAGTTTTGCCAGTATGTAATCAGGGAAAAAAGGCACTCAACATCGCCAAGTTCAACTTGTGGTTACGTCAGTGGTGTGAAGACAAAGGCTTTGGATGTATTAGTCATGATGTTAGAAGGTGGTCGAACAATGAGTTGTTTAAGAGGGATGGCTTGCATCCTTCACAGAAAGGCACAGAAGAACTTGGAGTGGAACTCGGAGCATTTTTTGATTTAAACTAGAGGAAGGGGACAGAGATGTAACTTGCGAGGGTGATTTCTGTCCCCTACCATTTAGGATGAAGCAGGACATTGAAGCAGGAAACCCGGTCAGTGGTAGGCTAGAGGTGGAAAAGATCACACTAAAATACAATACCAACAACATCCACATGATGTGTACCAATGCTTGCAGCTTGGGCAACAAGCTCTGTGAATTAATGGCTATCATATCCAGAGATGAATTGGATCTTGTTGCAATAACAGAGACTTGGTTCAAGGATCACAATGACTGGGAGATAGCCATACCCGGTTACACATTGTACAGAAAAGACAGATTGGATAGAAAGGGCGGTGGAGTAGCCATTTATGTCAAGACTACCCTTCAATCAACAATAATTCAGCATACACATAATGAACTAGAAACACTCTGGGTTACCATGCAGACTAAGGAGGGAGCTGTGGTCAGAATTGGTGTGGTATATAGGCCCCCTGGACAATCTGAGGATCTAGATAACCTGTTAATAGATGAAATCAGTGGAATGGCAGAGAAGGGGGGCATTGTAATTACAGGTGACTTCAACATGCCTGATGTGGACTGGAATATCCCAAGTGCATCGACATGCAAGAGCAGGACTATATTAGAGGCACTTAATGGAGTGTCTCTAAAACAACTTGTGACATTGCCAACTAGAGGAGATAACATTCTGGACTTAGTTCTGACCAATGGGGATCTGGTGTCCGAGGTCAGGGTTGAAGAAAATCTGGGTTCCAGTGACCATCAATGCTTATGGTTCAGAATAAAAACGGACATTGTGCAATCACACACCAGAACCAAAGTGCTAGACTTTAGGAAGACAAACTTCAAGCAAATGGCGGAGTATGTAGAAAGAAAATTGGGTGAGTGGAACAGAGTAGCAGAAGTGACTGCCCAGTGGTCACTATTAAAAATGGCCATCTTAAAGGCAACTAAGCAATATGTGAAACAAACTAGCAAGAATAAAAGGAAGAAGAAACCATTATGGTTTACTAGGGAAGTCAGCACTATCATAAAAGATAAGAAGTCTGCCTATAAGAAGTATAAAGTAAGTGGAAGTGTAGCTGACAGAGAGGCATATAAAATTAAACAGAGGGAAGCAAAACTAATTATAAGGGCTGCTAAAGGGCAAAAAGAGGAAGAAATGGCCAAATCTATGAAGAGGGGAGAAAACCTTTTTCCGATATATTGGTGACAGAAGAAAAACAATGCAGTCTCAAAAATTAGAAATAGGGAAAATAAATATATTGACGGAGATAAGGCTGTGGCTGACCATCTGAATAGCTACTTTTGTTCGGTATTTTCAGATAGTAGCAGGCATGGTCATAGCACAACTTCCAGCTGGGAGGGTACAGCTCCGGAGTTTCTGGAGGCTGATGTCTTAGCCGAGCTGGCACATCTAAAGGTAAGTAAGGCAATGGGTCCAGATGGAATCCACCCCAGAGTTCTAAGGGAACTTAGGTTTGTGATTGCAGCCCCTCTAACTGATTTACTTAACCATTCCCTTTCAACTGGTGAGGTTCCAGATGATTGGAGAATGGCCAATGTCGTACCAATCCATAAAAAGGGGAGTAGAGAAGAAGCCAGTAATTACAGGCCAGTTAGTTTAACATCCTATAGTGGTCAAATTAATGGAAACACTCTTAAAAAAACAGATAATTTCCCATCTAAAAATTAATGACCTATTGGACCCAAAACAGCACGGCTTTACTGAGGGCAGATCATGTCAGACCAATCTTATTGATTTCTTTGACAATGTCACTAAAGTGTTAGATGAAGGTGGTGCTGTGGATATCGCCTATCTGGATTTTAGCAAAGCCTTTGACACTGTACCACATAAGGAGCTCATAGATAAGTTATTGAAGGTAGGACTCAATCCCTGGATAGTTCAGTGGATTTCCAGTTGGCTGAGGGATCGGTATCAGAGCGTTGTTGTAAATGGCGTGCAATCTGAACAAAGGCGAGTTACAAGTGGTGTGCCGCAAGGCTCTGTCCTGGGCCCCATTCTTTTTAATATATTTGTAAGTGACATAGGAGAAGGCTTGGTAGGAAAAGTTTGTCTGTTTGCTGATGATACAAAGGTTAGTAATAGGGTGGATATTCCTGGAGGTGTCTGCAACATGGAAAATGATTTAGCTTTACTGGATAGATGGTCAAAACTGTGGAAACTAGAGTTTAATGTCTCTAAATGTAAAATCATGCACTTGGGTAGAAGGAATCCCTGCTCTGAGTACCGCATGGGCAGTACTGTGTTAGCCAGGACCTCGGAGGAGAGAGATTTAGGGGTACTGATTACTGATAGCTGCAAGATGAGTGGACAGTGTAGCCAGGCAGTGGGAAAAGCAAGCAGGATGCTCGGCTGCATAGCTCGAGGCATCACCAGTAGGAAGAGGGAGGTTGTGATGCCGCTGTATAGAGCCCTGGTAAGGCCACAGCTAGAATACTGTGTGCAGTTCTGGAGACCTTACCTGCAAAAAGACATTATTCAAATAGAACGAGTCCAAAGGTGGGCAACGAAAATGGTGGAAGGACTTAAACTTAAAACTTATCAGGAGAGACTTAAAGAACTTAATTTGTACAGTCTGCAGGAAAGAAGGGAGAGGGGGGACATGGTTGAGACCTTTAAATATGTGAAAGGATTGAATAAGGTTCAGGAGGGAAGTGTTTTTAAGAAGAAGCTTAATGATAGAACAAGGGGGCACAACCTGAAGCTAGTCGGGGGGAAGATCAGGAGCAATGTTAGAAAATATTATTTTACAGAAAGAGTAGTAGATGCTTGGAACAAACTTCCAGCAGAGGTAGTTGAAAAATCAACAGTCACTGAATTTAAACATGCCTGGGATAAGCACACATCTATCCTAAGATAAAGAGTACATACAGTATACACATAAGGGCAGACTAGATGGACCATATGGTCTCCTTCTGCCGTCAACCTTCTATGTTTCTAAGGCCTCTCCACTTCTCTGGAATGCCCAATGATTGGTAATGTAGTGCTTAGTTTCCCTGCCAGTGGCATGACTGCTCCCTGGCACCTAGCATTGCAATATGAAGTACTGTATGGGCAGGAAGTGGCATTGCAAGGTACACAAACTTAGTTTCTCTGTCTTTGCCCTATCCCGTCCCCTCAGCTCTGCCCCATCTAGCCCAGTCTTTCTGCTCCATCCAATCCCTGGCCTCCCAGCTTTGCCCGTCCAATCCCTGGCCTCCCAGCTTTGCCGGTACAATCTTCGCAGGGGCAGGGCTCTCTTTACTATTGTATCTTGTTCTCACATTTGGGTTGAACTTTGTAACCTCTAGTTTATAACGATACCTGTACAGTATGTTTTACCTTGTCTGTAATTATACCTTGTACAGCACTACGGAATAAGATGGTGCTATAAACAATAATATATATATTGTATTTTTTATTTTCAGACTCCCAAAACGCCAAAGGGAAATCCATTTGATTCAGAGCTGTTGCAACTTTCCAATAAAAATGCTCTGCTGGAGCAGCTTGTGTCTGAGCTAAATGAAGAACGAATGACCAAAAATGAAGAAATTATTAGGCTTAAGGTACGCCTGTAAATATCATGTCCAGAATAGAATGACATATCGGCATAACTTAACTGCAGAGTTTGGGTAGGGTTTCCCCTTAAAGTGGACCAGCTGTCTTTTCTTGGTGTCCTGCTCGGATCATATAAGGGCGGCTATTGCCCTAATAATCCCCAGAGTTCTCTTGCAGTCGGACTGCGAAGATGGAATGCTATCTCTCTATGGATATTGCAGGCGTGCGGGGCATCCCAAGCCCGTCTGCCACTGCAGCCCTATTCCCACCCTGCCTCCCAGCCTCGGCTACAGATCAGGTGAAGGTAGGGGAACGCCGAGGGTCAGGCGTTCACAGAGCTAGGCTCTGGGCCGCAGACCCTGTCCCAAAGGGTAGCCGGCCATAGGCTATGGTGAGCCTATTAGGGGGTGGAGGAACCACATAGGGACCCCTTTTGCCCACATGCTTTATTATTGTGTTTACACCCTGTGCTTGTGTTTTACTTGTGCTTGAAGGTGGTCTTATTGGTCTCATACTCTCCTTCCTCCCTCCTGCTTCTCTCGCCTCTCCGACTTTTTAGACGTCGAGAGGGGGGCGCCCTCATATACGAGGGCGGCGGACTTCGGCGCTTTACTCCACTGCTCGGTGCGGGGGCGCAGACCGCGCTCCGCGGCGGGGAGAGGGGGGGGCCCTCCCTGCCTTTTTTTTCTTCCTCTCCGGGCGCCATTTTCGCCTCCTCGGCGCCCGGAGTTCGCGCGCTGCGGGGGGGTGCATTCCACGTCATCGTGGCCCGGCCCGCCCCTCGAGGTGCTGATTCGGGGCCTAATTCTGCGCCATTCTCCCTTCTGCACAGCGTGTGCCACACGGATCAGTGCGCCGTTTTTTTTCACAGGGCAGCATACTTCTGGTTCGGACCTGGTGTTACGTGTGGCCAGCCTTGAGCGGCAATTGTCCCGTCCGACCATCGGTAAGGCCTCTGGTAAGAAGCTGCATTTGGAGCAGGTTTATCCCCTTTTTTGCCGATGACGCCGATTAAGAGGCCTTTGGTGGCCGAGACTCCATGGAGGAGGGTGAGTTATTTCAAGATTCTGACTCCTCAGGGGACCGCCTGGGTGGTTTTGATAGTGACCCCGGGTGCTCCTCGGACGAGGACGTGGCTCCCCTATGACACAGTGTTTGATTCCTTGCACATTGTTCCACTGAAGGCGGCCAAGAGGAAGCAGGCGGACCCTTTTTCGGCCTGAGACACAGCGTCTTGTTGTTCCTGAGCAAGGCCATTTCCCCAAATTGGTTTTTTAAGGAGTGGGAGAGGCGTAATAAGTTGCCTTCGGTACCTAAGGGCCTGGACAGACTGTATCCCTTTTCGGAGGAGTTGATTCGTCTATGGTACCGCCCCCCCCCCCCCCCCGGAGGTGGATGCTCCTGTTCTGGGGCTCTCCAATACCTCGGTTATGCCGTCTCCAGATACTACTACCTTGCGTGATAATGCTGATAGACGCATGGATCAACTGGCATGTCACGCTTTCACCTTTGTGGGTGCTGGTCTGTGTCCTGTCTGTGCCGTGGCCATTGTCTCCATCGCCATCAAAAGGAAGGTGAGACGCCTTGTGGATATCGCCAGATCTCACGAGCGGAGGAGTATAAGGAACATTTGGCTTGCGCGGTCTTCATTGCCTTTGTAATCTCGGCCATAGATGATGCTGTCCGGCTTGGCGGCAGGGCTTCAGCCCTGCTGGTTGCTCTTCGTCGGTCTATCTGGCTGCGACAGTGGGCGGCTGCCGCCGCCAAGAAATCCCTCACTGGGATTCCCTTCCTGGGACTTCATCTGTTTGGGGAGCGTCTTGATCACTTGGTGCAAGATGGGAGGCTCCCCCAGTGTCGGAAGTCTGTGCGCCCCTTTCAGGCTGCTTCTGCCTTTCGGCCCTTTCAAGGGGAAGAGGCTCTGCCTTCTCTGCTGGCCGCCGAGACTCCTGGGGACGAGGTAGGTCCCGCGGTCGTCCCAATCCCTCCTGGGGGTCCAAGTCTAAGCCCCCTGTCAAAGCCCCTCAGGCATGAGGAGGCGCCCTCACCCATCCGGGTGGGGAGACGGATTCTGCTATTTGCTTACGTCTGGAAACTTCTCGGACCGGTGGATTCAGGAGGTGGTGTCCTCCGGGTACAAAATAGAGCTCGCAGCTTGGCCGCCCCCAAGATTTCTTTGGTCGCGGATTTCCCAGAACTCATTGACGGCGCAGGGCCTAAGACTGGCTCTCCAACGTCTTGTTGTCCGGAGTGATTTTGTCCTGTGCCTCACCAGGAACGGGGTTGAGTTTTCTATTCCAATCTTTTCACACTGTGCCCAAGAAGGACGGTACTCTGAGACCTATTCTGGACCTGAAGAGTCTCAACGGTTTTGTCCGATTCAAACACTTCCGCATGGAGACCTTGCGGTCAGCAGTGAGCTCACTTTGTCCAGGCGACTTCATGACCACGGTGGACATCAGGGATGCTGACCTGCACGTCCCTATATTCCAGGGTCATCAGAAGTTTCTGAGGTTCGCGCTGGAGGATCAGCACTACCAATTTGTGGCACTGCCGTTTGGAATCTCCTCAGCCCCCCGGGTGTTCACCAAGGTGCTGGCGGGGGTCATGGCCCTGCTGAGGAGCCAGGGCATTCGTATTCTTCCTTACCTGGACGACTTGCTGATTGCTGCTCAATCTCTTCAGCAGGCCGAGAGAGACACTCAGAAGGTATTGTCCACTCTCATTCGGTTGGGTGATCAATTATCCCAATTCCTCAATAACTCGGTCATTGGTGCGGTCTTTCCTGGGCATGACGTTGGACACCTCTCAGGTCATGGTGTTCCTCCCTCAGCAGAAGGTGGAGGGTCTTCAGACGCAGGCGCGGACCTTGCTGTCGTGTCCACACCCATCCATCCATCTGGGGATGCAGTTGGTGGGCCTCATGGTGTCTTTCTTCAAGGCTGTACCCTTCGCCCAGTTTCACATGAGACCTCTTCAGTTGAATCGTTTGACCGTTTGGGATCAAAAACCGGAGTCCCTGGAGCAGGAGTTTGCTCTGTCCCCTCTGGCCAGACGCTCCCTCTCATGGTGGTTGGACTCGAGGAATCTTCTAGTGGGCAGGTCCTTTCTGACTCCGCACTGGGAGATTGTCACCACGGACGCAAGTCTGACCGGTTGGGGAGGGTTTTGGCAATCGCTGAAGTTCCAGGGTCAGTAGGGCCCTCAGGAGGCTCATGTGCCTATCAATCTCCTGGAGCTGAGAGCGATCCGATTGGTCCTTTTTCAGTTGACTCCCCATATACGGGTTCATGCGGTCCAGGTCAGACGGCGGTAGCCTACATCAATCATCAGGGAGGGACTCGGAGCAAGCGAGCCGTCAAGGAAGTGACCCTGATTCTGTCTTGGGCGGAGGAGAATGTTCCCTGTATCTCGGCGGTTTACATGCCCCAGGGTGGAGAACCAGGAGGCAGACTCCCTGAGCAGGGGGACTTCTCGTCTGGGGAAATGATCTCTCAGCAACAAGATCTTTCACGCTCTGTGTCACCGCTGGGGTCAGCCGGACGTGGACCTGTTTGCGTCCCGTCACAATCACAAGCTTCCAAAGTTCGTCTCCCTGTCAAGAGATCCTCTGCCCTTCGCCACGGATGCGCTAGCAATTCTTTGGACGGAGTTCCCACTCCTCTATGCTTTTCCTCCCTTCCCTCTCCTGGGTCGCATGCTGCGCAAGATAGCCCAGGAAGGGGTACCGACCATCCTGGTGGCCCCTTCGAGGCGGTCTTGGTTCGCGGACATTGTCCAGATGTCAGTGGATCGCAACGTCATGCCCGACGATCCAGGGCTTCTCACTCAGGGACTGTTACGCCACCCCAATTGACAAACCCTGGCTTTGACGGCTTGGCTGCTGAAATCTCCATCCTGACGGAGAAGGGGCTGTCTGCCTCGGTCGTGTGTACTATGATTCAGGCTCGGAAGAAATCCTCTTACATGATTTATTACAGGGTCTGGCATGCTTACATTGCCTGGTGTGAGTCTAAGAGTTTCCTTTGTCGCACTTTCCCTTTTCAGGACTTTGGAGTTCCTACAACATGGCTTGGATTCGGGTCTCCAGATGACTACCCTCAAGGACAGGTTTTGGCCTCGGCTATTTTTCCAGTGATCCTTTGCCAATCATATACTTATCAAGACCTTTTTCCAAGGAGTTACCCATGTACATCCGCCGCGTAAGCCTTTGCTACCGGTGTGGGATTTGAATTTGGTGCTTTCTGCTCTCCAGGGGGCCTCCCTTTGAGCCCTTGCGCGATTCTGCCTTATCCATTTTGACTCTGAAGGTGGTCTTTTTGGTAGCTATCACATCGGTGCGTTGCGTCTCAGAGCTGGCGGCTCTTTGTATGAAGCCTCCTTACTTTGAGCGGCATCAGGATAAGGTGGTTTTTCGTCTTAAACCGGACTTCTTACCCAAGGTTGTCTCTGCCTTTCATCTCAATGAGGACATTGCTTTGCCTTCCTTGTGTCCTACGCCTTCTAATTCTAAGGAGCAGACCCTTCATTCCCTGGATGTGATCAGAGCCCTTAAGTACTACCTGGTTGCTACAGAATCCTTTGGGAAGTCGGATTCTCTTTTTGTCCTCCCTGACGGGCCTAGGAAGGGCTTGCCTCCATCCAAATCCACTATCAGCAAGTGGATCAGACAGGTGGTGTTTCAAGCGTATTCTGCCAAGGTGAAGGAACCCCCTTTCTGTGTTACAGCTCATTCCACTAGGGCCATCGGTGCTTCTTGGGCCTTTCAGCACCAGGCTTCGGTTGAACAGGTTTGTAAGGCCGCTACTTAGAAAAAGTATGAACGGAAGACCAAGTTTTACAAGGTTGATGTTAGGGCCTCAGCTGATTCTGTTTTATGGCCGTAAGGTGCTTCCGGCGGTAGTGTCATGAATTACATGCTGTTGCTCACTGGGGATCCCACCCTTTCTTGGACACTGCTTTTGGATGTCCCAATTGTCAAGAATGAAGTGACCCGAGCAGGACACCAAGAAAAATACAATTCTGTGATTACTCACAGAATTACTCACCACTTTTATTGGTGCCCTGTTTGGGTCGCTTCATCCCACCCTTGTTCTGTTACCTCTTTTGCCTTGTTATGGTGATTGTTTGAGAGAGCTTATTTTGAGGCTGTGTGAATTAACATGGTCTCTGGCCTCCCGGCTTGTCTCTGTATTTACTTCTTTTCAACGCTGGGGATTATTAGGGAAATAGCTGCTCTTATATGAGCCGGGAGGAGCCACAAGTTTCGTCTTGCAGTCAACTGCGCCACCTTGTGGCGGATAACCCAATTGTCAAGAATGAAGCGACCCGAGCAGGACACCAATAAAATCAATTCTACAGGTGAGTAATCACAAAATTGTATTTTTTTTTTCTTTAATAATAAAAATCCCAATCATGCTGCTCTTTTATTAAATCAGAATAAAAATGCACGTAATAAATCAACAAGGGCACATTTATCAGCAGGGGTGAGGAGGACGCACTCTTGCCCGCTGCAAATGTGTTCTAACATAGCAGCTGCAGGCGCTAGCACCCACAGCTTTAAAGTGGACCAACACCCAGGATTCTGACTATCCTGGGTCTTGGTCCACTTCGGTGGGGCACCCCCGATCGGGGTGCCCCGCTGTGTGAAACCCCCCCCCCCCCCCCGAACCCCCCGAAAAACTCACCTCTCCCCGCTCCCAGCGCAGACGGACAAGCGGCTCCTCCGCCGCCGCCTCCCGCGCGTCACTCTTGACGCGCGCGTGCCCGCGCCGGCCGTTCACAGACGGATAAGCTAAGGAGCTAAGGAGTTTGGGGGGGTTTCACCCCGCGGGACATCCCGATCTCGGATGTCCCGCGGGGAGGGAGGTGATCGGCCCGGGAATCTTATAGATTCCCGGGCCGATCACCCGTAGGTGTTGGTCCACTTTAACTGCAGGGATGAGAGTGGATCGTTTGCCCCTGCTCTGTCAAACGACTGTACTCCACATGTGCAAGGTTTCCTATGCTTCAGGGAAAACCAGCTCAAGATTTTAAAATGGTGCCTGTCCTTTTTCTTCTTTCTGGCTAAGCACTGTTTTTTTTATTTTAAGTTTAATGGGGCATATTTCTTCCCTCTTGGGGCCACTTAAGAGTTTGTAACAGATCATCTTTATGTGTATATTATAGACACAGATATGTGAGACAGAAAATTTTCGGCTTGAGATCCAAAACTTGCAAGAACGGTGCAATGAATTACAAACGCAGCTAACAAATACGAAAAGAGATCCCTGGTAGGTAATATATTATGGTTTGGGTGGCATTAAAGTGTGCAATGTGTGGGTATGGGTTACATCAGTGGTCCCCAACCCTTCGTATCATAAAGGCCGCATTCAATACAGAAATGTTTGGGAGCCATGTACAGTAGTGGAGTATGAAGATGTCCAAGAACTAAAACGTTCAGCTTCCAATTGTGCATTATGTAATGCAAGTGTCACATGACACTATGTGGGAATTAAAGTAAAGAAGTGGAAAGGGACTTTTCCACTTGCCCAACTCTGCATGAATAGCGCTGACACGATGTACGCCCCCAGTTGCATCAGTATTGGGCCTGCTCAAGTATTCTGGTCTAGACATCCGGCTCCCACGCTTTGCTGGGCTACAGCTCTCTCAAAATGTTCAAATTAAGTTATGTTTCTCTTTACATTTGGCTTTACAGCAACGAGCACACAAAATCTGACATGACGGAACTGAAAAAAGAGCTTGAAAAAGAAGTTTCTGAACGACTAGAAAAGGTAATTTTTTGGGAATGTAACCTTAAACCAGACCTTCATTATGATTTATTGAAAAGCCCAAACCCTTAAAATGATTCCCCAGCATATAAAATTAATATATTTTAAGTTTTTAGTCACTTACTTACTTATTCTTTCCCCCACTGGGCTGAAACTCTGTTCAGGGCTCTAGGATACGGGCGCCGCCATCTTGACTCAGAAGCATCACAATTACTGAGGAGAGAAGGGTGGTTTAAAGTACAGGGGGGCGGGTTATAGCTGTGCTTTGCTCAGACAGAGCAGAGCTGGGGTCAGGAAAAGGTCAGCAATCCCAGAATGCAAAGCAGCACAGTCAGAAGGCACTTCCTGTTTGCAGGCTGCCTGATGTCCAATGAGCCGCCATCTTGAATGTTTAAAGGCTCATAAAAGGCAGTAGATGCAGGTAGGATGATTTTTAATGTGAACAATCTGTATGTACAGGGTGTGGGAAACATATAATATAGACTCTTATTCAGAGTGAAGGACCGCTTTAAGAACGGACCTAAACTTTTCAGTGGTTTTAGCTTACAACTCTTCTGCCAACGCTGTTCCCTCCCTTTTTATATTACTGAATTGGATCAACTTGTCAAGCCATATAGTATGAACTATTCCAAAAGTGACCCTCTATCCATAAAGGAAGTTTTGGGGAACACTTCAACTTAACTGCCATTATGTTTAGTTGTAACAGAATTAATTAGTATATGGCTACCATTCAGACCTCATACTGCTTCCTGTTAATGTGTGCGAATATTGGCGAAGGCTTCAATAACAAAAAGAAACACAGGCTATTTTGAGGTTCTGGGCTGGGGATAGAAGGTGACCTAAACTTCCTTTCTGAGTGTAGGATTACTTTAAATTAAACCAAAGCCATGCAGGGAAATCCCTATGGAGTAAATTCTGTAGTCTTGTTCCAATCTTTTCTCCAGCTTAGGAAATTCTAGTGTCTTTCATGGTTCTGTGTGTATTTATTTTACTATTTTGCTTCTTTTTATTTTATCCTTTAATTTTAATTTTGAAAAGGGCCGGCGAAGTAATACGAGCACAGCATGCCCAACTTCACCTCTGTTTGCTAGGATGCAGATGCAGGGGCTTGCTTGTTGGAGAGAGGACCTCGCGGCATAGAGGAATTGAACAAACCGTGGGGCCTCTCTAAGCTGGAAGCCTGTACCAGAGAGGCTTGTGACCTGCTTTAGACCCCATTCCCCCCCTTTCCTGGAAAAAAATACCCTGTATTGGGAGGAATGCCCCTACCCTCTATACAACTAGAGGTCAGGGGCAGTGCTGATACTTAACCCTAAACCCCATTTTCTTTAAACAGTGGGTCTATTTTAAAGGGACATAATGTCATTTTTGACTTTTTCTCCTGGGGCATCTCAGTTCTGGATACCTCCTACAGGAAGTAGCTGCGTACTTCAATGAAGCAAGTCTCCTATTGGATGAGCTGCAGATTCAGCTCATTTGTGGAGCTAGTATACAGATTTGATTTTGTCCATCTGAATGATTCGGTTTGTAGCAAATCTGGTCTTATAACTTTTTTTTTTTTCTCTCCATTTTATAGGGTAAAACACCTGAGCAAGTCTTGAAATTGCAGGCAGAGTAAGTTTTTGCCTTTTTGTTTTGCTTGGAGATTAAAGGGATACTGCAGGCAAGGGTAATTGTTACATCATTGTGTCAGGCTACGTTTGGCACTGTCTTAAACTGATTTTCATTTTTAAATTGTAGCAGAAATGTCTGAGATATCGGGGTTTACAGGTTCATCCGATAACATTCTCTTTTTGATCCTGTCCCTCTATCAGCTCAGAGCGGGACAAGATTGCTGGTCCCTCCCTCCTCTGCCTCCTCTTGCATATTTGTCACATTGCTGTTGGTGCAGATAACTGATTATTATGCAGCGCCACAGATCCAAGGACCACACCCATGTTTTTTTGAAGAAAAATCAAAAGCTGAACCTGTAAACCCCGATATGTCGGCTATTCTTTAATTTAAAGGACAGAAAAGTTTAGGACAGTGTTACATCATTGCGTTGGGCTACATTTGGCAATTACCTTTTGCCTGCATAAGAACTTTTAAACAATATAACAACCTCCTATAGGCACTGTATAGTCTGAGATGAGTTAAAACAAGACTGCCATGTATAGAGATGTGCTAAAGAATGTTGTGTAGAACGGCACCACCGTGCCTGTCGTTTTTTAAATATGCCTCTGGTATACACTGGGGGCTCTGGTAATATGTGGCTTGATAGAACAATGGGTCACATTGAAGGGCATCACATATATCTTTGCAGTATGGCAGTGCAAAAAACTTTAGGAGTGAATAGGAATATAAAACATCTTTGTTGTAAGATGTCAATGTGCATTTCTCTGTAGAAAATTATTCCTAATTATGCCCTAGAGAACAGTTACAATTACTAGTGACTTAGTTCAGTCAGTCGCTTCTGTTGTTGCCCAGTGTTCGATCAACAAGGCATATTTACGTATTCTAAGTATGCATCACGTCCTGCTCCAGATAATGATTCATAACAGATGGGAATTACCTCCGCCAGAGGGCGCTTGACTGCAGAGATGGCAAAAAGAGGCCCCTCCCGGTCCCATATATACCCAGGACCTCCCACAAATTCCCCAGTTTCTTCTCTGCTGTCGGCTGCGAAGGTCAGAAGATGGCTTTTCGCAAATGAGCGGGGCTTAACAGCCCTCGGCCCTGTAGGACTATTCCCACCCGTTCCACTTATTAATTATGCCTCCCAGCTTTGGCTGCGCTGGTCCGGTGATGGTAGGCAGCACCTATCATAGGTGCTCCTCTTGCGGAGCCTGGCTCCGACCGCAATCCCCCACCAAAGGGTAGGCGGTGCAGGTTTATTGTGAACCTGATTTGGGATGCCCCGTCCGCTCTTGCCCTTCCCTGTTCTGGTCATTGGTGGGTCTCCTTTGACATCCACTTTTCCCCCTTCTGGCGTCCACGGTCAGCGGCGGCATCATCATCAAGAATCCTTGCAAGCCCATTGGCTGTAGCTTCTGGCCTATCCCTGCGCTTCTCGGAGGGGGCGTGGCTTGCTCTGTTGGCGCGTTCCGCGTCGGACTCTCCTGCGGCCCGCCCCCTGAGGTACCTCCAGCGCCATTTTGGTCCTCGCCTGGTGTGATTGCTGGTCCCCCACCGCGGTCCGTAAATGCCCCTGCGGGCTTGTTTTTTATTCCTTTGTCATTTCAATGTGCTTATGGGGTGTCTTTTTTATTATGTCTTTCAGGCGGGATAACTGTTTAAGAGGTTTCTCCCGGTCCTGTCCCCTCTGTTATAGTAACTTTATTAGAGGCCTACACTGTAAAATCCTCCCACTTCCCTGGCGGACATTTGGGGCATCCTGGGTTGCTTGTACGGGGTAATTCCTATTGGCCAGTTCTGCCACCTTAATCACCATATGGAGGCTTCACAGGATATTGGGCTCGGGACAAGCCCGGCTGTGTGTAGTGTGTGGGGCATCCCCTGTGAGTGATGATGTGCGGGTCTGTGTACCCTGAGCCCAGCAGGCGCTTGCGCTGCATTCTGGGCTATCTGTGACTGGGCCTGCGCCCACTATGCCCTCACCCACTCCCCCTCGCCTGAGTATGACTCCCAGTGAACTAAATACTAGTGGGGAGTCTCAACCTGACCTGTCTTCCAAGTTGGCTAACATTGAGAGGCTGATTGCTAGCTCTGCAGCCCGTAAGGCCCCGGCTAAAAGGCGGCATGTGGCACCGGGTGCGTCTGCCTTTCCTATGGACAGAGAACTTTCTTGATGTCTTGACTATACCCCTCTTGAGGAGGGGGAATTGTTCTGACTCAGAGTTATCTGATGATTTCAGCATTTCAGTGGTGCTGACTATGGCACTGATCATTGGGATGCTGATGACACCAATAGACTGTTTCCAGAACAGGGCCATTTCCATAATCTTGTTCTCAAAGAATGGGAGCGTCCCGGCCAGCTTCCAGGAATCCAAGGGCTGGGATAAAAGGTACCCTTTTCCCGCTGATGTGGTTAAATGTTGGTCAACCCCTCCAGAAGTGGATGTACCAGTATTGGGGTTGTCCAACACTTCTGTGGTCCATTCCCCTGATTCCACTACTACTAGGATAGTGAGGACCGGCGCATTGTTCAGCTGGCTTCCCATGCTTTTGCCTGTGTGGTGTCTGCCTTGCGCCCTGTCTGTGCTTCTGCTATTACTGCTGTTGCTATTAGGTCTCTCCTCAAGGGTCTGTTGGAAGGCGCTCCTGATGATACTGCTAGTGCCGAGTTCAGGGCCTTGTCACAGTGTGAAATGTTCATTGCATATGTCCTCTCTGCCTTAGATGACACCATTAGGTGTAGTCGAACCTCTGCATTGGTGGTTGCTATACGCCGCTCTGTTTGGCTGCGCCAGTGGGCAGCTGATAACGCTGCTAAGAAGGCCCTCACGGACTCTCCTTTTAAGGGGCTGCGCTTATTTGGTGATCGCTTGGACCTGTTTGCCAAGGGGGGTAAGTTGCCTCAACGTAAGAAGCAGTTCGGGGGCCTTTGTTCCCTCCTACCGCGCTCTAGGGGAGATTTCTGGGGCAGGATCTTCCTGGGGGTCCAAGCCCAAATCTGTTGCCAAGCCTCCTCAGCCATGAAGGGGCGCACTCACCCATCCGGGTGGGGGGCGGCTGCGGCTCTTCGCTTGTGTCTGGAGACAACAGGTCTCAGACAGGTGGATTCTGGAGGTTGTGTCCTCCGGCTACAAGCTAGAGTTCGCTGCATGGCTGCCTCCAAGATTTCTCTATTCTCGGATTCCTCTAGACCAGTGGTCCTCAACCCTGTCCTCAAGGCCCACCAGGTCATGTTTTTTGGATCTCCAAATAGCCAGCTCTCTTGCTCTGCAGCTGCACTAATTACTCCACCTGTGCATCTTTGTGGAGATCTGCAAAACCTGGCCTGTTGGTGGGCCTTGAGGACAGGGTTGGGGACCACTGCTCTAGACCCCTTTGCAGCTCATGGATTTTTTCTGCCGGTGCAAAATCTACTGGGCTTGGGGGTCATCTGCCAGGTCCCTCCTATGGAAAGAGGTCGGGGTTTTTATTCCTGTTCACAGTTCCCAAAAGGGATGGGTCAGTCAGACCCATTCTGGACTTAAAGCTGCTCAACAAGTTCATCAGGACCAGGCACTTTCGCATGGAGACCCTGTGCTCCATGATCAGTTCATTGCGCCCGGGAGACTTCATGACCTCCATAGACATCAAAGATGCTTACCTTCATGTTCCAGTCTTCCCAGGGCATCAGAGATTCCTCAGGTTCACACTGGCGGACCAGCACTACCAATTTGTGGCACTGCCCTTCGGTCTCACTTCGGCCCCCAGGGTCTTCACCAAGGTGCTGGCGGGTGTCATGGCTCTCCTCAGGGCTCAGGGCATTCGCATTCTTCCCTATCTGGATGACCTTCTCATCACTTCTCAGTCCTTCCAGCAGGCGGTATTGGATACCCAGCGGGTGGTGACGGTTCTGGAGTCATTCGGCTGGGTGATCAGTCACCCCAAATCTTCCCTATCTCTGGTGACTTCCTTCCTGGGCATGAATCTGGATACTGTTCAGGCCAGGATCTTTCTTCCTCAGCAGAAGGTGGACTCTCTGCAAGCTCTGGTTCACTCCCTGCTGTCATGCCCTCATCCCTCCATCCGGCAGGGGATGCAGCTAGTGGGGCAGATGGTGTCCTGCTTCGAGGCGGTTCCCTATGTGCAGTTTCACATGAGACCTCTTCAACTCCATCTCCTATCAGTCTGGGACAATAGTCTCCTGTCTCTGGATCAGGCCTTCGTTCTGTCTCCTCTGGTCCGGCGGTCCCTCTTGTGGTGGCTGGACTCGAGGAACCAGTTGGGGGGGCAGATCCTTCCTGGCCCCCTGTTGGGAGACAGTCACCACGGATGCCAGCCTGTCAGGTTGGGGGGGGGCTTCTGGAAGTCCCTACAATTCTTGGGGCTGTGGGGCCCTCAGGAGGCCCATGCTCCTATCAACATTCTGGAACTGAGGGCGGTTCGGTTGGTTCTGGCCCAATTGACTCCTCACCTGCGGGGTCGGCTGGTCCAAGTTCGCTCAGACAACCAGACGGCGGTTGCTTACATCAATCATCAGGGAGGGACTCGGAGCAAGGGTGCCTTCAAGGAGGTGTCCATAATTCTGTCCTGGGCAGAGGACAATGTCCCTTGCATCTCAGCAGTGTACATTCTGGGGGTGGAGAATCTGGAGGCAGATTTTCTGAGCAGGGGGACTTCTTGCCTCGGGGAATGGTCTCTCAACAGCGAGGTCTTCCTATCCCTGTGTTACCGTTGGGGGGGGGGGGGGTTCCGGAAGTGGACCTGTTTGCATCCCGCCACAATCACAAGCTCCCAGTCTGTCTCTCTGTCCCAGGATCCCCTGGCCCTTGCGGTGGATGCTCTGACTCTATCCTAGCAGGGGTTCCGTCTCCTGTATCTTTTTCCTCCATTCCCCCTGCTGGGCAGGTTTCTGTGCAAGCTGGCTCAGGAAAGGGGTGCCAGCAATCCTGGTGGCCCCTCGTTGGCCAAGACAGGTGTGGTTCGCAGATATCGTTCAGCTGGCAGTAGATCAGTACGCTCTGCCCCTGGTGCCGGACCTTCTCGCTCAAGGGCGGCTATGTCATCCCAATTTACAAACGCTGGCTTTGACGGCCTGGCTGCTGAAACCTCCATCTAAAGGGATGAGGGGCTTTCTGATTCTGTGGTTAATACTCTAATCAGGGCTAGGAAGAAATCCTCTTCTACCATCTACTATAGGATCTGGCGGACCTACATTGACTGGTGCGAGTCTAGGGTCCTTCCCTGTCGGGTGTTTTCCATTCCTAGGATTCTGGAGTTCCTTCAGCATGGTCTGGATCTGGGACTTCAGCTCCGCACGCTCAAGGGTCACATTTATGTCTTGGCTGTTTTCTTCCAGAGATCTTTCACTCAACATCCTCTGGTCAAGACTTTCTTCCAGGGGGTTGCTCATGTGCACCCCCCTCGCAAACCTCTGTTGCCAGTTTGGGATTTGAATTTGGTTTTGTCTGCTCTTCAGGGCCCTCCATTTGAGCCTGTGCATGAGGCTGCTCTGTCTATTCTCACTCTTAAAGTTGCCTTTTTGGTGGCTATCACCTCGGTCAGGCGTGTTTCGGAGTTGGCGGCCCTTTCTATTCAGGCCCCCTACTTTGAGAGACACCAGGACAAGGTGGTTTTCCGCTTTAAACCTGATTTCTTGCCTAAGGTTGTCTCTGCCTTCCATCTCAATCAGGACATTGTGCTTCCTTCCTTGTGCCCTAATCCTGGTAATTCCAAGGATAGGACCTTACATCCCTGGATGTGGTCAGGAATTTGAAGTCCTACTTGGTGGCTACTGCACCTTTTAGAAAGACTGATGCCTTGTTTGTGGTCCCTTCGGGTCCCAAGAAGGGTCTGGCTCCTGCTATGTCTACTATTAGCAAATGGATTAGTCAGGCTATTTTAGGGCCTATTCTGCTAGGGGAAAGGATCCTCCTTTCCGTGTTACTGCTCATTCTACATGTGCTGTTGGGGCCTCCTGGGCCTTCCAGCACCAGGCTTCTGTTGAACAAGTTTGTAAGGCTGCTACTTGGTCTTCTGTTCATACCTTTTCCAAGTTTTACAATGTTGATGTTCGGGCCTCAGCTGATGCTGTTTTTGGCCGCAAAGTTCTGCAGGCAGCAGTGGTTTGAACTGTGTGTTGCTTTTGGGGATCCCACCCTATGTACAGACACTGCTATTGGATGTCCCATCTGTTATGAATCTTTATCTGGAGCAGGACGTGCTGCAATTCTGTGTTTACTCACCTTGTAGAATTGGTATTACAAGTATGCAGCACATCCTGCTCCACCCCACCCTGTTTGCATTATCTTGGATCCTCTGTATGGTGATTGTTATCCTTGTTAACGTTATTTATCATTGGCTTCTCCTGGTTCTCCTTACTGCTTTTTAATACTGGGGAATTTGGGGAGGTCCCGGGTATATATGGGACTGGGAAGGGCTTCTTATTCTAAGCATACAGTACGTCCTGCTCCATATATAATACTTACACGTGGGTAATCCTCCGCCAGATGGCGCTGTGCACTGCAGACATGCAAAACAGGCTCCTCCCGGCCCTACATATACCGAAGGACCTCCCACAAATCCCCAGATTTCTCTGCAGTGCTGACTGCGAAGACATGAAGTATCACTCTCTCGCAGGTGAGCGGGGCTATTACAGCCCGCGGCCCTGTGGGACTATTTCCACCCGTCCTCTTTGTAATATGCCTCCCAGCCTGGGCTGCGCTGGTCGGGTGAAGGTAGGTAGCACCTCGTGTGCTTATGGAGCCATGCTCCACCGCAGTCCCCCACCATAGGGTAAGCGGTTAGGCTGATGGTGAGCCTCTAGTGGATGCCCCTCCCGCATTATTGGCCCGTGCCCTGAGTAGCGGTGGACCCTGTTTTTAGGGTCGCCACCCTCCCTCAAGGGGGGGGGGGGTATGTGTGTGGCGGTCCCAATGTACTGTTATGTCACGCTTATGGCCTTATTATTGCCTTTATTAACATCTGGGTGTCAGAGCTGCGCTGCTTGCTCTTTATTCTGTTTTGGCTGCCGCCGTATGTGTGTCCTTTCTCTTACTACATAGATTGCTGCGCCGGGCGACGGCGTCGTCCAGATGCTGCGGCGTTTTTCCTTTACAAACTGCTTATGCCTTTTTGACTTCTACCTCAGAGCTTCGCGGGGTGGGCGGGGACTTGACTTGGCGCGCTCCGCGTCACGGCCGAGTATTGAGCCCGCCCTTCGAGGTTTGCTGGGCGCCATTTTGATGATCTGCGCGCATGGTGTCTGTTCCCCTCCTCCCTTGATCTGTAAGTGCCCTCGCGGGTGACTCTTTATTATATGTTTTTCCCAGCTGCGCATGGCCCTGACACCTCTTCTCCCTTTATGTCTTTCAGACGCCAAGTCTCCGGTGGCTTCTCCCGGCCTCATATATATACATATATAGATATTTAGCGGGCCTACCTACAATTCTCCCACATTAATCAGCGGGTCTTTGGGGCATCCAGGGTTGCCTATTGCGTAAATCCCTACGGGCATACTGTGCCTAGATAATCACCATATGGAGGCATCTCAGGATTATGTGACCGGGGTCCCTCCAGGACAAGACCGGCTGTGTATAGTGTGTGGACTCCCCCATGCTAATGCTGGCACGGGTCTGCGCACCTTGTGCCCAGCAAGCACTGGCCCTGCGAGTGGCGCCTGTGGCTGCACCTCGCTCCTTTACTCCCCTTTCCCCATGCCTAAATCTCACTCCTGTTGAGTCATGTACAAGTGGGGAGTTACAACCTGACGTGTCTTCTAGACGGCCTACGGCTGACCAGATTGTTGCGGGGTTGTCCGAAAGCTTGGGTCCTGGCAGGAAGCGGCCCTTGACGCCCCTGGCTTCGGCCTTTGCTATGGGATCGGAGGAGTTCACGGTCACGGACGGTGCTCCGTCCGACGATGGAGAACTGTTATCTGACCCAGGTTCCTCTGATGAGAGGCCGAGGAGTCATGATGATTCTGGCCAGGATGACTGGGGTCAGTTTGACATTGATGGTATGTTGCTTAGGATTTTTAAGTCCCTGTCTATCTCGCTCCCTGGCGCGGTCCCCAAGCCGAGAGGGGAGCGCTTCCATACAGTGACTGCGCGCTTGGAATTTGTCGAGCAGGCTCACTTCCATGCTCTTGTACTCAAGGAATGGGAATGTCCCACTAAACTTCCAGGGGCCCCAGAGGACTGGGATTGGAAATACCCTTTTCCTCCTGAGGTGGTTGATTGTTGGTCATCGCCCCCCGTGGTGGACGCACCGATCATTGGGGTTCCTAACCCCCCCCCTTTCATTACAGCCCCGGCTTACAGCACCCTTCGGGATGTCGAGGACCGGCGCATCGTTAGGCTGGCTTCACACACCTTTGCTTGTGCAGGAACGGCGCTGGGTCCTGTCTGTGCCGCGGCCATCACTGCAGTGGCCGCTAGAACCCTCATGAGAAAGATGCTTGAGCATCACCCTGAGGATTCACCCCATCGCAGGCGGCCATCTCGGCCCCCTCGGAGCGGGGATACCCCTCCATATCATAGTGTTAAACAAGAACCAGGGGTGCCCTTTCCTGGGGCTTGTGCAGACTCCTGCCCCAGGAGCGGCAGACAACGTCCTGGGCCCTCCGGCCGGGCTAAGTCCAAATCCTTCACCAAAACCTCCCAAGCATGATGGGACGCCCTCGCCCGCCTGGGTGAGGGGATGGCCACAGCACCTTGCTCCTATCAGGAGGCATGCCTCGTTCTGGTGGATTCAGGAGCTAGTTTCCTCCGGATGCAGGAGAGTTTGCTGGGCGGTCCCTCCCCGAGATTGTCAGGGTGCTTTTGGTCCCTGTCTTTCTTCAAGTGTTGGTGCAGGCCTTGCTTGGCCTGCTAGGTCTGGGGTCCTTGGCAGGATGCCCTTAACAGACAGAGGCAGGGGCCTCTACACCAGTTTGTTCCACATTCCCCTTAAGGATGAGGCGGTCTGGCTCATTCTAACCTTCCATGGGTTCGGCAATTTATATTCACAGGCATTTCTGCATGGTGTCTCTGAGTTGGGCCGCCAGCGCCCTGTACCCAGGGTGCCTCTGGCCGTCTGTGGAATTCTAAGTTGCTTATTTTGGCACCCCTGTGTCTTCGGGACACCGAGGCTCTTACAGGTTGGTGTTGGAGGGTCAATACTGCTGATTGTGGCCTTGTTATTGGGCCCCTCTTCCGCTCGCTATGGCTCAGATGGGGGTGATGTCTCTGATGAGACCAAGGGGTAGCCGTGCAAGGACCTATCAGGTCGTCCTTCTTTCTTACAATCCCTTCATCAGGCTGCGCCGATTACTCGGCTAGGGTTTTTTTCTGGGGAGTCATTTGAATGGGTGTTCAGTCACCTCAATTCCTCTTTGTACCTTATTCGGTATCCCCATTCCTAGGATTGCATTTGGATTCGGTTCAGGCTAGTACCTTCTTCCTTGGCAATAAGTGGACTTCTGGCGACACGGGCTCTGTCCCTCCTTGCTGTCACCTTACCTTCACCAGGCAGGACTGCAGCTGGTGGGCCCGTTGGTGGCGGCTCAGATGATGTCCCTTATACTCAGAGCCCTTGGGCTCTGCGGCACCCTATGTTATTAATTCTGGACGGGTTCCAGCACCCCTGGAACTAGGTCTGTGCTCATTCCCCCTTGTTACGGTGGTTCCTCTTGAGATGGTTAAATTCAAGGACTCTGTCTGGGGGCATCCCCTCCCTTTCTTGCATCTTTCTGTTGATGGTCACCATGGGTACCAAGTCTAGCAGGTTGACGGGGGGTTTGTTTTCTTCTAAAATCCCCAGTGGTTCTAGGTGGGGCCCTTAGGGGGTCCATTTCCCTACTGATTTTGTTGAAACAGTGAGCCTTCGGTTGGCTCTATCTTGCTGGACTACTCCTTGTCAGGACCTGTCCATTTGGGGACTCCTGGTCTGTCTTAGGACAGTGGCCTGTGTTTATTATCTGTGTGAGTCTCGGAGCATGATGATCCTCCAGGAAGGTTCTATTCCTGATCTAGGTGGGGGTCAACGTTCCCTGCATCTCAGTGGTATTCGCTCCAATGGATGTCCTTCAGTGGCAGGATGTGCTGTCCTGGTGTCCCTCTGGGATCCAACTAGTGTGGCTCTGTTGAGCCCCGTCACTATCACAGGGGCTCTGCCCTTGTTTTTACTGTTCCAGTATATTCTGACTTTGGTCATGGGGTTTAGTGAATTTTATGTCTGGACATTCTATTCTATATGTCTTATCTTCATTCACACTGCTAGGCGGGGTTCTGCGCAGATTGATCTGGTAGGGGGGACCCGTGCTACTGGTGGCCCCTGGGTGGGCTAGTGGAGTGTGGTTCGCAGACGTTTCTGCTGAAGACAGCGGGCCTGTACGTTCTCTCAGGAGTGCTGTTCTGTCCAGTCAGGCCCCTTCTTATGTCGCCCCAATCTGCAGGCTCCAGTCGGATGGCCTGACGGTTGATTCATTCACCCTGTTGGAGACGGGATTATCTTCTGGGTGACTTTGTCTATTGGAGGGCTAGGAGCTAGCTTCTTCTTCTTCCGTCTATTATAGGGTAGGGCGTACCCATATTGACTGGTGTGAGTCTAAGTCTCTCCCCTGTTGGACGTTCTCTGTTCCCAGGGTTCTAGAGTTATTACAGCACGGTGTTGGAGCTGGCTCCCCAACTCGGTACTCTGAAGGTTCAGGTTCTGCCCTGTGCCTGTGGAAGTCTTTGTTCAGTCTTTCCTTGCTAAGCATTCCTTCGGGGATTGCTCAAGGGCATCCCCCTAAGTAATTCTATGGTTCCTGTTGGGATTAATTTTTATTCTGTTTGCCTGGCGGGGTGTTCCCTTTGGACCTATTCTGGTTGCTGTCTGAACTGTTATTATCCTCAAGTTGCCCTTCTGGGGACTGTTGTTTCAGTCAGACGTGTGCCTGAGCGGGCGGCTCTGTTTAGCTAGCCCTTGTTCATTATATATACACCATGATGTGGTGGTGTTCCGCCTTACACCGGACCTTATGCCTAAAGTGGTGTCTTATGCTCATATATTCTTGGCCTTGGTCTTCTTCTGGGCCTTATTCTTAAGTAACGCTGAAGTAAGGGGGTCTACGTTCCCTCAACTGGTGATTCAGGTTTTTCCTGAATTGTCTCTTGTCCCTTAGGGGGACTGATGCCCCTTGGGGTTTGCGGGCGTCTCCAGCCGTCTGTGCCTGATCTCGTCTGCTTCCAGGGGTTATGTGCCCTTTGGACTGGGCTCACTTGGATGGATTGTCCCTTCTGGTCCTAAGTAAAGGTCTCATCTTCTTGCTGATCCTTGTTAGTGTAGTGGTCAGTATTCCCGCCTGTCGTGCTGGGGGCCAAGGTTCAAATTCCCCGTTGGGGAGAGCTCTAAGTTTTACCAAGGCTACCGTTTGCCTTTGGACTGGTCAGGCTGTTACTCTTGCCTATTCTTTTAAGGGGAAGAATCTTCTTCTCTTTTTATTCTGTTTCTACTTGTGCTTGGGTGCCTTTGGGCCTTTCAGCACCAGGTTTCTGTTGAGCAAGTTTTGCTAGACCGCTGCTTGTTTTCTGTTCATACCTTTTCAAAGGTGTTTTTTATGAGGTTGACGTTTGAGCCTTTGCTCATGTCGTTCTTGGTAGCAAAGTTTGCAGGTGACAGCGCTTTTACTGTCTGCTGTGCCTTTTTTGACGGGGATTCCACCCTACTTTATGGACACTGCTATTGGATGTCCCACGTGTAAGTATTATATATGGAGCAGGACGTACTGTATGCTTAGAATAATACAGTTCTGTGAAATACTCACCTGTAGAATTGGTATTATACGCATACAGTACGTCCTGCTCCACCCCACCCTGGTTTTACATTATTCTGGATCCCCTATATGGTGATTGTTATCATTGTTATTATTACCAGTTTTTGGTGGTTGGTTTCTCCCAGCTTCTCTTTCTCACTGCTTTTCAATGCTGGGGAGGTGGGAGGTCCTTCGGTATATGTAGGGCCGGGAGGAGCCTGTTTTTGCATGTCTGCAGTGCACAGCGCCATCTGGCGGAGGATTACCCACGTGTAAGTATTATATATGGAGCAGGACGTACTGTATGCGTATAATACCAATTCTACAGGTGAGTATTTCACAGAATTGTATTTTTGCCTCCTCTGCAGTCAAGCGCCCTCTGGCGGAGGTAATTCCCATCTGTTATGAATCATTATCTGGAGCAGGACGTGCTGCATACTTATAATACCAATTCTACAAGGTGAGTAAACACAGAATTGTATTTTTATGGATCTCATTTTAGGCTGGATAAAGTGAGGGAGATGCTGAAACAGAAGGATAATTCACTCAATGATCTACATAATGAAATTGAAAGAACAAGAGCCTTGGAGTTGAAGGCCTTTCAAGAGAAAGAGGAAATACGTTCTTTACTGGAAGCAAAAAATGAAGAGACCGAAAAAAATATTCAGGTAATGGAACACTTTTAGGCTTGTTCCATGAAGCAAAGAGCAAGATGCAATTATTCCTAAGCGTCTGAAGCAACCTTATGTTGGTGGTTGTGCTTACTTGCATTAATATCATTAATTCTGGCACTCCTTTACTGAGCATGTTCTGTATACTACTGGGTTTAGACCCTTATAACAGTGGGCTTATCAAGGCAGTGGTAAACAAAACTAGAATGTGTTGCCCTAAGCAGCTTCACATCTAATTATCTGTGGCATTCTAGCCTTCATGCCGAATCTGCACCATAGAAATTTAGAGAGCAGAACGCTGGTTTCTGTTTACAACACGGTTTTCTCTTTAATGTATATTCATTTAAATGCCTTTTAGTTTCTTCATTTAGCAAACAAAATAAATTCCATGCACATCTGCACATCTGTTGTACACAATGAGGAGTGTAAAAATGCAATAAATTGAAATGAAGGCAATTTCTGTTTTTATGTTGGATTAGTATCTTTAGATCACAAAATAAATATCATTGCTAAAGGAGACTCATCCTTTATCAGGACTCCAATTTATACAATTTATATAAATACATTTTTGCTTTTTCAAAAGGTCCTTCATTTAATTGTATCTAGATAAACACTAAATTCATGAATATCAATAGGACTTTCAATTTCCTCCCTGCAGGAGTCTGAAATGTTAAGAAAACAGATTGCATCTCTTGTGGAAGAAAATGGGAAATTGCTGGGACATCAAAATCCACAACAGAAAATACAATATCTAGTGAAACTGAAAAAGGACAACAACAAACTTGTTGAGGTGAGTGGAGACCCTCCTACAGTTACCCTCAAAATATTGTGAACCAGTATGGGAATCCATTTTCAATGGCATTTTTTTGAAAGTATATAATTTTTTTGGGTGCCAAAAGGATGCAATAATACTGTGCCGGGCTGCATTCGGCACTGTGCTAAACAGGTTTTTCCTTTTTTTTTTTTTTTTTTTTAATTTAGGCCAAAATGGCCGCGTTGCTGCCAACTGGTCCTACTACACAATCAGCTGGGATTGCATAGAGCGCCGCCCAGGGGCCTATCCGAGGGGGTGTGCTAAGACTTGAATGGGGAGTGCGTGGCCACACCCCTCTCACTATTGATAGAGGGGTGTGGTCCCAACACACAAGTGCGGGTCGCTGGAGTTCTGCTGAGATCTCACTTGTGGATCGGCGGAGTAGAACCGTTCAGCTGCAGGGGACAAGGGGAGTACGCGTTTTGTTTATTAATTTGGATGGTCAATCCCTTTTAAGTTTGCTGGTTATAGATCTACATGTAATGATAGAAAGTTGCATATTACTGTTAATTGCAAATTAATTTCAAAGGGGAGCGAAGAGGAAGCAAATTTAGACTCGTTTGGGTCAAATACCCAGTCTTGTGCTTTGGTTTTTTGGTTTCTGATTGGACTACGGATCACTACGTAGGAGTCGGCATCTAAATTCTATAATTCTACTGTTCTATCTATATTTTGTTACCCAGCAGACTATAGTCATGTGCCAGACTATTTGTATGGTGCCACCTGGTTGACAAAAGTTCTTATGGTTTACACATTGTTACACTTTAGCTTAAGTTCTAGAACTAAAGAAGAGAACTCTGTATATAGCAGGCAGTGGTGACATTCAAAAGCTAAGTAGGGAACGACTGGGGGGGGGGGAATCGTCCCCCTTTTTATTTTTGGTCCGATGTTCCTCTTTAAATACTGTTGATACTTCTTGGTAAACTATACTTATTCTAAGTATGTCACACACCCCGCTTCAAACTTTAATAATTACACTTGGGGTTAACCCACCTGCCGGTGGCGATGTTGCAGAGAAGTCTTGAAAAACGAGCCCGGTCTATACATACCTGGGACCTCCCACTTATCTCCCAGTGTTCTTCTCTGCAAGATGACGACAAGACAGAAGAATGAAGTCTCCTGCTTGCAGGTAGCCGGGGTAACACCCCGGCCCCCCTTCTGACTGACTCGCTGACACTGAGCTACTTCGATTACCAAGTCGATAAGTGGCATATCTGAATGGCCTACACATTTCCGATATGCAGGAATCAAAGAAACACATAGAATTTCTATTTGTAGTGGTCTTCCAACTTAAGGGATTCAAGTTAGGTCTAGCTGTAAATATTTTAAAGACTCAGCCTTCAGACTTATAGGTCTTGTTAGTCAAAAGTCTGAATGTGTTCCCCATCAGATTTGTTGATCCGACAAGATCCTGGTCGCCTGTAGATTGTTCTTCCTGGGATTTGTTAGTTCCTAAAGGGCCCTCAGCTTCAGATAACATCTTAACACCTAAATCTAATTTCTGGTTGAGGGTCGCTTCATCGTTGGGACATTTGATTTCCTGTTTTAGATCCCTACTGTTTGATCCTCCTGAATTAAGTTTTTAAGTCCAGATGCCTAAAAGAGCAGTCTCTTCCTGGAACACAAGAGCTAGTTATGCTGTCCACACTCCCAAGTTTTTCCTATTGCATGGCACGGCCTGCTTCAAGAAGTCCTTACGTATGGGATATTCCGCCACAAGGTGGCGCAGTGCACTGCAGAAGAGTTGTGGCTCCTCCCGGTACCATATAAAAACAGGATCACCAATAGACCTATCCAGTGTTTCCTCTGCAGTGATTCTGCGAAGATAGAAGATGGCTCTTTATATTGCGCAGGTGAGCGGGGCAACCAAGCCTGCGGTCCTGCATGTCTATTTCCACCCGTTTCTGGACCCCCTGTGCCTCCCGGATCGGGTGAAGGTAGAAGAGCACCAGGGTCAGGTGCTCAGGGAGCACTGCTCCAGGCCGCAGACCCTGTACCACAAAGGGTAGCCGGCCATAGGCTTTATGGTGAGCCTACTGAGGGATGTCCTAGCTTCTGAGGGGGTGAGTGTTTTGGGGACTGTGCCCCTTTTTTTTCCCTGGGTACCCCCCCCGTCCCTGGTCCGGCTCTCGCAGCTGCCTACTTGATCTCGGGTGGTAGCGGCGAGTGTTTGACTGTGTTAAACTGTCTGTTTTCGCCGCCGTTGCTGATTTGTACTTCGCTCGCGGCGGGCGGCGATATAACTTTAGTGCGTCTGTTGCATTGTAATGGCGCTGGCGCGGTCATGTGACTGCCCTATTTTCGCGCTCTTCGGGGGGCGGAGAGTGGCGCGTATCGCGGCGCCGCTTTGTACTGCGCTCCACGGCGGGCGGCGCTATATTTGTGAGGCGTTTTTTTTTCACTGTGGGGATCATGTCGGCGAGGTGACGTGAGCGCCATTTTCACGCTCTCCGGGGTGGTGGGGCCGGCGGATGATGCGTATTGCGTCGTTCTCCCGCGGCCCGCCCCTCAAGGTTCCTCTGTCGGCGCCATCTTGCTTCTGCTGCGTGCCTGGGGCCCTCTTCAATCCCTGGGCTGCAGCTGTGATTTCTGCCTGCGTCGCTTCCTCCAGTGGTCTGGCGGCTGGCGATCCTTGTCCTGCTTGGTCCGTGAGTCCCCTCTTGGGTTTTTGGTTAATCTTGGGGCATGGGCTGCGGGATACTTATGTATGTTTGCTTATGTCTTTCAGGCGGGACACCTGTGGGTTGTGGTTTCTCCCGGTCCTGCTCCTTACTCCCACCCTTCATCTCCCCTTATTGATCCCGGCATCCCGGGTGGCTTTTATTAGCCTTTACCCCGTGCTGGCATATTACGCCTGTATTAATCACCATATGGAGGCTGGGCTGCCTGCTTCTTTACCAAGCTCTGCGCCCCCTTCGGCATCGCCTACTCTGCTGCGCCTGCACTTAGCCCCCAGTGAGGGGGACTCTAGCATGGGGTCACAATCTGATTTGGCACTTCGCGTGGCCAGCATTGAAAGACAGCTTGCCAGGCCTGTTCAGCGTAAGGCCTCTAGCAAGAAGCGGAACCTGACCTCGCCTGCACTGTTTACTGAGGAGCAGGAGGACATTGATCTTTTTGATGAACGTTATTCCCTAGAGGAGGGGGAGCTTTTCTCGGGCTCTGACTCCTCTGGGGACCAGCAAGTGGGCCGCGACAGTGACCCTGGGTCTGAGTCTGAGGATTCCTGGTTTCCTGAGGACACCGCTAATCTGTTGACTCACATTTTTGAGGTTTTAGACATTGCCCCCCCTGAGGTGGCTAAGAGGAAGCAGGGTGAGCTTTTTCGTACCATTAAGCAGTGTCTGGAGTTCCCTGAGCAGAGTCGTTTCACTAATATGGTGCTCAAGGAGTGGGAATGTCCTAGTAGATTGCCTGCGGTGCCTAAAGGTTTGGATAAGAAGTATCCCTTTCCTGCTGATTTGGTTAAGCGGTGGTCGGGTCCCCCCGAGGTAGACGCGCCCGTTCTTGGATTGCCCAACACTTCTGTTATGCCTTCCCCTGACACTACTACACTGCGGGACAACGAGGACCGGCGTATGGATCAGCTGGCCTGCCTTGCCTTTGTGGGGGCTGGTTTGCGTCCATCCTGTGCCACTGCTATTGCTCTTAAGAGACCAATCAATCGTCTCCTTGCTGGCGCTACAGCTGGAAGGGATGAGTATAGGATCCTTTTTGCTGTGCTCTGATTTTGTTGCCTTTATTCTTACTGCCATGGATGATGTAGTGCGGCTGAGTGGTAGGGCCTCTGCCCTCTTGGTGGCTATACGCCGCTCTGTTTGGTTACGTCAGTGGGCAGCTGACGCTGCTGCTAAGAAGGCTCTCGCTCAGGAGTCCTTTGCCCGGCGCCTTCCCAGGAACGGGTTCATGGTTTCTACTGTAATCTGTTCACGGTCCCCAAAAAGGACGGGTCCCTGAGGCCAATCCTGGACTTGAAGGGTCTCAACAGGTTTGTCAAGTTCAAGCACTTTCACAAGGAGACTCTTCGTTCAGCTGTCACATAAACCTATGCTACCGGTTTGGGATCTAAATTTTTAAATCAGTGGGGGCTGCCTTGCCCATTCTGACTCCTAAGGTGGCCTTCCTGGTGGCCATTACCTCGGTTAGGCGAGTTTCTGAGCAGGCTGCTCTTTCCATCAAACCTCCTTATTTTGAGCGGTATCAGGATAAGGTGGTGTTTCGGCTTAAGCCGATTTCTTGCCTAAGGTTGTGTCTGCTTTTCATCTCTGGGGAGGACTCATGGTTCCCTTATGACACTGATAGACTGTTGGCTCACATTTTTGAAATCTTGTTGGCTAAGAGGAAGCAGGTTGAGCTCTTTCGTCCTGATAAACGGCGTCTGGAGTTCCCTAGTGGGAACATCCTAGTAGATTGCCCGCGGTGCCCAAAGGGTTGGATAAGAGGTATCCCTTTCCACCTGACCTGATCAAGCGATGGTCGTGTCCCCCTGAGGTGGACGCTCCTGTTCTAGAACTGTCCAACACCTCGGTCATGCCTTCCCCTGACATTACTACATTGCGGGACAGCGAGGACCGGCATATGGATCAGCTGGCCTGCCATGCTTTTACATTTGTGGGGGCTGTGTTGCGTCCGGTCTGCGCCGCTGCCATTACAGCTATTGCCCTTAAACAGCTCAAGCATCTCCTTGATGGTGCTATGGCTGGTAGGAGTGGGGAGGATTATAGGGCCCTCTTGCTTTGCTCTGATTTTGTTGCCTTTGTCCTTACTGCCATGGATGATGCGGTACGGCTGAGTGTTAGGGTCTCTGTCCTTTTGGTGGCTTTGCGCCGCTCTGTTTGGTTGCGTCAGTGGGCAGCTGACGCTGCTGCTAAGAAGGCTCTCACTCGGCTCCCCTTTGCGAGGCTGCGGCTCTTTGGTGAGCGTCTGGATGTTCTAGCCAAGGATGGTAGGCTGCCTCAGCGTAGGAGGCAGCCTCGGCCTTTTCGGGGGCCCTCTGCTTCCCTCCCCTCCTTTCGTGCTCCCAGAGGAGGTCGTGGCTCCCTCTTTTCGGGTAGCCGTAGAGATTCTTGGGGCCGTGGCAGATCCCGTGGTCGTCCGGGTCTCTCATGGGGTCCCAAGCCCAAACCTTCTCCCAAGCCCCCTCAGGCATGAGGAGGAGCCCTCACCCATCTGGGTGGGGGGACGGCTTTGGCTCTTTGCTCACGTCTCGAGGCTCCGCGTCTCAAACCGGTGGATTCAGGAGGTGGTGTCCTCCGGTTACAACATAGTTTGCAGCCTGGCCGCCCCCAAGATTCCTCAGATCCCGGATGTCTCAAAACCCTCTGTCAGCTCAGGGTTTGCGCCTTGCGGTTCAACGTCTGTTGGAGTCAGGAGTCATTTGCCTGGTACCTTCCCAGGAAAGGGGTCAGGGGTTCTACTCCTATCTTTTCACGGTCCCCAAAAAAGACGGGTCCTTGAGGCCCATCCTGTACTTGAAGGGTCTCAACAAGTTTGTCAGGTTCAAGCACTTTAGCATGGAGACGCTCGGCTGTCAGTACCCTTCACCCGGGCGACTTCATGACCTCCGTGGACATCAAGGATCTTCACGTGCCAATCTTTCCAGGTCATCAGAAATTTCTGATGTTCGTTTTAGAGGATCAGTATTACCAGTTTGTGGCTTTACCGTTTGGTATCACATCGGCGCCTCGGGTGTTCACCAAGGTGCTGGCGGGCGTGATGGCTCTGCTGAGGAATCGGGTCATTTGCATCCTCCCTTACCTGGACGACATTCTGATTGCGGCTCAGTCTCTTAATCAGGCCGAGAAGGATACTCAGGTGGTGACCTCCACTCTCGAGTCCTTCGGCTGAGTGATCAACTATCCCAAGTCTTCACTGTCTCCGTCTTTGGTGAGGTCCGGATGTGGACTGTTTGTGTCCCGCCACAATCACAAGCTTCCCAGGTTTGTCTCCCTGTCACAGGATCCTCTGGCCTTCGCCACAGGATCCTCTGGCCTTGGACGGAGTTTCGGCTTCTCTGTGTTCCCTCCTTTTCCTCTGCTGGGCAGGGTGCTGCACAAGATAGCCCAGGAGGGGGTACCAGCCATTCTGGTGGCCCCCTGTTGGCCAAGGAGGGTGTGGTTCGCAGACGTCGTGCAGCTGGCAGTAGATCAGTATCTCTTGCCCAAGGATCCAGATCTTCTCACTCAGGGACAGCTGCGCCATCCCAATTTACAAACGCTGGCTTTGACGGCTTGGCTGCTGAAACCTCCATCTTGATGGATAAGGGGTTACCGGCCTCTGTTGTTGATACTATGATTTGGGCTAGGAAGAAGTCCTCATCCTTTATCTACTACAGGGTCTGGCATGCTTACATTGCCTGGTGTGAATCCAAGTCTCTTCCTTGTCGAGTGTTTTCTATCCCCAGGATTCTGGAATTATTACAACATGGTTTTGATTTGGGCCTTAAACTTAGTACCCTCAAGGGACAGGTGTCAGCTCTGGCAGATCCTTTGCCAATCACCGGTTGGTTAAGACTTTTTTCCAGGGAGTTACTCATGTGCGTCCACCACGTAAGCCTATGCTACCGGTTTGGGACCTGAATCTGGTGTTGTCTGCTCTGCAGGGTCCTTCCTTTGAGCCTATCCGTGGGGCTGCATTACCCATTCTGCCTTTTTGGTGGCTATTACTTCGGTCAGGCGAGTTTCTGAGCTGGCGGCGCTTTCCATCAAACCTCCTTATTTTGAGTGGCATCAGGATAAGGTGGTGTTTCGGCTTAACCCGGATTTCTTGCTGGAGGTTGTCTGCTTTTCATCTCAATCAGGACATTGTTTTGCCTTCTTTGTGTCCTAACCCTGCTAATTCCAAGGAGCGGACCCTTCATTCTTTGGATGTTGTCAGGGCTCTGAAGTTTTATTTGGTTGCTACTGAGCCTTTCAGGAAATCTGACGCTCTTTTTGTTCTTCCTGCTGGACCTAGGAAGGGTCTGCCTCCGGCTAAATTCACTATCAGCAAGTGGATCCGTCAGGCGGTGGAGCAGGCCTATTCTGCTAAGGGGAAGGTTCCCCCTTTTAGGATTACTGCTCATTCTACTCGTGCTATTGGTGCCTCTTGGGCTTTTTAGCACCAAGCTTCTGTTGAACAAGTTTGTAAGTAAGGCCTCAGCTGATGCTGCTTTTGGCCGCAAGGTACTTCAGGCAGTAGTGGTTTGAACTGCCTGTTACTCTTTGGGGATCCCACCCTACCTTACGGACACTGCTATTGGACGTCCCATACGTAAGGACTTCTTGAAGCGGGCCGTGCCATGCAATAGGAAAAAGACAATTCTGTGAGTACTCACCTGTAGAATTGCTTTTACTATGAATGGCACGGCCTGCTTCACCCCACCCTTGTTATCGTTATTCTTGGTTGCCTCTTTGTTTGTTCCAGGTTAGTTGGGGTTTATCTTTTTTTACCTTTATTATCTCCTGGCTTCTTGAATAACTGCTCGTCAACGCTGGATAGGTCTATTGGTGATCCTGTTTTTCTATGGTACCGGGAGGAGCCACAACTCTTCTGCAGTGCACTGCGCCACCTTGTGGCGGAATATCCCATACGTAAGGAAACCATCTGCTACTTAAGCCACTATAGCTATGACATACTGGCCAGATCCTCGGCCACTATAGCTATGACATACAGGCCAGATCCATATATTTCGGGTTATTCCATAGCAGTCTCCACTCCCTGGGGTGAAAGATCAGTAGCTTTCATAAAATGAATTTGCTGAGCTACTGCTAGGTCTAGGGCCCACACCTTCCATAAGCACTACTGTTGAAACTCTTTATCAGACAAATAAGACCTGGTAGAAATTAACTACAGGTGTTATCCCACCCTTAGGATCTTTAATTTCTTGATTATCCTCCGGGGCCATCCTAAAGGACTATGGGAGAAAATTCCATTTGGGCTTTCTGATAACGGTATTTCTAGGAGTTCTTCCGGGCAGCTCTTACAACCCCCTTCGGTTTAATATATTTTCTTGCCCAATACTGAGGACTGGGTCTGTATTGTGGGTGTTGAACTGACCTTGTCCTCATGTGAAACTAGTCCTGCTCAAGACGAGCAATCCCTCCACCTTGCACAGAGGTTTTATTCTAAGTATGTCACACACCCTGCTTCAATACATTCATTACATGTGGGTATACTGACCTGTAGATGGCGATCTTGCAGAGATGTCAATAAAAAAAAGTAAGACCCTCCCGGTCCATAAATACCTGGGACGGCGAGCAAGTCAGAAGATGGATGTCTCCTCCTTGCAGGTAGCCGGGATGGCTCCCGGCCCTCTATTTGATCTATTCCTGCCCGGATTCTTCATTGATTTTACTTGCCTCCCAGCCTAGGCTGCTGGTCCGGGCAAGGGTAGATGGCACCCTAGGTGCTCAGGAGCTCCGCTCCGCCGTGAGACCCCATAATAAGGGGTAGGCGGCTAACCGGGTTGGTGACCCTGGTTTGGGATGCCCTGTCCCTTGGCCTTCCACTCTAGCATGGATTCCCCCCTCTCCCGGATACCCTTAGAGGGGGGGGGGGCCTGGTCTCTTATAGATTCATCCTTTATTGTAATGTGTGTGTGTGTGTGTTTGGTTACATGTACTTTCGCTGTACTTAGACAGGCGCCGGCGGTCCTGCGGCGCCGGCCTTTGTGGTCTGTCATGGCGGCTGTTCACTGTGCCCAGGGGGAGCTTCTTCCCCTGAGGGCGGGGCCGGGCGTTCGCGCGAATGCCCGGCGGCCCGCCCCCGTGCTGCGCCGCGTTTCAGGTCTCTGCTTCTGGCTAGTGAGGAGTTTGCCGCCCTTAAGCGATGTGAGTTGTTTTTGTCCTTTGTGCTGACCGCCTTGGATGACACATTGGTGATGTGTAGCAGAGCTTCGGCCTTGCTTGTAGCTATCCGGCGGTCGGTTTGGTTACGCCAGTGGGCGGCTGATTTTGTGTCCAAAAAGTCGCTTACGGCCCTTCCCTTTGTGGGGTTGCGGCTCTTTGGAGAGAGATTCGATTCGGTGGCAAAGGGAGGTAAGAAGCAGCGTCGCCCCTCTCGGGGGCGGCTTCCTTCTCTCAGTCCTTTCGTGGGGCTAGAGTTGGCAGGGGTTCGGCTTTCCCCTCGTCCAGAGGTGATTCCTGGTCCAGGGGCAGGGGTCGGGCCCGTCCAGGACACAGTTGGGGCTCTAAGCCTAAAGCCGCTGCCAAGCCGGCTCAGCAATGAGGGGACGCCCTCGCGCTTGCGGGTGGGGGGACTGCTGCAACTCTTCTCCCGGGTCTGGGTCCTAGAGGTCTCGGACAGGTGGATTCAGGAAGTGGTGTCTTCCGGTTACAAGCTGGAGTTCGAGTTCCGGCCCCCTCCCAGATTCTTCAGGTCTCGGGTGCCGTCAGATCCTCTGGCCGCTCAGGGGCTTCGGGCGGCAGTAGCAAGTCTCTTGGACATGGCTGTCATCTGTCCGGTGCCCCCCCTCAGACCGGGGCCTGGGCTTCTATTCCAATTTGTTCACGGTGCCCAAGAAGGATGGATCCGTTCGTCCTATTCTGGATCTGAAGTTGCTCAACAGGTTCGTCCGTCCCCGGAAGTTCCGTATGGAAACTCTGCGCTCAGCCATCCACTCACTTCGTCAGGGGGACTTCATGACGTCCATAGACATCAAGGATGCTTACCTGCATATTCTAATATTTCCGGCACACCAGAGATTTCTCAGGTTTGTCGTGGGAAATTGACATTTTTAGTTTGTGGCTCTTCCGTTTGGCCTTACCTCGGCTCCAAGGGTTTTCACCAAGGTGTTGGCAGGAGTGATGGCCATCCACAGTGCCCGGGGTATCCGCATCGTGCCATATCTGGACGACCTTCTCATCATGGCGTCTTCCCTCAGTCAGGCACAGCTGGATACCAGGACCGTGGTGTCCACTCTGGAGAGTTTTGGTTGGGTGATCAACTATCCCAAGTCCTGCCTCTCTCCCTCCAGGGTGGTGGAGTTCCTGGGAATGTCTCTGGACACTTCTCAGGCCAGGGTGTTCCTCCCCCGGGCCAAGGTTCTTCTGATTCAGGAATTGACTCAGCGTCTCCTATCTATCCCTCGCCCGTCCATCTGGCTGGGGATGAGACTGGTGGGATTGATGGTGGCATCGTTCGAGGCGGTTCCCTTTGCCCAGTTTCACACAAGGACGCTCCAGCTCCATCTCTTGGCAGCCTGGGACGGGTCCCCGCTGTCATTGGATCAGTCCTTTCTGATGTCTCCCCGGGTGCGGCGTTCCCTTTGGTGGTGGCTAAAACCAAGCAATCTGACGAGGAGCAGGTCCTTTCTGACCCCTCATTGGGAGACGGTCACCACGGATGCCAGCCTGTCAGGTTGGGGGGGATTTTGGAAGGATCTTCAGTTTCAGGGACTGTGGGGCCTCTGGAGGCTCACGATCCCATCAATGTTCTGGAGTTGAGAGCCATCAGGTTGGTTCTGGCTCACTTGACTCATAAGTTGCAGGGACTACCGGTTCAAGTTCGATTGGATGGTGGTCGCCTACATCAATCACCAGGGAGGGACTCGCAGCAGGCGTGCCCTCAGGGAAGTGTCTTTGATCCTGGATTGGGCAGAAGGCATTGTCCCATGCATCTCGGCAGTGTACATTCCGGGAGCGGAGAACACGGAGGCGGACTCCCTGAGCAGGGGGTCATCTCGCCGTGGGGAATGGTCGCTCAGCCCCAAGGTGTTTTGGTCGCTTTGCCACCGGTGGGGGACTCCGGAGGTGGACCTCTTTGCCTCTCGTCACAATCACAAGCTTCCGGCATTTGTGTGTCTCTCGCGCGATCCGCTGGCTCTGGCAGCGGATGCCATGTCTCTGAACTGGAGGGATCTGAAGGTTTCTATACCTGTTCCCTCCGTTTCCCATGGTGGGCAAAGTGGTGCGCAAGCTGGCCCTAGAAGGCGCGCCAACAATACTGGTGGCTCCAAGGTGGCCAAGACAGGTTTGGTTCGCAGACGTGGTAAGGTTGGCAGAGGATCAGTTAGTTCTGCCCCTTCTGCCGGATCTGCTTACTCAGGGTCCACTGCTCTACCCCAATTTACCAACGCTGGCTTTGACGGCGTGGCTGCTGAAACCTCCATCTTGAAGGAGGAAGGTCTTTCTGATACTGTCATTCAGACTCTGGTTAGGGCTAGAAAGAAGTCTTCCTCTGCCATCTACTATAGAATTTGGAGGTCTTATATTGATTGGTGTGAGGTCAGGGCCTTGCCTTGCAGGGCGTTTTCTATCCTTATGGTTCTGGAATTTCTGCAACATGGTCTGGACCAAGGTTTGCAGCTTAGTACGCTGAAAGGGCATGTTTCTGCCCTGGCAGTTTTCTTTCAAAAGTCTTTTGCTCTTCATCCTCTTGTTAAGACCTTTTTCCAGGGGGTTACGCATGTGCGGCCTCCTAGGAAGCCTTTGCTCCCAGTTTGGGATTTGAATTTGGTTCTTTCTGCCTTGCAGGCTCCTCCTTTTGAACCTTTACAGGATATTGCACTTTCTACGCTTACTCAGAAGGTTGTTTTTCTGGTTGCCATCACTTCCGTTCGGCGTGTATCGGAGTTGGCGGCCTTGTCCATTAAGGCTCCTTACTTTGAGAGGCATCAGGACAAGGTTGTTTTCCGCTTCAAGCCAGATTTCCTTCCTAAGGTGGTCTCTGCTTTTCATCTTAATCAGGACATTGTTCTACCCTCCTTTGTGTCCTAAGCCTAGCAATGACAAGGAGAGGGTTTTGCATTCTTTGGATGTGGTTCGCTGTGTGAAGTACTATTTGGTGGCTACTTCCTCTTTTCGTTGGACTGACGCCCTTTTTGTGGTGCCCTCTGGGCCTAGGAAGGGTTTGGCTCCCGCCAAGTCTTCCATTAGTAAATGGATTCACCAGGCCATTGTTGGGGCCTATTCTGCCAAGGGGAAGATTCCCCCTTTTCGTGTTACTGCTCATTCTACTTGTGCTGTTGGAGCGTCCTGGGCCTTCCAGCACCAGGCCTCTGTTGAGCAGGTTTGTAAGGCTGCTACTTGGTCTTCGGTTCACACTTTCTCCAAGTTTTACAAGGTTGATGTGCGGGCCTCAGCGGATGCTGTTTTTGGCCGCAAGGTTCTGCAAGCTGCAGTGGTTTAAGTTTGTGCCTTGTTTTTGGATCCCCGCCCTTTATGGACACTGCTATTGGATGTCCCACATGTAATGAATGTCTTGAAGGGGGGTGATTACTGTGTAAAATGGGTATTATAAGTATGTCACACACCCCGCTTCACCCTGCCCTTTGGTATTCTGGATCCTTTATATGGTAAACCTTTTGTTAGTTTTAATTGGCTTTCCTGGTCCCTTTACCTTACTGCTATCTTTATACTGGGGAATGAGTGGGAGGTCCCAGGTATTTATGGACCGGGAGGGTCTTACTTTTTTTTTTACATCTCTGCAAGATCGCCATCTACAGGTCAGTATACCCATATCTTGAAGCGGGGTGTGTGACATACTTATAATACCCATTTTACAGGTGAGTAATCACAAAATGGTATTTTTCCAGTCTTTCTTGTATTTTCTCCATTGTCAGTTGTGAGTGCTAACAGAATGTTCGTGATTCCCAGAAATTGGGATACTCTATACAGGTTTTTACTGTTGTCCCTCCAGATCACTTGGTCCCCTAGAACAGTGGTCCTCAACCCTGTCCTTAAGGCCCACCAACATGTCATGTTTTTTGGATCTCCAAATAGCCAGCTCTATTGCTCTGCAGCTGCACTAATTACTCCACCTGTGCATCTTTGTGGAGATCTGCAAAACCTGGCCTGTTGGTGGGCCTTGAGGACAGGGTTGGGGACCACTGCCCTAGATTATTTAATTGTCTCACTTTGAAGGTTTCCTTAGACAAAGGCATTTTACTAGGGCTGATGTTGCTTCAGCCCTGATGGGTAGACCCTTTTATATGATAAAGCTTTTGGCTGTGGCTATCATGAGGCTCTTTGAGCTCCTGAATACAAAGAATAGAGTACTGTATTCAAAGGGATTTTACAGGCAAAGGTTAAAAAATAAACAACATTTTCCATTTTCAAGCATTCCTCCATCCCTGTGCTTCTGCTATGCACTGTGCCGTGAATGAGGAAATATACTTCTTTATCTGCCCTTTCTGCGACTCCCTGCTGATGTGGGTCACCAATACTAGCTCAAGGAGCTAGTCCAGTCCACACCCAAGTCTGTTGATGTCTTGAATGTACTCTCAGAGCTGCCATTCAAGCCCAACTAAACCCTCCCTCCTTACACCCCACTCTGCCTCCTCCTTAGAAGCGCTCTCCCTTCCAGTGCTGCCCCACTTATTATGAATCCTAATTGCTCCAAGGGCCATGCCCACTTGTTTCAGGAGAGAAATTATGAGGTAAAATTGTAAACCTTGATATCTTGGCCATTTCTTCTTCAATTTAAAAATGGAAAACTGTTTAGGACGGTGCCATATGCAATGGTCTTAACATTTGGCTCTGCCTAAAATATCACTTTGAGGACAGAACATGGTTGATACACATGTAGGCCTGAAGTCTGTGGGGTAGGTGAACATGAACCTTCTCTGTTGCACTCCTTGCCCATCTCCCAGGTAAGACTAGCGGTGGACATACTGCAGCAGCCAAGATGAAGTCTCCCTTTGTTGAAGAGGGGAGGAATAAGGCTCTACCCTACAAATAAAGATGGAATCTAGTTCTTAATTCTTCAGGTATAGCTGTTTTATCCCTTTCTGTACCTTCTTTTTGAACTCTAGGAAAGATGAATCTTATATAGATATCCCCTAGAATGCAGGATTAGCCTTGAAGCCCAACCCGCATGTTTCTATGGATTTGCAATGTACAATGCACTACATTGTACAATGTATACAATACACTTTTATATTTTAGGTGTCTCATTTGATGTTACAGTTGTACAATTTGATGTTTTTTTTTCCCATCTTCTATTACAGGAAGTAAACAAGCTGCGAACAGAGAACCAGTTACTCAGAGAAGGCAAAAAAATTGAACCCTGTTCGGACATTTGAAGATGCCCATTGTGTTGGCAACATAAACATATTTGTATATAGATTTCAGATGCCGTGTTTGTACAAAGTGTATTAAGATTTTTACCTCCCTTTTTAGATTTCTAACCCTTAAAAGTACAATGCCTTGCCATTGCCCCTCAAAGTCTCTGTAGGCCAGTACAAGGTTCCGCTTCCCACATGACCTAAGGCAGGCAATGGTTTTTACCAGCAGGGCTTTCCATGTATAGTAGGTGCCCATCCACTTGGCAAACTCTATTCGTCACCAGCAGAGCAGTAGAGTCCATAGCAGATGCAGCTGCCACCAGAAAAGAGTATTTTTTGCCAAATTTTGGACTTTTAACCGGTGGTGCATCCCAATTCAGTTATCTCGACTGGAGGTTTGCTTATGTATTGGCAGAAATACTTCACATTTACTGTCTGGGCGCACAGAATGTAATTTGGAGTTCTCCACAACCGTGACCTGTGTCTAAATCTTCCATTTTGTAATGCCCAGAGGGCAACTTGGATTGCAATGCTTGGAAGGTGTGGGTCCAGTACCATCAACAGAACTGCTGGGTAGCACCAGACCAGAACTATAGAGTTGGGAAGAATTATTCTGATTTTAGTATATGTTGCTGCTGTTGCATTTTGGTGTAGCTTCACTTATTGTCTGCAGAGGCCAGGCAGAAAGTTCAACTAACCAGGATTGGCACTAGATCAAAGGGGTTGGCAGAAAATGAATTCTATTTTGTGGCTTACCATTATCCAATTCCAATGTAACCAATTTTAGGTTTAAAAAAAATTTGAATCTGTAGGGGCTAAGGGAGGTAAAGACTAAACCTCCGTGTCGTCTCACACAGCAACAAAAATAAATGATCTGGGTAAACCATACAAATACTGAATTCTGAAGTTCGTATTTAAAGTGGAACAAAACCAACCGGGGCCAGCCTTGAAATCTAAGTTTCCCGGGCTGGCTGCTGTTGCAATTTGTGATGCCCCGGGTGGAACGAAACAGAACTGGGGAAAGTTAAATTCCCGGGTTTTGTTTTGCTTTAACTGGATGTGAAATTGCTACATGTAGTTTTTAACAGGATAATATGAATCAAACGAGTCGCCGTGCAAAGTGCTATAACTTTTGTAAGACATGACACCAGTTCTTAATCTATATACACCTTACAAATTTTAAGGGCTCAAGATGGGCTCCTGATCCTCCATAGGGGCTACTCCTGAGCACCAAGGATCTTAAAGCAGTGCATCTGTGATTATAAACCACCTGAAAGCTGCTAAACAGTGTCTCTGCATCACCCCAGCACATGATGATTATTCTCCATAGAGCAGCTGTGGGCTAGGCTGCATTGCTTGACTTGGCAGTAGGTGGGGTATTTTAGCCTATTCTTGAACTTGTCTTTTATTGATACTTTCTTTTACATTTCAGACTTTAGAATTACTTGCACCTATGTAGCGTTATCTGCTTTGTTTAGGTTTGCTTCCATACAGTAGTAAGCAGTTTATAGTGTCTACCACTGTACTGCTGCACATTCCAGAGCAGTCTATCCTTCGGGCTAATGTACTGTAAATTAATAACACAGCCGTGACAAGTATACAGTTGTATACATTTTGTTCAGGTGCAAAAAACGGCAGCTTTGTTTTATGCAATGGAGCCATGTAAATAAGTGTGTAATACACGTGTAATGTCTGTTTTCTTTACATGTTTAGTCCACTGTCCAGTATGAAATGTGTATTAAAACAAGTTTTTATCTCATGCTATTGTATGGTTGGGGAAAATGGAAAAGGATGGAGGGCATATTTTGGTGAGAAACATTCATGATCTTTAAAACCATATTTACATTTTACTACAGTTAATCTACAGAACAAACAACCTTTCTAATATCCATCCTGAAAAGCTGGTGTATGCTTTGACATGGTCCGCTTCTCTCAATAGGAATATATTCAGAATGAATACAAGACTGTGCCTTTTTTATAATTTTTTTTGTTTAGCAATATGGCAGCTGCTTGTATACATTAGGAGGGTTGTAGCTGTACACCACTCAGGGAGAAAAAATTATGACTGACATCATGAAGGTTTACTTAACTTATTGCAGTTCCTCCATCAAACAATTAGGCCCTTTTCATGTTTAATTGTGCGTCACTCTTAAGTCACAAATAAATTACATTTTGATAGACTGTTTCTTGTATCTATGTCTGAAGCATGGTTTAATGCTAAATGAGAGAATGATTAACCACTTTCTAAACCTTTCAGAATAGCTTTAGATTTTTTTTTTGTTCTAACACTATAGAAGTAACCACTTTAATAAAAAGCTATTTTTCTTTCCAATCCATTACAGCCCATCCAGAAGTCATCACGATTGGGTATCTCTGCCCCCAAGGGGGCGCTGACTGCAAGATCAGAGATGTGCCCCGGCCCCCTACAAAGGCAGCTGCCTCTCAACCCAGGCCCCAGTTCTTTTCTTACAGTTGACTGCACAGGATCACTTACACTCTCTGACTTTTAGCAGCAGAGCGGGGCCACCTAGCCTGTCGGCCGGCTGCAGGACCCTATTTCCTCGGATCTCCTCTGACCCATCCTTGCCTCCCAGCTTTGGCTGATTACCAGGGATCTGTGTACGGTAGGGTGAAACACCGGGGTCTGGGGCGTTTTGTCAGAGCACATGGTTCTGGGCCGCAGGCTTTCTTACAAAAAGCAGGTTGGCCGCAGGCATTTTATGGTGAGCCTGTTGGGAAACCACTTGCGGTGGTCCCAGGCAGGGGCGTGGGCTGCAAGCGGGCGTGTGTGCCCCGCAGGCTCCTCACGGTTGGGGGGGGTCACAATGACAGGCGGTGCTCTTGGCGCTGCTGCTAGGCCTCCCTGCTGACGCGCAGGCTGGCCGCCGCTCCCCCGCCGGATTCATCTACAAACGTGCGCTGCTGCGGCTTGCTGTGGCGCAGCTGGCCTGGCCTCGGTGGCGTTATCCCTCTTGCTTGGCTGCTCCTCTCTTCTCCGTAGCGCTGCTCAGCGTGGTTGTGAGTCCCTCTTATTACTGTCATTCTTTTAAGGGGGAAAAGGGGATAGATGCTTATTTTTTTTGTAATATTATGGTCATTGTTTATTTCCATGTATTTTGCTGTAATGTGTTTATGTATTATACATGACATTATGGGTCATATTGTAATTACTGTATTTTCTCTTTGATTTTAGACTGTGGGCTGAAGAGTTGTGGTTTCTCCCAGTCTCCATTGTTAAAAAGAGGGATCGGCTACTAGGCTTAGGCCATTAGTGTCTATTAGCCTTAACGAATATTTTTATTCAAAATCGCCATAATGGAGGCATCAGGGGATAGTGAGCTGGGCACCTCCACTTGAGCAAGACAGGCTCTGCCCCTTGTGCAGACGGAATCCCCTGGGCGGATTCACCACAAGGCATTGTTCACCAGAGGCATTGTTTTGGACCATGAGCCGGTGGTCCTGCGTTACCACCAACCTCTCCGGATCCTCCGCTGCTGCAGTTAGCACCTAGTGAAGGGGGAGCCAGCAAGGGGACACACGCTGATTTTGCGCACAGGCTGGCTAGCCTCGAGAAACGGATCTCGTTGGCAGCCCCTAAAAAGGCCTCGAGTAAGCAGCATTTGGAGCCAGTTTACTCGGATGATGATTTTTATGATTCTTTGGGCTCTGCGGAGGAAGGTGAGTCGCCAGATGACCCACTCTCAGTGGCTGAGTTGCTCTCCGCCGGAGACGAAAGCATCTCTGGTTCCTCCTCGGATGAGGATTCCTTCCTTTCCGGATAAGGAAAGTTTGATATTCTAAGTATACAGCACGTCCTGTTCCAGAATATTCCTTACCCATGGGTAATACATCCACAAGATGGCGCTGAACTGCAGAAAACCGCTTGTGGCCTCTCCCGGCCCTATATAAGTCAAGGACCTCCCACAGATTCCCCAGTTTATTTCTGCAGTCTGTGCTGAGAAGATAGCTCTCTGTGGCGTGGGTGAGCGGGGCTTATTGCCTGCGGCCCTGCAGGGCCTGCTGTGCCTGTTAAAATCACCATATGGAGGCTTCTGGGGCTAATGAGCCTGGGGTTCCTTTGGGACAAGCCTGGCTATGTGCTGCGTGTGGGGTATCTCCAATCGGTGATGTCAGGGTATGTGTGTCCTGCAGGTACTTGCACTGCAGTCTAGGTTACCTGTTGCTGGGCCTGTGCCCCCTTGGGCTTCGCCTACCCTCCCACGCCTGCATCTGACCTACTATGAGGAGCATACCAGCGGGGAGTCTCAGCCTGATTTGGCTGCACGGGTAGCCAGCATTGAGAAACATATTGCTGGGTCTGCGTCACATTTGCATTTGTCTCCCACCGTCTCCCTCTTTCCTGTGGAAACTGAGGAAGTTTTTGACACTACTGGTTATCACCCCCCCCCCCCCCCCCCGGAGGATTCAGAATCATCTGAGGAGCAACCCAGGGTTTATGGTAGTATAGGTTCTCCCTTTGGGGAAGATCTATGGTCCTCAGATGACACTGACAGGCTTTTGGCTCATATTTTTGAAGTGCTCTGTATCTCCCCTCCTGCAGTGGCTCCGCAGCAGCAGGGTGGGCTCTTTCATACGGTTAAACCATGTTTGGAATTCCCTGAGCAGTCACACTTTAATAATCTGGTGCTCAAAGAATGGGAGCGGCCTAGCAAGCTGCCAGGGGTGCCCAAGAGTTGGGACAAAAGGTATCCCTTTCCTGCTGATGTGATTAAGCGTTGGTCATGTCCTCCTGAGGTGGACACGCCCGTTCTGGGGCTGTCCAATACATCTGTCATGCATTCCCCTGACACTACTACCCTAAGGGATGGTGAGGACCGGCGTATGGACCAACTGGCTTGCCATGCCTTTGCCTGTGTGGGGACCGCGCTTTGCCCGGTTTGTGCCTCTGCCATTACAGCTATTGCTCTTAAAGTGGACCAACATATTGGTCCACTTCCTTGGGGCACCCCGATCGGGGTGCCCCGCTGCCCAAAACCCCCCCAAACACCCCGAAAACTCACCTCTCCACGATCCCACGTGACTGCGCTGTCCAATGCCCGCCGACGGACAAGTGACGTCCGTCGGCGGACAAGGGATCGCGCCCGCCGCCGCCTCCCGTGCGTCACTCTTGACGTGTGCGTGCCCGCGCCGGCCATACAGAGACGGCCGGCGCGGGCGCGCACGTCTGGAGGAGCGCGAGTGAGGCGGCGGCGGAAGCAGCGTCTGGAGAGGTAAGGTTTTTCGGGGTGTTTTGGGGGGTTACACCCCGCGGGACATCCCGATCTCGGATGTCCCGCGGTGTGTGAGGTGATCGGCCCGGGAATCTTATAGATTCCCGGGCCGATCACCCCTGGGTGTTGGCCCACTTTAAGGGTTTGCTTAAGAGCCTCTTAGCAGGGGCCTCTGACGCGGGAGAAGAAGAGTATAGGTCTCTCCTGCTTTGCTATGAATTTGTTGCATATGTCCTGTCTGCTATGGATGATTCCATTAGAATGTGTGGTAGAACTTCTGCCCTGTTGGTGGCTATACGCCTCTGTCTGGCTACGTCAGTGGGTAGCTGATAATGCTGCTAAGAAGGCTCTCACTGGGTTCCCTTTCAAGAGCCTGCGCCTTTTTGGTGGACGCTTGGATTTGTTCGCCAAGGGAGGTAGGTTACCTCCACATAGGAGGCCGCCTCGGTCCTTTCAGGGGGTGAGTGCCCTTCTCCCATCCTTCCGTGGTTCCAGACCTGTTCGAGGAGGCTCCTTTACTGGGGCCCGCGGAGATCACTGGGGAAGGGGCAGAGAACGTGGCCATCCTGGCCTCTCCTGGCGTCCCAAGCCAAAATCTTCACCCAAGCCCCCTCAGACCGGTGGATTCAGGAGGTAGTGTCCTCCGGTTACAAGATAGTTTGCAGCCTGACAGCCCCCAAGATTCATCAAATCCAGGATGGCTCTAAACCCCCTGTCAGCTCAGGGTCTGTGCCTTGCTGTCCAAAACCTTCTGGAGTTGGGGTTTATCTGCCAGGTGCCTTTGGATTAGTAGCCTCTGCCCCTTTCCCTCAATCTTTTCACTGTTCCCAAAAAAGACGGGTCCATCAGACCTATCCTGGATTTAAAGTGCCTCAACAAATTTGTCAGGTTCAAACACTTTCGCATGGAGACTCTGCGCTCCGCTGTCAATCACTACGCCCAGGGGACTTCTTGACCTCTGTAGACCTCTGTAGACATCAAGGATGCTTACCTTAATATACCAGTCTTTCCAGGTCATCAGATTCCTCAGGTTCGGTCCTTTCGGTATCTCCTTGGCCCCCAGGGTATTCACCAAGGTACTGGCGGGCGTACTGGCTCTGCTGAGATCTCAGGGCATTTGCATCCTTCCTTACTTAGACGACATTCTCATCATGTCTCAATCTCTCCAGCAGGCGTAGCTGGATACTCAGCGGGTGGTATCCACACTGGAGTCTTTCCTGTCACCATCAATGGTGAGGTTCTTTCTGGGCATGACTCTGGATACATCGCAGGTCAAGATTTTTCTGCCTCAGCAGAAGGTGGAGAGTCTTCAGGCCCAAGCCAGGTTACTTATGTCTTGCCCTCATCCCTCCATCCAGCAGGGGATGCAGCTGGTGGGCCTGATGCGAGGCAGTTCCATACGCTCAGTTTCACATGAGACCTCTTCAAATTCACCTCTTATCAGTTTGGGATCGGGACCCTCGGTCCCTGGATCAGATGTTGGTTCTGTCCCCTCTGGCCAGACGGTCTCTCTTGTGGTGGCTGGACTCAAGAAACCTGTTGGTGGGCAGATCCTTTCTGGCCCCGTGCTGAGAGACAGTCACCACAGATGCCAGTCTGACAGGTTGGGGGGGGGGGGCTTCTGGAAATCCCTGAAATTCCAGGGTCAGTGGGGCCCTCAGGAGGCCCACACCCCTATCAACGTTCTGGAATTGAGGGCGATAAGGTTGGTTCTCGCCCAATTGACTCCACACCTTCAGGGACGGGCGGTTCAGGTCCGCTCGGACAACCAGACGGCGATTGCCTACATCAATCATCAGGGAGGGACCCGGAGCAAGAGGGCCCTCAAGGAAGTGTCCCTGATACTGTCTTGGGTGGAGGAGAATGTTCCCTGCATCTCAGCTGTGTACATCCCAGGGGTGGAGAATCTGGAGGCAGACTCCCTCAGCAGGGGGACCTCTCGTCTGGGAGAATGGTCCCTCAGCCGCAGGGTGTTTCGCTCCCTGTGCCACCGCTGGGGTCAGCCAGATGTGGATCTGTTTGCGTCCTGTCACAATCACAAGCTTCCAGTCTTTGTCTCTCTGTCCCAGGACCCTCTGGCCTTGGCCATGGATGCACTAGCAATGTCTTGGAAGAGCTTTCAGCTTCTCTATGTGTTCCCTCCTTTTCCTCTGTTGGGTAAGGTGCTACGCAAGATTGCTCAGGAAGGGGTGCCAACCATTCCCTGTAGGGTGTTTTCTGTCCCTAGGATTCTGGAATTACTGCAACATGGTTTGGATTTGGGTCTTCAGCTTAGTACCCTCAAAGGTCATGTTTCTGCTCTAGCCATTTTCTTCAAAGATCCTTTGTTCACCATCGTATGGTCAAGACTTTCTTCCAAGGGGTTACTCACGTGTGTCCTCCACGTAAGCCTATGTTACCAGTATGGGACTTGAACTTGGTCTTATCTGCCTTGCAGGGGTTGCCTTTGAGCCTTTACGTGAGGCCCCTTTGTCCATTTTGACTCTTAAAAGTAGTCTTTTTGGTGGCTATCACTTCTGTTAGGCGTGTTTCTAAGTTGGCAGCGCTTTCCATCAAACCCCCTTACTTTGAGAGACACCAGGACAAGGTGGTGTTTCGCTTTAAGCCAGATTTTCTGCCTAAGGTTGTGTCTGCCTTTCATCTCAATCAGGACATTGTTTTGCCTTCTCTATGCCCTAATCCTAGTAACCCTAAGGAGCGGGTTTTACAGTATCTGGATGTGGTCAGGACTCTGAAGTTCTATTTGGTGGCTACTGAATCTTTCAGGAAGACTGATGCTCTATTTGGGCTTCCATCCGGGCCTAGGAAGGGTCTGGCTCCAGCTAAGTCCACTATCAGCAAGTGGATCCGCCAGGCCGTGATACAGGCCTATTCTGCTAAGGGGAAGGAGCCTCCCTTCTGCCTTACCGCTCATTCTACTCGTGCTATTGGTGCCTCTTGGGCTTTTCAGCACTAATCTTCTGTTGAACAAGTTTGCAAGGCCGCTGCTTGGTCTTCTGTTCATATCTTTTCTACGTTTTACAAGTTTGATGTTAAGGCCTCAGCTGATGCTGCTATTCTTAGTATACAGTATGTCCTGCTCCAGATATAATACTTACACTTGGGTTATCCTCCGCCAGATGGCACTGCAGAGACATGCAAAAACAGGCTCCTCCCGGCCCTTCAAATACCCAGGGACCTCCCACAAATCCCCAGATTTCTCTGAAGTGCTGACTGCGAAGACATGAAGTATCGCGGCCCTGTTGGACTACTCCCACCCGTCCTCTTCGTGATGTGCCTCCCAGCCTGGGCTGCGCTGGTCGGGTGAAGGTAGGCAGCACCACGCGTGCTCATGGAGCCATGCTCCACCGCAGTCCCCCACCAAAGGGTAGGCGGTTTAGGCTGATGGTGAGCCTCTAGTGGATGCCCCTCCCACGTTATTGCCCCATACCCCGTGTAGCGGTGGACCCTGTTCAAAGGGTCGCCATCCTCCCTCGTTCCCCCCCCGTAGCTCAGGGGGAAAGAAAGGGGGGGGGAGTGTGTGTGTGGTGGTCTTAGTGTTTTGAGTACACGTTATGGCCTTAGTATTGTCCTTGACTTATACACCTGGTGTCAGAGCCGCGCTGTTTGCCTTTTATTGTCTAATGGCAGCCGCTGCGCGAGTCTCTTGCCCTTATTGGATGGGCATGCGAACAGGCGGCGGCGTGGATGGGCATGCTCGTCGCGCGCGTGGTAACGGTCCTCCTCCCTCGGTCTGTAAGTGTCCTCGCGGGCGATTTTCATCATTCTTGCTTACTGCGCATAGCTCTGACATCCCTATTCCTATTATGTCTTTCAGACAGTCGAATCCAGTGGCTTCTCCCGGCCCGGTGTAATAGCCAGTGGACCTAGTATAATTACTCCCACTTCCCTGCGGATCTTTGGGGCATCCAGGGTAGCTTATAGCGTCAATCCCTACTGGCCTATTAATCACCATATGGAGGCATCCCAGGATATTGTGAACGGGGTTCCCTCGGGACAAGCCCGGCTGTGTGTAGCTTGTGGAGTCTCACCTATCAGCGGTGACAATGCATGGGTCTGCGTCCCTTGTGCACAGCAGGTGCTAATGGTACTTCCCGCCCCTCCTGTGGCTGGGCCTGCACATCGCCTCACTTCACCTACCCCCCCAAGCCTGAGTCTAACCCCCAATACAAGCGGGGATTCTCATCCTGATGTGGCTACTAGACTGGCCAGTGTTGAAAAATTGCTTGCTAGTACTCTAGCGCGCAAGGCCACTGCAAAAAAGCGGCACATAATCCCTGACTCTGCTCCTTTCCCTACGGAGTCTGATGAGTTTTCGAATCTATATGGCCATGCCCCTTCGGACGAAGGGGAGCTGTTCTCTGACTCAGTCATCTGATGAGAAGTCTAAGGGTCATGACGATTCTGGTTCTGATCACTGGACCCTGGATGATACTGATAAACTCCTGCTTCAGATTTTTGAGGTTTTGTCCATCTCTCCCCCTGTTGCGGCTCCCAGGCAAAGGCGTGAGCTATTTCATACTGCTAAGGCTCGATTGGAATTTCCTGAGCAAACCCATTTCAATAACCTTGTGCGTAAGGAGTGGGAACATCCCAGTAGACTTCCCGGGATCCCTAAGAGTTTGGACAGGAAGTATCCATGTCCTGCTGATATGGTCAAGTGCTGGTCATCGCCCCCTGAGGTCGATGCTCCTATTATGCACTCCCCCGACACTACTACGCTGCGGGATTCTGAGGACCGGCGCATTGATCAATTGGCGTGCCATGCCTTTGCGTTTGGAGGGGCGGCGCTGCGCCCGGTCTGCGCTTTGGCCATTACTGCTGTGGCGCTCAGGGCTATGGTCAGGAATGCACTTGACGGCCCACACGAGTTGCCTACTGATACTATTAATGCACTGTCTAACTGTGATGTATTTGTGAACTTTATCCTGTCTGCATCGGATGATGTTATTAGGCTGTGTGCCAGATCTTCCGCCTTGGCGGTGGCTATACGCCGCGCGGTATGGCTGCGCCAGTGGGCGGCCGACAATGCTGCTAAGAAAGCCCTTACTGGGCTTCCATTTAAGGGGCTACGCCTGTTTGGGGACCGCCTAGACCTCTTTGCTAAAGGAGGTAAGTTACCACCGCGCAGGCGGCAGCCTCGCCCCTTTCGTAGCCAGGGCCCCCTTTCAGCCCCCTACAGAGGCGCTAAGCAGGGAAAAGGGGTGTCCTTCACGGGGGCTCGCGCAGACTCCTGGCATAGGAGCAGGGGCAATGTCCTGGCTCCTCCTGGGGGACCAAACCCAAAGCCCCTCCCAAGACCCCTCAGGCATGATGGGGCGCCCTCGCCCGCCAGGGTGCGGGGACGGCTACAGCACTTCGCGCACGTCTGGAGGCACCAAGTCTCAGACCGGTGGATTCAGGAGGTAGTTACCTCTGGCTACAAGATAGTTTGCTGTGCGGCCCCCCTCAAGATTCATCAGGTCCAGGATCCCCCAGGACCCGGTATCAGCTCAGGTCCTGATGCAGGCAGTGCAAGGACTTGATCTGGAAGTTATTTGCAAGGTTCCCTTGAGAGAATTGGGAGAGGGGTTCTACTCCAACCTTTTCACAGTACCCAAAAGAGATGGGTCAGTCAGGCCCATTCTGGATGTAAAGATTCTCAACAAATTTGTCAACAAGCGCTTTCGCATGGAAACTCTGCGCTCGGCCGTTGGCTCTCTGCGCCCAGGAGATTTTATGACGTCTGTGGACATCAAAGATGCTTACCTTCACATCCCTGTGTTCCCGGGACATCAAAGGTTTCTCAGATTCGCGTTGAAAGATCAACGTTACCAATTTGTGGCCCTACTGTTTGGCCTCACTTCAGCTCCCAGAGTGTTCACCAAGGTGCTGGCGGGGGTGATGTCTCTGATAAGGTCAGGGGGCATTTGAGTGCTGCCCTACCTGGACGACATCCTCATTTGCCTCATGGCCTCTACAGCAGGCGGAGCTGGGCACTCAGCGGGTGGTGTCCACCTTGGAGTCCTTCGGCTGGGTGATCAATCATCCAAAGTCCTCTCTGTCCCCTTCGTCGGTGACCCCATTCCTGGGGATGATTCTGGATACTATATTCCTTCCCCAACAGAAGGTGGAAGCTCTGACTGCGGTTCCTGCTCTCGTGCCCCCAGCTCTCCCTCAGGCAGGGAATGCAGTTGGTGGGCCTGATGGTGGTGAGCTTCGAGGCGGTGCCCTTTGCTCAGTTCCATTCGAGGCCTCTGCAGCTTCACCTCCTCTCAGTATGGGACAAGGACCCCGCGTCCTTGGACGGGGTTTGTGTGCTTCCCCCATTGGTCAGAAGGTCCCTCTCGTGGTGGCTAGACCACAAGAACTTGCTAAAGGGCAGGTCCTTTCTAGCCCCCTCCTGGGAGACGGTCACCACGGATGCCAGTCTGTCAGGTTGGGGGGGGGAATTCTGTAAGTCCCTGAGGTTCCAGGGGAGGTGGGGCCCATTTGCCCATCAACATTCTGGAAGTACGGGCAGTCAGGTTGGTTCTGGAGCAGTTGACCGATCACCTGCAGGGACTGTCTGTTCAGGTGCGCTCCGACAACAGGACGGCGGTTACCGACATCAACCATCAGGGAGGGACCCGGAGCAAGGGTGGCCTCCAGGAAGTGTCGCGGATTCTGACATGGGCGGAGGCCAATGTTCAATGCATTTCGGCTGTTTATATCCCGGGGGTAGAGAATCTTCTAGCAGACTCTCTGAGCAGGGGGACTTCCCGTCAGGGGGAGTGGTCCCTCTGCAACAGGGTATTCCAGTCCCTGTGTTACCGATGGGGCCTACCGGATGTGGATCTGTTTGCATCCCATCACAATCACAAGCTCCCGGCCTTTGTCTCCCTGTCTCAGGATCCTCTGGCCTTGGCCACGGACGCTCTGTCAATGTCATGGAAGAAATTTTGGCTCCTGTATGTCTTTCCCCCGTTCCCCCAGGGTTCTGTGCAAGATTGCCCTGGAAAGGGTGCTGGTGATTCTGGTGGCCCCAAGGTGGCCAAGAAGAGTGTGGTTCGCAGACGTGGTACAAATGGCAGTAGACAAGTACATCCTGCCAGAGGCGCCAGATCTGCTCACTCAGGGATCCTTACGCCATCCCAATTTACAAACTCTGGCTTTGACAGCCTGGCTGCTGAAACCTCCATCTTGATGGAGAAAGGCTTGTCTGCCTCAGTGGTGGATACCATGGTACAGGCTAGGAAGAAAACTTCTTCTGCCATCTATTATAGGGTATGGCGTTCCTACATAGACTGGTGTGAGTTTAGGTCTCTTCCCTGCAGGGAGTTCTTAATCCCTAGGATTCTGGAGTTTTTACAACATGGATTGGAGTTGGGTTTAAAACTCAGTACTCTGAAGGGTCAGGTTTCTGCCCTGTCTGTCTTCTTTCAGAAGTCTCTTGCTCAGCATCCCTTGGTTAAGACCTTCTTTCAGGGGGTCACTCACGTGCGTCCCCCACGTAAGCCTACGGTCCTGGTTTGGGACTTGAACCTGGTTTTGTCTGCCTTGCAGGGTGCTCCCTTTGAGCCTATTCAGGATGCTGCTCTAGCTGTACTTACCCTGAAAGTTGTTTTTCTGGTGGCTATCACTTCGGTCAGGCGTGTGTCTGAGCTGGCGGCTCTGTCTATTCAGCCCCCATACTACGAGAGACACCAGGACAAGGTGGTGTTCCGCTTTAAGCCAGATTTTCTGCCAAAGGTGGTGTCTGCTTTTCATTTGAATCAGGATATTGTTCTTCCTTCATTGTGTCCTAATCCTAGCAACGCTAAGGAAAGGGTTCTGCATTCTTTGGATGTGGTCAGGTGTCTGAAGTATTACCTGGTAGTCACTGCGGCCTTCAGGAAGACTGATGCTCTATTTGTGGTCCCTTCTGGTCCTAGAAAGGGTTTGGCTCCGGCCAAGTCTACTATTAGCAAATGGATTCGTCAGGCTGTGATTCAGGCCTACTCTGCTAAGGGGAAGAGTCCCCCCTTCCATCTTACTGCTCATTCTACTCGTGCTATTGGTGCCTCTTGGGCCTTCCAGCACCAGGCTTCTGTTGAACAAGTTTGCAAGGCCGCTACTTGGTTTTCTGTTCATACCTTTTCGAAGTTTTACAAGGTTGATGTTAGGGCCTCAGCTGATGCTGTTTTTGGCCGCAAGGTTTTGCAGGCGGCAGTGGTTTAAACTGCCTGATGTCACCTTTTGTTGGGGAATCCCACCCTATTTTATGGACACTGCTATTGGATGTCCCAAGTGTAAGTATTATATCTGGAGCAGGACGTACTGTATACTAAGAATAATACAATTCTGTGAAATACTCACCTGTAGAATTGATATTTGTATACAGTACGTCCTGCTCCACCCCACCCTGGTTTTTGCATTATTCTGGATCCCCTGTATGGTGATTGTTATCATTACCAGTTGTTCTGGGTGGTTAATTCTCCCGGCTTCCTGTTCACTGCTTTTCAATGCTGGGGATTTGTGGGAGGTCCCTGGGTATTTGAAGGGCCGGGAGGAGCCTGTTTTTGCATGTCTCTGCAGTGCAGCGCCATCTGGCGGAGGATAACCCAAGTGTAAGTATTATATCTGGAGCACGACGTACTGTATAAAAATATCAATTCTACAGGTGAGTATTTCACAGAATTGTATTTTTAGTCGCAAAGCTCTGCAGGCGGCAGTGGTTTAAACTGCCTGCTGTTTCTTTTTGGGGATCCCACCCTACCTTACGGACACTTCTACTGGATGCTCCATGGGTAAGGAATATTCTGGAACAGGACGTGCTGTATACTTAGAATAATACAATTCTGTGATTACTCACCTGTAGAATGGGTAGTATACGTATACAGCACGTCCTGTTCGTAAGCTCGCAAGGGCAGGGCACTCCTCCCTATTGTCTCCTGTGCGCACAACACTTGGTTTTAATCTGTGGCATCTAATTTTGTATTGTTCTCTGTAATATGTTTTACCCCTTCTGTAATCATACCATGTAAAGCGCTACGGAAGTTAATGGCGCTATATATATAATAACAACAACCTCACCCTTGTTATCATTATTCTTAGTTACCTCTGTATGGTTGTTCATTGTTGAATTCTGTTTTTTTTCTCCCGGCCTTTTGTTAACTGCTTCTCAATACTGGGGAATCTGTGGGAGGTCTCTGATTTATATAGGGCCGGGAAAGGCCACAAGCTGTTTTCTGCAGTCCAGCACCATCTCGTGGATGTATTACCCTTGGGTAAGGAATATTCTGGAACAGGACGTGCTGTATACGTATAATACCAATTCTACAGGTGAGTAATCACAGAATTGTATTTTCTTCTGTTTTTGATACCTTGCACATTGTTCCTCCCAGAATGGCTAAGAGGAAAAAGGGTGATTTGTTTCAGCCTGAAAGACAGCGGCAGGTTTTTCCAGAGTAGCCGCACTTTTCTAATCTAATACTTAAGGAATGGGAGAGGCCCAACAAGCTACCGTCGATTCCTAAGGGCCTGGATAGATGGTATCCTTTCCCTGCCGAGTTGATTAAGTTGTGGTCTCATCCTCCCGAGGTGGACCCTCCAGTTTCAGGTCTGTCCAACACCATGGCTACGAAGTCACCTGACAATGCTTCTTTACGTGATCCTGAAGACAAAAGCATGGATCTGTTGGCTTGCCATGCTTTTACCTTTGTTGGTTCTTTCTAACGACCTGCGTGTGCCATGGCAATTGTTTCCCTAGCCATGAGGAGAAAGGTTAAACACCTTGTGGCTAAGGCTAAATCTCGCAAGTGGGCGGAGGAGTTTAAGGAGCTCAGGGCCTGTTTTGGATTTCATCGGCTTTGTTGTTACTGCCATGGATGATGTGGTCAGGCTCGGTGCCAGAATTTCGGCCTTGCTTGTAGCATTACGCCGCTCGCTGTGGTTGAAGCAGTGGTCGGCTGTCAAGACGTCCCTCACAAGTTTGCCCTTTGTGGGGGGTCAGCAGTTCGGGGAGCGACTGGACCTTTTGGTAAAGGATTGTAAGCTCCCTCAGAGAAGAAAGCCTACTTGGCCCTTTCGGCACTCCTCTTCTTACCGGCCATTTCGAGGAGGAAGAGGTTCTTCATTTTCCAGTGCCCGCAGTGATACCTGGGGCAGAGGTAGGTCCCGCAGCCGGCCCAACCCTGCCTGGGGAGCTAAGCCCAAACCCCCAGCAAAGCCTACTCAGGCATGAGGGGGCGCCCTCACCCATACGGGTAGGGGAACGGCTTCTGCTGTTTGCTCTAATCTGGAGACGTGTGGTCAGGTTACAAGATAGAGCTGGCAGCCAGACCACCCACAGAATTTCTGTGTTCAAGGACATCCCGGAATCCGCTAAAAGCAGAGGCTTTGAGAGCAGCTGTTCGGCACCTTCTGTGGATAGGGGTGATTTGCCATGTGCCCCGGCAGGAGCAGGGTCGGGGATTCTACTCCAACCTGTTCACATTCCCCAAGAAGGACGGATCGCTGCAGCCGATCTTGGACCTAAACTGTCTCAACAAATTTATAAAGGTCAGACATTTCTGCATGGAGACATTGCGGTCGGCTTGTCAACAGCCATCGATGCGTCTAGGGATGAGATTGGTGGGCCTAATGGTGGCTTGCTTCGAGGCAGTGCCCTTTGCCCATTTCCACATGAGACCTCTACAGCTGAACCTACTAACAAGCTGGGATAGGTCGCCGGAATCCCTGGAACAAGGATTTTTGCTGCCCCCCCCCCCCCCCCCCGGCCAGGCAATCCCTCTTGTGATGGTTGGATTCTCGGAACCTGCTGGTAGGCAAGTCCTTTCGGACTCCCCAATGGGAGATAGTCACCACGGATGCCAGTCTTACAGGCTGGGGAAGCATTTGGCAGACCCAGAAAATCCAGGGTCAGTGGGGTCCTGCTACGTCTGAATCCCTATTTAAGAGGCCATGCAGTTCAGGTCCGCTCGGACAATCAGACAGCTGTAGCCTACATAAACCACCAGGGCGGTACTTGGAGCAAAAGATCCCTCAAGGAGGTAAGCCGAATTCTGACTTGGGCAGAGGAGAATGTTCCCTGCATCTCGGCGGTTTACATCTCGGGGGTGGTGAACCAGGAGGCAGACTTCCTGAGCAGGAGCTCCTTGCGCCTGGAGGAATGGACCCTCAGCAGGAAGACCTATCAAGCTCTGTGCCTCTGCTGGGGTCAACCGGACGTGGATCTCTTTTGCGTCCAGACACAATCACAAGCTTCCAAGGTGCGTGTCTCTCTCAAGAGACCCTCTGGCGATAGCAACAGACGCTCTGGCGATTCCTTGGACGGAGTTCAACCTTCTGTATGCATTCCCTCCGTTTGCACTCCTGGACCGAGTGCTATGCAAGATAGTCCAGGAGGGGGTTCCAGCCATCCTAGTGGCTCTTCGTTGGCCAAGGAGGAGTTGGTTTGCGGACATAGTAAAGATGTCAATAGATCACTACATCATGCCCGAAGATCCAGAGCTTCTCACACAGGGGTCGCTACGGCACCCAAATTTACGGACTCTGGCTTTGACGACCTGGCTATTGAAAACTCCATCCTGACGGAGAAGGGCTTATCAGCCACGGTTATTCACACAATCATTTAGGCACAGAAGAGGTCTTCTTCCATTATATACTACAGAGTTTGGCGGGCCTATATCGCTTGGTACGAGGCCAGGAGCCTTCCTTGTCGGAAATATTCTGTTTCTAGAGTCCTTGAGTTTCTACAAAATGGTCTAGACTTGGGCCTCCAGCTGAGCACCCTCAAGGGTCAGGTCTCGGCCTTATCCATTATTCTTAGTATACAGTACGTCCTGCTCCAAATGTAATTGCACTGCAGAGACATGCAAAACAGGCTCCTCCCGGCCCCTCAAATACCCGGGGACCTCCCACAAATCCCCAGATTTCTCTGCAGTGCTTACTGCGAAGACATGAATTTATCATTCTCTCGCAGGTGAGCGGGGCTATTAGCCTGCGGCCCTGTTGGACTATTCCACCCATTCCTCATGTGATGTGCCTCCCAGCCTGGGCTGCGCTGGTCGGGTGAAGGTAGGCAGCACCATGTGTGCTTAAGGAGCGCTGCTCCACCGCAATCCCCCACCAAAGGGTAGGCGGTATAGGCTGATGGTGAGCCTTTATGGGATGCCCCTCCCGCATTATCGGCCCATGCCCCGTGTAGCGGTGGGTCCTGTACAGAGGGCCGCTGTCCTCCCTCATTCTCCCTGTAGCCTTCGGGGGGAAAGAAGAGGGGGGGGGGTGTGGGTGAGTGTGTATTGTGATTTGTGCATACGGTGTATTGTCTGTTTTTGACTAGTATATGTGGTGTCGGCCGCCGCGCTGACTTGTTCTTTTTACTATTTGCAAAATGCCGCCGGCGCGCGCGTCTTTTCCTTCATTTGGATGTTCCGCGCCAGGCGGCGTTACCTCAGACGCTTCTGCATTCTCATTGGCTGCTTGTCTGTGGGCTTCACGCTCTTCGGGGGGCGGGGCCTGGCTTGGCGCGTTCTGCGTCACGGCTTGCTCTGGCCCGTCCTTCGAGGTACTCCCGCCGCCATTTTGTCTGGTCATGCGCACGTGTGTGACGGTTCTACTTACCGCGGTCCGTAAGTACCCTCGCGGGCGGCTTTATGCTCATTTTTATTGTGTATGGCTCTGACTCCTTCTTTTCATTGTGTCTTTCAGATGGGTGAATCCATTGGCTTCTCCCGGCCCGGTGTTAATTGATAGTTGGGCCTAATATAATTACGCCCACTTCCCTAGCGGGTTATTGGGGCATCCAGGGTCGCTTTATAGCGTCCTGACGATGGTGGCTCTGACCCCTGGGCCCCGGATGATACTGACAGACTGCTGGAACAGATTTTTGAGGTTCTGTCCATCTTTCCCCCCCCCCCCCCCCTGTTCCTGAGAAAGCTCATTTCAATAATCTTGTGCTTAAGGAGTGGGAACGTCCCAGTAGACTTCCCGGCGTACCTAAGAGTTAGGACAGAAAGTATCCCTTTCCTGCTGATATGGTCAAGTGCTGGTCATCCCCTCCCGAGGTGGATGCTCCTATTCTAGGGCTGTCTAACACCTCTGTTATGCACTCCCCTGACTCTACTACTCTGCGGGATGCTGAGGACCGGCACATTGACCAATTGGCGTCCCATGCCTTTGCATTTGTGGGGACGGCGCTGCGCCCGTTCTGCGCCTCGGCCATTACATCTGTGGCGCTCAGGTCCCTGATCAGAAGTGTACTTGATGGTGCTCCTGATGATTTGCTACCTGAGGTATTTAATGCACTGTCTAACTGTGATGTGTTTGTAAATTTTATCCTATCTGCCTTGGATGATGCCATTAGGATGTGTGCTAGAACTTCTGCCTTGGTGGTGGCTATACGCCACTCGGTTTGGCTGCGCCAGTGGGCTGCTGACAATGCTGCAAAGAAGGCCCTCACTGGACTTCCATTTAAGGGGTTACGCCTGGGGACCGCCTAGACCCTTTTGCATTTACCCCAGCGCAGGTGGCAGTCTTTGGGGCCAGGGCTCCTTTTCACCCCCCTACCGTGGTGCTAAACAAGGAAAAGGGGTGTCCTTTGCGGGGGCTTGTGGAGATTCCTGGCATAGGAGCAGAGGACGGGGTCGTCCTGGCTCCTCCTGGGGGTCTAAGCCCAAATCCTCTCCCAAGCCCCCTCAGGCATGATGGGGCGCCCTCGCCCATGCGGGTGGGGGGACAGCTACAGCACTTTGCACACGTCTGGAGGCATCACGTCCCAGACCGGTGGATTTAGGAGGTAGTGTCCTCCGGTTACAAGAGAGTTTGCTGTTCGCCCCCCCCCAAGATTCATCAGGTCCTGGATCCCTCAGGACCCTGTCTCAGTTTGGGTATTGGTGCAGACCGTGCAAGGCCTTCTGGGTCTGGGGGTCATCTGCAGGGTCCCTTTAAGAGAAAAAGGCAAGGAGTTCTATTCCAACCTCTTCACAGTTCCCAAAAAAAGATGGGTCAGTCAGGCCCATTCTGGATTTAAAGATCCTCAACAAATTTGTCAGGAACAGGCGTTTTCGCATGGAAACTCTGCGCTCGGCCATCAGCTCCCTGCGCCCAGGGGACTTCATGACGTCTGTGGACATCAAAGACACTAACCTTCACATCCCTGTGTTTTCAGGACAGCAAAGGTTTCTCAGATTCAAGTTGGAAGATCAACATTACCAATTTGTGGCCTTGCCATTTGGTCTCACTTCAGCTCCCAGAGTGTTCACCAAGGTGCTGGCTGGGGTGATGTCTCTGATCAGGTCGAGGGGCATCCGCGTGCTGCCCTACCTGGACGACATACTCATCACCTCCCAGTCTCTACAGCAGGCAGAGTTGGACACTCAGCTAGTGGTGTCCACCCTGGAGTCCTTCGGCTGGGACATCAATCACCCCAAGTCCTCTCTGTCCCCTTCTTCTGTGACCCTGTTCCTGGGAATGATTCTGGATACGGTTCAGTCAAGGATTTTCCTTCCTCCAACAGAAGGTGGAAGCTCTAATTGCGCAGGTGAGGTTCCTGCTGTCGTGTCACCATCCCTCCTTCAGGCAGGAAATACAGTTGGTGGGCCTGATGGTGGCGTGCTTCGAGGCGGTGCCTTTTGCTCAGTTCCACTTGAGGCCTCTACAACTTCACCTTCTGTCAGTTTGGGACAAGGACCCAACGTCCCTGGATGGGGTCTGTGTGCTCTCCCCCCTGGTCAGGCGGTCCCTTTCGTGGTGGCTGGACTCCAGGAACTTGCTGGGGGGCAGATCCTTTCTGGCCCCCTCCTGGGAGACGGTCACCACGGATGCTAGTCTGTCGGGATGGGGGGGGATTCTGGAAGTCCCTGTGGTTCCAGGGGAGGTGGGGCCCTCAGGAGGCCCACATACCTATCAACATTTTGGAACTACGGGAGATCAGGTTGGTACTGGATCAGTTGACCAATCACCTGCTGGGTCTGCCTGTGCAGGTGCGCTCAGACAACAGGATGGCGGTTGCCTACATCAACCATCAGGGAGGGACCCGGAGCAGGGGGGCCCTCCAGGAGGTGTCTCGGATTCTGACATGGGCAGAGGCCAATGTTCAATGCATTTCGGCTGTGTACATCCCGGGGGCAGAGAATCTCCTGGAAGACTCTGAGCAGGGGGACCTCTCGTCAGGGAGAGTGGTCCCTCTGCAACAGGGTTTTCCAGTCCCTGTGTCACCATTGGGGTCTACCAGATGTGGATCTGTTTGCATCCAGTCACAATCACAAGCTCCCGGCCTTTGTCTCCCTGTCTCAGTATCCTCTGGCCTTGACCACGGATGCTCTGTCCATGTCATGGCAGGAATTTCGGCTCCTGTATGTCTTTCCTCCATTCCCCCTGCTGGGCAGGGTTCTGCGCAAGATTGCTCTGGAAGGGGTGCCAGCGATTCTGGTGGCCAAGAAGAGTGTGGTTTGCAGACGTGGTACAGATGGCAGTAGACCAGTACGTTCTGCCAGGGGTGCCAGATCTGCTCACTCAGGGCTCCTTACGCCATCCCAATTTACAAACTCTGGCTTTGACGGCCTGGCTGCTGAAACCTCCATCTTGATGGAGAAAGGCATGTCCGCCTCGGTGGTTGATACCATGGTGAAGGCTAGGAAGAAAACTTCTTCTTCCATCTATTACAGGGTATGGCATACCTACATTGACTGGTGTGAGTCTAGGTCTTATCCCTGTCGGGTGTTTTCAGTCCTCAGGGTTTTGGAGTTCTTACAGCATGGGTTGGAGTTGGGACTCCAACTCAGTAATCTGAAGGGTCAGGTTTCTGCCCTGTCTGTTTTTTTTTCAGAAGTCTTTTGCTCAGCATTCTTTGATTAAGACCTTTTTCCAGGGGGTTACTCATGTGCGTCCCCCACGTAAACCTATGGTCCCTGTTTGGGATTTGAACTTGGTTTTGTCTGCCTTGCAGGGTGCTCCCTTTGAGCCTATACAGGATGCTGCTCTGGCTGTTCTTACCCTCAAGGTTGTCTTTCTGGTAGCCATTACTTCGGTCAGGCTTGTGTCTGAGTTGGCGGCTCTTTCTATTCAGCCCCCATATTATGAGAGACACCAGGACAAGGTGGTGTTCCGCTTTAAGCCGGACTTTCTGCCTAAGGTGGTGTCTGCTTTTCATTTGAATCAAGATATTGTTCTTCCTTCATTGTGCCCTAATCCTAGCAACGCTAAGGAGAGGGTTTTGCATTCCTTGGATGTGGTCAGGTGTCTGAAGTATTACCTGGTGGTCAATGCGTCCTTCAGGAAAACTGATGCTCTTTTTGTGGTCCCTTCTGGGCCTAGGAAGGGTTTGGCTCCTGCCAAGTCTACTATTAGCAAATGGATCCGTCAGGCCGTGATTCAGGCCTATTCTGCTAAGGGGAAGAGTCCTCCCTTCCGCCTTACTGCTCATTCTTGTGCTATTGGTGCCTCCTTGGGCCTTCCAGCACCAGGCTTCTGTTGAACAAGTTTGCAAGGCCGCTACTTGGTCTTCTGTTCATACCTTTTCAAAATTTTACAAGGTTGATGTTAGGGCCTCAGCTGATGCTGTCTTTGGCTGCAAGGTTTTGCAGGCGGCAGTGGTTTAAACTGTCTGCAGTTTTTTGTTGGGGATCCCACCCTACTGTTTGGACACTGCTATTGGATGTCCCACTTGTAAGTATTATTTGGAGCAGGACGTACTGTATACTAAGAATAATACAATTCTGTGAAATACTCACCTGTAGAATTGATATTATATGTATACAGTACGTCCTGCTCCACCCACCCTTGGTTTTGCATTATTCTGGATCCCCTGTATGGTGATTATTATTATAGTTACCAGTTTGGGCGGTTAGATTTCTCCCGGCTTCTCGTTCACTGCTTTTCAATGCTGGGGATTTGTGGGAGGTCCCTGGGTATTTGAGGGGCCGGGAGGAGCCTGTTTTGCATGTCTGCAGTGCAGAGCCATCTGGCGGAGGATAACCCACTTGTAAGTATTACATTTGGAGCAGGACGTACTGTATACTTATAATATCAATTCTACAGGTGAGTATTTCACAGAATTGTATTTTTTTTCCAGAGGTCCATTGCCAATCATAGATTGATCAAGACTTTTTTTCCAGGGGGCCACCCATGTCTGTCCACCGCTTAAATCAGTCTTACTGGTGTGGGACCTAAATCTGGTGTTATCTGCTCTCCAGAGTGCCCCCTTCGAGCCATTGAATGACGCTACATTGACTAGGCTGACACTCAGTGTTTTTTCTGGTGGCGATCACCTCGGTGCGTTGCGTATCGGAGCTGGCCACGCTATGTATGAAACCACCCTATTTTGAGATGCACAGAAATAAGGTGGATTTTTTACCTAAGGTCGTTTCTCCTTTTCACCTTAATGAGGAAGTTGTCTTACCTTCCTTGTGTCCGGCACTGGCTAATCCCAAAGAATGGACTCTCCATGCTTTGGATGTGGTCAGAGCCATAAGGTATTACCTGGCTGCGACTGCATCTTTCAGGTAATTGGATTTGCTTTTTGTCTTAACAGAGGGTTCTAGGAAGGGATTGCCACCAGCCAAGTCCACACTCAGTAAGTGGTTAAGACAGGCGGTGGTACAAGCCTATTCTGCCAGGGGGAGGGAACCTTCATAGCTCATTCTACTAGAGCCATTGGTGCTTCTTGGTCTTCTCAGCACCAGGCCTCGGAACAAGTTTGCAAGGCTGCTACTTGGTCTTCAGTTCATCGGCTGACGCTGTTTTTGGCCGAAAGGTGCTTCAGGCAGTAGTGAAATTAACTGCCTGCTGTTCCGCACTGGGGATCCCGCCCATATGGACACTGCTTTTGGATGTTCCAATCGTGATGACTTCTGGACAGGCTGGAATGGATTGGAAAGAAAAAGCCAATTCTGTGATACTCGCCTGTAGAATTGCTTTTATTTCCGATCCATTCCAGCCCGTCCACCCCGCCCTTGAGGTTTATTATGTCCTGCATGCCTGTTTATGGTGATTGACCATTATTGCTCATAGGACACTAGTTATACAAGTTTTAGATTTTACGTTTTTGGTTCGAGAGAGTACAAGTGGAGGCTACGTGAAGTAACATGGTCTCCTATTTTTTGGACCTCCCGGCCTGCCTCTTCTATTGAGTACTGCTTTTAAATTACTGGGGCCTGAGTTGAGAGGCAGCTGCCTTTGTAGGGGGCCGGGGGGGCACATCTCTGATCTTGCAGTCAGCGCCCCCTTGGGGGCGGAGCTACCCAATCGTGATGACTTCTGGACGGGCTGGAATGGATCGGAAATAAAAGCAATTCTACATGTGAGTATCACAGAATTGCCTTATTCCCAACATGTTTTTTTTTCTCATGATGGGTAGTTGGCATATTGCTGCCAAAAAAATTGGTAGGACCACTGTGCTGGCTAGATCAGGCCTGAATGAGCAAAGCTGGCCACAGGCCCTGTAACACTTGTAGCACTAGGACTGTAACTGCATTTTTTTCTCACTCAAAGAGGAACATCAGGGAAGATTAAAACTTCCCCCAAACCTCACCGATCTGCTACCCCCTCTCTAGTTTTACCTTCACTTTGCCAGGGCATCCATCTTCTGACCTCCCGATGGGCAGCACCATCTTGCATCCCATCAGGCACTGCGTGTGGGATGCAATGGAGCCGCCCAAAATCACACAAGACTTTGCAGAGCTGCGAGATCGCCATGGGATCTTGAAGAGCTTGACATGCTTGGCAGGGACGTATAAGCGGATTTCGGGGGTTGAGAATCGGGCCCTGAAGCAGCCAGATGTTGCTACAGCAGGCAGTGGTGACATCCAAAAGGTAAGTAGGGGCCAATAGGGGGGGATTGCCCCTTTTTATTTTAGGTCCAATGTTCTTCTGCTCATGGTGTTTGTATGTATGTGCACTGAAGTCTTCATCTGTACTCAGCTATGGGTCTCTGAAAGAAAATGGACTATGAAAAAATTGTCCCTCAAGGGTACTGAGCTGTAACCTATCCTTGAGAACCTTATGTAAAAATTCTAGAATACTGGAAATAGAAAAAACTTCTGCAGATATACTAGATAGTATACTGCAGATATGCCCATTGGCTTCACCACAGGTGACAGACTCCATCTGTAACCCTGGCTGATAGGCCTCTGTCTGATTCTCAAGTACTGGCTTTGATGGCCTGGCTGTTGAGACCAGAATCTTTGCAGAGTGCCAAAGAGGGGCCCTGTATAAGAACTGTACGGACGTGTATGCTTGTAATGCTAGGGTGCAGCCCTTAACGGTTTGAGGCAATTAAATGGCACAAATATTGCACCTTGTTTGTATAAATAACTTTAAAATAACTCACGTTGAAACTCCCAAGCTGCACCGCTCTGAAGATAGAGGGCCCTAAGCGACCTGAGAAGAAGTCTTCAGGGAGCTTTGACCAGAGAGACAGAAACTCCTGGAAAAGGCAAGGAGCAACACACAAGCGGTTAACTGTGTATAGCAGAGTGACTTTTGTGCCATTTCTGAGGTAATGGGCAAAGCTTGTGTGGTGCCATCAGTGCTGGCCCGAGATCTTACTGGAGCGGGAACCAGAGCGCCGCCTGTGATGTCCTGCTTGCCCGCCCACTCCTTCACAAGATGGCTGCCACATTGAAGTCCACAAAAGCAGGTCTCTCATTCCTAGAGCCCTAAATCAGACCCAGCAAGTACAAGAATTTGTGAAGCAATCAGAGAGAGAACATGGAATCGAGAGCACCTTTTGGGGAAGGTATTAAACAAAGAAGTGGAACAAGATATCCCTGCAAGCCAGTAAACAGGACAGCGTGACTCTGAGAAAATCTATTTGAGCCTAGGAGGATCGGGAGCAGTACACTGAAGACTGTTGGAAAGCTATCAAAAGTTGTATAGTCCCAGCCCCTAGTGAGACCATGGATGTAGAGTCTGTTTAACCCTTTAGCTGCCAGCCTACCTGGAGTTTTTTTAACCCTTTGTTGCCAGACCATTTTGCACTATTTTGCGCTCCCCATGTTCAAATGTGATTTTTGAAGGGATTTACAGGGATTCCCCAGGAAAATGATATATTGTTTTTTTCAGCATAGTCTGGACTTTAATATGATGTCTTGTTTGTCAATTTTTAGATGTATTCTCTATTTTTGGGTGAAATATGTGAAAAAATCAATTTTTTACAATTTGTAGTGTTTTTTCGTAATAAAAAATGTAAGTTTGTCAAAAGAATCTTATTGCGTGTGAAATCCCAATTTCTCCCGGTTACAGCAGTACCACATATGTATAGGTAGACACCCTTTCCTGCCCAAGAGACTCCCCCAAACTGAAACGGCGCTTTAGGGGATTTTCAGATAAAATACAACTATGCTATGACTATGCTATGCGCTATGCGCACCTTGCAGTTTTTCCAGAAAAACAACCTGTTACATTTGAAATACCCCCAGCAAACTATATATTCTTTGGAAGTACACACCTCAAGCTTTCTAGGTGTACCAGGCTTGTTGATGTGGCCACAGTTTTCTGGAAGTAATCCCTCAATGTAATCTTTGGTTGCAAAGAGTTTCCCTAAAAAAGGAGAATCAAAGCCACATTTTCCTAAAAAAAAAAAAAAACTATATACAAACAAGAAAAAACAAGTTTAATCTGAAAAAGCAACATCCCCCGAACAGAAAGATACCCAACTTGCATAGCTACTGTCAAGGGAAGAGTTGCCAAACACCCCAAAGTAAAGCATGTGCGTAACGGTAATTTTACTTGAAAATTTCAGCTCTGCAGACAAAGTGCGCACCTTGCGTTTTTTCAACCAAAACAACCCTTTACATTTGGAATATCCCCCATAAACCAGATATTCCCTGAAAGTACACATGTTAAGCTTTCTAAGCGTACCCAGCTTGTTGTAGTGGGCTCATCTTTCTGGAATTAATCCCTCAAAGAATTCTTTGGTTGCGCAGGGTTTCCCTAAAAAATGTATAAAAAAGCTGAATAAAAAACACCTTTTCCTAAAATATAAATATACAAACAAGAAAAAACAAGCTAAGTCTGAAAGCGCAAGGTCCCCCGAACAGAATACCTCGCATGCATAGCTACTTTTAACCCTTTTAATTGCCAGCCTACTTGAGATTTTGTCACCCTCTGTTGACAGGTCATTATTTCCCATTTTGCGCCATTTTTGCTGGAATTTTCTGTAAAATTATATATATATATATATTTTTTTTGCAGCAGAGTTTAGGCTTTAACATGAAATGTTTTGTTTGTAAATGTTGTTCTGTTTTTTACAATATTAATATAAAGTAAAAAAATATACATTTTTTTTTTAGAAAATTGCCTCCTTTATTTTAAATAAAAAATGTATTTTATTAAAGAAAACCATATTGCATGAGAGAGCCCCATTTCTACCGATTATAATGGTACCACATATTTATCCGTAGCCCCCTGTTCCTGCCCAGGAGACCCCCCAAACTGAAATAAGTACTTTAGAACATTTACAAATAAAATACAACTACCATCCACACTACAAAGGGTTAAATCGAGAAAAAAAAGAGTCCTGGGGGGGACCCCATTTTTGGGGGGGATTTTTAAGGGTTAACCCTTAAAAATCTGGAAAAAAATGACATGGGGTCCCCCTTACCCGAAGTAACCAGCCCGGGACCACCTATGCAGGGCTTGTAGAAACAGGCGCCAGCTTTTGTGGCCCCTGGCCCTGCAGGCTACAAGCCCGCATAGCCCATGGCCACGGGCTCTTCTGCCCCCCCCCCTGGGCTTTGGGGAGGCAGGTAATTGGGGGTGCTGGGGGGTTAATGGCAAGTCACCCGCTAGCCGCAGGTGACTTGCCAGCCCCCAGCCTTGTGAACTGGTATAGGGATCTCTTGGACCCCTTACCAGTTCACAAGTGGTTAAGTGGTAATGCTGGGTAAGGGGGGCCCCATTTCATTTTTTTTTTTGGACTTTTAAGGATTTTTAACCCTATGTCATTTTTTTTTTTTTAAATTAACCCCTTATGATTTGTCACCCAGCAGCTATAAAAGGCTTCCAGCTGCAGCAGGAGAGCAGAAGCCAGATTGATCAGTGTGGGACACAGGAATGGATGGGAGGCAAGTATAAAAAAAAAAAAAATTAAATATTTTTTCTCTTTGTCTCTGTTTTTTTTTACATTTAACCCTTTGTGAACTGGTAAGGGGTCCATGAGACCCCTTAATACTAGTTCACAAGGCTGGGGGCTGGCCTTGCCATTAACCCCGGCACCCCCAATTACCTGCCTCCCCAAAGTCCAGGGGGGGGCAGAAGAGCCCGGGCCCACATAGGGCCCCACCACTCTGTGCCTACAAGCCCCCATAACTGGCCCGGGCTGGTAATGCTGGGTAAGGGGGACCCCATTTATTTTAACCCTTAAAATTCCCCAAAAAATGGGGGACCCTATGTCACTTTTTTTAATTAACCCCTTATGTTTATAGTGTGGATAGTAGTAGTAGTTAATTTGTAAATGTTATAAAGTGCTATTTTCAGTTTGGGGGGTCTCCTGGGCAAGAATGGGGGGGCTACCGATACATATGTGGTACCGTTGTAATCGGAAGAAATGGGGCTTTCACATGCAATATGGTTTTCTCTAATAATAAAGTAAAGGTTTTATTTAAAATAAAGGAGACCATTTTCTAAAAAATAATTTTCAATTTTTTTTCTTTTTACGCAAAAATATTTAAAAAAACAGTAGAAAAATGACAAACGACATTTCATGTTAAAACCTAAACCCTGCTGCAAAAAATGTATCTATAATTTTCCTGGAAATTCCTCCAAAAATCACGGTTAAACATGGTGCAAAAAGGTGAAAAATTACCTGTCAACAGAGGGTGAAAAAATTTCAAGTAGACGGGCAATTAAGGGTTAATAGTACATATGCATGTGGGGTATTGTTCTGCTCAGGGGACCTTGCTCTTTCAGATTTAGCTTGTTTTTTCTTGTTTGCATATTGATTTTTTAAGAAAATGTGTTTTTTATTCTGTTTTTTTATAATTTTTTTAAGGGAAACCTCGTGCAACCTAAGGATTCTTCAAGGGATTACTTCTAAAATGATGACCCCACTACAATAACCTGGGTACGCTTAGAAAGCTTAACATATGTTCTTTCAGGGAACATATGGTTTCTGGGGGGTATTCCAAATGTAAAGGGTTGTATATTCTAAGCATACAGCACGTCCTGCTCCAGATATAGTCATAACATGTGGGTAATCCTCAGGCGCCGTGCACTGCAGACACGCAGAAAACAAGCTCCTCCCGGCCCTACATATACCGAAGGACCTCCCACAAATCCCCAGATTTCTCTGCAGTGCTGGAACTGCGAAGACATGAAGTATCACGCTCTCGCAGGCGAGTGGGGATTTACAGCCCGAGGCCCTGCGGGACTATTTCCACCCGTCCTCTTTGTAGAAGAATATGCCTCCCAGCCTGGGCTGCGTTGGTTGGGTGAAGGTAGGCAGCACCTTGTGTGCTTAACGGAGCCATGCTCCACCGCAATCCCCCACCATAGGGTAGGCGGTTTAGGCTGATGGTGAGCCTCTAGTGGATGCCCCTCCTGCATTATTGCCCCGTACCCCGGGTAGTGCTGGACCCTGTGTAAAGGGTAGCCATCCTCCCTCATTTCCCCATCTAGTTAGGGGGAAAAGAAAGGGGGGGTATGTGTGTGGCGGTCCCAGTGTACCAGTATGTCATGCTTATGGCCTTATTTCTGCCCTTCATTAATATTGAAATGTCAGAGCCGCGCTGCTTGTTCGTTATTAGGTTTTCGGCTGCCTCCGTACGTCTTATACACAGTTTGCTGCGTTGTCTAGATGCTGTGGCGCCTTTTCCTTACTAGATGTAACGGTTTTCCTATGAATCCTTAAGCGTGTGATTGTATCCTTGCTTTGCCGTTACCTCAGAGCTTCACGCTCTTCGGAGTGGGTGGGGACTTGAATTGGCGCGCTCCGCATCACGGCCGAGCATCGAGCCCGCCCTCGAGGTTCGCTGGGCGCCATTTTGCTGATCTTCACACGCGGTGGCGGTTCCCCTCCTCCCTTGGTCTGTAAGTGCCCTCGCGGGTGACTCCTTTCATATGTTTTTCCAGCTGCGCATGGCTCTGACACCCATTCTTCTCCTTATGTCTTTCAGACGCTAAGATTCCGGTGGCATCCCCCGGCCTGATATATATCTTAAACGGGTTCACATTTAAATTCTCCCACATTCCTAGCGGGTCTTGGGGCATCCAGGGTTGCTTACAGCATAAATCCCTGCTGGCATATTGCTTTGATAATCACCATATGGAGGCATCTCAGAATTATGTGTCCGGGGTCCCGCGGGGACAAGACCGGCTGTGTACTGCGTGGGGACCACCCCATGCTGATGCTGACAGAGCACGGGTCTGCGGACCGTGTGCTGAACTAGCACTGGCCCTGCAATCAGGTTTACCAGTGGCTGCATCTTGCTTCAATACACCTGTCTCCCCGTGTTTAAATCTCACTCCTGATGAGTCGCACTCGAGCGGGGATGACCAGCAGGTGGTGCCGGGCAGGCTACCTACGGCTGAGCAGGTGATGCCTGGTTTGGCGGAGCGTTTGGGCGCTGGAAAGAAGCAGTCCCTGACGCTTCCTGGTTCTATGTTTCCCACTGAAACTGAAGAGTCTGCTGCTATACAGGTCCTTGATCCCTCTGATGAAGTTGAACTGTTCTCAGGATCCAGTTCCTCAGACGAGATACCTTGGAGCCGTGATAATTCTGGCCCTGGTTCTTGGGGCCTGTGTGACACTGATGAATTACTTATAAAGATCTTTTAAGTACTATCCATCTCTCCTCTGGGAGAGTCTCCCAAGCCCAAGAGGGAGAGTTTCCACGCGGCGACGCCGCGCTTGGAATTTCTGGAGCAGGATCATTCCAGGCTCTTATATCTAAGGAATGGGAATCACCTTGTGAACTCTCAGGAGTTCCGGGGGTCTGGGATTGGAAGTACCCTTTTCCCCCTGATGTGGTTGGCTGCTAGTCAGTCCCTCCCGAGGTGGATGCACCTATTATTGGGGTTGCTAACCCTCCCTTCATGACAGCCTCTACTCATCGTACCCTTCGGGATGCTGAGAACCGGTGCATTGACAGACTGGCTTCCCACGCATTTTCGTGGGCAGGGACGGCTCTGCGCCCGGTCTGTGCCGTGGCCGCCAGGACCCTTCTTAGGAAGATACTTGACCACCAGCCGGAGGATCTCCCTTGGGAGGTCTGATCGTGATGTTTTTGCGAGTTTACTCTCTCAGCGATGGATGACACTGTTAAAATGTGCGCTAGAACCTCGGTTCTTGTGGTAGCTATTCGCCGCCTGTTTGGCTGCGACAGTGGGGGCTGACAATGATACTAAAAGGGCTCTTACTGGCCTTCCTTTTAGAGGATGACGCTTATTTGGGGCCCGGTTGGACCTTTTTGGAAAAAAGGGGTAAGGCACCCTCGAGCAGAAGGCCGTCTCGGCCTCCCAGGGGCAAGGACACCCCTCCCCCTCCCTACGTTGGTGTCAAGTGCGAACCAGAGGTGTGCTTCCAATTTTTGGAGTAGAGACCCGCCCCAGGGGGGGCAGGCAATGCCCTGGGACCTCCGGCAGGGCGAAGTCCAAATCTGCCGAAACCGCGCAAGCATGAAGGGACGCCCTCGCCTTGTTGGGCGAGGGGACTGCCACAGCACCGGGCTCCTATCGCAGGGCGCCATGCTTCTTTCTGGTTGTTACAGGAGGTAGTCCCCCCGGATGCAGAATGGAGTCTGCTGGGTGGTCCTTTTTCTAAGGTTGTCAGGGTTCTTCTAGTCCCTGTTTTCCCTTTGGGAATTGAGGCAGGCCGAGTTTGGCGTGTAGGGTCTGGGCTCTCTTACAGGTTGGCCCTTGACCTGTGATTGCATCCACATTACCTTTCCCCTCCGGGATGAAACAGTCTGGCCCGGGTTGGCATTCTGGGCCTAGCATTTATACCTTCACAGGCAGTTCCTACATGGTATCTACCTGTTGGGCCGCAGGCGCTCTTGTCCAGTGGACCTCTTGATGCATGTGAGGGTTTATAATCCCTTTTAGTCCCCGGTGCCTTCAGGACACCTAGGCCACTCCCAGCCAGTGTTGAAGGTCCAACTCTGTGCATTGGGGTATTGTTCTCCTGCTCCCAGACGACTCACTAAGGCGAGTATGGGAGTGGTGTCTTGGACGTGCCCGTGTGGCGTCCCCGCTAGGTTCTACTTTATGGTCCTTCTTTGCTTCCTATTTTTGCATCAGGCCGTGTTGGCTATTGACTTGTGGCTCCTTTGGGAGTCCTGTGGATTGGTGCTCAGGCACATTACTTACTTAGTGTCCCCCGTTTCGGTATCCCCCTACGGGTGGCATTTAGATTGGTTCATGTTAGAACCTCCCTTCTGCTATATGTGGACTTATTATGGAAAGGGTCTTGCCCTCTTTGATGTCACACTACCTTCACCTTGCAGCTGGTGGGCCTGTTGCTGGCTGCCCAGATGCTGTCCATTATTCTCAGAAGCCCTTGGGCCCTGAGTCACCTTAGGTTACTTATCCTGGACAGGGTTCCAGCACCCCTGGAACTAGGTTCAGTACGCTCCCCCTTGTTACGGGGGTTCCTTTTGAGGTTGTAAATTCAAGGAAGATGTCTGGGACCATTCCTTCCTTCTCGCTTCTCCCTGTAGATGGTCATCATGGGTACCATGTCTTGCAGGTTGACTGGGGGGTCTTATTTCTTCTGATATCCCCCGTGGTTCCTAAGGGGGGCCCCTTAGGGGATCCATCTTCATATGGTTTTCGGTTGACACATTGAGCCTTTGGTGGGCTCTAATTTGTTGGACTACTCTTCAGGGCTTGTCCTTTTTGGGGACTCTCGGTCAGTCTGAGGACAGTGGCTCGTCCCTTTTTTATCTGTGAAAGTCTCGGAACAGGTTGAACCTTCATGAAGATTCTGATCTAAGTGGGGGTTTACATTCCTTGCACTTCATTGGTATTAGCTTGCTGGCTGCCCTAACGTGGCAGGAGGTTCTATACTAGTGTCTCACTGAGTCCCTACTGGTGTGGCCCTGTGGGGCCCTTTGCTATTACAGGGACTCTGGGTTATTGTCCCAGAACTCTCTGGCCTTGGTCATGAGGGCCTAGTATTGCTTCTGTCAGGACATTATATTCTATACTGTATGTCTTAACTTCTTCCACCCTGCTAGGCGGGGTTCTGCATGAGGTTGATGTAGACAGGGAGAACCGTTATGCTGGGGGCCCTGGGTGGCCCAGCGGGGCGTGGCGTGGTTCGCAGATTCTCTGCTGAAGACAGTCATACTGTATGCCCTATCAAGAAGGGCTGTTCTGCCTATTCAGGCTCCTTACTACGTCGCCCCTACCTACAGGCCTTTTAGGCGATTGGTCGGTTTGCTTTTCACCCTATTGGAGATGGGTATCCCTGGGTGTCTTGTCTCTTTTGGAGGGCTAGGCCTAGCTCCCTCCTCTTCTTCTCCCTTTTCTACCGGCTATGTTGGAGTATGTTGTTCTAGTCTGCTTGCTTGGACTAGCTCTCTCTCCTGTGGGATGTTCCCTATCCCTGGGTCCTAGAATTATTATAGCACGGTTAAAGTTGGCTCCCCAACTCGGTGCTCTGAAGGTTTCAGGGCTCACCCTGTTCACCTACTGCAGAAGTCTAGTCAATCTTCTGTGTTGCACATTCCTCAGGGGTTGCTCAGGTGCATTCCCCAGGGAATTCTATGCTCCCTTTTGGGGGGGTTACTTATCCGGATGCCCTGCTAAGGGTTCCCTTGGGTCTTATTCAGGTTCTTGTCTGAACTGTTCCTTCCCTCATATCGCTCTTCTGGGGCGGTTGCTTCAGTCAGAAGTGTGCCATAAAGGATGGCTCTGTTAGCGGTCCTAGTCATTATATAATATATATATATATTTATATATCTGTGCACCATGAGGTGAGGGTGTTCCGCCTTACGCCGAATTGGGTCCAGGCGGTGTTTTTATTCTCCTTTAGTCCAGACCCTCCGGTCTCTGGGCTGTTGTCTTGATTACTCTGAGCAAAAGGGATCTGTATCCCTCATCAGGTGTTGGAGATTCCTGGTCTTTCTCTTGTCCCTGGTAGGGATTATGTCCCTTGGGGCTTATAGGTTTTTCCATCCTTATGTACCGGATCTGATTGCTACCACGGGTGTAGGTGCCCTTTGGCTTGGTCCTGCTCGGTTGGTTTTGTCCTTCTGAGCCTAAAGTAAACGTTTCGGCTCTTGCTGAGCCTTGTTAGCGTTGTTTTTTCAGTATTCCTGCTGGTCTCGCCTGAGACCTGGGTTCATATTCCCCGATGGGGAGAGTTCTAAGGTTGCCATGGCTACCCTTTTTTTCCAGTAGCACGGTTAGGCTGTTACTCTGGCCTACTCGTTTAGGGGAAGATTCTTCTTCTCTCTTGTTTTTTTGCTCTCTTACTACTTGTGCTTGGCTTGGGCCTTTCAGCACTAGGTTCTGTTGAGCAAGCTGGCTAGTCCGCTGCTTGTGTTCAGTTCTTCCTTTACAAGAACTCAAAGGCTGAGGTTAGAGCATTGCTCTCGTTGCTCTTGGTAGCATGGTTGAGGGTGACAGCGCTTTACTGTTGGCTGTGCCTTTTTCACGGGGATCCCACCCTACTTTATGGACACTACTATTGGATGTCCCACATGTTATGACTATATCTGGAGCAGGACGTGCTGTATGCTTAGAATAATACAATTCTGTGAGATACTCACCTGTAGAATTGATATTATACGCATACAGCACGTCCTGCTCCACCCCACCCTTGTTTCACCTTGTTCTGGATCCCCTGTATGGTGATTGTTATGATTGATATTATTGCCATTTTCTGGGTGGTTGGTTCTCCCGGCTTCTCTTCTCACTGCTTTTCAATGCTGGGGATTTGTGGGAGGTCCTTCGGTATATGTAGGGCCGGGAGGAGCTTGTTTTCTGCATGTCTGCAGTGCACGGCAGCGGAGGATTACCCACATGTTATGACTATATCTGGAGCAGGACGTGCTGTATGCTTATAATATCAATTCTACAGGTATCTCACAGAATTGTATTTCTTAGTATACAGTAAGTCCTGCTCCAGATAGATTACTTACACTTGGGTTATCCTCCGCCAGATGGCGCTGCACTGCAGAGACATGCAAAACAGGCTCCTCCCGGCCCTCAAATACCCGGGGACCTCCCACAAATCCCCAGATTTCTCTGCAGTGCTGACTGCGAAGACATGAAGTATCACTCTCTCGCAGGTGAGCGGGGCTATTAGAGCCTGCAGCCCTATTGGACTATTCCCACCCGTCCTTTGTGATGATGTGCCTCCCAGCCTGGGCTGTGCTGGTCGGGTGAAGGTAGGCAGTACCATGCGTGCTTATGGAGCCATGCTCCACCGCAGTCCCTCACCAAAGGGTAGGCGGTATAGGCTGATGGTGAGCTTCTATGGGATGCCCCTCCCGCATTTTTGGCCTATGCCCCGTGTAGCGGTGGGCCCTGTACAAAGGGCCGCCATCCTGTGTGTGTGTGTTTGATGCCAGTGTATTGTGGTTACATGCATAAGGCCTTTGTAATGTCCTTGGACTTGTATATGGGGTGTCAGCCGTCGCGCTGATTTGTATTTTTACTTGTGTAACTGCCGCCACGCGCACTTTTTCCTCCATTGGATGTTCTGCGCTGGGGGGCGGCGTCGCCTCAGGCGCTGCGGCTTCATCATTGGCAAATCATCTATTCTGAGTGTGCCATACACTTCGATTTTCATGACATCATTGGCTGCTGTCTTAGAGCTTCGCGCTGTTCGGGGGGGCAGGGACCTGGCTTGGCGCGCTCCGCGTCACTCTGGCCCGCTCTTCGAGGTTCGTTTGGCGCCATTTTGATGTGTAGGCACGCACGCGCATGGGTACCGGTCCCCCCTTCCGCGGTCTGTAAGTGCCCTTGCGGGCAATTTTTATGCTTCTTGCTTACTGTGCATGGTTCAGACACCCCTTATTCTCATTATGTCTTTTAGACGGGTGAATCCAGTGGCTTCTCCCGGCCCTGTGTAATTGCCAGTTGGGCCCAGTATAATTACTCCCACTTCCCTGCGGGTCATTGGGGCATCCAGGGTAGCTTACAGCGTCAATCCCTACTGGCCTATTGTGCCTATTAATCACCATATGGAGGCATCCCAGCATAATGTGACCGGGGTTCCTTCGGGACAAGCCCGGCTGTGTGTAGCTTGTGGGGTCTCACCTATCAGCGGTGACAATGCACGGGTCTGTGTTACTTGCGCGCAGCAGGCGCTAATGGTACTTCCCGCCCCTCCGGTGGCTGGGCCTGCACCTCGCCTCACGTCACCTACTCCCCCAAGCCTGAGTCTAACCCCCAATACAAGCGGGGATTCTCATCCTGATGTGGCTGCTAGACTGGCCAGCGTTGAAAAATTGATTGCTAATACTTTAGCGCGTAAGACTAACGCTAAAAAGTGGCACTTAACCCCTGATGCCACTCTATTCTAAGCATACAGTACGTCCTGCTCCATCTATAATACTTACACGTGGGTAATCCTCCGCCAGATGGCGCTGTTCACTGCAGACATGCAAAAACAGGCTCCTCCCGGCCCTTCATATACCCAGGGACCTCCCACAAATCCCCAGATTTCTCTGCAGTGCTTACTGCGAAGACATGAAGTATCACTCTCTCGCAGGTGAGCGGGGCTATTACAGCCTGCGGCCCTGTGAGACTATTCCCACCCGTCCTCTTTGATAAGATGTGCCTCCCAGCCTGGGCTGCGCTGGTCGGGTGAAGGTAGGCAGCACCATGTGTGCTTAAGGAGCAACGCTCCACCGCAATCCCCCACCATAGGGTAGGCGGTCAAGGCTGATGGTGAGCCTTCAGGGGATGCCCCTCCCGCATCATTGCCCCACGCCCCATGTAGCGGTGGACCCTATGTTAACGGGTCGCCTTCCTCCCTCGTTCCCCCCTTAGTCAGGGGGAAAAGAAAGGGGGGAGTTGTGTCTATGGCGGCCTCAGTGTATTCTTACACGCTTATGGCTTGGCTGTGCTTCACTGGGAACGGGGATCAGAGCCGCGCTCTTACCTTACTGTTTACCGCAGCACCAGTAGTCTGCTTTCTGCTCGCACCGCACGTACGGCGGCGGCTCGGCGTCTCCTTCTTCCCTTCTTAGCCTTAGTGGCTCTTCATAGGTTGCGCTGGCTTGAGCGCCTGTCTTAATCAGTATCCTGTCACAGACCGGGATTCATTTCCCGATGGGGAGCCACAGGAGAGCCCGAGTACAGATCTCGGCTGTGCCTGTCATGGCTCCGAGCGCCATTTTCAATAGGCTTTTCTGCTTTTTTTACTTTCTACTTTCTGTACCATCATTGGCTGGATGCCTTACGAGCTTCGCGCTCGCTGGAGAGTGGCGTGGATTCGGCTTGGCGCGCTACGCGTCACGACCGGCTCAGGCCCGCCCTCCGAGGTTCTTTTGGCACCATTTTCTTCTCCTGCATGTGTGGTGAAGATCGTCCTCTCCTCTCTGTATGTAAGTGCCCTCGCGGGCGACTTTTCTTTACTTCTATCCCCATTGCGCATGGCTCTGACATCCTGTTCCCCCTTATGTCTTTCAGACCGCGGATTTCACAAGTGGCTTCTCCCGGCCCAGCGTAGCTCCTGGTCGTGACCATAAAAAATTACTCCCACTTGGGGCATCCAGGGTAGCTTACAGCGTCAATCCCTACTGGCATATTGTGCCGATTAAATCACCATATGGAGGCATCTCAGGATATTGTGAACGGGGTTCCTTCGGGACAAGCCCGGCTGTGTGTAGCTTGTGGGGTCTTACCTAGCAGCGGTGACAATGCACGGGTCGGTGTTCCTTGTGCACAGCAGGCGCTATTGGTGCTTCCCGTCTCCTCTGAGGCTGTGCCTGCACCCCGCCGCACTTCACCTACTCCCCCAAGCCTGCACCCCGCCGCACTTCACCTACTCCCCCAAGCCTGAGTCTAACCCCCAATACCAGTGGGGATTCTCATCTTGATCTGGCCACGAGGCTGGCTAGTGTTGAAAACTTGCTTGCTAGTTCCTTAGCTCGTAAAGCCACCGCCAAGAGGCGGCACTTGAACCCTGAATCGGCCCTCTTCCCTGTAGAACCTGATGATTTGTTGCATTCCTATGCCCGTATCCCCTCGGACGAAGGGGAACTGTTCTCTGACTCAGGGTCATATGACGATGAGTCTAGGGATCAGGAAGAGTCTGGCTCCGAGCATTGGTCCTCGGATGATATTGATAGACTGCTGGTTCAGATCTTTGAGGTTCTGTCCCTCTCTCCCCCTGCTGCGGCTCCCTGGCAAAGGGGTGATCTTTTTCATACTGCTAAAGCTCGCTTGGAATTTCCCAAGCAGACCCATTTCAATAGCCTTGTGCTTAAAGATTGGGAACATCCCAGCAGACTTCATGGGGTCCCTAAGAGCGTGGATAGGAAATATCCCTTCCCTGCTGACTTGGTTAAGTGCTGGTCATCGCCGCCTGAGGTCGATGCTCCTATTCTAAGGTTGTCCAACACCTCTATTATGCACTCCCCTGACACTACTACGCTACGGGACTCTGAGGACCGGCGTGTTAACCAACTGGCATGTCATGCCTTTGCATTTGGGGGAGCGACTCTGCGCCCGGTTTGCGCCTTAGCCATTACGGCAGTATCGCTCAGGGCTGTGTGATTCTGGTGGCCCCCAGGTGGCCAAGAACAGTGTGGTTCGCAGACGTGGTTCAAATGGCAGTAGATCAGTACGATCTGCCAAGTGTACCAGATCTGCTAACTCAAGGGTCATTACGCCATCCCAATTTACAAACTCTGGCTTTGACGGCCTAGCTGCTGAAACCTCCATCTTGATGGAGAAGGGGTTGTCTGCCTCTGTGGTGGCTACTATGGTGCAGGCCAGGAAGAAGACTTCTTCTGCTATTTATTATAGAGTATGGCGTTCCTACATTGACTGGTGTGGGTCCAGGTCTCTTCCCTGCCGGGAATTCTCCGTCCCTAGGGTCCTGGAGTTTTTACAGCATGGCTTGGACTTAGGTCTCAAACTTAGGGCAGAAACCTGACCCTTCAGAGTACTATCTATCTTCTTTCAGAAGACCTTTGCTCAACATCACCTGATTAAGACCTTCTTCCAGGGGGTCACTCACGTGCGTCCCCATCGAAAGCCTATGGTCCCTGTTTGGGATTTGAATTTGGTTTTGTCTGCCTTGCAGGGTGCTCCCTTTGAGCCTATTCAAGATGCTGCTCTGGTCGTTCTCACTCTCAGGGTTGTCTTCTTGGTGGCTCTTCTTGGTGGCTATTACTTCGGTTAGGCGTGTGTCAGAGCTGGCCGCTCTATCTATTCAGCCTCCATACTATGAGCGACACCAGGACAAGGTGGTGTTCCGCTTCAAACCGGATTTTCTGCCAAAAGTCTCGGCATTTCATTTGAACCAGGATATTGTTCTTCCTTCTCTGTGTCCCAATCCTCGCAACGACAAGGAGCGGGTTCTGCATTCCTTGGACGTAGTCAGGTGCTTGAAGTATTACTTGGTTGTCACTAAGGCCTTCAGGAAGACTGATGCTCTCTTCATTGTGCCTTCCGGGCCTAGGAAAGTTTTGGCTCCCGCCAAGTCTACCATCAGTAAATGGATTTGTCAGGCTGTGATTCAGGCCTATTCTACTAAGGGGAGGACTCCCCCTTTCCGTCTTACGGCTCATTCCACTCGTGCTATTGGTGCCTCTTGGGCTTTTCAGCAACAGGCCTCTGTTGAACAAGTTTGCAAGGCCGCTACTTGGTCTTCTGTTCACACCTTTTCAAAGTTTTACAAAGTTGATGTTCGGGCCTCAGCTGATGTTGCTTTTGGCCGTAAGGTTTTACAGGCGGTTGTAGTTTGAGCTACGTGCCGTTGCCTTTGTTGTTGGGGATCCCACCCTACTTTATGGACACTGCTATTGGATGTCCCACGTGTAAGTATTATAGATGGAGCAGGACGTACTGTATGCTTAGAATAATACAATTCTGTGAAATACTCAACCTGTAGAATTGATATTATACGCATACAGTACGTCCTGCTCCACCCCACCCTGGTTTCACCTTGTTCTGGATCCCCTGTATGGTGATTGTTATCATTGTTATTGTTACCAGTTTGGTGGTTAGTTTCTCCCGGCTTCTTATTCTCACTGCTTTTCAATGCTGGGGATTTGTGGGAGGTCCCTGGGTATATGAAGGGCCGGGAGGAGCCTGTTTTTGCATGTCTGCAGTGAACAGCGCCATCTGGCTGAGGATTACCCACGTGTAAGTATTATTCCCTACGGAGTCTGACAAGTTGTTGCATCTATATGGCTATACCCCCTCGGACGAAGGGGAGCTGTTCTCTGACTCAGGGTCATCTGACGAGAGGTGCAGGGGTCATGACGATTCTGGCTCTGATCCCTGGACCCCGGATGATACTGACAGGCTACTGGTTCAGATTTTTGAGGTTTTGTCCATCTCTCCCCCTGTTGCGGCTCCCAGGCAAAGGGGTGAGCTCTTTCATACTGCTAAGGCTCGATTGGAATTTCCTGAGCAAACCCATTTCAATAACCTCGTGCTTAAGGAGTGGGAACATCCCAGTAGACTTCCCAGGATACCTAAGAGTTTGGACAGAAAGTATCCTTTTCCTGCTGATATGGTCAAGTGCTGGTCATCGCCCCCCCCCCCCCCCCCGAGGTCGATGCTCCTATTCTTGGGCTGTCTAACACCTCTATTATGCACTCCCCTGACACTACTACGCTGCGGGTCTCTGAGGACCGGCGCATTGACCAATTGGCATGCCTTTGCATTTGTGGGGGCGGCGCTGCGCCCGGTTTGCGCCTTGGCCATTACTTCTGTGGCGCTCAGGGCCCTGGTCAGAAATGCACTCGAGGGCCCAGACGAATTGCCACCTGATACGGTTAATGCACTGTCTAACTGTGATGTGTTTGTAAACTTTATCCTGTCTGCATCGGATGATGCCATTAGGATGTGTGCCAGATCGTCTGCCTTGGCGGTGGCTATACGCCGCGCGGTGTGGCTGCGCCAGTGGGCTGCGCCAGTGGGCTGCTGACAATGCTGCAAAGAAGGCCCTTACTGGGCTTCCATTTAAGGGGCTACGCCTGTTTGGGGACCGCCTAGACCTCTTTGCTAGAGTTACCCCAGCACAGGCGGCAGTCTCAACCCTTTCAGGGCCAGGGCCCCCTTTCAGTCCCCTACCGAGGCGCTAAGCAGGGAAAAAGGGTGTCCTTCGCGGGGGCTTGCGCAGATTCCTGGCATAGGAGCAGAGGACGACATCCTGGCTCCTCCTGGGGTACAAACCCAAAGCCCCTCCCAAGACACCTCAGGCAGGGTGGGGGGACGGCTACAGCACTTCGCACACGTCTGGAGGCGCCACGTCTCAGACCGGTGGATTCAGGAGGTAGTGTCTTCTGGTTACAAGATAGTTTGCTGTGCGGCCCCCCCACAAGATTCATCAGGTCCCGGATCCCCCAGGACCCTGTATCAGCTCAGGTCTTGATGCAGGCCGTGCAAGGGCTTCTGGATCTGGGGGTCATTTGCAGGGTCCCCTTAAGAGAAAGGGGCAAAGGGTTCTAGTCCAACCTTTTCACAGTGCCCAAAAAAGATGGGTCAGTCAGGCCCATTCTGGATTTAAAGATCCTCAACAGGTTTGTCAAGAACAGGCGTTTTCGCATGGAAACTCTGCGCTCGGCCATCGTCTCTCTGCACCCAAGGGATTTTATGACGTCTGTGGACATCAAAGATGCTTACCTTCACATCCCTGTGTTCTCGGGACACCAAAGGTTTCTCAGATTCGAGTTGAAAGATCAACATTACCAATTTGTGGCCTTGCCATTTGGCCTCACTTCAGCTCCCAGAGTGTTCACCAAGGTGCTGGCGGGGGTGATGTCTCTGATAAGGTCAGGGGGCATACGAGTGCTGCCCTACCTGGACGACATTCTCATCACCCCTCGGTCTCTACAGCAGGCAGAGCTGGACACTCAGCTGGTGGTGTCCATCTTGGAGTCCTTCGGCTGGGTGATCAATCACCCCAAGTCCTCTCTGTCCCCTTCGTCTGTGACCCCATTCCTGGGAATGATTCTGGATACGGTTCAGTCAAGGATATTCCTTCCTCAACAGAAAGTGGAAGCTCTGACTGCGCAGGTGAGGTTCCTGCTCTCGTGCCGCCAGTTCTCCCTCAGGCAGGGAATGCAGCTGGTGGGCCTGGTGGTGGCGAGCTTCGAGGCGGTGCCCTTTGCTCAGTTTCATTTGAGGCCTCTGCAACTTCACCTTCTGTCAGTATGGGACAAGGACCCCACGTCCTTGGACGGGGTCTGTGTGCTTCCCCCCTTGGTCAGAAGGTCCCTTTCGTGGTGGCTGGACCACAGGAACTTGCTTGGGGGCAGGTCCTTTCTGGCCCCCTCCTGGGAGACTGTCACCACGGATGCCAGTCTTTCAGGTTGGGGGGGATTCTGGAAGTCCTTGCGCTTCCAGGGGAGGTGGGGCCCTCAGGAGGCCCACTTACCCATCAACATTCTGGAACTATCAGCAATCAGGTTGGTACTGGAGCAGTTGACCGATCACCTGAAGGGTCTGTCTGTGCAGGTGTGCTCAGACAACAGGACGGCGGTTGCCTACATCAACCATCAGGGAGGGACCCGGAGCAGGGGTGCCCTCCAGGAGGTGTCGCGGGTTCTGACATGGGTGGAGACCAATGTTCAAGGCATTTCGGCTGTGTATATCCCGGGGGCAGAGAATCTACTGGCAGACTCTCTGAGCAGGGGGACTTTCCGTCAGGGGGAGTGGTCCCTCTGCAACAGGGTATTCCAATCCCTGTGTCACCGTTGGGGTCTACCGGATGTGGATCTGTTCGCATCCCGTCACAATCACAAGATCCCGGCCTTTGTCTCCGTCTCAGGATCCTCTGGCCTTGGCCACGGATGCTCTGTCCATATCATGGAAGGAATTTCGGCTCCTGTATGTCTTTCCTCCATTCCCCCTGCTGGGCAGGGTCCTGTGCAAGATTGCTCTGGAATGGGTGCCAGTGATTCTGGTGGCCCCCAGGTGGCCAAGAAGAGTGTGGTTCCCGAAGTGGTACAAATGGCAGTAGACCATTACGTCCTGCCAGGGGCGTCAGATCTGCTCACTCAGGGCCCCTAACGCCATCCCAATTTACAAACTCTGGCTTTGACGGCCTGGCTGCTGAAACCTCCATCTTGATGGAAAAAGGCTTGTCTGCCTTGGTGGTGGATACCATGGTACAGGCCAGGAAGAAAACTTCTTCTGCCATCTATTATAGGGTATGGCGTACCTACATTTATTGGTGTGAGTCTAGGTCTCTTCCCTGTAGGGAGTTCTTAGTCCCTAGGGTTCTGGATTTTTTACAGCATGGGTTGGAGTTGGGTCTAAAACTCAGTACTCTGAAGGGTCAGGATTCTGCCCTGTCTTCTTTCAGAAGTCTTTTGCTCAGCATCCCTTGGTTAAGACCTTTCAGGGGGTCACTCATGTGCATCCCCCACGTAAACCTATGGTCCCTGTTTGGGATTTGAACTTGTTTTTTTCTGCCTTGCAGGGTGCTCCCTCTGAGCCTATTCAGGATGCTGCTCTGGCTGTACTTACCCTCAAGGTTGTCTTTCTGGTGGCTATTACTTCGGTCAGGCATGTGTCTGAGCTGGCGGCTCTGTCTATTCAGCCCCCATACTTTGAGAGACACCAGGACAAGGTGGTGTTCCGCTTTAAGCCAGACTTTCTGCCTAAGTTGGTGTCTGCTTTTCATTTGAATCAAGATATTGTTCTTCCTTCATTGTGTCCTAATCCTAGCAACGCTAAGGAAAGGGTTCTGCATTCTTTGGATGTGGTCAGGTGTCTGAAGTATTACCTGGTAGTCACTGCGGCCTTCAGGAAGACTGATGTTCTTTTTGTGGTCCCTTCTGGGCCTAGGAAGGGTTTGGCTCCGGCCAAGTCTACTATTAGTAAATGGATTCGTCAGGCGGTGATTCAGGCCTATTCTGCTAAGGGGAAGAGCCCTCCCTTCCGCCTTACTGCTCATTCTACTCGTGCTATTGGTGCCTCTTGGGCCTTCCAGCACCAGGCTTCTGTTGAACAAGTTTGCAAGGCCGCTACTTGGTCTTCTGTTCATACCTTTTCAAAGTTTTACAAGGTTGATGTTAGGGCGGCAGTGGTTTAAACTGTCTGCTGTTACCTTTGTTGGGGATCCCACCCTGCTTATGGACACTGCTATTGGATGTCCCAAGTGTAAGTAATCTATCTGGAACAGGACGTACTGTATACTAAGAATAATACAATTCTGTGAAATACTCACCTGTAGAATTGATATTATAAGTATACAGTACGTCCTGCTCCACCCCACCCTGGTTTTTGCATTATTCTGGATCCCCTGTATGGTGATTGTTTATTATTGTTATAGTTACCAGTTTTGGTGGTTAAATTCTCCCGGCTTCTTGTTCACTGCTTTTCAATGCTGGGGATTTGTGGGAGGTCCCCGGGTATTTGAGGGCTGGGAGGAGCCTGTTTTGCATGTCTCTGCAGTGCAGCGCCATCTGGCGGAGGATAACCCAAGTGTAAGTAATCTATCTGGAGCAGGACGTACTGTATACTTATAATATCAATTCTACAGGTGAGTATTTCACAGAATTGTATTTTTTTTTTTTTTTAAAGCGGACCTTCACTCTGAATAAGAGTCTATCTTATATGTATTCTAAGCATACAGCATGTCCTGCTCCAGATGTAGTAATTACATGTGGGTAATCCTCCGCCTGAGGCGCTGTTCACTGCAGACATGCAGAAAACAGGCTCCTCTCGGCCCTATATATACCGAGGGACCTCCCACAAATCCCCAGATTTCTCTGCAGTGCTCACTGCGAAGACATGAAGTATCACGCTCTCGCAGGTGAGCGGGGGCTTTACAGCCTGAGGCCCTGCGGGACTATTTCCACCCGTCGCTTTTATGAAAGAATATGCCTCCCAGCCTGGGCTGCGTCAGTCGGGTGAAGGTAGGCAGCACCTTAGGTGCTTACAGAGCTAGACTCCACCGCAATCCCCCACCATAGGGTAGGCGGTTAAGGCTAATGGTGAGCCTTCAGAGGATGCCCCTCCCGCATCAGCGCCCCATACCCCGTGTAGCGGTGAACCCCGAGTATTGGGTCACCTTCCTTCCTAGTTTCCCCCGCTATTGGGGGAAAAATAGGGGGGGTTGTGTGTGCAGACGGCTTAACATTGCCCCATTACACTGTGAGTTGAAGCCCTTGTCAGATCCTGGGTGTCAGAGCCGCTTTTCAACACTTATCTTAACCTTAGCCGCAGCGCCCTTAATGTTGTTAATGTAGCGTCTCCGATCACGGACGCTACTGGTTAATTCTCTCTTTTCTTTCCTGTCGTGTCAGTCCCTGAGGTGATTCACTGGGTAGGGGCTCAGTTTCTAACTGCTCGTTTTTCTATTGGTTACGCGCTCCGAGCTTCGCGCTCTCCGGGGGGGTGTGGTCTGATGTGGTGCGTTCCGCATCATGCTCAGCTCTGGCCCGCCCTTCGAGGTTCGCTGGCGCCATTCCTTTCACGTGCGCGTGGTGAAGACTGTCCCCCCCTCGCTGTTCTGTAAGTGCCCTCACGGGCGACCTTTCTTTAGCTTTCGCTTCTCCTCGCTTGTCTCTGACATCCCTCTTCCCCTTGTGTCTTTCAGACCGTGAGCTTCGGTGGCTTCTCCCGGCCCGGCGTAACGCCCGGCCCTGACTTCTAAAAAATCACTCCCACTTCCCAGCGGGTCATTGGGGCATCCAGGGTAGCTTTATAGCGTCAATCCCTACTGGCATATTGCACATAATAATCACCATATGGAGGCATCTCAGGATATTGTGAACGGGGTTCCTTCGGGACAAGCCCGTCTGTGTGTAGCTTGTGGGGTCTTACCTAGCAGCGGTGACAATGCACGGGTCTGCGTCCCTTGTGCACAGCAGGCGCTAGCCGGTCTTCCCACCTCTTCTGAGGCTGGGCCCGCACCTCGCCTCGCTTCACCTACTCCCCCAAGTCTGAGCCTAACCCCCAATACCAGTGGGGATTCTCATTCCGATTTGGCCACTAGGCTGGCTAGTGTGGAAAATGTAATTGCTGGCTCCTTGGCGCGCAAGGCCACCACCAAGAGGCGACATTTGAATCCTGAATCTACTATATTTCCTATAGAATCAGATGATTTACTTCTTTCCTACACTCATTCCCCCTCAGACGAAGGGGAATTGATCTCTGACTCAGGGTCATACGATGACGAGTCCAGGGGACAGGAAGATTCTGGTTCTGATCATTGGTCCTCGGACGACATGGATAGACTGTTGACCCAGATCTTTGACGTATTGTCCCTCTCTCCCCCTGCCACGGCTCCCTGGCAAAGGGGGGATCTGTTCCACACCGCTAGAGCACGGTTGGAGTTTCCTGAACAAACCCATTTTAATAGCCTTGTGCTGAAAGAATGGGAACACCCCAGCAAACTTCATGGGGTCCCTAAAAGTGTGGATAAGAAATATCCCTTTCCTGCTGACCTGGTCAAGTGTTGGACATTACCACCAGAGGTTGATGCCCCAATCCTAAGCCTGTCCAACACCTCTATTATGCACTCCCCTGACACTACTACGCTGCGGGATTCGGAGGATCGGCGTGTTGACCAACTGGCATGTCATGCCTTTGCATTTGGTGGAGCGTCGCTCTGCCCAGTGTGCACCTTAGCCATCATGGCAGTGGCGCTCAGGACCGTGGTTAAGACTGCTCTTAAAGGGGTGGATGACTTGCCCTCTGATACTGCCAATGCTCTGGCCACCTGTGAAACTTTTGTGAACTATATCCTATCTGCATCGGACGATGCTATTAAGTTGAGTGCTAGGGCTTCTGCTCTGGTGGTAGCTATACGCCGAGCGGTCTGGTTGCGCCAGTGGGCCGCTGATAACGCCGCCAAGAAGACCCTTACGGGGCTTCCATTTAAGGGATTGCGCCTGTTTGGAGAAAGGTTAGATATCTTTGCCAAGGGTGGCAAGTTACCCCAGCGCAAGCGACAGATTCGGCCCTTTCGTGGCCCAAGCTCCCTATCGACCCCCTACCGGGGGGCTAAGCAAATCAGAGGAGTGTCCTTTGCTGGGTCTCGGGCAGAGCCCTGGAACAAGAATAAGGGACGCCGTCCCGGTGCCTCCTGGGGGCCCAAGGCCCCTCCCAAGACCCCTCAAGCATGAAGGGGCGCCCTCGCCCGTCAGGGTGGGGGGACGTCTACAGCACTTCAAACATGTCTGAGTCGACACGTCTCAGACCTGTGGATTCAGGAGGTAGTGTCCTCCGGTTACAAGATAGAATTTGCTGTACGGCCCCCTACCAGGTTCGTTGGGTCTCGGATCCCTCAAGACCCTGTATCAGCACGGGTCTTGATGCTGGCTGTGCAGGACCTTCTGGATCTAGGGGTCATTTGCAAGGTCCCCTTAAGAGACAGGGGCAGGGGATTCTATTCCAACCTTTTCACGATACCCAAAAAGGACGGGTCAGTCAGACCCATTCTGGATTAAAAAATCCTCAACAGATTTGTCCGAAACAAGCACTTTCGTATGGAAACTTTGCGCTCGGCTATCGCCTCGCTGCGCCCAGGGGACTTCATGACATCTGTGGACATCAAGGATGCTTACCTGCACGTTCCGGTGTTTCCAGGACACCAAAGGTTTCTCAGATTTGTGTTGCTGGATCAGCATTACCAGTTCGTGGCCCTGCCATTTGGCCTCACGTCGGCTCCCAGGGTGTTCACCAAGGTGCTGGCGGGGGTGATGTCCCTGTTAAGGCTAAAGGGCATACGCTTGTTGCCCTACCTGGACGACATACTCATCACCTCTCGGTCTCTGCGGCAGGCAGAGCTGGACACTCAGTTAGTAGTGTCCACCCTGGAGTCATTCGGCTGGGTGATCAATTACCCCAAGTCCTCTCTGTCCCCCTCCTCAGTGACCCCGTTCCTGGGGATGATTCTGGATACAGTTCAGTCAAGGATATTCCTTCCTCAGCAGAAGGTGGAAGCTCTGACAACGCAGGCGATGTCCCTGCTTTCGAGCCCTCATCCCTCCATCCGGTAGGGAATGCAGTTGGTGGGCTCGATGGTGGCAAGCTTCGAGGCGGTGCCCTTTGCCCAGTTTCGTTTGAGAATCCTACAGCTTCACCTTCTGTCAGTTTGGAACAAGAACCCAGCGTCCTTAGACGGGATATGGGTGGTTCCCCCCTCGGTCAGACAACCCCTTGCGTGGTGGTTGGACCACAGGAACTTGACAAGGGGCAGATCCTTCCTGGCTCCTCCTGGGAGACGATCACAACGGATGCCAGTCTGTCGGGTTGGGGGGGATTCTGGAAGTCCCTGCGCTTCCAGGGAAGGTGGGGCCCTCAGGAGGCCCATCTACCTATCAATGTCTTGGAACTCAGGCCGGTCAGATTGGTGCTGGAACAATTGACCCATCACCGGAGGGGTCTGGCGGTTCAGGTACGCTCGGACAACAGAACGGCGGTTGCCTACATCAACCATCAGGGAGGGACCCGGAGCAAGGGGGCTCTTCAGGCAGTTTCTCTGATTCTAACATGGGCGGAGGCCAATGTCCAATGCATCTCGGCTGTCTACATTCCGGGGGCGGAGAACCTGCTGGCAGATGCTCTGAGCAGGGGGTTGTCCCGTCAGGGGGAATGGTCCCTCTGCAACAGGGTATTTCAGTCCCTGTGTCACCGTTGGGGTGTGCCAGATGTGGATCTGTTTGCGTCCCGTCACAATCACAAGCTCCTGAGCTTTGTATCCCTGTCTCAGGATCCTCTGGCTCTGGCCACGGATGCCCTGTCCATGTCTTGGAGGGAGTTTCGGCTCCTGTATGTGTTTCCACCAATTCCCCTTCTGGGCAGAGTTCTGCGCAAGATTGCTCTGGAAGGGGTACCCGCAATTCTGGTGGCCCCAAGGTGGCCAAGAAGAGTGTGGTTCGCATACGTGGTTCAAATAGCAGTAGATCAGTACGATCTGCCAAGGTTGCCAGATCTTCTAACTCAGGGGTCTCTACGCCATCCCAATTTACTAACTCTGGTTTTGACGGCTTGGCTGTTGAAACCTCCACCCTGATGGGAAAGGGTTTGTCTGCATCTGTAGTGGCTACTATGGTGCAAGCCAGGAAAAATACTTCCTCTGCTATCTATTATAGAGTCTGGCGTTCTTACATTGACTGGTGTGAGTCCAGGTCTCTTCCCTGCCGGGTATTTTTAGTCTCTAGGGTGCTGGAGTTTTTACAACATGGTCTAGACTTAGGTCTTAAGCTTAGTACTCTGAAGGGCCAGGTTTCGGCCCTGTCTATCTTCTTTCAGAAGACCTTTGCCCAGCATCCTCTTATCAAGACCTTCTTTCAGGGGGTCACTCATGTGCGTCCCCCTCGCAAGCCTATGGCACCTGTTTGGGATTTAAACTTGGTTTTATCGGCCCTGCAGGGTGCTCCTTTTGAGCCTATTCAGGAGGCTGCTCTCGCTGTTCTCACGCTCAAGGTTGTCTTCTTAGTAGCTATCACCTCTGTTAGGCGTGTGTCTGAGTTGGCTGCCTTATCTATTCAGCCGCCCTACTATGAGAGACACCAGGATAAGGTGGTGTTCCGCTTCAAGCCAGACTTTCTACCTAAAGTGGTGTCTGCTTTTCATTTGAATCAAGATATTGTTCTTCGTTCCCTGTGCCCTAATCCTAGTAACCCTAAGGAAAGGGTTTTGCATTCCTTGGACGTGGTTAGGTGCGTCAAGTATTACCTAGTTATCACCAAGGCCTTCAGGAAGACTGATGCTCTCTTCGTTGTGCCTCACGGGCCTAGGAAGGGTCTGGCTCCCGCCAAGTCTACCATCAGTAAATGGATTCGTCAGGCTGTGGTTCAAGCCTATACTACTAAGGGGAAGTCTTCCCCCCTTCCGTCTTACTGCTCATTCTACTCGAGCTGTTGGGGCTTCTTGGGCTTTTCAGCACCAGGCCTCTGTGGAACAAGTTTGCAAGGCCGCTACTTGGTCTTCTGTTCATACCTTTACTAAGTTTTACAAGGTTGATGTTAGGGCCTCAGCTGATGCTGTGTTTGCCCGCAAGGTTTTGCAGGTGGCAGTAGTTTAAACTGCTTGCTGTTGCCTTTTCTGTTGGGGATCCCACCCTACTTTACGGACACTGCTATTGGATGTCCCACATGTAATTACTACATCTGGAGCAGGACGTGCTGTATGCTTAGAATAATACAATTCTGTGAAATACTCACCTATAGATTTGGTATTATATGCATACAGCACGTCCTGCTCCAACCCACCCTGGTTTCACGTTGTTCTGGATCCCCTGTTTGGTGATTATCATTACTATTTTTGCCAGTTTTTGGGTGGTTGGTTTCTCCTGGCTTCTCCTTTCACTGCTTTTCAATGCTGGGGATTTGTGGGAGGTCCCTCGCTATATGTAGGGCCGGGAGGAGCCTGTTTTCTTTCACAATTGGGTTGATTCAAAGAAACATGTAACAGCTTGGATTTGGGTCACGATCATCCTATTTTTCACGTCCGCTCGTGCGTTCGTATGAACTTGCGAGTGATTCAATAAGCAAATACGTTTCTATCCTAAAATATACGTCCGTTCGTATGATATCTCCCGAACTTGCCTCAGTCAGTTGGCAATCGTAAAAATCACGTTCATGTGCTCACCTGTTGCTGCGGCAGCCTGTTTTTTCGGCTGCTTCCATCGTCCACCTCTTCCAATTACTTGCGTTTGGCTCTGGTTTTCATTGGTTTTTGGCCTCTTAGATTCGTGCGTTCGTATGTTTATAAGATCTTGCGCATGCGCACCCTCAACCAGAAACTTACCTAAACCCCTTAGCGCTTGCATCCTTCTTCATTTCTCGGTCCCTAAAACTTACCTAAACCTCTTAGCGCCTGCATCCAACTTCATTTCTCGGTCCCTAAAACTTACCTAAACCCCTTAGCGCCTGCATCCAACTTCATTTCTCGGTCCCTCAAACTTACCTAAACCCCTTAGCGCTTGCATCCTTCTTCATTTCTCGGTCCCTCAAACTTACCTAAACCCCTTAGCGCTTGCATCCTTCTTCATTTCTCGGTCCCTCAAACTTACCTAAACCCCTTAGCGGCTGCATCCAACTTCATTTCTCGGTCCCTCAAACTTACCTAAACCCCTTAGCGCCTGCATCCAACTTCATTTCTCGGTCCCTCAAACTTACCTAAACCCCTTAGCGCCTGCATCCAACTTAATTTCTCGGTCCCTCAAACTTACCTAAACCCCTTAGCGCTTGCATCCTTCTTCATTTCTCGGTCCCTCAAACTTACCTAAACCCCTTAGCGCTTGCATCCTTCTTCATTTCTCGGTCCCTCAAACTTACCTAAACCCCTTAGCGGCTGCATCCAACTTCATTTCTCGGTCCCTCAAACTTACCTAAACCTCTTAGCGCCTGCATCCAACTTCATTTCTCGGTCCCTAAAACTTACCTAAACCCCTTAGCGCCTGCATCCAACTTAATTTCTCGGTCCCTCAAACTTACCTAAACCCCTTAGCGCTTGCATCCTTCTTCATTTCTCGGTCCCTCAAACTTACCTAAACCCCTTAGCGCTTGCATCCTTCTTCATTTCTCGGTCCCTCAAACTTACCTAAACCCCTTAGCGGCTGCATCCAACTTCATTTCTCGGTCCCTCAAACTTACCTAAACCTCTTAGCGCCTGCATCCAACTTCATTTCTCGGTCCCTAAAACTTACCTAAACCCCTTAGCGCCTGCATCCAACTTCATTTCTCGGTCCCTCAAACTTACCTAAACCCCTTAGCGCTTGCATCCTTCTTCATTTCTCGGTCCCTCAAACTTACCTAAACCCCTTAGCGCTTGCATCCTTCTTCATTTCTCGGTCCCTCAAACTTACCTAAACCCCTTAGCGGCTGCATCCAACTTCATTTCTCGGTCCCTCAAACTTACCTAAACCTCTTAGCGCCTGCATCCAACTTCATTTCTCGGTCCCTAAAACTTACCTAAACCCCTTAGCGGCTGCATCCAACTTCATTTCTCGGTCCATAAAACTTACCTAAACCCCTTCGCGCTTGCATCCTTCTTCATGTTGACGACCCTAAAACGTACCCAAACCACATAATGTACATATGTCTATATGTTTCTAAGCGTGTTTTTTCTGGTTGGTGTAAATGTTTGTGTTTGCGCATATTAGAAAAGACACATTTATGAAGTATTAAAATAAAATTTATTTTAAATTTTTTGTTGGATTTTGGATATTTTTTTGGTTCATTTTTTTTTTTTGATTGGGGTGTTTGGTTTAAAACCCTTTTTTTTTTTTTTTTTTTTTTTTTTTTTTTTTTATACAAACATATTAAAATTTTTTTTGCCTTGCCTTAAAAACAGAGTTAAAATGTTTTTTTGGGGTAAAAACCCAAAACTTTAAAAACTTTAAAACAATAACAAACTTTTAAAAAATTTGAACCAAAGTAGCCAGGACCAAGGGCACTAATCCTCCTCCTCTTCTTCATCTGTTGGCCCCAACGTCGCCTGTATGGCCAGCAGCTCGGCCACCAACTCCTTCATTCTTTTTTTTTTGGCCGCCAATGTTTTGGGGATCATCCCTGTAACCAATAGAGAAAGAAACATAAATAGGAGTCCCAGACCGGTTTGTATGCTGGAAATAGATTTGGGGTTAATCAAATACATGTAAATGCATGACATATGTCATTCTTCCAAGGGATACAGTTAATGCATTTCCCACAGGTAAGTCTTTAAACTCCTTAAACCGGACCTTAAACATTATTTAATGAAAACCACTAACTATTCCCAAATGATTCTGCACCAGATCAAAGTAAATTTGGGATTTTTTTTGATTACAGCGCCGCCATCTGGACTCTGAAGCATAACACTTAATGAGGAGTGGAGAGTTGGATAAAGTACAGGGGAGTAGGTTACAGTGGTGCGTTGGGAATCCAGAGCATAGCTGGGTTGAGGGAAAGGTCATCACTCCCACAATGCATGGCAGCACCTTCCTTTTTTCAATCTGTATCCCATGCTGCCTGTAAATATTGCGCATTCCATATTCCGCAATATTGGTTTTGTTCAGTCTAATAACATGCATTAGATGGCTGAAGGGTGTTTTTCCATGTTTCTAATCTGTAGGTACAGTGTGTTGGCTAATTCTTAGGTTCTTAATACAAGTTAGGGTCCTCTTTAAGCTAACGAAGTGCCCACATGAAAGTGTGAACTACACATTGGCTACGCCTTTAGTTATGTGTGTGTTATTAGCTAACCAAACATTAATATGAATAATGGCATGGAGACTTACGGAGTTGGTGGCCGACAGATGGCTGGTTGGGGCCAACAGGCTGCCCTTGGTCCTGGCTATGCTGTGAAGAAGTCCCTGGAGAAACATGTGACATTTGGTTAGTACTTGTATAGAGTCACTATTCCCAACATATCTGGCTCCCAGTCTGGCTGACATCACTCACCTTCGCCAGGATCGACTTCCAGCATCTCTGCTGCCTCCTCCTCCACTATTTCACCCGCACCAGAAGCTTCTACAAATACATAATAAAGGATAACTTAGTTTTTGGCCTGCCATGTATATCTTTGTGCCTATACATGAAGAGTGACATACCAGAGCCTTCCCCATGCCTGGCCAGGTATGACTCCACGCCCACGCGGTTGGGCCCCTCCTCTGTGGTAAGGTCCAGGGGCTGGTCTGAGGAGGCCACAGAGGAGGGGTAGGTCCGTCGCCCGGGAGATCCACCACCTTCACTCACAGATGCAGACTCATGCAGCACTGGTCGGCCTGTACGCCTCCGGGTGCGGCGAATTCTGAAATCCATTTCCAACACTACCAAAGAAAAGTCATTATAAATAAAGGCATAACTTATACATTTGGAACATATACCATGCAATTGCTTGGTACTTACTTGGGAAATGGATTCCAAAAAACCTCCGCACCCGGGGCATGTGCAGACGTTTCAGGTCCGACCAATGCTGCATTATCTGGGTGTGAGTGAAGGTGGTGCTGGTGACACGGTGGATTTCCGTGATGATCTCCCGGGCGATGTCCCTTTTCTCGCACACATTGGGCGCGAAGTCATACCGGCGCTGAAGCATGATCTGAAAAACATAATGGACACAGAGCTTTTACTTTTACACACAGACCCATATGTGTTGCATCACAAGTTGAGAATTTCATGTCATTAACACACACATTTAGAGTGGCAGCCATTTTTGGGGAGTGCCTTAAAGAGGACGTTGACTGTGAATGAGAGTCTGGTCTTATGTTATATGTATCACACACCATGTACATACAGATAATAGGCAACATCAAGAATCAGGCCACCTGCATCTATGGCATGTTAGGATGGTTTAAACATCCAAGATGTAGGCTTATGCTTAGGCTTTTGGACCACGTGTGTGGCTTCCCGTTGTGTTTTTATGGCTTAGGAAAACAGTGTTCCTCAAACATCCGCATCAAGGTCCGAGACAGGCCAGGTTTGCCAGCTAGCCCCGCTACTCCACAGGTTAATTAACTGTTGCTAAGCCGTAGCAATTGCCCGAATTAGGACATCAGCATAGACAGGTGAAAACGTGGCCAGGCTCGGCCCTTGAGGATGAAGTGTGAGGAGCCAGTTATTAAACATTAAGAGACCCCAAACTAGTTCCAAACGCATCATTTACATTTAGGCCATCATTGACTATTAGATTAAAATGCACAGGCAGCCACTTACCAGCATGAGGATCTCTTCCTGTTGACGGGTGAAGATAGTGGGCGCCATCTTTATGCTTCTTCAAGGCAGCAGATAAGTGAAACCCCAGCGGTTTCCTGGTTCCGCTCGAACGTACGTTCGTACGAGCGCGTAGTCGTGCGCATAGGCGTCACACGCTGGGCTCATTATTTAAAGGTCCCTGCACCCAAAGCTCATTCTCTTTGAGCATTTGTGGAAGATGGCACCTAAAAAGCCTATGACCAAGCGACCCCAGCAAAGCCAGACCGCGGAGGGCCCAACAACAAGGTCCCAGCAAGGTAGGAGAAAGCTGAGAGGCAAGACTACTACCTCTGCCCCACCAAGGGACACTGGACCCTCAGGAACCCAAAAAAGGGGCCCCAAGCCACGTGCCCCTGCAGCCAAAAAGCAGCCAACTGCAGCACCCACCACCTCTGCCCCCAGAAGAGGCCGCACAAGGGAGCCCACACCGGCCATGGGTTCAAGTAGGGCAGTTCGGCAACCCAGGCCCCGCAGCAGGGCCCGAACCCCATCCAGGGCCAGAAGCCCAGCCAGGGCCCGAACCCCATCCAGGGCCAGAAGCCCAGCCAGGGCCCGAACCCCATCCAGGGCCAGAAGCCCAGCCAGGGCCCGAACCCCATCCAGGGCCCGCCGAACCCCATCCAGGGCCAGAAGCCCATCCAGGGCCCGCCGAACCCCATCCAGGGCCAGAAGCCCAGCCAGGGCCAGAAGCCCAGCCAGAGCCCGCCGAACCCCATCCAGGGCCAGAAGCCCAGCCAGGGCCCGAAGAACACCATCCAGGGCCAGAAGCCCCTACAGGGCCCGCCGAACCCCATCCAGGGCCAGAAGCCCAGCCAGGGCCCGCCGAACCCCATCCAGGGCCAGAAGCCCAGCCAGGGCCCGCCGAACCCCATCCAGGGCCAGAAGCCCAGCCAGGGCCCGCCGAACCCCATCCAGGGCCAGAAGCCCAGCCAGGGCCCGCCGAACCCCATCCAGGGCCAGAAGCCCAGCCAGAGCCCGCCGAACCCCATCCAGGGCCAGAAGCCCAGCCAGAGCCCGCCGAACCCCATCCAGGGCCAGAAGCCCAGCCAGGGCCCGAAGAACCCCATCCAGGGCCAGAAGCCCCTACAGGGCCCGAAGAACCCCATCCAGGGCCAGAAGCCCCTACAGGGCCCGAAGAACCCCATCCAGGGCCAGAAGCCCCTACAGGGCCCGAAGAACCCCATCCAGGGCCAGAAGCCCCTACAGGGCCCGAAGAACCCCATCCAGGGCCAGAAGCCCCCGACCTGGCACCAGCCGGGAACATAGCCCCCCAAGAGGGCCCAGAATTTCAACCATGACCACATCTACACCTGGAAGTTCGGTGGCCAGCCACGCAAGAACACCCAGTCCCTTGGCCAGTCCAGTCCAGTCATTGGGAAGCCAACAATCCGGCCATTCCCCTACCCAGCCCCAGGCCATAATGTCACCACATGTGTCTGCACACATGGAGGAGCAGCCAAGCCAACCATCTGGCCGCACATTGCGCCGCGGCCAGTTGAGTGGGAGATTCTCCCATGACCAAAATATGGCATTGGCTAGTGGCCTTACATTATACTATGACGAGCTCTATGGGAGCAAATCAAAACACACCACAAAGCAGCGCAAGATGGAATTGTTTGAAACCATCCTATGACAAGTAAATGCAGCGGGGGAAGAGAGGAAAGATGTGTCCCAAATTCAGAAGAAAATCTCTGATCTGAAGTATGCTGTACGGCAAAAAGAAATTAAAAGGCATAATTACAGGTAAATAAATGATGTCTCCAAATATAATGTTTAGGATGTACTGTATGCACCTTTTCTGAGTACCAAACGATTTTCTCTTTTCAGCCTGAAAACTGGAGGTGGCTTTCCTTCAAAATTGGAGTTTACCCCTGCTGAGGAGATTGTGCTGGGACTTCTCCATCCGGTCGCGGTCGGTGGACATGCTGGTCTAAGGGACACAGACTCACCGACCCGTACCCACGGTGAGTACTCTTAAATCTGCATGTTTGCCTGTTTGCTAAATAATCTAAAGTTCACTAGTAACAAGATAACGGGATGCCCCTATGGTTTGCCTTGCTTGGCCTCGCACTACTGTGCCTGTTTGTGTCCTCTTTTGGTCCCTGTGAATCACACATTTAGGACCACATCCATTATGGCAAAGATCAAATTTCCAATTGTATTGGTAAAGTCATGAAGTTTCTCCTGAAAAGTGATATATTTTGAATCAATCACAAAACACACATCATTATGGATGGGTTGCCTATTTGTTGTGTGAGTTGTGTTTGAGTTAACAATTTAATTAGCCACCCCCAAACATATCTGACCTAGAGCAGCGAGACTCAACTGGCGGGCCGGGGTACCAATGCGGACCTTGGCACCAGATTCCAGGACCCCTGCCCAGACAGCCCTGCACTCAGTTACTTCTGTGTTGACGTGCTCAGAGCTGCCCCCTTGATCGGCGATGTAGTGGTTGTTCTCCTGCCCAATGTCATGGCTCCCTGAAACATAGCATTGCAATATGAAGTACTGCACAGGAAGTGGCATTGCAAGGTACACAGTAACTTGGTACATCTTTCTCTTGGCACAATCGTGTCCCGCTGCCCCTGCTCTGCCCCATCTGCCACAGTCCCCCCATGCCCCCCCCCACATAAGCCCCATACATTTGTAACAGATTTGCTCCATCCATCCCATCACCATCAATTCGTTAACTCCCCCCTTTAGCCATCCAATCCCTGTCCCCTCAGCTCTGCCCCATCCAGCCCAGCAAGGGCAAGCAGCCTTTATTAGTTTGCACTTTGAAATCTCAAGCCCCTCCACCAGTGTGTTTATTTCTAACTAGACACCCCCTGCGTCAGCCCCATGGCCAGACATTCACCTCTCACCACATACCTTTAAATGGACCTTTACAACAATTGTTTGAGTACCCCGGACCTAGCGAATGGTAGGCTAAATCCAAAAATGTGCGTTGCAAGTTGTATGCTGACTGGGTACACTTCCTGACTTAGAACTGAGGTCAGTTAGCAGTTTTCGCGAGCCATTGCACCTATCTAAACTTGCGTGTCTTTTAACAAATGTCCCCATTGCTCTAGAGTTGCTTAATATTACAAATAGAGGTTTATTTGATTACCTATCCCAAAAATGGTTATGTGTGTGTTTACGTGGTTTGTTTTTCTCTTCTTCAGCCCAGCATGATCCCTCAGCAAGGGTAAACTCACCCCCCAGTTTGGTTATGCCTACCAGGTCCGTACAGCATAGGAGCCCAGATCCGAGATTTCCGGTAAGTTAATTTAGTACCATAAATACTACCAAGTGCTTAAGAATGTGTTAAACTGTGGGAATCCCAAATTTGGACGCCAACTTACACTTTTTTTTTTATATGTCCCTACAGACCCGCACACTCATGGAAGAGATCCAGGAAATGGAGGAAGATGATGATGTCTCCATGCAGGGCACGTCGGATGACCTCCCCCTGGGTCCCAATTTGGAACTGCTCCATAATGTTTCTCTGGCCAATCCTCAGCAGCAGAGTGAATCTCCATCCATTGTGCATGCACATGGGGAGACTGACACTACAGTCCCCAGTGTTCACTCTGCTGCTGAGGATTTGCAAAGCAGGCCTGTTGCTGTTGAGGGGACGACACCACGCGGCAGGGCACGCCCAAGAGCCAGGGTAATTGTGCGGCGGACTCCATTACGCCGCCCCACAATTTCCCAGGGGAGGCAGAGTGCCCTGCTTCAATTATGGACCCAAGAAAGGGACTCTTATGAGGCACAGCTCGTTACAGAGCGTGAGGAAAGGCATGCCGACATGGTCACCATCAATACCAGTCTACAGGGCATCCTCGCGGAGTTGCGTACCCTCAACAGCAACGTGGTCACTGCAAGTAATGGCATCCAGTCAGCCATGGCTGAGATGACCAATATGCAGAGAAACATTGTGGAGCAGTTTCAAATTCACAATGCTGCCATGGCCCAGGCTAGGTCCCATTCACATGGACCTCCACCTGGACCTCCACCTGGGTATTATGGGCAGCCACCCTATTAAGCCATGGGTGTGTGGGACATCTTTTCTCTTAACCCCCACTGTATTTACTTGTCCTTTGAGGTTTCAAACAATCCATTTTGTGTTGCTCATGCAGGTTGTGTTTTGTATTTGCTCCCATATAGCTCCTTAGAGTAATGCTTAAGGCCACTAGCCAATGCCATAGGTCTATGTGGAGTGTATCTGGCCACTTATGGCTTTAAATATGTATTTGGTTGGTGCTCCTCCTGTTTGCAGACATGTTTGTGTGACATTATGGCCATGCCCAAATATCCCTGGGCACAGGCAATATTAATGACTGGACTAGGCTGGCCTTTGGACTGGGTGTCCTTGTTTGGTTGTGCCACTCACTTCCAGGTGTAGATGTGCTCGATGTTTTTTTTGTTATGTCATCCATTTGTAACCACAGATGTATGTGGAATGTTTTCTGTTAAGCACTATAATTTTTACTTTTCTAAGTAAAAAAATATTCTCACTTACAATACTTGTGGCGTTTTTAGTGGGAACACATTTTAAACAGCTTGGGCTAAACCAGATAATTTTGGTTTGAAGAGGTGTAACAATGCAAATCTAAAGCTAAGGAAACTACATGAAATACATTAGGCAACAATTAAGGTAAAAATGTTTTACTTTGAGGTAATGCCACATTACGGCAAAACAACATATTTAACAAAAAGGATAACACAGACACACAGAATGTTGAGACACGAAATAAAATTAACTAAAATGCTGCAAGATCAAGTTGGCTCTAACTGATTGGGCAGACTCACTGGGTGGCCCAACAAAATTCTCTACATCATCCTCTATGGCTGAAGAGGGCAGGCTATCCACATAACGTGGGACACGTTCCAGGATCGCAAAATTGTGCAAAACAGCACATGCCATGATTATGTCGATCACTTTCTTGGGATCATATTGCAGGGCGCCCCCAGTATGGTCCAAGCAACGAAAACGTGTCTTCAACAGCCCAAAGGCCCTCTCCACAACAGCCCTGGTCTTGCGGTGCGCACGGTTGTACGCTTCCTGAGAGGCATCCTGGGGCCGCAGCACAGGCGTCATGAGCCAGGGTAGAAGTGGGTACCCGGAATCACCTTAAACAGACAATTAAATGTAATCAAAATTAAAAAGGCAACACAACAAACACAAAGAATTTTACATATATCATAATGATGTAAGGTAAAGGGCCAAAAAAAACACCCAGGGCACATTAGCAAAATAAATATTGCCACTAATGTAGTACATAATTAAAAATGGCACTTCAATATACCAATTAATTAACAAACATCTGCACGGCCAAGGGTAGTTGGAATTTAAATATATTTTTAGTTTTCAGACATGTTACAATTAGGATGCTGCTGAGGGGCTATCCACATTTAGATGAAAACTACAATGTATGCAGTTTAAGTCCACTTTGACATTTAAAGACCAATACTACAAAAGGAGCCAAAGCTCACAGATCCTTGGGTATAAACTCCCAACCAATATATTTAGGGACATGAAACTTACAGACATCCTAACTAAAGGGAAAACATTCTGAAGGACAAAGCGAGGCAAGCATTTTTTTTGGAAGTTCATAATATATGACCCAAGAAAAAGGCAGTTTCTGGCTTATGTAAAGAATTCAAATACTAACATATCAACAAATACAAGATTAATCCCACATTTAATAGCACACAAATAGGACACACTTACCAAGCAGCCATGCCCCCGAAAATTCACCTGCCTCAAATCTCCGAAACAACCCAGATCGCCTGAGGATATATGAGTCGTGGGACGATCCTGGGTAGCCGGCAAGGACACTCATAAAACGCATGTCCGGACCAACCACGGCCTGGACATTAAGGGAGTGTCCCATTTTTCGATTCCTTAAGGCAAAAACATACAAAAAGGGTAATTGATATTTGACCCAAAAAAAAAAAAAAAAAATAAAACATGTCTGCACTCTATTGGGAAATACTAATGAAAAGCCTAGATAAAGCAGCTACACAAATGAGGGATAAACAAATATGCTGCCGCAAAGGAAAACAGGTTACATTACACGTTGGCCAACATAATAACCAATCTCAATACCTATATATATACTCGTCGGCAGCCCTAGGTACGAGTGCCACATGTGTGCAGTCAATAGCACCAATAACGTTGGGCATGTCGGCCACATTATAAAACCCAAGCTTAATGGCGTTTCTGGCTGCCATATCATCCGGAAAATAAATATATTTTGGAGTTATGGCAGCCATGCCTTCCAAAAATTTAGATAGTGCGCAGCTCAGCGTAGGCTGTGACATCCCCACGGAGAGGGCACCCAGCCTCTGGAACGAGCCGTTCGCCAAAAATTGCAGGCAGCCAAGCATCTTGGTCATACCTGAAATTGCATGCCCCTTCCTTGTGGTGCGGGCTAACCATGGCCGCAGCTCACTATATAATTTATGGAGGGAAGCGCGATTAAGCCTGGTCAGCTCGAACAGCTCAACATCATTCATGCTATCGATGTTCATGCGACGACGCAGGGGCAATCTGCTCTCAGACATCTCGATCAACTCAATGCCAAAAAGCATAAGCCCTTGATGTGCCACAAACTCGCTCCGCTCCATCCTACTCCCGAGGCCAAATAGCTGCCGGCAAACATTTCGTAAAGCAGCTCTTTAATGGGCTTCAAAACAATTAGCAATCACCTCTCTGAATTGGTCGCAAGCCCATGTGAAGGACGTAAAAAATAGGATCGGACGCAAATAATACGATTTGGACGGGAAAAACACACGAACTAACGCAAATTATACGATTCTCGTACGAAATGCGTATGTTCATATACGTCTATGCGCGAACGATCGTGCGAATACGAAATGGGCAAAAAAACTAGAAAAAATGACAAACACCCACCCAAACTTACGATTCTCGATACGAAATCAATTAACTTTTGCTCTTTGAATCGAGGGGAATATCTTTATTGAAAGATTCAGGTTAAACAGCATCATAATAATATAATAACATATTGTTACATAACGTTGATGTCAACAGCATAATGGTCACATATCTGAATCAGTGTTTTTACCATTTTTGTAACACTTATAACAAATGGAGAAGAAAAAATAAAGAACGAAAAAATGAGAGAACATTTTCTGAATATTAGAGCATGGACCCACAAGACAAACACCAGATCACATGGGGATTGGGGGGAAGACGCCAGACAAGGGGGACTGAGGGAGGGGAGGGGAAGGTAAAGGAAAAGCGGGAAGGGAAGGGGGGGGAGGGAGGGAGCTGCTCGACTCCTATGGGCCAAAGGACAATTACACCGTTTTATCCCCAGCAGGTCAATCTTTTGATCAATTATTTCTGGCCTCCTTGGGTACAGTACTGCTGCCATGGCTCCCAGACCAGGTCAAACTTCTCCCTTTGCAGGTTGGCTATCGCCGTCAACTGTTCGTTAACCATTATGTTAGACATCCTAGCTTCTACCTCCTTCCACAGTAATTTCGGGGCCTTCCAATTTGCGGCTATCGTAAGTCTGACCGCCACCAAGAGGTGTTTAGTCAGGAACCACTCGTCCTTAGAGAGGGCATTCTGCTTCAAAGACAATAACACTTCTATTTGGTTAGGGGTGCATGTTTTCCCCAGTATTCGAGATAGGACTGTATATGCCCTCTGCCAAAGCTGCCTAACCCTCGGGCATGCCCACCACACATGGAGGTAGTCCCCCACCTCCCCACAGCCCCTAAAGCACATGGGGGAGTGAGAGGCAGAGCACCTATGGAGCCTAGCTGGGGTATAATACCATCTCAGTACCAGCTTGAAGGCATTCTCTGTTGCCAACACATTAAGTGAGGTGGAGCGAACTGATTTCCAGATTCTCCTCCAAGACTCGTCATCAATCGTCATCTCAAGTTCTGCCTCCCACCTCGCCATATACCCATGCTTAGGCGGGTCCACCTGATTGACCAAGGCCCCGTAGATATGCGTAATCACTCCTGTAGCGTATGGCTGTTGATAACACATTTGTTCCAGACATGTACACTTGAACGGCTGGGAGCCCCCTTTCAATATGCCTTTAACAAAGTGAGAGAGCTGCAGGTACCTGAAAATCTCAGACGGTGGAATCTGTTTAGTTGCTCTCAGGTCTTCAAAGGATCTCATGCCCCCAACTGTGCATAGATCCTGCACTACCTCCAGACCATTAGCTTTCCACCAGCTGAAACCTGAGGTGTGTGTCACGCCAGGGGGGAACATGGGGTTGTTGAAAAGCCTCAACAGTGGAGTATGCCCAGAGATCAATCCCGCCCCTGTCTTACAGCTGTCCCACCTCCCCAACAAGCATTCCAGAACAGGGGACATACCTACGGGTCTGAGACGTTTAGAGAGCCATGGCAGCACCCCCACACGGGAGGAGCCTGTTTTCTACATGTCTGCAGTGAACAGCGCCTCAGGCGGAGGATTACCCACATGTAATTACTACATCTGGAGCAGGACGTGCTGTATGCATATAATACCAATTTTACAGGTGAGTATTTCACAGAATTGTATTTTCCCACACCCTGTACATACAGATTGTCCACATTAAAAAGTATCCTACCTGCATCTACTGCATGTTATGAGCCTTTAAACATCCAAGATGGCGGCTTATGGAAGCCGCCATCTTATCAGGCAGCCTGCAAACAGGAAGTGCCTCCTGACTGATCTGCATTCTGGGACTGCTGACCTTTACCTGACCCCAGCTCTGCTCTGTCTGAGCAAAGCACAGCTATAACCCGCCCCCCTGTACCTTATCCCACTCTCCTCTCCTCAGTAAGTGTGATGCTTCTGAGGCAAGATGGCGGTGCCCGTATCCTAAATTCCTGAATAGAGTTGCAGCCCAGTGGGGGAAAGAATAATAAGTAAGTGACTAAAAACGTAAATATATATTAATTTTAGATGCTGGGGAACCTTTTTTAAGAGTTTGGGCTTTTCATTAAATCACGTTGAAGGTCCAGTTTAACTGACCCAGGGTGACAATGGAGGAAAGGCATATGCCAGCTTGAATCCTGAGAAGGTGATGTTGAGATCCAAATCCAGAGTTTTACAGTGGTTGCACAGGGCCTGGAATATGTCTGATAAAGGGACCATCCTCCCTGATTTCAGGAACTCTACCTGCGCATTGAACAATGTGGATCACTAAAATGCATGGGACATAAAGCTCCGCCCATAGCATGCTCTGACCCACCTCCTTGAGTGCCAGCTTGCTCCTGATGGTTGAAAATAGGCAACTGCTGTAGAATCGCTTTCAACTCCAGTAAGTTTATTGCCAGATTCTAGCCACCAGGTCATTGACTCTCAATGGGTCCATCAGGGAAAAAAAATGGTTCTTCAGGCAGTCTGCCCGCCTTGAAGTAGGATGCTGTGTGTTTGCTTGCCTGCTGTGGCTAAGCTGTCTTGGAGGAAGCCTGGAGAAAACCCCAGTTAGTCTTACCAGTATCTCTAAAGGATTGACCCCCCTCCAAGGAGGTCAAATCCAAAATAACCTGACCCACCGATAACCTAGCTTCAGACTATTGAGAGGAAGAAAAAATGAAAATTGTATGGGCTGGTAAGTGAAGTGACCCCTTATTTCACAATGAAAAATTGATTTGAAAGTGGGAGTCCTTGGACTGCCTCCCCCTTCCGTTAGAGCACCAAACAGGAGCTCACCCATTACTAACCACGCCAACAGATACAGTTATACATGCGAGGGGCGGAGCCGCTGCTCGCAGAGGACTTGTCGGTGGTCCTTCCAGAGACCCCCCCCGTTCGGCCAACGAAGATTAGGCGGGCTCCGCCGCCATTGGCGATACTGTTGCATGTAGTGTTGCCTCGCTGTTTATATTAAGGTTGTGTAGGCTGCACTTCGGGCTCATCGAGTGGTTCGCCGTTTGCTCAACCTGTTCGACGATTGAGCAATGTAGGTGTTCGCGAGTTGGTGCTGTTTGCATCTTCATGGGTTGTCCCCCCTTTTCCGGGGCTTCCTCCGGATGAGCTGGGGGCTGCCCCTCCGGGGCCAGTCCCGTTGAGCCCTGAACCTGCTCCTCTTTTGCGCATAGCGAGTTGTATTCTTAATTGTGTTCCCCTATATGGAGCTTGGCCTTGTAGGTCATTTCTCAATTTATCGGAACGCTTTGCTTGCTCGGTGTGTGTCTCGGGCTCGCTGGGCTGCCCTCACGCATACTCTGCTGTTCTATGGAGTGCGGGGTTGGGATCTGCGCTTATGGGCGTTGCGTCCATCTCCTCCTTCTTGATCAACCTACCGTGCTGGACATGGTTTCCTGGTGCGGAGTAGCTCTTTACATAGGGGCAGACCCGGCGAGTCACGACTCAGTTACATACTTGTAATTACTGTACTATGCCCATGTGTAGTTTTGGTTGCTCATTCATTTGCTGGTTTTAATTTTAATTTGCCTGGCCGCCTCATATATCTGGTGTCGGGCTCTGTGTTTCTGTTGCTGGCCGTTGTGGCTGGTCTCACTTAACGAATGGCTTTGTATTCAACTAATGACTTTGAGTTTTTGTGGGTTTTGTCCTGTGCTGGGGACTTCCTCTGACGGTATAGTCGGAGGTGGTTTTCCCTGTAGGCTGGAATTAGGGACGGCCGGGGGACCCCCCCATCTCTCTCGGACCCGTCTCGTCCCCGCCATAGGTCAGGACCCTGAGGCCCCCTGAGGTGGCGGTTTGTTTGCCTCGGGTGCCTGGGGTTCGATTTTTTCGGGAAAGTAGATATTCTTCCCACTTTTAGATTCCCCTTGATTTTCCCGTTTACGTAAGTTTTGCCCTTTAGGTTTTAGTTGGGTGTTTGTCTCTCCTCTGCGTGTTTCCCTTTGTTCCGCGTGCTCGTCAGTCTTTGTTTTCCTGGTGTGTTTTCCACCCTTCCCCTCTCTCCCCTCCTTCCTTCCCCTCCTACTTGTCTCTCTTGTGGGCCTGGACTCAGTTCTCTTAGGGGCCCCCCCTTTTTTATTGAGTTGGGGGCTGCTTCTTTTGGTCTGCCATGTCTAGTGTCCAATGTACTTCCTTGAACGTTAAGGGCCTAAATTCCCCTGTTAAGCGTTCTTCCGTATTGAGTGAGTTGAAGCGTTTGGGAGCGGGAATCGCCTTTCTTCAGGAGACTCACCTTAAGGAGGGGAGAGTGCACAATTTATCCAGTCGCCACTTTCGCCACCAGTACCATGGCTTGTCCCCTGACTCTAAGTCGAGGGGGGTGGCTATCGTCCTGGCAGGTTACCTCCCCTGGACACTGGAGGAGATGATTCATGACTCGGAAGGTAGATTCCTTTTTGTAAGGGGCACTCTTTACGCTCAGAAGGTGACCCTGGCGACCTGCTATGGCCCTAGCTCGAACCAGGCCGGGTTTCTGAGGTCTACCTTGGAGAGGCTGGCGGAGTTCGCGACTGGCATTCTCCTTCTGGGAGGCGATTTCAATTGTGTTTTGGATCCTCAGCTTGATACCTCTAGGGGGACCTCTGGTATACCTTATTCGGCTATTAGGAGGATTAAAGCCCTCCTGATTGAACATCAACTTTTGGATGTCTGGCGGATCGTGCATCCCAGAGAGAGGGACTATACCTACTTCTCCCCCCCTCATAATACTTATTCGCGCATTGACTGGTTCTTGGTCCCCCACAGATACGTACATCTCATTTCGCGGCCTTCCATAGGTTCAATTTCAGTCTCTGATCACGCCCCCATCTCTATCACTATGTCGATACCGGACTCCCCCCCCCATCGGGACACTGGAGGCTTAATGGTTCCCTCCTTCAGGACCCTGAGTTCAAGGCAGAAATTCGTTCGGCAATCACTGAATTTTTTTCGGTGAACGACACTCCTGATGTCCCTCGGATGTCCCAGTGGGAGGCTCACAAGTGTGTGATTCGGGGCCTGTTAATTAGAAGGGGCGCTCATCTTAAAAAGGAGAGAGAGAAACAAATAGCTCAATTGTTGCAGGAGATCCGGACTCTAGAGACTCGGCATAAACAATCTTTGGAACCCGCTTTGTGTGCAAAATTGGCTGAACTTCGGGAGGCCCTTAGGGATGTGAGCTTCGTGAAGGTTAAGGGCCAGATTGCTAGAGGCCGTAGGTTTTTCTATGAATTTAGCAACAAAAGCGGCAGGGCCCTTGCGAGAGCCTTACGGGGGCAGCGGGCCAGAAACTACATCCCCAGCATACTGGATCCGGGTGGTACTAGGCACCATAACATAGGGGATATAGCCAAGACATTTAGGGACTTTTATGATGGCCTGTACAATATACAGCAAAACAAGTCTCAGGCTCATCAACAAAAAATCAGGGCCTATATTCAGAAATCGGGCCTTCCCCAGCTCAGGTGGGATGTGGTGGAGGCTCTCGAGGAGGAGATTGACATGAGAGAGTATTTAAAGGCCATTGGAGACATGAAGCCCGGAAAGGCGCCCGGCCCTGATGGCTTTAGCCTCGAATATTATAAGGAACTTGCGGGTACTTTGGGCCCCTATTTTATTTCGTCCTTTAGCTCTTTGAGCGATGGACTCCCTCCTCCGCGGGACACTCTTCGTGCTAGCATTGCAGTCATCCCTAAACCAGGTAAGGATCCAGCACAATGTGGCAGTTACAGGCCTATATCCCTGTTAAATTGTGATCTCAAGATTTATAATAAAATTCTGGCGGACAGATTAGCCCCTCTCCTCCCGGACCTCATACATTGGGACCAGGTGGGCTTTGTCCCGAGTCGCGAGGGGAGGGACAACACGATAAGGGTTATGGGGCTGATCCACCATGTGAGACAGACGGGGGAGGCTGCGCTGCTTCTCTCCACGGATGCCGAGAAGGCTTTCGATAGGGTGAGCTGGGCCTTCCTTGAGGAGACCCTTAGGCACATTGGGCTGGGCGACAAAATGCTTCGCCGGGTCCTGGCTTCATACACCTGCCCCTCGGCATCCGTGGTGGTGAATGGCCTGTCCTCTCAGACTTTCCAATTATCTAACGGGACGCGGCAGGGCTGCCCGCTTTCTCCGCTCATTTTTATCCTCTCACTTGAGCCGTTCCTTAGGTTGGTCAGACGGAATGTGGATGTTGCGGGCGTGAGGGTGGGCGGGACTGAGCACAAGGTGGCAGCCTATGCTGATGATTTGATGTTCTTTGTCTCGAAGCCAGAGATTACCCTGCCAAACCTTCTTGCGGAGCTCAGGAGTTTCCAGGAGGTCTCCAATTATAAGATCAACTATCAGAAGTCCTCTGCTTTGAACATTAATGTCCCTGCGGAGAGACTACGCCGCATCACGGAAAATTTTCATTTTAAGTGGGAGCGGGAGGCTGTTACATACTTGGGTACTCGAATTCCTTCCAAACTACAAGAAACGTTTGCATTAAACTTCCCCCCTTTGTTAAAAAGACTGGAGGAAGACCTCCTGAAATGGAACAGAGGAGTCTTTTCTTGGTTCGGAAGGGTTAGTGTCGTCAAGATGAACATCCTTCCCAGGGTGCTGTACTTGTTTCAGACCCTCCCGATAGACATCCCTTCTACCTTTTTTAAGCAACTCACAGGAATGTGCACTAGGTTTGTCTGGGCTGGTCGCTCTCACCGTATGGCGGCGTCCCTTCTGACAGCTTCTAAACTTGGGGGGGGTCTGGGCCTGCCGGACTGGAGGTGCTATCATGCAGCGGCTCACCTGAGCCGGGTTATGGACTGGTGCCGACATTCCGTTCTGAAACAGTGGGTTCAGTTGGAACAAGTTGCCTCCCCTTGCCCCCTCCCGGGTTTACCATGGGTCCCGTTGAATAGACTTCCACAGCTGAACAAACACCCCACAATTGGTCCGTCCAGGAGAGTGGTGGATAGATTTTTTCCTAGGCCGGGTCTCTCCCCCGGGCAGTCCCCATTGACGCCTGTTTTGGGCCACCCTGACTTCCCGGTGGAGATAACTGGTGGCCCTTTTAAAGCTTGGATTCAGCAGAACTGTTTTCGGAGGCTCCACATGCAGGTTGGCGGCGAATGGAGGAGGCCGGAGGCCTTGGTTGATGATCTCGCCCTCAGACCCATCACGCGGTTACAGACTCTTCAGCTTTTGCACTATCAGCGGTCGCTTGAGCGCACGGCTGCCGCATCAAGGCGGCTGACACAATTTGAACAAACCTGTCTGGGTGTCGGCCACCTTCGGGGAGCCCTGTCATACTCTTATTTGTTGCTGGTGGAGCCTCCAGATGACTTTGTTCCACCCTACGTGAGGGGCTGGGAGAAGGAATTGAACAGAACCTTTACTGATGAGCAAAGGCTTGCCATGATCCAGTTGGCACATAAGAGCTCTATCTCCTGTAAATACCAGGAGACCTCTTTTAAAATTCTTTCTCGTTGGTATCGCGTCCCAACGCTATTGGCAAAAATGTTCCCTTCCTCTTCCCCCCTCTGTTGGAGGTGCTTGCGTGGTAGGGGGACCATGTTACATGTCTTTTGGGAGTGTGAGAAGTTAACTGATTTCTGGAGGGGGGTGAGGGAGGTTGTTAGGAAACTGACGGATGTTGACCTCGGGGAGGATCCTGCATGCTACCTGCTTAACTTAGCTCCAGCCTCCATGAGATCGAGGCGCAGATCCCTTCTCGCCCCACTTCTGAGCGCCGCCAGAACGTGCATACCGGCTAAGTGGAAGTCCACAGAACCCCCCACTATGGCGCAGTGGCTGGCTGCGGTTAAGGAGATTTGTAGGATGGAGGAATTTACTGCCTCGCTTAAGGGGACTTTTGATAAATATAGGAGGACTTGGCAGGAATGGGATCGCTTCACCCTCTCTTCGGAGTTTCACCTTTATACGTGATACGGCCTGAGTGGGCTACTAGTGATTTGGCTCCTTCGTTCCTCTATTCATTGTTCCCACACTGTCAAGTCTCTCTAGCTTCTTCCGTACTGTGTCTGTCCTGTCTTCCCCCCCCTTTTTTCCCCTTCCCTCCTTGTTGTCTGTCCCTGCATGGTTTGGGTACGCCCTGTTGTTTCCCCCCCCCCTTTTTATTGTTGTGGTTTTGAGTTTTTTGTTTTGTTTTTTCGCTTTCTTTTTGAAAAGAAAGTTGGGGGTATGGGTTGCAGTTGCTAGAGTCGGTTGCTATACGGATTCATTGCCTAGAGTGTGGGGGTGCGGGGCCGGATGCGGCTCTGTACTTTCTCCTTATGCTTTTTGACCATTGGTAACTGATATCGTATGACTCTGTCTATATGCTTAATGCTCTGTGTATTCCTATGTGGCACTGCGATGCCGGGCACTGTAATTCTTGCTTCCTTCAATAAAAACGTTTAATTGTAAAAAAAAGATACAGTTATACATATTCACATATTTTTACAAAAATGTATAAAATATACTTTATTTTGAATCAATGCAAATTCTCCCCCCTAACAATTCATGTACATCAATGATTTTGTGGTATTAAAAACAGAGTACAATTTCCACTGCAATTACAATCAATAATAAGAGAAGATTAGTTTGCACTTTCTTCTTTTTGTCTGGGTAGACTAGTTTCGCCTTTGTGGCTTCTTCAGTACCCATTAACAAGTGTTGCTATAAGTAATACAAACCAGTTTCTTATGCAATATTGTTGTTGTTTTTTTACAACTGGTATACTGATTCAATGTTACAATATTACCTGTATACGGATGGCCGAATGCTCACTGCATGGCTGTACCCATTATGGACAGGAGCAAGAGACCGTCAACAATGAAAAACGCCTCAATATCTCGAATGCAAAGAGATTATTCATACATCCCCTATAGGTGATAGTACACCCTAAGAAAAAGAAGGGGGGTATAGATCACTGGATAATATGTTAGGGATCTAAAAAAAAATGGTCTGCTATAAAAGGTGACAATATAAATCAGCCAATCATATGAGCTTCACCCAGTGCTGATAGGTTTAGGATGGTACTTGTGCCTTGGGAACACCAATGGATAGATATTTGAAATGTGGATACCATCTATCTGTTAAAAGTGAGAAGGAAGAGCAGCATAATTACTCAGCCTACCATATACAACAGAATGTAGATATTAGAAAGATAGGAAAATAACAACCGTCCCAGGAGAGCCAATACTCTCACACTGGGTCCCATTGTGTTACCTGGTTATGGAATCCTATGAGGAAGCATGCAAGCTAGACCAGTCCATCACCATGACAGCAAAAGCACATGTATAGGTTAAATACCTGTTCTCAGTGTTCTCATAGGCATCCAAGTGAGTGCCGCACTCAGTCAGTCTGATCACGCTGGGCCAGGCCAAGCTGCTGTATCAGCTGTCTGTGCCCAGAACTGCGTGTGCTGACCTCTGTATCTCCGCTTCCGTTGCCGCCAAGATAGAGTTCATCGCATGCTATATGCGAGTGTTGGGAGCGTTTCGTGTGACGGAACGACGTCACAGTCCCTCCAGCGGCCGCGATAGTATGGGAGGGGGGCAGAGCATACTTTCGCTTTCCAGTGTCTGGAGCGCATGTGTGAAGGGAAGAAACCCTTCACAATGCGCGTCAGCGCTCCAGACCTACACAGGAAGCGGGGCGGCACCCAGCCACTTACCATATGTTACCACCATACTGGACTCCTCCAAAATGGAGGATGTATTCCTTATATAAGGGTGGCAAGAATATGACTATATAATTGACTTTCTAAACTTCTCTATATGCATAAACAGGACAGTCACCACAGGGCCTATCGTCTACTACTTATTGTACACAAAGAAAAAAAAAACATTTGTTTTTTCAAAGATAGAAAAACATCACGGTAAACATCACTGCCTATTTAGGCTAGTAAAAATAATAAATGAGTTTGCAAATGTACACACCGTGATAAAAAAGGCTTAGCCCGGAAGCAAAGACATCACCTTGTGTATTCCAGATGGAAGTGACGAATATGTAAATGGCTACCATCCCACAAAACGCCAACAGCTACAAACCAAAAAAAGCACTGGGGCCTCATTGATGGGGAGTTAGAATTGTAAAATAAAAAATAAATAGCTCAATCTCAATTGCTCCTGTCCACAAAAGGAACCTACACACAGGAACACCAGTCGATCGGGGCACAGATACTGTGGAGAACAACAGGGTAAATATAATCCCACATTAGATTATCTTAACAGAAAATGAACATACAGGAAAGAGAAGGGGTCTCAGAATGATTATCTAGTGAGTATCTTGGGGACCCAAGTCGTCTCTCTTCTGAGAATCCAAAAAAAGAGACGAGCTACAGGAATGGGGAAAAACTTATAGATTCATTTAGGCCAGGTGGATGGTGGGCCTTAAAGAAGTTAATCCACCTGGTCTCCCTCTGAAGTGTTAATTTCTCTATATTTCCCCCTCTGGCGTGTGGATGTATCCGATCCAACCCTACGACTTTCATACCAGTTGGGTCCTTGTTATGGTGAATCAAAAAATGTCTACCTATCGGAGTTTTAATATTGGCAGTACGGATGTCTCATGTATGTTCATACACCCTTTGTTTAAGTTGCCTGTTTGTTTTACCTATGTAGAACCTACCACAAGGACAGGTTAATACATAAATGATATTTTTTGATTTGCAATTTACATAATGTTTCAAATTGATGGATGGCTTATTTTCTAATGATAGAATCTTAGTTTGAAAAATGTACTTGCACATGTTGCAATCCTGGCATTTGTAAGTGCCCGTGGTTGTGCAGCATGTGGGTTTTGTTTCCCCTGAGAAATGGCTATGTACTAGCTGATCTTTTAGATTACGTGCTCTACGAAAGGTAAATCTAGGTTTTGGGGTGATGAGTCTGGAGATTTCTCCATCGCTAGTTAGTATCGGCTAGTGGCGGGCAAAAATCTTTTTGATATCGGAATGGTGTTCCGTATACGTTAGTATCATAGACGGAGATGGGCTCCTATTCTTTTGGTTGGGTTTATAAAGTAGCTCTTGTCTCAATCGTGACTTAGCTTTCTTGTATGCCCTCCGCAGGACATGTGATTTGTAACCTCTCCTAGATAAACGTACCCGTATGTTGTCTGCTTCCTTTTGGAAGTCTACCTCACGTGAGCAATTTCTACGGGCCCTAATATATTCGCCCTTACGGCTTACCTTTCACAGAGCACGTAATCTAAAAGATCAGCTAGTACATAACCATTTCTCAGGGGAAACAAAACCCACATGCTGCACAACCACAGGCACTTACAAATGCCAGGATTGCAACATGTGCAAGTACATTTTTCAAACTAAGATTCTATCATTAGAAAATAAGCCATCCATCAATTTGAAACATTATGTAAATTGCAAATCAAAAAATATCATTTATGTATTAACCAGTCCTTGTGGTAGGTTCTACATAGGTAAAACAAACAGGCAACTTAAACAAAGGGTGTATGAACATACATATGACATCCGTACTGCCAATATTAAAACTCCGATAGGTAGACATTTTTTGATTCACCATAACAAGGACCCAACTGGTATGAAAGTCGTAGGGTTGGATCGGATACATCCACACACCAGAGGGGGAAATATAGAGAAATGAACACTTCAGAGGGAGACCAGGTGGATTAACTTCTTTAAGGCCCACCATCCACCTGGCCTAAATGAATCTATAAGTTTTGCCCCATTCCTGTAGCTCGTCTCTTTTTTTGGATTCTCAGAAGAGAGACGACTTGGGTCCCCAAGATACTCACTAGATAATAATTCTGAGACCCCATCTCTTTCCTGTATGTTCATTTTCTGTTAAGATAATCTAATGTGGGATTATATTTACCCTGTTGTTCTGCACAGTATCTGTGCCCCGATCGACTGGTGTTCCTGTGTGTAGGTTCCTTTTGTGGACAGGAGCAATTGAGATTGAGCTATTTATTTTTTATTTTACAATTCTAACTCCCCGTCAATGAGGCCCCAGTGCTTTTTTTGGTTTGTAGCCATTGGCGTTTTGTGGGATGGTAGCCACTTACATATTCGCCACTTCCATCTGGAATACACAAGGTGATGTCTTTGCTTCCGGGCTAAGCCTTTTTTATCACGGTGTGTACATTTGCAAACTCATTTATTATTTTTACTAGCCTGAATAGGCAGTCTTTGAAAAAACAAATGGGTTTTTTTCTTTGTGTACAATAAGTAGTAGACGATAGGCCCAGTGGTGACTGTCCTGTTTATGCATATAGAGAAGTTTAGAAAGTCAACTATATAGCCATATTCTTGCTACCCTTATATAAGGATTACATCCTCCATTTTGGAGGAGTCCAGTATGGTGGCGACATATGGTAAGTGGCTGGGTGCCGCCCAGCTTCCTGTTTAGGTCTGGAGCGCTGACGCGCATTGTGAAGGGCTTCTTCCCTTCACGCATGCGCTCCAGACACTGGAAAGCGAAAGTATGCTCTGCTCCCCTCCCATACTATCGCGGCCACACGTTCTAAGCGGCCGAAAGCTGGAGGGGCTGTGACCTAAATTCCGTCACACGAAACGCCCCCAACACTCGCATATAGCATGCGATGAAATCTTGGCGGCAACGGAAGCGGAGATACAGAGGTCAGCACACGCAGTTCTGGGCACAGACAGCTGATACAGCAGTTTGGCCTGGCCCAGCGCGATCAGACTGACTGAGTGCGGCACTCACTTGGATGCATATGAGAACACTAAGAACAACAGGTATTTCTTTTACAAAATTTTTATTGAAGTTTGCATAAGATAAACAGTATACATATAGAAAAAAAAGCATACTGGAAAACATAGATGAGATGCATACTAATAGTTATGAGGTATACAGCTTTTTCCAAATACACAGTACTGTAGTCTGCTTAATCGTATAATATATCCAGAGCAAATCAATAAAACATATCTAATGTAACAGATTGTACACTTAACAGAACCTAATAAGGGCTCATGGGATGATAAGCCGTGTGCTTATTAAATATTGTCATGGGAACATGAGGTATACCTACAGAGATTACTTCCTGAAAGTTCCAGCGCTCAGGGATTATTTAGAGCAAGAACTTATATTTTGGGGCATATGTAACCAGGTGGGGGGGAGTGGGTAAGGCAGGAGAGTCAGAACAACAGGTATTTAACCTATACATGTGCTTTTGCTGTCATGGTGATGGACTGGTCTAGCTTGCATGCTTCCTCATAGGATTCCATAACCAGGTAAGACAATGGGACCCAGTGTGAGAGTATTGGCTCTCCTGCGACGGTTGTTATTTTCCTATCTTTCTAATATCTACATTCTGTTGTATATGGTAGGCTGAGTAATTATGCTGCTCTTCCTTCTCACTTTTAACAGATAGATGGTATCCACATTTCAAATATCTATCCATTGGTGTTCCCAAGGCACAAATACCAGCCTAAACCTATCAGCACTGGGTGAAGCTCATATGATTGGCTGATTTAAATTGTCACCTTTTATAGCAGACCATTTTTTTTTAGATCCCTAACATATTATCCAGTGATCTATACCCCCCTTCTTTTTCTTAGGGTGTACTATCACCTATAGGGGATGTATGAATAATCTCTTTGCATTCGAGATATTGAGGCGTTTTTCATTGTTGACGGTCTCTTGCTCCTGTCCATAATGGGTACAGCCATGCAGTGAGCATTCGTCCATCTGGACACAGGTAATATTGTAACATTGAATCAGTATACCAGTTGTAAAAAAATGTTTGATCAATATTGCATAAGAAACTGATTTATTTATATTACTTATAGCAACACTTGTTAATGTTAATGGGTACTGAAGAAGCCACAAAGGCGAAACTAGTCTACCCAGACAAAAAAAAGAAAGTGCAAACTAATCTTCTCTTATTATTGATTGTAATTGCAGTGGAAATTGTACTCTGCTTTTAATACCACAAAAATCATTGATGTACATGAATTGTTAGGGGGGAGAAAACCCCCTTTTTTTTTTTTTTTTTAAATTTGCATTGATTCAAAATAAAGTATATTTTATACATTTTTGTAAAAATATGTGAATATGTATAACTGTATCTGTTGGTGTGGTTAGTAATGGGTGAGCCCCTGTTTGGTGCTCTAACGGAAGGGGGAGGCAATCCAAGGACTTACCAGTAACCGTATTTCCAATAGTCCTACAGGAAGGCGTCCTACACACACACCACCCAATTTTTCTATGTCTATTCTAGCTCTGTTGCACGGGTGTTACTTCTTGCCTGTCTTTTTCCCCTTCGGGTCTCGGATTTATTCCTTTATGATTGCCTAAAAACACTAGGGAAGCGGCAGGGCTTAAATTCTTTGTCAGTTTGTTTCCGGTTTAGGGAGAGGAAGTGGGTGGCTAAGCCGTCCTGGAGGAGCATTGGAAACACCGGGTAAGACTAACTGGAGTTTTCACATCGGTGTGTTGCAGATTGCAAGCGGTTTGCCTGTAACACATCTTCATCTTATTCCATAGACGTCTATAGGTACCATAGGTTAAGTGCATTACCTGCGTTGTGTTACAGTAAAGTTAAAGGAATATAATCATGTCACCTCCTGATCCATTACCACTGTCCTGGCTTCTGTCCGCTGCAGCTAGCTTCTTGGGTCCTTCAGTCCTCTGCTCCAGCAAGGACCCAACAGCTGGCTGCAGCAGTGCTCGACTGGAGGAGGATGCCTGCACCCCCACCTGCGGCTGCTGCTGGGAGCCTGCATTCCGGTGCACCTGCTGCAGCCTCCGGATCCAGGTGCTTGCGTGCCTGAACCATGCGGCAAAAGAAGTCTGAATAGAGCGAATGTTGCTGAGCGACCCATGTGGGAACCAGGAAGTGGTGAATTGTGGGTTATCCATGGGGATACTCACAGAGGGACATCACAATTCTGGATGCCCTGCCAGAGAGTGGCATTCAAGAAAGTCATCTTTTTGGGAGGTGGTCCTTTTTAAAGTGATTCAGCAGGGCAAAAAAAATACAATTCTGTGAAATACTCACCTGTGGAATTGGTATTATACGCATACAGTACGTCCTGCTCCAATATAATAATTACACGTGGGTAATCCTCCGCCAGAGGGCGCTGTTCACTGCAGACATGCAAAAACAGGCTCCTCCCGGCCCTTCATATACCCAGGGACCTCCCACAAATCCCCAGTATTGAAAAGCAGTGAGAAAAGAAGCCGGGAGAAACCAACCACCAAACTGGTAACAATAGCAATGATAACAATCACCATACAGGGGATCCAGAAAATGTAAAACCAGGGTGGGGTGGAGCAGGACGTACTGTATGCGTATAATACCAATTCTACAGGTGAGTATTTCACAGAATTGTATTATTCTAAGCATACAGTACGTCCTGCTCCAATATAATACTTACACGTGGGACATCCAATAGCAGTGTCCATAAAGTAGGGTGGGATCCCCAACAAAAAAGGCACAGCAGACAGTAAAGGTGCTGTCACCTGCAAACCTTGCTACCAAGTACGACATGAGCAAAGGCTCTAACGTCAATCTCATAACAAAACCCTTGAAAAGGTATGAACAGAAAACAAGCAGAGGTCTAGCAAACCTGTTTAACAGAAAAAACCTGGTGCTGAAGGGCCAAAGGTACCCAAACACAATTAGAACAGAATAAAAAGAGAGGAAGATTCTTCCCCCAAAAGGAATAGGCCAGAGTAACGGCCTGACCAGCCCAAATGCAACAGAGCCTCTGTAAAACTTAGAACTCTCCCCAACAGGGAATTGAAAACTGGTCTCCCGCAAGACAGGCGGGGATACTGACCCCTACACTAACAAGGATCAGCAAGAAGCCAAAACCTTTACTCAGGACCAGGAAGGCAAATCATTCAAGTAAGATCAGTCCAAAGGACGCATAGGCCCTGGAAGCAAACGAGATCAGGCGCATACATATGGAGGCGCCCGTAGACCCCAAAGGGCATCAGTCCCCCTAAGGGACAAGAAACAACCAGGAAAACTTCAACACCTGATGAGGGAATGTAGACCCCCTTACTTCAGCATTACTAAGAATAAGGCCAATAGGCAGACTAAAAGGACTTAAATAATGATCATAAGACACCACCTTGGGCAAAAGGTCCGGCGTAAGGCGGAATACCACCAATTCATGGTATATATATATATATATAATGAACGAGGGCTAACTAAACAGAGCCACCTTCTCAGGCACACGTCTGACTGAAGCAACAGCCCCCGGAGGGGCAACTTGAACTACGAAACAGCTCAGACAGCATCCAAAATAAGTCCCAAGGGAACAACCCGCAAGACAGACAGAATGAAAATTGATCCCAACAGGGACCATAGAACTACTTGGGAGATGCACGTGAGCAATCCCCAAGAGAAGCTTAACAAGGAAGACCGAACAAGACTTCTACAGTAAGCAGACAGGATAGAACCTGAACATTCAGAGTACCAAGATGGGGAGCCAACCCCAACCCATGCTGTAATAACTCTAGAACCCTGGGAACCAAGAGCGTCCAACAGGGGAGAGACCAAGACTCACGCCAATCAATATGGGTACGCCATACCCTATAATAGACGGAGAACGGAGAAGAAGCTTGCTCCTAGCCCCCCATAGACAAGGTCACCCAGAAGATAACCCGTCTCCGAAAGGGTGAATGAATCAACTGTCAAGCCAACAGACTAGAGCCTGTAGATTGGGGCGACATAATAAGGAGCTTGAAAAAGGGCAGAACCGCACTCCTGAGAGAGCGTACAGGTCCGCTGTCCTCAGCAGGAGCATCTGCGAACCACAGTCCACTAGGCCACCCAGGGGCCATCAGTATCACGGGTCCCCTTATCAGCGCAATCTTGCGCAGAACCCCACATAGCAGGGTGAATGAAGAGAAGACATACAAAATAAATAGAATGTCCAGACATAAAATAACTAAGCCCCCATGACCAGAGTCAGAATAATCCGGGGCAGTAGAAACAAGGGCAGACCCCCTGTGATATTAACGAGACCCAACAGAGCCACCCTAGTTGGCTCTCAGAGGGACACCAGGATAGCACAACCTACCACTGAAGGACATCCATTGGAGCGAATACCACTGAGGTGCAGGGAACGTAGACCCCCACCTAGATCAGGATCAGAAACCTTCCAGGAGAATCATCCTGCTTCAAGTTCCAGACCAATAATAAATACAGACCACTGTCCTCCGACAGGCCAAGAGTCCCCAAATAGACAGGTCCTGAAGAGGAGAAGTCCAGCAAGATAGAGCCAACTGAAGGCTCACTGTTTTAACAAAATCAGTAGGTAAGAAGGACCCTCTAAGGGACCCTACCTAAGAACTGCGGGGGGTTTTTGGAAGAAATCCCCCCCCCCCCCACCTCTGAGAGGGACCGCCCAGCAAATTCTATCCTGTGTCTAGGGGAACTACCTCCTGGAACCACCAGAAGGAGAAGATACGCTCCCAGATAGGAGTCAGGTGCTGCGGCAGTCCCCTCGCCCAGAAGGGTGAGGGCGTCCCTTCATGCTTGGGAAGTCTTGGCAGATTTGGACTTAGACCTGCCAGAGGGTCCAGGGCGTTGCCTGCCCACCCTGTGGTGGAAATCCACTCCGAAAATTTGGAAGCACACCTCAGGTTCGTGTTTGACACTAACGTAGGGAGGGGGAGGGGTGTCCCTGCCCCGAGGAGGCCGAGACGGCCTTCTGCGTAGGGGACCTTACCCTTTTTTCCAAAAAGGTCCAAACGGGCCCCAAATAGACGCCGTCCTCTGAAAGGAAAGCCAGTGAGAGCCTTTTTCGTATCATCGTCAGCACCCCACTGTCGCAGCCAGACCAGTCGGCGAATAGCTACCACAAGGGCAGAGGTTCTAGCACACATCTTAATGGTGTCATCCAGCGCTGAGAGGATAAACCTCACAAACACATCACAATCTGAGAGAGCATTAAAGACCCCCCAGGGGAGGTCTTCAGGTCGGTGATCAAGTAGTTTTCTAATGAGAGTCCTGGCGGCCACTGCAGTGATGGCTGCGGCACAGACCGGGCGCAGAGCCGTCCCTGCACATGAAAAGGTGTGGGAAGCCAGTCTGTCAATGCGCCGGTCAGCATCCCGAAGGGTACGGTAATGAGGAGCAGTCATGAATGGGGGGTTAGTAACCCCGATAATCGGTGCATCCACCGCAGGAGGTGCTGACTAGAAGTTAACCCCATCAGGAGGGAAAGGGTACTTCCAATCCCAGACCACTGGGACCCCTTTAAGTTTACAAGGCGATTCCCATTCTTTGGATATAAGATTCTGGAAATGCTCCTGTTCCAGGAATTCCAAGCGCGGCGGCGCTGTGTGGAAACTCTCCTTCTTAGGCTTGGGAGCCTCTCCAGGAGGGGAGATTGACAAAACCTCAAAGATCTTAATAAGTAGTTCATCTGTGTCACACAGGCCCCAAGAACCGGGCCCAGAATCATCACAGCTCCAGGGCATCTCATCCGAGGAGCCCGAATCGGAGAATAGCTCACCTTCATCAGAAGGATCAAGGTCCTGCATAGCAGCAGATTCATCAGTATCATTAGGAACCGGAGAACCAGGAGGCGTCAGGGACCGCTTCTTTCCAGGGCCCAAGCGCTCCGCCAAACTAGATAGCACCTGCTCAGCCGTAGGCAGCCTGCGCGGCACGGCTTGCTGGTCATCCCCGCTCGAGTGCGACTCATCAGGAGTGAGATTTAAATCCGGGGAGACGGGTGTATTGAAGTGAGGTGCAGCCACTGGCAAACCTGATTGCAGGGTCAGTGCCTGTTCAGCACACGGTCCGCAGACCCGTGCTCTGTCAGAATCAGCATGGGGCTGACCACAAACTGTACACATCCGGTCTTGTCCCCCGAGGGACCCCGGGTACATAATTCTGAGATGCCTCCATATGGTGATTATCTGAGCAGTATGCCCGCAGGGACTTACGAAATAGGCAACCCTGGATGCCCCAAGACCCGCTAGGAATGTGGGAGAATTTTTTATGTGAACCCGCTATAATATATGTCAGGCCGGGAGAAGCCACCGAAATCTTGCGTCTGAAAGACATAAAGGGGATAAGAGGGGGTGTCAGTGCCATGTGCAGCTGAATAAAAAATCATAGGAACAGGGGGCGTGGCCTGGTGCACGGATGGAGCGGACGTGAAACCGTGAGCTCCTGACCCTGCTGAGAGGAATATACCCAAAAAAAGCTTACCTACCTGAGGCGAGACTTGCCCATAGTGATCCACATGAAGGGCAGAAAACGGAGAGAGAAGCGGAGACTGGCGATCGCGGGCCCCGGGGTCCGAAGCATGGAGCGGGAGGACGAGAAACGGCGCGTGGGCGCAAGCATGGCGTCTGCTGCCCCTCCCTCGTCGGAGTCAAGCGGATCGGAGGAGGCAGAGGGAGCCGCCGGGCGTGTCGGGCGCAGTGACGAGACACAGGGCCCGTCAGATAGAGAAGCTGTCACTGACAGCCCCGGCGCGCGGTCACAGACGCCGGGAGCGGAGCCGGAGAAGAGAGAGCCCCCGGTGACATCACGTGCGGCCGCACACTGCTCGCAGCAACTGCCGACAGCGGTTCGGCCCCCACACAGCCAGCGGCACGGAGGTGAGAGGGACGGCCGTGGGGGAGAGCGGATGGAGGCGACAGGCAGCAATACCAGGGACCTGGCAGGGGTGGAGAGGGGCCGAGGTGACACACCTAAAATGGCGCCGATGAGCGCCCGCCACTTGCCTGCGTGGGAAGAGCAAGCCCCTGAACACAGAGAGTGGAGGGGGGCAGGGGACCAGGCCCAGAATTCAATAATGGCAGAACGCCGGGGACAGGACCAGCACAGCCCCACTGACCCAGGTCTCCTGCAACAAGAGAGCCCTGGGCCCTTTAATATATGACCTACTGAAGGCGGAAGGCGACCACAAATAAGCGCGGCCCCAGAACACCAATGGCCCTATAAACTGACCCACAAAACGGTCAGAGAAGCCCCAGCGAGTGGGGGAAGGCTGGAGAGCTATGGCTTCACAGCCTCAGAACGTCCGCAGCGGACGGGAGCGCGGAGCACGGGGCTGGTCGGCCCTCCACCGCCCCTACCCCTCCCACGAAAGCAGTACCCCCAGGAATGATCACGGTCCCCGAGGTGAATCGCGAGGTGCCTCTGCGGCGTCCCCTGCGGGTGGTCACAGAGATACGGAAGACCCAGCCTTTGGCGCCGTCCCGTGTGAGGGGTTATCCCCACCCAGCTGGGCAACAGGAGTGCCCACCATCTCACAAGAGCCAATGTCGCCCCCAGCAGTAGATACCCCACCGGACATAGAGCTTCCATCCCCGATTGCATGCCCAGCTTCACCGGTGCCGACATCAGATGCCGGTGGGCAGGCGGTGGCTCTGGGTGACAGCAATATCCACAGAGAGACGCTCTCCTTCCTCAAATCCATTCCCACCAAAGCGGACTTTGAAGCGCTGATTAGGAGATATGAGGCGGCCTTTAAAAAAGATATAGTGGAGGTCAGAGGCCAGATTCAGTCGCTGGACGCCAAAGTCTCCTCCAACCACACAGCCACAGAATCTGCGCTGGCCGACTTGGCGGCGAAGATCGAGAGTCAAAACGCTCAAATCTTACAGCTGCAACTCCAGCACGACGACCTGGAAAACAGGCATAGACGAAATAACCTCCGAATCCGGGGCATCCCCGAAGCGTCAGCGGGAGAAGACATCAAGCAAATAGTCACAGTGATTTTCAACCGACTCCTTGAAAGAGAAACTAATACCCCAATTGAGATAGATAGGGCGCACAGGGCGCTGGGCCCGCCAAGCAGCGTTCCGTCCCGGCCGAGAGACATTATTTGCCGCATTCATCACTACACCACCAAGGAGGAGATCTCCCGGAGAGCCTGGAGACATGGCCCGCTTGAATTTGACGGGGCAAGCGTTACCATTTTCCCTGATCTCTCTAGGCGCACCCTTCAAATGCGCAGACTTCTGCGACCGGTTCTTGAGGTGATCCGTAATGCCGGGGCGACATACAGATGGGGGGAACCCCCTCCACGTGATTGTGAGCAGAGGAGGAGAATCCTTCACCCTCCGAGCCTACCAGGACTTGGAGGGACTGTTCGCATTCCTCAATGTGGACCCAACCCCGGTGCCCAATTGGCTGGCGCCCACTGCTACCTTTCCACCCCAGAGGCCCAGGAGGGCCGCACCGAGGAGCCGCAGAGCCAGTAGACCAAGAAGGCCGAGAGAGAGATTGTTGAGACCAACGGATAATGAACAGTAGACTCGGTCGGTTGCCCGATGGCTGCTGCCAACCGGGTGTCTAGAGTCTCCCATCTGTCTTCCTCCCGAATGCTATTGTTTGAAATGGGTATTTAGCCTTTGAAGTTGCTTTTTTTGCTGTTTTTGTGTCACTAGCTACTCTCGGTGGGGTAGGCTGACTCCAGTGTTCCTGGCCGGACACAGTCTCCCACTTAGGCCAGCCTCTGACTTCTCCCGTTTGGGGGGAGGCCATAGGCTTAGCGAGACCGCTAGTTAGTTGCCCCTCCCTAGAGGGTTTGACCGGAATATCCGGTTTATATTGTTTTTGTTCTCGTTTTTCTCTCCCTCCCCAGACCTTTCCTCTCTCCTTTCCCTTCTCCCCCCCCCCCCGTTGCTTTCCCGTCATAGACGTCATCCCTCGCTCTTCCTGACCCCTGCCCCCCCCCTCAGCCCAAGGTAAGCCGCAATGGGGGAGCCCAACCTGGTTTCCTTCAACGTGAAGGGACTGAACACGCCGGAAAAAAGGAGGGAAGTACTGAGAAACCTCAAAGCCTTAAAGGCCAATGTGGCCTTTCTTCAGGAAACACACTTCAAAGCAGCGAACCCGCCGACTATGAGGGATAGAGAGTTCCCGATTTCGTACCACGGTTACTCTCCGGACTCCCGATCACGTGGGGTAAGCCTGCTGATATCAAGGTCAGTCCCATGGGAGGAGGCGGGCGTGCTGGGTGGTGGAGAGGGGAGGTGGCTGATGGTTAAGGGAAGGATATGGTCAGAGTCCTTCACCTTTGTGAACATCTATTGCCCGAACACAGGTCAGGTGGACTTCCTTGAGGAAGTCCTAGCTAAAATGACGGAGTTTGCAGAGGGTCGGGTGGTAATGGGGGGGGATCTCAACCTCACGCTGGACCCGTTGATTGACACCTCTAGGGGCCACACATACCTCTCCTACACCAAACTTAGAAAACTTAAAAGACTCCTACATATGCATCAGCTTGTAGACCCCTGGCGTATTTTACACCCCGAAGGCAGAGACTATTCGTACTATTCTGCCCCACATAACATGTACTCCAGGCTGGATCTGTTTCTTGTCCAACATCACACACTGCAGAGAGTAAAAAAGGCAGACATTGGCAGCATTGTCCTGTCTGACCACGCGCCTGTAAGTCTCACCTTATCTGCCCACACTCTGGCGCCCCGCTCTTGGACCTGGAGGCTGAACAGCTTGCTCATCCAAGACACAGGCTTCAGGGAAACCCTACAACAGAACCTGCGGGAATACTTCAATAGGAACACCACACAAGGGTCTGACCCCGCGGTGGTATGGGAGGCCCACAAATGTGTTGCTAGGGGCCTCCTGATCCAACAAGGGGCCAGAGTTAAAAAAGAAAGAGGCAAAGCCGTTAGCGACCTACTGGGCGAGATCCAAAGACTGGAAACACTGCATAAGCAGTCCCTGGCCTCTGAACTCTTAGCGGCCCTGACCTCCCTCAGGGAACAGTTACGCCGGTTAAGCAACGACTCCGCTAAAGTCCAACTCATCAAGTGCAAGAAAACTTACTATGAGTCAGGAGACAAGTGCGGCCGCCTGCTGGTCATGGCCCTGAGGGGAGAAAGGGCCAAAACATATATCCCCAAAATACAAGACAGGTCGGGAACCATGAAACATAAGGCCGTGGAGATCGCCAAGGTCTTCAGGCAGTACTTCGAGGACTTATACAACATCTCTGTTGACAGGACGAGTACAAGGGCGTTAGATATAGCGGAATACCTCCGACACTCCGGGCTCCCTAAACTGCCGACTGAGATCCTGAGTGAATTGGAAGAACCGATCTCCCATGAAGAATTAGCAAAAGCACTGAAGGACTCGGCTGCTGGGAAAGCACCGGGACCGGATGGGCTTCCCCTCATCTATTACAAAACTTTTGCGGGGATCCTGTCACCCAGAATGTTGGAGGTATTTAACTCAATGGGCTCTGGCAACACATTCCCGAGAGATAGTCTGTCGGCTAGAATCGCGGTGATTCCTAAGGAGGGCAAAGACCCCACCCTTGGCTCCAGCTATAGGCCGATATCCCTCCTAAATGCAGATATCAAGCTTTTTGCAAAAATACTCGCCTCACGCCTAGCAACGCACCTCCACCACGTTATACATCTAGACCAGGTTGGATTTATGCCCCATAGAGAAGCCCGCGACAACACCACAAAGACACTAAATCTCATCAGTTTAGCAACACAACGCAACCTTCCTGCGTTACTCCTATCAACCGATGCTGAAAAGGCGTTCGATAGAGTGCAATGGGACTTCATGTTTGGTGTCCTACGGCACATTGGACTACGGGATAGCATGCTAGGCTGGATAGCTAGCCTGTACCACGGCCCTTCTGCAGTAGTGGGAGTCAATGGCATGACATCGGAACCTTTCAGCATTGGTAATGGGACGAGACAGGGATCCCCTCTGTCACCCCTGTTCTTTATCTTAACACTGGAGCCTCTCCTCTGTAGTGTCAGGAACAACCAAAGCATACAGGGCATTCACTGCCCTCTGGACACTGCAAGATAGCGGCGTACGCGGACGACTTGATCTTCTTCGTGACTAGCCCGGAGGTATCTCTTCCAAATATAATCAAAGAACTGGAGACGTATAAAAGCCTCTCCAGCTACAAAATAAACATGCAAAAGTCGGAGATTCTCAATATTAACCTCTCAGCGGCTAGAGAAACCACTCTTAGCCAGTCTTTCCCGTTTAAAGGGGGCTCGAGACTACATTACATACCTGGGCACGAAGATAGGCAGGTCTCCAAGTAGGCTCTTTGAACTTAACTTCCCCCCACTCTTACGAGCCTTTACCAAAGACATAGACACCTGGACATACAAAAAACTCTCTTGGTTCGGGAGATGTAACTCACTAAAGATGAATCTGCTGCCACGTCTCCTATGCCTACTACAAGCTCTCCCAATCGAGATCTCTGGCTCATTCCTCCGGAGGATTGGCGGGGTTTTCTCGAACTTTATTTGGCTGGGCAGAAACCCAAGAATTAGCAGAAGCCTACTGACTAGGGTTAGAGAGGAGGGTGGGCTTGGGGTACCAGATCCCGGTATGTACTATGCTGCTGCCCACCTTACAAGGGTGATCGATTGGAACCGGAACGCCGAGCACAAACAGTGGGTACAGATCGAGCAAAAGAGCTCAACATTCCCGTTAAAGGGCCTCCCGTGGGTTGCAAAGCAGGCTGTAAGACGAGAGCTGACGCACCTAACCATAGGAGCTACACTTAAGGTATGCCACAAGTTTTTCCAGCGTAATGAACTGTCTCCCCCTCTTTCCCCGCTATTCCCAGTACTTGGAAACCCAGAATTCACACCCGGGTTGGGGGGAAGGATTGCGGATCAATGGATCAAAAAGGGCGTCTGCCGAGCCAAACACTTCTGTCACATAAACAATAACACGACTCTAGAGCAAGTGGCGGAGACACATATGGGTTGATTCAAAGAAACATGTAACAGCTTGGATTTGGGTCACGATCATCCTATTTTTCACGTCCGCTCGTGCGTTCGTATGAACTTGCGAGTGATTCAATAAGCAAATACGTTTCTATCCTAAAATATACGTCCGTTCGTATGGCAGTTCGGGAATCAGACCTATGTCAGTTTCCATCCTGAATTTTCCGTTTCATTTCTCAGGTTGCAACATTGGTTTTGCCCTTTTTCCTTTTTTGTCTGGACGTAAATCCTTCTGATCTTGCGGCTCCGCACTACAAACTTACCTCATTAAAGTGCATTCTAAATATTTGGTCTTTTATTTTTCTTTATTTCATTCATTTTGTAGTAACCAACCATTAATGAATGCATTTGCATAAGTAAATCTTACTTTGTTTAATTTTTAGTTAACTTGCATTTTTTACTTGTGGATTTAATTTTAATATTTATGCTTCAAATGGTAAAACTTTAAATTTTTAGTGTGGTTACCCACACCCTCTACATACAGATTGCTCACAAATATTAAAAAACACCCAGCAACTTCTGCATGTTATGAGCCTAGAAACAGCCAAGATGGCGGCTCAGGTATTATCGGGCAGCCTGCAAACAGAAAGGGCCTTGTGACTGTGTTGCTCTGGATTCTTTGATTTCTGACCTTTCCGTGCCCCCAGCTCTGCTGTGTCTGTGCAAAATACAGCAGTAACCCACATCCTGCACTTTATCCCGCTCTCCTCTCCTCAGTAAGTGTGATGCATCTGACCAAAGATGTGCTTAAATAATTAAACAAAGCAAAGGTAAACAACTACACCAATAAATGCAATCTAAAAATATTATTCTAGTACCTCAATTTTAAAATAAATAACAAAGGACATAAGTTTCTTTAATTAACGCAAATATATTGCAAAATAAAGGTTTACATGCAAAGGACTAATTAAGGTCCACATTAAAATGCTTTTATAAGGCATACATGAATCAGGTATGCATTGCCATACAATTTATGGCCTCGGCCATGCTGATACATGCAGTTCATTGGAGCACAAGACGCGCAGACTCCTCCACATAGCCAAAAAACCTGTTCACGAACAGCAATCCGGCTGCTAAAAGGTGTCGGCTGTGGCTTTCTTTTAAAACGCGTTTAGAGGTTTCTCTGAATCACACCTAAACACATCCAATTAACCTAAGTTTTACGTTTTGATCGTAAGTTTTAGGATTTGATCCTAAGTTTTACGTTTTGATCCTAAAATTTAGGAACGAACTTCCGCTGATCGTAAGAGCATATACGCATTCGTACGTAGGCTCGTGCGAGTCGTAAATGGCCAAAAAAACAGGAAAAAATGACTAACACCCACCCAAACTTACGATTCTCGATACGAAATCAATTAACTTTTGCTCTTTGAATCGAGGGGATAGACTCCCGAGATGGGACCCGTGGCAGTGGAGGCAGATTAACCACTTTCTGCAGTCCCTCGGACCTCAACTACACCAGCTTAGAGAACCCACCAGCTTTGAGCGGATTTGTGAGGATGAAGGCCCAGCTAGGCACACCCTTTCCCTCACTTACAAACTATTAATAAGCACGCAGAACCTAGGTGACCTCCCCTGCTTTGCCAGATGGGAGGAAGACCTGGGAGTTATCTTTACGTCAAAAGAACGTAAGAAAATCATGGAGCTGGCCCACAAGACTTCGACATGTACGAAATATAAGGAATGCAATTACAAAGTACTGATGCGCTGGTACAGAGTACCGACGCAGCTCAATAAATGGTTCCCATCTATCCCCCCGACATGTTGGAGGTGCAACTCCGAGAACGGCGACCTCCTGCATACTTTCTGGTCGTGCCCGGCTCTGCAGTCTTTCTGGAAGGGTGTAAGGGAGGTAACACAGCGTATGACTGACAGAGAGATCCCATGGGACCCTGCTTTCTTCCTCCTCCACCACTCAGCCATACCTGCCAAGAACTACCAGAGATCAGTGGTGTGTCAGTTGGTTAACGCCGCAAAAGGCGTGTGTCCCTTCGCGTTGGAAGAGCCAGTCCCCCCCGACCATCTCACAGTGGCTCAACAGGGTGGCTGACATTGAGAGATTCGAGGGGATGATAGCAGCACGGCGCGAATCTGAGGAGACACATAGGATTAAATGGGCCCATTGGGTCGAATTTACACTGTCACAGGCTTACGGAGACCTCCGAGGGGCAGAGATGTAGGAAGCCCGATTGTATACCACAAGCGCCCCCTTGCCTTCTTACCTGCTCCTCCTCCGTTTTCTTTCCCTCCCCCCTCTCCTTCTCCCCCTCACTGTCTCCCCTAATGCGCCCCCCCCCTCTTATTATCGCCTTTAACGCTCACAAACTGTTCTGTTTTTGTTCATGTTCATGTTGGACTGATGATACTGCAGCTGCCTCATAGCAGCAGAGGCAGGCCTGATTGAGATTGACCTCGGCCCGCGGGCCCATGTTCATCGCCCCTGTGCGAAAACCGCTCTGAAGTTTTATAGTTCTGTCTGAAACTGTTGGCCCGGCCGCCGCCTGATTACTGTGGAGCCGCAACCTGTTGCGGAGCCTAAATGACTCATGAGCCGCCTCCCATGTGCTTTTTGCCAGAATACAGCATGCTGGTAGTTATCTGTATCATATCATATCATTCTGTGATTTTTCTCTTTTATTCTGTATTCCAAGAGCCACGTAAATGTTTCTATTTGTGTATTGAAAATTTAAAATAAAGAATACATAAAAAAAAAAATAATAGGAACAAAAACCGCCCGGGAGGCCACTTACATGACCAAGGGAGGAGGCGAAGACCGTCAAAATGGCGCCAAGTGAACCTCGAGGGGGCGGGCCTGATCTGGCCGTGATGCAGGGCGCGCCATGCCAAGTACCCGCCTCCCCCAAAGAGCGCGAAGCTCTAACCAGCGCAGCGTCAATGACAGCAGTGGATAGGACACACATACAGAGTGTGATTAAGGAGATTGCTCTCAACACTAGACTAGAGAATGATGCTGCCGCCCAGGCTGTACACTTCTTGTACTGAAAGGACACACATGCGCACAAGGTTTATGTGGAGCAAGGAGTGCGGCACTGACACCCAAGTTTAAATAAAAAGGTAACGGCCATAAACGTGTCTAACATTACGCTGGGACCGCCACACACATACCCCCCCCCCTTTCTTTTCCCCCGAGCTACGGGAGGAAGCGAGGGAGAAGCAAACCTGCACCCAGGGTTCATCGCTATGAGGGGCACGGGCAACAATGCGGGAGGGGCATCTAATGGAGGCTCACCATCGGCCTAAACCGCCTACCCTATGGTGGGGGATTGCGGTGGAGCACACAAGGTGCTGCCTACCTTCACCCGACCAGCGCAGCCCAGGCTGGGAGGCACATCCTTATCGAAGAGGACGGGTGGTAACAGTCCTGCAGGGCCGCAGGCTGTAAAAGCCCCGCTCATCTGCGAGAGAGCGATACTTCATGTCTTCGCAGTCAGCACTGCAGAGAAATCTGGGGATTTGTGGGAGGTCCCTGGGTATATGAAGGGCCGGGAGGAGCCTGTTTTTGCATGTCTGCAGTGAACAGCGCCCTCTGGCGGAGGATTACCCACGTGTAAGTATTATATTGGAGCAGGACGTACTCTATTCTTAGAATAAGGGCGCTGCTGATCACCTCAATTCCAGCATGCCAGAACTCACCTTTATCGGGGTCTCCACTGCAGTCACCACCTTCCAGGGCCAAACAACGGGACTAGGATTGATGTTGGGATGGAATTGCGACTCGCCATCAATAACTGGGTTGTAGCCACGTCCTCTCCATTCATTGCAATGGAGGTAGTGGGTGAGTCCTTTCACTCCCCCTCTTCATTGTGGTGAATGGAGGGGGCTTGGCCACACACCCTGTGACTGATGGTGGGGGTGTGGTCTGGCATGGAAGAGCCAGAGAATAGAGCTTCAGTCCCCGGATGGTGCAGGAGGCTGAGACAGGGGCCCCAATAAATCAGCCAGGTGAGTTCTGGAGTGCCAGACCTGCAGTGAGCAACGGCGCACTTTACTTTCATGTCCTAGCAGAAGCAAGTGGCTGCAGAACTGGTATGTAACATATTCCTCCAGCCTTGCCAATATCTATGCCATTTCCAGGGACTCACCCTGCACCACCACTTGCAAGAGTGGGTCAGGTTGTAACTGAACACCTGTTGGGAGCCCGAGTCCTGAGGTACCAGCCCTAGATGGGTCCATTGATGGGGGCAAAACATCCTGCAGGGGAGGCATGCCATTTAAACCTGCGCCGCCAGGGGCATGACTTAACAGAGTGGTACCCTGTTTCATCTTTGCCATGTTCAGCTACCTGATTCCTCCGTCATGGTGCAAGTAGTCAATGAACCTGAATTGTGATGCCCTACGGTGTGCGCTGTCCCTGATATCAATCACACAGTGTTGTCCATTCATTCCAAGGAAGGGGTGGGCCAGTTAGTTGTGGAGCAGGGAGTGCCCCCCCCCCCGACCCCTAGTTCTTAGAAACCAGGAGGTATCCAAGTGATGCACCAAGCTGAAGGTACTGTGCAGGAGAGAAGGTAAGTGCTGTTTTTTTGTTTTGGGTTTTGTAACCACTTAAACAGAAACAAAATCCAAGAAACTGACTTTCTTGTGTTTTGTCCCGCTTTAGCTGGGCATCCTGATTGGGGATGCCCTAATGGGTGTATCCCCCGCCTCTCACTGTGGGCGTGCCAATGCTGGCCATTCAGAAATCCTGGATGCCTCATAAAGAGGTAGACCAACCCCCACAAAAATCTCATAGACCCACCACCCAGGGTGGCTGGCCCTGGAATTTTCCCCAGGAATACCAGTATACCCCACCTGTGATGTGATTGGATGACTAAGCATTCAACCACAGTCAGTGCAGCAGCATCCATAACAGCAAAAACAGGGAAATCTGCCATAGGGTCGGAAGGCTGGCACTAAGGAGGTGAGTTTTTTTTTTCTTTTTTTAAACCCCCAAATCTGGCATTGGGATGGAAGGTGGGAGGTATATTTAACCTTAAATTCTGTATTTTTGTGGATGTTGTCTCCGCGATAGCTACATTTCAAAGCGGACCAAAACCCATGTTTTTCACTAATCTGGCTTTTGGTGTGCTTAACGTGGGTATCCTGCCTGTGAAATCCAAGGGATTACCGGATATCTTACCTTGCCCCACGGTCCCACAGTGCATGCACGGACTTCCAGACAATCGGAATAGATCGGCATAAAAATTAGTACCCAGCAAGTCCCTTTCGGCTGTGCCTGCCCAGGATTTCCATCAATCCCAGGGGATTTCCTACAGCATCTGATCTCATATCAGGATGTCCCGGGAAGAGGAAATCAATTGAAATGAATATGCTTTCCAAATTAAAATGTCCAAAGGAATGTGTTCACAGGTTTTGGTCCTCTTTACGCTGCACCAGCTGCTGTGTAAAATTACAGTTGTGTATACTTTTTTTCTTCAACGTAATTTATGATTACTAAAATTATAATAAAGATAAATTCCTCCCACAGAGCCATGTGCAATAATAAGAATACATAAAAGGTAGCTTTCATTTTTACCACTCTACACAAAACCTTGGAGGGTTTTACTGCTGACCGTCATACCAACCTGACAACGTTGGAAAGTAAAGAGGGTTCGTCATAAACTATGAACGAGATGCACCCCTCCTATCAGCACGGAAAAATACACTACAAATAAGCCTATGCTGCCAGTCACAAAGATGGCTTCCTCGATTGCGAGCGATCGGCTGTCAGTCAGTCACATGACCAACCAGGAAGCCTGCTGCGTTGCGCTGTGCCAGGAGTTGCGCCGCTGAGGAAAGGACCTTTATAGCGTCATGTGGGCGAGCTGGGGCTGCGGCGCGGCGGCCGGACTCCTGGGGGCGCTGTCGGCATGTTCCGCCAAGCTAGCGCTGGGAGCGGATTTCCTGAGGGAAGTGTGTGTGCTATATGGCGGGGAGGAGAGCCAGCTCTGCCACTGGGTGAGACACACTCGCATCATGGCTGCGCCTGTAGCATTCATTTCCGGTTTAGGCTTTGTAATGATAACCATCTATTAACCCCTTCAAGACCAGGGCTTTAGATTCAAAGTTTACCAGCAGCCATGTTGCTTTATATATGTGTATTCGGCAATAATTGCCCTTATATTCGTTTTTATGGACACATGAGAGCATTCCTTTAAACCGGACCTTCAGCATCATTTAGTGAAATGCCCAAACCCTTAAAGTGGACCATTCACTCTCTGTTAGAGGGAAGCGCGAGATGTGCCCGCCAGCGTGCTCGGAGACGCTGAGGTTTTACGTCGCTTAGATGTGCATACCACAGCGGCTCCGAGCACGCTGATTGGACGAGCGGCCGCGCATGTGCCGTAGGAGCGGGGTGAGGTGAGTTTTTACGAGCAATCGGGGGGGTTTCACATAGCTGGGCACCCTCGATCGGGGTGCCCCAGGGAAGTGGACCAAGACCCAGGATAGTCAAAATCCTGGGTGTTGGTCCACTTTATAAACTTTTCCCCAGCATCTAAAAGGAATATGTTTTACGTTTTTAGTCACTTATTCTTTCCTGCAAGTCTAGGATACGGGCGCCACCATCTTGCCTCAGAAGCATCACATTCTGAGGAGAGTGGGATAAAGTACAGGGGTTGGGGTTATAGCTGTGCTTTGCACATACAGAGCAGAGCTGGGGTCAGGGAAGGGACAGCAATCCCAGAATGCAGAGCAACACAGTCAGAAGACACTTCCTGTTTGCAGGCTGCCTGATCTCACCATCTTGGATATTTAAAGGCTCCTAATATGCAGTAGATGCAGGTAGGATGATTTTTAATGTGAGCAGTCTGTATGTACAGGGTGTGGGAGACATAAGAGGCTCTTATTCAGGGTGAAGGACCGCTTTTAAGTTTGTTTTTTTTATTCAGTGTAGGACCCCCCTCTTCTCCCTGGTGTTGCATGTCACAAACAGTAGGGGAGCTATGACACATTCACCATGGCCGGATATTGGAGTGTGTGACCTGTGCACCATTGCAAACTCTCTACAAGGGGTTCAGGACCCTATGAAGAGGCAGCTTTCAGCTGGTGCTGGTCTGCCCTTTCCCCCCTCTATACACCTGGGGTCAGAGGTGGTCTGGGACCAGCCCACAAGAAGCTGGGATCCACCCCCAGAGTGTTCCCCAGCCAATGAACAAATGCATTATCCATACCTCCCAACTCTCCCTCATTTGAAGGGACTGTCCCTCTTTTGAGTCCATGTCCCTGTCCCTCATTGTTTTTATTTGTCCCTCTGAGGTTTAACATGCAGATCTGCATCATAAAATGATCCATTTGCATATTCAAAGCATTTCTATTGTAACTGCTAAAGTTACAAAAGAACAGTCCTAAAACAACAGTCAAAAATTACTTAAACCAGACCAACACAATAAACAGTACTCATATTAATCCCTCCCCAGAGCAATTTAGATTGTTGCAAATAAAAAATAATTTACCTTTTTCTAACTCTTGCTGTGGTATTTTTTAGAAACAAAATGGCGGCTCATGTATTTGCATATACAGGAGGAGAAGAGCTTACAATCTATTAGGGTATAAGGGAGGATACAGGAGGAGAAGAGCTTACACTCTATTAGGGTATAAGGGAGGATACAGGAGGAGAAGAGCTTACAATCTATTAGGGTATAAGGGAGGATACAGGAGGAGAAGAGCTTACAATCTATTAGGGTATAAGGAAGGATACAGAAGGAGAAGAGCTTACACTCTATTAGGGTATAAGGGAGGATACAGGAGGAGAAAAGCTTACAATCTATTAGGGTATAAGGGAGGATACAGAAGGAGAAGAGCTTACAATCTATTAGGGTATAAGGGAGGATACAGGAGGAGAAAAGCTTACAATCTATTAGGGTATAAGGGAGGATACAGGAGGAGAAGAGCTTACAATCTATTAGGGTATAAGGGAGGATACAGGAGGAGAAGAGCTTACAATCTATTAGGGTATAAGGGAGGATACAGAGGGAGAAAAGCTTACAATCTATTAGGGTATAAGGGAGGATACAGAGGGAGAAAAGCTTACAATCTATTAGGGTATAAGGGAGGAGAAGAGCTTACACTCTATTAGGGTATAAGGGAGGATACAGAGGGAGAAGAGCTTACAATCTATTAGGGTATAAGGGAGGATACAGAAGGAGAAGAGCTTACAATCTATTAGGGTATAAGGGAGGATACAGAGGGAGAAAAGCTTACACTCTATTAGGGTATAAGGGAGGATACAGAGGGAGAAAAGCTTACAATCTATTAGGGTATAAGGGAGGATACAGGAGGAGAAAAGCTTACAATCTATTAGGGTATAAGGGAGGATACAGGAGGAGAAGAGCTTACACTCTATTAGGGTATAGGGAGGATACAGAGGGAGAAAAGCTTACAATCTATTAGGGTATAAGGGAGGATACAGAGGGAGAAAAGCTTACAATCTATTAGGGTATAAGGGAGGATACAGGAGGAGAAGAGCTTACAATCTATTAGGGTATAAGGGAGGATACAGAGGGAGAAAAGCTTACAATCTATTAGGGTATAAGGGAGGATACAGAGGGAGAAAAGCTTACAATCTATTAGGGTATAAGGGAGGATACAGAGGGAGAAGAGCTTACAATCTATTAGGGTATAAGGGAGGATACAGAAGGAGAAGAGCTTACAATCTATTAGGGTATAAGGGAGGATACAGAGGGAGAAAAGCTTACACTCTATTAGGGTATAAGGGAGGATACAGAGGGAGAAAAGCTTACAATCTATTAGGGTATAAGGGAGGAGAAGAGCTTACACTCTATTAGGGTATAAGGGGGCGGGTTGACAGGAGGGTTGGTTGGTGGGTATTTAGATGTGCGAGTGGGCAGGTGGTCAGGCAGGTAGGTAGGTGGGTGGCTGCCACCTCCACTTCAGAATCCGCTGATTCCGCCTGCACACCACTCCAGTCTGCTGCTGGTCCAGGGTCTGGGTAGGTAGGTAGGTAGGTGAGTGGCAGGTATATAGATAGGTGGGTGGATTAGGCAGTTGGATTAGTAGGTGGGTGAGTGAGCAGGTGGGTAGATGGGCAGGGCAGGGTGGGTTAAGAGAAAAACATTGCACCATTAATTAGTATTAGCATTTAGTTTGAGGTGTATTGGGACACAGTACAGCAACAGCATGGACTCACCTGGAGCCACTTCACTGCCAAGTTGGAGAATCTTTTCTGTTGAGTTCTTCTCTCCTTCAATCAACATGGTGTCTGCAGGCTGCTAACTTGTCCTCGTGGGTGAGACACACACACATCTCTCTCTCTCCCTCCCCCCTTCCTCTCCTCTATGGCTGCAGCCCTCACACTCACACACACACACACACACACACATACGCTCTCTCCCCTCCCCACTTTTCCCCCTCACCGACCTCTGCTCCAGCCATCAATCACACTTTCTCACGTCATCCTCTCCCCGCGCTGGCCGGCCAGCATGCCTGGAAGGGGAAGTGCTGGCTTCTCCTGTGCTCTGGGCTGGCCTCCGCAGTGGGGGAAACAAGAGAGGAGTTTTTTGTTCCGTCTTGTGAGCGCCTTAGCTGACAGCTGCACACTGCAAAAATTTCACTGACTCGAGTATAAGCTGAGGCGGCTTTTTTCAGCCCAAAAAGTGGGCTGAAAAACTGGGCTTATACTAGAGTATATACGGTAGTTTTTTAAAGGTTTGGGCTTTTCATTAAATGATGCTGAAGATCCAGTTTAAGCTCCAGTCACATATGTTCTGGGTCAGTGGCACACAACCAATCTTGATGCCAGACAACAATGATGGGTGACATGCTATTATTGATTATTAGTACATTGCGATACCCATTTGCTTCTCCTGGGAGATATACTGTTGCATATTAATGTGTTGTCTTTTCAGATACATCTACTCCTCCGCCTTTGTTGCATCGGACTTGTGTTTCTGTGCAACACTGCTATGTGGACATTCTTTGCTAAAGCTTTACGGACCTCTTCATCCTCCGCTAGTGCTACAGTAACTACAACTGCTTCAAATTTTGTTTCATCTGTAAGTACTTTAAAATGTAAATTAAGTAAATAAAATAAATTAATCTGGTTTTGATTGTAAGATGTAAGCTTAAAGCAGACGCAAAGTGTGCAAAAAAAAAGCCCAGAGGACTTACCTTCCGGGCAGAGGTCTGGATGCTCCTGCAGCACACAGCCGACTAATGGTGGCTGTGCTGCTGTTTTTGCAAGCCACTTCCGGGTTCATGTAGTGTGAAAAATCGCACTGCATGAACCCGTATGAAACTGCAGGTCAGTGGCCAGTTACCGGACAACAGTCCGCCTCTTTCCCTGACATCCCCTGACGCAGCTTCTGCTCGCCTTTGCTGCCACCGCTTGAAGGAGTAAAAGAGCCAGCCACTCTATGTGAGGGGCTGACACAGGGTCAAAGGCTGCACCCAGAAGCATTGTGGGATACATACTTACGGGTGTAGCAAGATGGTGGAGCGGGGGTGAGGTGATTGGGAGCCAGCTGACTGGTAAGGTGAATAGGTGATAAATAAGCATGCAGTGGTTTGCATGCTTATTTATTACCTTTTTTTGTTTCAAAGTAAAAAAAAGAATTCAGGCTGCTTTAAATGTATTTGCATACATACATAAATGCTAGATATGGTATCATGTCTCTTGCACAGCTATGCTAACAGGGGTAGTACATGCTGGGACTCTTTTATCACACACCAACATTCATCCAGCATCAACTAGCCAAACTGTTGCAGTGCTTGGGTGGGGAAGTTGTCCCTCAGGGTCCTAGCAGCACCACCACAGGCCATCCTGTAAAGCAGAGGACTCCTAGTGCAGACAAGGTCAGTATAGTTTTTATTTCATTATGGCCTCTTTAATACAATTATGTCTTTATTAAGTTCTTATAGGTATATCTAGATCTTGCTTGTATAAGTACCTGCAGTTTGTGCTGCTTAATTAGGCCTTCAGCACAGAGAAGTCTAGCGGAAGAGACCGTGTGCGTGCAGCATAACTAGCCAGCCAGTCAGGCTCTGTTGCAGTCTCACTGATTTCAATAGGCTTCTCCTGTGCATAGAGGTTCCTCATGTATTAAGACGCCTATTGAAGTAATGGAGGGCGCAGCGTACTGTGGCCACGCCCACTCGCTGTTCCAACATATTATACTTGGGCTGCAGGTGAGAGATTTGCTGTGTGGGAGCGGTTTAGAGTCTCATGTCAGAGGGCACATCTGGTCTGCTAGGTGCTTCTATATGGGCCTTTTTTAAAGCCCATGTTGCAGGTTATTCAGTCCTTGCTGATTTAGAAGTTGATCTCCATAATATACTTCATGACAGGTAAGTAATTTTCCAGGTAAAAAAACAAAAAATCTATTCTCCCCTTTTGTCCCCCGAAACCCCTTCCATCTGGCACTATTGTTTTAAAACTGAATCAGGAGAACAAACGTTAGTCAGACATGGCTAGGCAGAGCCATGCCCCACCACACAACCGCTCTATTCATTGTGAAAAGGTAAGTATAGATTTTTGTTTTTGGCTTGGACAGTTCTGTGAAGTTGTCCTACATGAAGGTCCACGAGGACAAGGTCACTGAAAAAAAAAACCTCCTGAGTTGCTTTCCAAAACTTCTGCATTCACTGGATTTGGACACAGCATGGCCCCTACTACATGATTTTCTAGCAGAAATTCTTTTTTAGTGGTCCCTTAGGTTGCAGTTGCTTCTAGAACTACTATTTATAGTGGATATAATGACTGAGGCTTGCACTTATAAGAGTAAGGTCTAGGTCACTTCACAGTGCATTAGGTATTTTGGGTGCACCTAGGATTTGTGCCATCAGGCTACATGGTGCTCCTTTGCCCTTTCCCCCCAGTTTTATAAATTGGGTTCATTTATTTTTATTTTACTTTGAGACTGCAGTGGATACCTCACTGTGTCCCTCAGTGATTGATAAAGAAATAGAGATTTTAGTCTCCACAAAAAAACTTCCTATGAGGTTCACTGGTCGACACAAAGACACCACACAAAATAAGCATTTATTATTTTAATTTCAGCTACTTACCTCTCTGCCTTCTTCTAACTCCTGTCCCTTGCCGGGATCTTCTTAGTCCTTCGCTGGCATTTTCAGTGCCATACAGATGCTGCTGGCATCTCTTGAAAAGGGGGACACAGGTCCCCCCACCTTCCATTTTGGCTTCCAGCATGGAGTAGTGGCCAGGAGCTGGAGTGGGGCTTCAGGGGAAGAGCATTAGGGGATTCAACCTCGTGTGATTAAATATGTCACTATAGGGAAGCAGTATTCCCCATCCATGCCCCATACCCCAGTGGTATAAAAGCTTCACTCCCTTGGCTGAACTCCAAGATGTCGGAGGGGTGTCTGATATGCTACTGCTGGCATCATTTGAAGATACCTGGCACAGGACAGAGGTTGGGATGCGATAAACAAAATTTAGAATAAAATATTTTTGTCTTGTTTATTTATTTTTTTATACTACTTGTGAACTAGTTAGGGGTCCAAAGGGCAGGAGGGCTTGACCTTCCAAATAATCTCAAACACAGCTCAAGGCACCTTACACCTATGCAGTTCCAGTTTGTCTGCCTTCACACGTGTCTGGATCCTGCACCTAAACTGGAACAGAAACTGCATCTGCATGGGCACAGGCTGAATGAAGGTCTTGCTTTGAACACTTTGAAGATCTGCCTGGGCTGCTTTGCTTCTGAATGCATTTGAAGCGCACTGCCTAAAATGAACACCCATCTACCGTAATCAAGCCCAAAGGTAAGAGCAGGAAATGTTACTATTTTAGTCCATGTGTTTGTGAAGGTTTTTATGCATTATAATGCACTAAAAGTACTTTGTGAAAAAGAGAAACTCCTATTTGAAGAAGCAGCAGTTGTGAGTCAGTTTCAGTTTGGTGTGGCCAGTTACATGCATACCTATGGCCTCACATAGAATGCAGCGAATTATAAATTCTGCACAGCCTATTATATTTGCTTTAAGTACCTGTCCAGGCTGCCAAAAAACAAATAGCACTTACCTGCCAGAGCATGGGCTCTTGTCCTCTGGTTTTTCTGCTGTTTGCTCCAATTCCAACCGCATGTTTCTCCTTTGGCACCGCTGTGGGTAATGCAGGAGCAGGCTCTCTCTTTGATTAGCAGCAGTGTGGAACTGAGCGAGGTCAGGAGAAAAGCATGCTTTTACCATTGGGGCTAGCAACACTGAAACTAGACCCACCCAGAGCTGTCAGGACTTAATTGGACCAAACCTGCATTATATAGTACTTTATACTCCCCTTTTTTTTCCCAATGCAGAGATTGCTCCTACACCTGCGCTCTGAATCTCACCTGATCATCATGAGCCCTGTGCCGCTAAGGCACAATATCCAAATACAAGTCCAGTCTACGATAAAGTCACAGTGATGCTGGCAGGCCCCCTCCATTCACTGCATGTTACACACCCCCTTCATTGAGTGGGGACATCTGGACACTGTGACTGGTGGCAGGGGCTGCCTGCTGTTGTTTTTTTTTTGTACCCCACTGTCCTGCCTCAGTGAGAGTGGGACAGGGCAGGACTTCCAAATGTAACCTTTAATTTCCCTTGAATTAACATCTTTTTCAGGCCATCCTTGGAAAAGTGCTGTTTGGAGAGTCTCGTGCTCTGCTTTGGTGGGTCGGAATTTCAGTTACTCTCTGCGGATTGGTTTTGCTGCACACATCTTCATCACAGGCAGAAGACACTGCAAAAAAGAAGGATTAAAATACTTTTACTTTACTTTTAAAAGATTATTTTTATAGGCAGTTGTTGTTAGATTTTTTTTTCCATCAGGGAGCACAATTAAACTCCAATACAACGTTGGTGCTGTAAATAGGACCTGTGCATCTGATGATTTCCTTACTCCCAGGGCCTCCTGATTTGATATGCGCTCTGCGTGAATCCCCTGGAAAGCCAAGAAAACTCACCTAGTCGGTAATCTAACGACGCATTCCCTGCCTGCATTCCCGCTACACCTCTGTCTGACGCAAGCTCCCATGTCAGGAACTTTGGTTTGCACAGGGCTGCGGCCAGTGGCAATAGCCTCATTAATGCTTACTGTGCCACTCTGACATCAGAGCAGCTAGTGTTCTTTTGTGGTGGGTTACAAGTTCATTTACTTTTTGTGGATTGATTTTGCTGCATACATATTCACCACACCACAGGCAGAAGGCTTCGCTTTGGCGGCATCATGCAGCTCAGGCAAGATGTCGGCGTCTGGCACCGCTGGATTACAAGCCAGGTAATTGTTTTATTTAACCCCCCCCCCCGCTTTAGTGCTAGGTAAGGATGGCAGGGTGGGGGGTATTAAAGGTTTATTTTTTAGTTTTTTTTCTAACACTCCTCCTCATAGTATACTTACCTAAATCCAGCAAGTCTTCCTCCAGCACAGGCTGAATCTTTTGAAAGTTGCTGCAACCTAAGATGACCAGTGACTCAGTTTAGCCTATCCTGGCGAGGCAATGGTAGTCTTTTACCATCCACCACACAGCAGAGGACATAATGCACAGGTTTGAACAAAAATAACTGGAAGTCTGCCTACTGCCTTTGGGGGATCCTAATTTCAGATGCTCCTTTGCTCAAAGCAACAATGACCAGACCGAATCCTTACCTTTGGGCCACTGTACCTGGCCCTTGCTCTCATGTCATTTTCCATTCACTTCTGACAATGCATGCACCATGCATGGTATTGTGTATGTTCAGTGAACCCCATTCACGACCAGCTGTCACCTGGGATATGTGAACAAGGACCCGGCAAGTTATTTTGGGCATTCTATTCTGTTTTAACCAGCATGGCATCTGAAATCATGACTCATTTAAGACTGGCAGTCCACTTTAATAATACTGGCAGATGCACCTCGAAACCCTGTGCACTCTGCCTGCTCACTCATATTGCTAAATGGAGAATCACAGGGAAGCTGCTGAAAGAAAGGGATCCAAAAGGAAGCTTATACTTTAGTAACTAGGGTTTTTTAAGTGTAGGTGCTTCTGCTTTCCATAATGTTCCATAATGGGAAGGGCAACGGTCTCAAGCTGGTCTCCCTGAGAAGCCAGAAGTTATTTAAGCAATCCACGATAATATACAGTTGTGTCCTGTGCTAGGGCATTGTATGATTAGAGTACTGATAAAATAAAGGCTAAATGTTTTTCTACCTTGGTTTGTTCATTTTGTATTATAGATAAAGTTGATTGATTGGTGAAGAATTATTTTCCCATATAAACTAGAGAGAGTAAAGTGACCCTTCTGCTCAGGGGTACTTATATCCAAGGCAAAAACAAATTTAGAAAACTAGAAATAAGGAAAGCTTTTGTAAGGAGGTCTCTGAGATTTTCCTAAAAGAATTCTGAACATTCTGTACTGTAGTAGTATGGTGAGTCAACAATTTTTGAGAGGTTGAAGGAACAAGTTTTAGATAACCCCTGTTTAAATGTGACTGGGGGCACCGGGTCATATCATGTGTGGTTTAAAGCCACGGCCCAGAAAGGGCAACCTCAAAGCAGATTAGCATGTAATTTCCTTCCAGTGATCATACATTACTCTGTAAATCCAGAACAATCTGTTGCAGTCTGTTTTTTTTAAACCCTGGATGAGCTTGTGGGTATCATGACCCTCTGACTTGGCACTGATTTTCATCAAGGCAGGAACACCTGTCGTACACTTCAATGCTTGTAGTATGCCATGTCTGTTCCATGATAATAAGATGCAAAAGTGGCAAATTAGCTTTTATATGGAGACTTTTGCAAAGGCGGATTTATTGATTTTAGTAGTAAAGGATCATAATCACACTCCAAGTTGAGTTCCAAATTCACTTGTTTATATAAACATGACATTTGGCAGGTATACTGTTTGACATGTGATAAAGGTGTATTTAAGTAAATGTACTGTCACACCCAAGTAATCCCTTTCCCACCATGCCAGAAGAATGCCAGGGTACATTACTTCATTGATTTTTGTTTAACTTCCATAGCCATGCTATGCCTGCTATGTAAGCAGCTGTCTACAAATAGTTAAGGCCCACAAAACAAGGTTATAAGGAGATTCAGGTTGCCATTTCCTCAGTTTGAAATGTAACTTAGAAATAGCAGTTGACCACGGTTTCCTCTCATTTGAGCACTATCCTTTACTGCAAGTCTGCTAAAGAAACTGGGAAAATTATTTGGATGCTATGCTTTAAGATAGCAATCCTCAAAGAGGAGCTATTACATGCGTTTTAATGCCCTTTAATTCATTTATTCACTTATTCTGAAAGGAGGGGGGTCTAATAAAATGGATCTTTTTATTTCCCAATTATGATGAATCTATTAGCAAAGTATGTTTTTATTCATATAATACTGTAATACTAAGTCATGCTCTCTCCCCACAGAGAATTTTTATGCAGTCTTCCCCCAATAGCAACTGTCCAAAATGCCAGCATCCAGACTTGGAATTATATCACTGTTTATGGCTACGTACATTTTTGGCATAGTGTCCATTAGTATGCTACAACTAAATTATTGAATTTTCTTCCCCTGATCCCGGAGTGGGCTATTTTTTATAAATTGGTGCTCAGTGGGGTAAGTGCACATAGGGGTACAAAAGCTAGCTTTTATTATATCCTATTATTCTCCAATAATTACAATTTGTCTTCAAAATGAGGTGGGCAGAGGTCACTATTGAGAAACAATAAAATACTGAATGATTTTTATGGTTTGGGAATAAAACACAAGTTTAGTAAAAAAAAAAAAAAAGATGATCCAGAAAATGCTAGTGGAATTTAAATTAGCCCCACAGGCAATAACTGAACACATGGATCTTTTGGAAGCAGATATGCTGATACTTGCAAGAGAGTGTAAGAAAAAATCACAAGCAACATCTGCAATTAAAAAAGCTCTGAATTTAAACAGATGATCTGGAAAATAGGTCTCAGCTCAATAAGAATAAGAGGTATGCCAGTAGAAGTTAAAAACCCTAGAATTAAAACCGCTAATAACAGATGCTATTCTAAGTATGTCACACACCCCGCTTCAAGATATTCATTACATGTGGGTAATACCGACCTGTGGAGGGCTTCTGCAGAGATGATTGGAGGAAAGAAAGCCCCTCCCAGTCCATAAATACCTGGGACCTCCCACTCACTACCCAGTCTTGATCTCTGCAGACGGCGAGCAAGCAGCAGATGATGTCTCCTCCTTGCACAGGGGGATTTCAAGGTAGCCGGGATTACTCCCGGACAGTATTTTTTATTTCCGTTCGGACTCAATATTTCCCCTTATAAAATACTATATATGCATTTGCAATGCCTCCCAGTTTTGACTGCTGTCCGAGCGAGGGTATACTAGCACCACAGGTGCTCAGGAGCTATGCTCCGCCGCGAGACCCTATAAAGAGGGTAGGCGGTTATACCGGGTTGGTGACCCCGGTTTGGGATGCCCTGTCCATGAAAATAATTTTCTTGCCCTTAATTGGCCTATCACCACATTCTTAGCTTGTTCGGGGGTCCTCTCCTCAGCTTTTGGGTTTTTTTTTCAGGATGTGGGGCGTCTGGAAGTATTCATTTTATTTGCAATGTTTATAGTCTGTGTGTGTTATTCACTATATGTTTCACCTTTCTGTCAGGACAGACACCACGGCCGCCATTGCCGCCGCGGTGCTGACTTTTACCTCAGAAGGCTGAGGGGAGGTTTTCTCCCCTCACGCTCTTCTGTTGGGGGCGGGGCCGGGCCTACTGCGTGAGGCCGCGGCCCGCGCCCTTTATGTCTAGAGCCTAAGGTAGCGTGGCTCGAGCGGGGAGCGGCTCCGCATGCCTTGCGGGCCGCTACCGGCTGTGTCATATGCGCCCGGTGCCGCGGGCGCCTGCGGCACCGGCGCGCGCGGCGTCACTATGGAGGGGAGCTTTCCCCTCACGATTTAGCTGAGGGGGCGGGACCGGACTTGCGGCGGGTCGCCGCGGCCCGCCCCCTCTAGTTCACTGCACCGCTGACAATCTGGTTTCTCAGGTCTGCTTGTTAACGGGGGGCGGAGCCGTTCAGCGCGCGGTCCGCGCTGGCCACGCCCCCCTTCTTCGTCTCCCGCGCTGCTCTGAGTTACCTCAGACAGGGGACGCAGCGCTCCTGCATCCTAGAAGCTCTGTGAGTGGCCCTGCGGGCCTGTTTTCATTCCACATTTGAATATATATATATATATATATATATATATATATATATGAATTTAAGTGTCTTTAGGTTGAATCTTCAGGGCGTTTTTAGGTTTCTCCCGGTCCTAGGGTACCTGGATATTTTTACTATATTTTGCAAATCCTCCCACTTGGACACTATAAGGGCATCCCGGGTTGCTTAATAGCGTAATTCCCTCACTCATAGCGACTTACTTAAGTTCACCTTATGGAGGCATCCCAAGATTCCGGGCCTCCCTTGGGACAATCCCGGAAGTGTTTGAGTTGTGGGGCATCCCCAACAGGGGATGATTTTTTTCTATATATATCATGTGCATAGCAGACTATTAACGGCAGTCCGGACCCCAGGCTTCTGGGTCAGCGCCGCCGGCTTCATCCCCTCCCCCTCCCATTTTGACCCGTGCCCCATGTGATGTTGTCATGGGGGGGCAGTCGCAATCTGATGTGTGTGCCAGATTGGCCACTATTGAAAAGTTTTTCTTCTGCGGTTGCCAAGAAAGCACCGGCCAAGAGGAAGCATTTATCTCCGGTTAATCCTTTTGAATATGATGATGATGCGGATGGCCTGGATTGGTCAGATTATTCCCCTCTGGAGAAGGGGAGCTATTTGAGGATTCAGATCATTCCGATGATCAGCAAATTGTTGGCGCTGATTCCGATCGGAGGTCAGGAATTTCCTCGGATACTCCTAATGTTTTGACTCAGATGTTTGTAGTTCTGGCTATCTCGCCTCCGGCGGAAGTTCCTTAACAGTAAGGGGAGTTCTATGAGGAATTCAGGCCGCGTGTGGAATTTCCTAATCAAAAGCATTTTGATATAATTATTTCTATGGAATGGAAAAGGCCGGCTCGGCTCCCAGACATTCCTCAGAGTTGGGATAAAAGATATCTTTTCCCAGTGGATACGGTTAAGCGCTGGGCGTCCCCCCCTGAGGTGGACGCCCCAATTTTGGGGTTGTCTAACTCAGCTGTTTTGAATAACCCTGATTGTTCCTCTCTTAAAGATGGTGAGGATAAACGCATTGACCAGATGGCTTGTCATGATTTTGCCAGTATTGGAGCAGCTATACGGCCTGTATGTGCCTCATCGCTGTTGGCGGTGGCTACCAGAAAGGTGGTCAGGGACTTGTTGTCATCCTCCGGTTTGAATCCGGACAGTGAGGAATTTCTTGGCTCTGAACGCTGTGAGTTGTTTTTGTCCTTCATGTTGGCCGCTTTGGATGATTCTTTAATGATGTGTAGCAGAACTTCTGCTCTGCTAGTGACTATCAGGCGTTCGATTTGGTTGCGCCAGTGGGCGGCTGATTTTGGGTCCAAAAAGTCTCTGACGTCTCTTCCCTTCGTTGGGTTACGGCTCTTTGGAGACAAATTGGACTCTGTGGCTAAAGGTGGTAAACTTCCTCAACGCAAGAAGCAAAGACGTCCCTTTCGAGGAGCTGCTTCTTTCACTCCTTCCTTTCAGGGATCTAGAGCGGGAAGAGGTTTTGCCTTCCCTTCTACAAGAGGAGATTCCTGGAATAGGGGCAGAGGACGTGCCCGTTCAGGATACAGTTGGGGCTCTAAACCCAAACCCGCGGCCAAGCCCGCTCAACAATGAGGGGGCGCCCTCACCCGTGCGGGTGGGGGGACGGCTGCAACACTTCTCTCAGGTCTGGATTCGGGAGGTCTCGGACAAGTGGATCCGGGAAGTAGTGTCTTCCGGCTACAAGCTGGAGTTCGAGTCCCGCCCCCCCCCCCCCCCCCCCCCCGCTTTTCTTCAGGTCTCGGGTGCCCCCGGACGCGCTGGCGGCTCAGCAGTTCCGGGCGGCGGTATCAAGTCTTCCGGAGATGGCAGTCATTTGCCCAGTGCTCCCATTAGACCGGGGTCGGGGTTTTTACTCAAATCTGTTCATGGTCCCCAAGAAGGATGGAAGTCCGGCCCATACTGGACCTAAAGATTCTCAACAGGCTTCGTAGAGCCCGCATGGAAACGTTGCGTTCGGCTATCCAATCTCTTCATCAGGGGGACTTCATGACGTCCATAGACATCCAGGACGCTTACCTCCATGTCCCCATTTTTCCCGAGCACCAGAGGTTTCTAAGGTTCGCGGTGGAGGATCGGCACTTTCAGTTTGTTGCTCTTCCCTTCGGTCTCACCACAGCTCCAAGAGTTTTCACCGAGGTGCTTGCTGGGTGATGGCTCTCCTCAGAGCGCAGGGGATTCGCATAGTGCCATATCTGGACGATCTCCTCATCATGGCATCGTCATTCAGCCATGCAGAATTGGACTCCAGGATGGTATTATCCACTCTGCAGAGGTTCGGCCGAGTGATCAACTACCCCAAGTCCTCACTCTACCCGTCCAGGATAGTATCCCTACTGGGAATGTCTCTGCATGCAGGTCAGGCCAGAGTGTTCCTTCCTCAGTCCAAGGTTCTTTTGATTCAGGAGTTGATTCGGTTGATCATGTCCATCCGGCTAGGGATGAGACTGGTGGGATTGATGGTGGCTTCCTTCGAAGCAGTTCCCTTTGCTCAGTTTCACACAAGGACGCTACAGCTCCATCTGTTGTCGGTCTGGGGCCGGTCTCCTCAGTCGCTGGATCAGTTCTTTCTGATGTCTCTCCGAGTTCGCCGCTCGCTTCGGTGGTGGCTGAACTCAGCCAATCTGTTGAAGGGCAGATCATTTCAGACTCCTCATTGGGAGGTGGTCACCACGGATGCCAGCCTCTCAGGGTGGGGGGGCTTTTGGAAGGATCTGCAATTTCAGGACTTGTGGGGACCCCTGGAAGCCCACGAGCCTATCAATGTTCTGGAATTGAGAGCCATCAGGATGGTTCTTTGTCATTTGACTCATCAACTGCGGGGCTTGCCGGTTCAGGTCCGGTCGGACAATCGGACGGCGGTTGCCTACATCAATCACCAGGGAGGGACTCGCAGCAGGAGTGCCCTCAGGGAAGTGTCTCTGATTGTGGACTGGGCGGAGAGTCACGTTCCGCGCATCTCGGCGGTCTACATCCCGGGAGTGGAGAACACGGAGGCGGACTCTCTGAGCAGGTTGTCAGCCCGCAAAGGGGGAGTGGTCTCTCAATCCCGAGGTATTTCGCACAATTTGTCACAGGTGGGGTTCACCGGTGGTGGACCTTTTTTGCTTCCCGTCACAATCACAAACTTCCGTCATTCGTGTCTCTGGCGAAGGACCCTCTGGCTCCTGCATTGGATGCCATGTCTCTGAACTGGAGGGATCTGGGTTTTCTGTACCTGTTTCCTCCGTTTCCCATGGTAGCCAGAGTAGTGCGCAAGCTGGCTCTGGAGGGAGCGTCAGCAATTCTGGTGGCCCCAAGGTGGCCAAGACAAGTCTGGTTCGCAGACGTGGTAAGATTAGCAGTAGATCAGTTCGCTCTGCCCCTGCTGCCAGATTTACTCACACAGGGTCATCTTCGTTACCCCAATTTACCAAGGCTGGCTTTGACGCCGTGGCTGCTGAAACCTCCATCTTGAAGGAGGAAGGTCTTTCTGAGGCTGTGATTCGGGCTCTTATTAGCGCTAGAAAGAAGTCTTCTTCATCCGGGTACTATAGGACTTGGAGGTCTTATATTGATTGGTGTGAGTCTAGGGCCTTCCATTGTAGGGAATTCTCTATTTCTAGAATCTTGGAGTTCCTGCAACATGGTTTGGATCTGGGACTCCAGCTCAGTACTCTGAAGGGGCAGGTGTCTGCCCTGGCGGTGTTTTTTTCCAAAGATCTTTTGCACTTCATCCTTTGGTTAAGACTTTTTTTCCAGGGGGTTACGCATGTGCGGCCTCCTTGGAAGCCTCTGATTCCGGTTTGGGATTTGAATCTGGTTCCTTCTGCTCTTCAGGGTCCCCCCTTTGAGCCTTTGCATGATATCCCTTTGTCTTCCTTTACACAGAAGGTGGCTTTTTTGGGTAGCTATCACTTCTGTTCGGCGTGTTTCTGAGTTGGCGGCTCTGTCTATTCAAGTTCCGTATTTTGAAAGACATCAGGACAAGGGGGTTTTCCGTTTCAAGACGGACTTCCTTCCTAAGATGGTTTCTTCCTTTCATCTAAATCAGGATATTGTTCTGCCCTCTCTGTGTCCTAATCCCAGCAATGACAAAGAGAGGGCCCTGCATTCCTTGGATGTAGTTTGTGTTGTGAAGTACTATTTGGTGGTAACGTATTCCTTTCGCAAGACTGACGCTTTCTTTGTGGTACCATCTGGGCCCAAGAAGGGTTTGGCGCCCGCCACGTCTTCCATTCGTCAGGCCATTGTTGGGGCCTATTCTGCTAAGGGGAGGAATCCTCCTTTTCATGTTACAGCTCATTCTACTCGTGAGGTTGGGGCTTCCTGGGCTTTTCAGCACCAGGCCTCTGTTGAGCAAGTTTGTAAGGCCGCTACCTGGTCTTCTGTTCACACCTTTTCCAAGTTTTACAAGGTTGATGTTCGGGCCTCAGCGGACGCTGTTTTTGGCAGCAAAGTTCTGCAGGCTGCAGTGGTTTAAGTTGTATTTTATGCCTTGTTTCGGATCCCCACCCCTTACGGACACTGCTATTGGATGTCCCACATGTAATGAATATCTTGAAGCGGGGTGTGTGACATACTTAGAATAATACCATTTTGTGAATACTCACCTTGTAAAATGGGTATTATAAGTATGTCACACACCCCGCTTCAACCCGCCCTTTGTATTCTGGATCCTTCTTATTGTTGTCTTTGCGTTGTTATGCCTTATATTTGGCTCTTCCTGGTCCCTTACCTTACTGCTTTCTTTAGACTGGGTAGTGAGTGGGAGGTCCCAGGTATTTATGGACTGGGAGGGGCTTTCTTTCCTCCAATCATCTCTGCAGAAGCCCTCTACAGGTCGGTATTACCCACATGTAATGAATATCTTGAAGCGGGGTGTGTGACATACACAGGCAAGAAATCCTGAGACTTGCCTGAAATGCCTGTCAATCCAAATATACCCAAACTTATCAAAACGTATTCTTTAGCGAAGATATCTGCTAAAGCTACTACTGACACTCCTGCAGCAAGATCAGATCAAATTCAAATAGATTGGTCTGCTCAATCTGTTGATATCTAGGGAAAAAACATCCTCCATCATCTTCAGGGATGGAGACCCTCTGGAACCTGTTACCAGCTCTAGTGCTCCCATCCTTAACAACACCTGATTGGGAAACTATTGAGCTCCTGATTGAAGACTGGACAAAACCATAGGGGGAATTAGGAAAACAAAAAGTGAGATGGGGGGAAGCCAGGAACAGGGGAAGGAGACTGAAGGAAGGGTCAAAAATAATTAAAAAACTTGGGGATGGCAGATAACTAAAAGGAGTTAAGGAAAACCAGGAAATTAGTCCTGGGCGTGAAGGGGAATAGGGGTAGGGAAGGGACCATACTACCAAAAACATTTATATTAAAATGCTGTCTAACTTTGATTAAAAAAATAAAACAAAGTTCTATGAATAATAGAATAATTAAAATATGTACTTTTATCCACCATTGGTGGGAGAATTTGGAACAATAATACCCAACACTTTTCCTACAAAAAGCAGGGGTACCTATTTTAATAAATACAAAATGTCAATATGGAATTCTTCAGCAATATATGGATAAGGAAGCTAGGACAATATTAGTAAAATATGTACAATAATAAATTCATACACACTAAACCAAGAATAAAATAGATCAGCTAAAAAAAAGGAACACTAATATGGGCAGTAGACTTCAATCTGATAGCAGACTCAAAAAAGGACTCGACTGGTATAAAAAGGAGGAGCTCCAAACTCATTACATATCCCCAAACTTGGGAGCAATTTAAACCTCTAAACCTAGTAAATGCATGGTGAATACTACACCCATTGCTTTTATTATAACAGGGCACACTTATTATAGGGCACGATTCTTATTATAGGCTTGACTTTTCATTTGACGGCAAAACCTACTGAGCATTAAAGACCGCACCATAGAAATTATAACAATTTGAGAAAACATCCTTGACCCTGAATTGGGGAACCATAAATCATGCAACCCAACAATGGCAACTAAACAGATATTCTGGAAATAGAGCAAACAAAAATAAAATATCCCTGGATTTAAAAGAATTTTTCATGTTCAACAACACCAAAGATGTACCCACCACAACAATTTGTGAAACTCATTTTAATAGGGAAAAAAAAAAAAAATCAATAAACAAAATATTAATACTATGATGAATAAAATAGATATTTTGGAAACGGCCCGTAAAAATCAAGCATCCAAAACTACATACATAAAAAAGGCTAGACAAGATCTCAAAGTTATTTTGACCCCTGGGGATAATAAAATGAATCTAATTAAAAAAAACAAAAGTGGAAAGACTTTGGCAAGTATGGCTAAGGACATATGGGCATAGAATGTTACTGAAAAGATCAAAGATCATCAGCCTTCCAAAAAACCTACTTGAAAATATATAACATTATGAAAATGGCCCAAAGGACTTGGGACTACTACCTGTCTGACATAGATATTCCTAGTATACCAAGTGAAGATTAGAAACACCATTTAACACAATGAAAACAATAACGCAAGAACTTGAGAACTGGGAAATTCAATGGGACTGATGGACTCCCACCAGAATACTATAGAACCTTTAAATATACTAAGGCCCTTATTTATCAAGGGATAGCGCCAGGTAGCGCCAGCTATCGGCGGCTACCGACTCCAGAACGCCAGGCTGCGAACACAATCACGCATTTATCACGCTAAATGAGGCTAGCGCCGGCGAGAGCGTCAGCTAGCGCGGGATTCATCATGTTGCAGACTTCAGCGAACAGCGCCGCTGCTAATCCCATCACAGCGCCAGGTATGACCTCTCGGTCAAAAAAAAAAAAAAAAAAATTTGTGCAGAATTGATATTACAGGTCTGATATTAATGTATTCATATTACAAAATGTTTATAAAAACTTGTTTATTATTTTTTTCCAAAAATAAGGTTGGGGGTTAAGAAACTACTTTTAACACATCGCCGCCAGCGCTCAGGGGTTTAAACATGCATTTTACAGCGCGAGAATTTTTTGAGCGTGATTTGTTAATGAATATGCTGGGAGCCGTTCGCTATGGCCATTCGTTGTCATGCGCTCCCATACAGCGCGGAATCTGTCAAACAGCGACTCCTAACCCCGTATTCAACATTACTGCACACCGACTGAGTCGCTGTCAACAACCGAACAACGGCCAAGCACAGCGAATACTAGCCGGCGCTGTGAAAATCACGCTACTGTCGCTCATCTGTCGCTACCTGGCGCTATTAATAAATCGGCCTCCCCAACTATTCAATGCAATAGGAATGACACAAGCTCTAAGCAGCAATATGAATAGTGATATCATTAAACTAAATTATTAACCTAATCCTTCAACCTGGTAAAGACTTGTCCCATTGCACCCACTACAGACCAATATCGTTAATTCACATGGACTTCTAGATCTATGCCGCAGTTATTAGTAAACAATTTGAGTTCGTTCTTTCACATGTAATTTCTGCTAACCAGGCAGGCTTTATGCCAAAAAGAGGTATACAATAGAACATCTCACTAGCTACACCAGCACTCAACAAGATTAGGAAAGAAAAGTCTAAAGATGTAATAATAGCTCCTGATGCTGAAAAGGGTTTCAATCTGGTATTGTGGAATTTCTTAGAAGCCACAGTCAGACAAATTGGACTAAGACAAAATTACATTGGAAAGATTATGACCTTATATAGGCATCAGCATGCCCAAATCAATGTTAATAGCTCTTTCACGGAAATTATAAATCTACAAAAGGGCACAAGACAAGGACGCCCTCTCACTGCATCTCTAATAAACCGGACCTTCAGCATGATTTATTGAAAAGGCCAAACCCTTATAAAACGATTCCCAAGCATCTAAAATTAATATATTTTAAGTTTTTAGTCGCTTATTATTCTTTCCCCCACTGGGCTGCAACTCTGTTCAGGACTTTAGGATACGGGCACCGCCATCTTGATCAGAAGCATCACACTTACTGAGGAGAGGAGAGTGGGATAAAGTACAGGGGGGCGGGTTATAGATGTGCTTTGCTCAGACAGAGCAGAGCTGGGGTCAGGAAAAGGTCAGCAATCCCAAAATGCAGAGCAGCACAGTCAGAAGGCACTTGTGTTTGCCGGCTGCCTGATGTTCCATGAGCCGCCATCTTGGATGTTTAAAGGCTCGTAACATGCAGTAGATGCAGGTAGGATGATTTTTAATGTGAGCAATCTGTATGTACAGGGTGTGGGAAACATATAAGATAGATTCTTATTCAGAGTGAAGGTCCGCTTTAAACTTACATGTAAAATTAACTGCGACTCCTTGATTAGTGCAGTTAATATAGGACGCAAAAATGTAAAAATATTGGCTTATGTGGATGATATACTCCTAATTTTACGAAACCCAAATTTCTTCCAAAATGCTTGGAAACCATAACGCTGTTTGGACATTACTACATTATAATGCCACTAAACATATCTCAATCTGAATGTCATGAACTCTGCCAGGTCATTTGTTCAGGAAATATGTTAAAAATGGGATAAGCTACCTCTAAACGCAATAGGAAGAATCACACAAATTGGCCTTTCTCCCAAAAATTATATTCTTATTCCAGACAATACCTATATTTATTCCAGAAAGATTTTTTATGAAATTTCGAGCATAACATCAAACTTTATATGAAGACGAAGAAAGCACAAGATAAAATATAATTTTGTGACAACACAATTAAGCAAGGTGATTTAGGGGAACCTTATTTACTAACAAGCTGCCCAATTACAGCAAATATTTAGATGGAACCAAAGGCCACACAAAGAGAACTATACACAACTGGAACTAGACTCAAAATTAACACACTTATAAAGTTGATCGACAATGCAGAAAAATATCCATATGCACAGCGACTAATTGCTTTAGAAAAAAAGAGGACATTTGGAACCTTGAAAACAGAATAAATAAAATATGTACGTGAGATTTGACAAGAAATCCTAATCTTTTAAAATACTTAAAAATTTGCAGTATAATTACATCCTTAAGCCTACCAAAAAACTTAACACTGCTAACAAACTTCCAAAAGCTATTTTTTAGCCCCGACACTGCTCCCTTCATATAATAATAAAAGCAATAAAACTTATGGATACAAAAAGAAATGGGAACAAAATAGAGAAAGACTAGGAGACCATATACAGGTTAAATATGCAAATATACTCCCCACCGCTGAGAATTTTTAATCTCAAATTTATAACATGCTTTTATTTGACAGCCAACTATAATATAAAGATGATACCATTTAACTGCTGGTGCTGTGCACAACCACCAACATTCAAACTGCACTAGAGATAGAAGCTGCCTTAACAAAGGCAGGCACATATAAAGATGAACTTCTTCATTTTAAGACAGAACTAGAATAATATACTCAGTAGTAGTATGGTCAGGGGGGTCCCACCGATACAAGATATTGTAGGTAGGAGGCAAACACCTAAAAAGAAGACATTAAATTGACCAAAAAACAAATTAAATTAACAGTCAACATCTAGAGCACTCTCCTACGATGATTTTTTTCACAACCTCTGTGAATACGGAAAATATGGAGAATTATGAATAAAAGAGGTAAATACTGAGTGGGAAAAAGGGATAAATTAGAATTCCTGCTTTGTTGCAAATGACTTTCAGTACCGTGGCGTTGTGGTACATTGTCCTACTGCTCAGCGACACCTGCACAGATATGGCCTTTATGGAAGAGCCATCAAATGAAATCCACTCCTGCATCCTCAACACAAAAGTCATCATCAGAGGTTTGCAAAAGAACTAAAGGCAAATCTAAACATGCCTGATACATTTTGGAAACAAGTCCTGTGGAATAGAGCATGTTTGGCCACAATAAGCAAAGAGATGTTTGGAGAAAATAGGGCACAGAATTTCATGAAAATAATGCTTCTCTAGCATGGGGATAGATCAATCATGCTTTAGGGTTCTAATACAGTCAATGGCATGGGGAACATTTCATGGATATAGGGAATCATAAATTTTGGAAGCAAACATAACACCAACTGTAAAAAAGCTGATGTTGAAAAGAGGATGCTTTTGCTTTCATGACAAAAAAAAGTGGATGTGTTGCTGGGTTTCCTGCTGCTCTGCATTGTGGGTTATGTCGGTTTAATCCAGGAAATGAAAGTGATTCAGTATCATGCATGCAAATGGGGTAAGAGGGATTTGGGGAGTTTTTTTTCCAGCTGTGCAACGCAGTTGGTCAGGTTTAAGCTGCGTGAGTTTATAGTGAAGCTGTAGGTTAAGATCTCAGAGATCACAATGTTAAGAAATGTATTGATGTGTTTTATGCTTAAAAATATCACACACATTAATTTGTACAGAGCTTGCATTGTGACCTGTCAATCATGTAAACACAAGCCTGAGATGTCGCCAACAACTAAAACACAGCCTAAAAGTTTGTGCCCTTTGTCCTCAGCAATGATATCCTGTGACTGGAATGATAAAATGCTGACCAGCGACAGTTACATACAGCACCAATCTTTTTAGTGTGCCAAAAATTAATAAATACGCTGTGCAGCGCCTAAAAGACGGTTGTAAAGAGTGGCACTCACAATGTATTGGAGTCAAATACATAAATCCTGACATAATAACTCATGAAACATAAAGATATTAACAACAGAAAATTCTCTCTTAAATCTAAATATTGAGAATCAAAAGTCAAAATTAATCTAAAACTAATACCAATTGTAATAAAAGAAGAAGAAGAGAAAGACAATTGGAAAGAAGAAAAAGAAAGAAGAAAGCAATAGGAAGGGCAATAAATAGATAGGGAGATCAGAAATGAAAGAAATGGGGAGGCCGATTCATTAATAGCGACAGATGAGCCACTGTAGCGTGATTTTTTCAGCGCCAGCCAGTATTCGCTGTGCTTGGGCGGCGTTAGCTTGATGACAGCGACTCAGTCGGTGTGCGGTACTGTTGAATACGGGCTGGGGGGTCGCTGTTTCACAGGTTCAGCGTTGTATGTGAGTGCCTGACAACGAATGGCCAGAGCGAACGGCTAGCTTCATATTCATTAACAAATCACGCTCCGAATGTGCTGTCGCTGTCCATTCCTTGTTTAAACCCCAGAGCGCTGGCGGCGATGGGTATTAACTGGTTTTTAACCCCTAAACAACCATATTTTTTGAATATAACATTATACATGTTTTTAGATTCATTTTGTAATATGAATACATTAATCTCAGACCTGTTAGATCAATTCTGCACAAATTTTTTTTAATTTTTTTTTTTACTTAAAAATAAATCCTAACATTGCAGAAGTGGTCTCCGAATTTTTGACATTAAAAAATATAAAAAAAAAATTAATACCAATTAATTATGATTAATTATTGATTGCTCCATTGAAATGCATTGGACATCGCCAGGGAGCGACAGCTCATACCTGGCGCTGTGAGGGAATTTGCAGCGGCGCTGTTTGGTCCAGGCGGCTTCATGATGAATGCCGCGCTAGCCGTCGCTCTCGCCGGCGCTAGCCTCATTTTGCTTGATACTTGAGTCGGTAGTCGCCGTTAGCTGCCGCTACCTGGCGCTATCGCTTGATGAATAAGGGCAATAGAATAGAAGGGAGAATTAGGCCATCCTGTCTCAGGAGAACTTCCTTATGCAAGTAGGCTTTAGAGTCTCTCAGAGCCAAAGAGACTTTATTCCGGTTTTTTTTTCACTTTATTGTGTACTAAGTGAGAAAAGTTCTAACTGCCTCTCAAAACTCTGGCTTTTTAGAATATTCAGAGCATTTGGAATAAACCCCATATCAACTATACGAATGTATATAATTGCCTGCTACCATGGAAACAAGATCTACTAGGAAAGATTAGAGGAAAGAGACTAAAAAGCATTCATAAGTAATATACTATATATGGCACACTTGGGCTTTGTATATGCATCTAAACACTTGTAAGGCAATTAAGGCCGTGTCCACTTTTCAGTAGCATAATAAGCTATAGTTCTATTACTTTATACAGGCAGTTTCTCAGTAAAACTTGTGCTCAATACGGGATTGGAAGGCTCTGCCCCTCCTCACTCAGCCTATGGCGCTGCTGTTCTATACAGTGATGTGCCATGATGTGCCTCTACCATAGCAGCAAGCAGTGCCCCTTCCCATAACTGAACCCAATATAAGGGGCCTGTCTTATGTCCTACACCACCAACAGTGGCGATGACTCATCTGCAGAAAGCAAGGTGGTTGGGATAAAGGCGCCCCCAATGACCTTTGCGCCAAGGGCAACCGCTCTGCTCGCCCTCCCCTAGATACAGCCCTGACTTTATATACTTTATTCAGTGGACTGGAATTGGAAATGATTTTCGTTTTTTTTCTTTTTTTCATACTCCCCAATATTTACCTTTGCTTTTCCCCAGCCAAATTTGAGATAAATATAAATAGTATGGCTTGAGTAATTCAACCAGAATGAAATCCAGCAACTTGCAACAAGCACACCACACCAAAAGCAAGCAAGATGATTGTGTAAACTGGAGAGGGCGATGAAAAGGTGTGTGTAGTTATTACGGTAAATATTTATTTTTACAATAGTAACTAGTATATACTCAAGTGCCACCCTAACTGTAATCATTCCCGCCTATGACACTTAAACAGCTTTTTTAGAGTAAAAGCAAGCTAAAAGGTACCCAAGTCCTTAGAGCTGCCTGCTAATGCCAGGGGGCAATCTCCAGCATATAGAAGTCAGTTCAGCACCAGGTGAAAAAAGCATGCTACTTTTTTTGAGAGACAACTGCCATTTACATTTATGTGTACCTTGGAAATGATTCAGCACCAGGTGAAAAACATGTCCTATTTCATCTGGTGCTGGTGAAAGTGAATGGCAGTTTTCTCTCCCTTTTTCACCTGGGGCTGAATTGACCCCATAGACAGAATTCAAAAATGTTATATTAAATATTTTAGTTAGTTATGTTCCATGGTTCTGTTGCATATCTCCTGTGTCCTCTGTGATAACACCCCTTGTGGTGGAAAAGTCCTGTATCGTGATTTATGGTAGAACCTGTACTGCAGATCTTGAGATGCCTAGTACTAGCTCACCTTAGTCCTGTATCGTGATTTATGGTAGAACCCGTACTGCAGATCTTGAGATGCCTAGTACTAGCTCACCTTACCTTAGCTAAACATTGATTTCTCCTCCTCTGCCATGCACTTGGGCAGAGAGACAACCCTCCAGTTGGCCATGTTTTGCAGATCTCCACAGCATATCCCCAGCAGACTCTATAGCTGGGTTCACAGTGGGGCGGTTTGATCATCACAATTATCCCAATTCAATGGACTGAAATTGAAAATGCTTTTCTCAAAAAATGCTGCATGCGGACTTCCGGGGGCGGAGCCAAATAGAATGGCCGCATCTTAGTTGTGCTCCCTCACCTCGCAAAAGAATCAAGCGCCATCCTGGCAAGAGAAGCCGAGGCAAAGCACAAAACCAAGGGGAACAGACTCCTCAGGTGACGAGGCATCGCAGATTACCCCCATTTTTGGAAACCCGGGAGTCCCTGCCCGACTCTGCAAGGCCGTACGCCGGCCACGTGCGACGGCGACCATTGCAAGGCACTCCATCTCGGATAGCTGGGGCAGAGCACTACTACATCCCCACCTCCGCACACCCTTACCACTCAGAGATCTGAGGAGCGGCAACTAAGGGAAACATAAAAGAAGACGGCGGGATCGGCTCCTCCTTACTCACATCGAGCTCAAGAACATCTACCCCAGCAGCTACAGGGCTGGATCGGGCCACGACCGTCTCAACATCGCTGAAAATTGAGGTATTTGGAGATCGCCCTCGCCCCTTCCCCTCTTCCCCCCCCCCACGGTCCAGCATAGCCCGGTGGCGTGCGAGGGGTCTGCGGACTCTCTCCTGCTTCTCTCCCCTTCCCGCCCATGCCCGTGGGGCTCGAAGTTACTGACCGGGGCTGAGAGAGGAGGTCTCACCCCATCCATCATCGAACGCCCAGCCTTCCCTTCCTCCCCTGGATCAAACATTGGGGTCGCAGATTGGAGGGTGGGGGGGGGCTGCGAGACTGCCCTGTCACCCGGCTGTTGCGCGAGGCGCTAAACAGTATACCCACAGTGCTTCTAGATATGTTGGCGCCCTCACCATAACTGTGAACTTGCCCTTGCGAGCTCCAGACTTGCTCTCACTATGCCCCACAGCTTTGATTTCTGTCCCTGCGGACGGTTGAGACCCTCAGCGCAATCCAGAGGCTCCAAACTCTCCCTCTTCCTTATTTCACAGGAAAATCCCAGCGCAAACAAGCAGAACTCTGTCAATCCCAGCAGAGGATCACCGTCTGCATTTCACATGAGTCAGAGAACAACTAGAGGCATGGATAGATATATAGAAAAACTCACCCCTACAGCTCATAGCAAATCCAAATCAAAACACAACTCCCAGGCGGACCCCAGGCAGACTAACACTCCGCCTTCTTCACCACCCTCGCCTGAACTTGACATCTCCCCCCAGCGGGATCAGCAGGGTCCACGCACAGGGGAAAAAGACCAATCTATAGCACAAGAAGTTATGGACACTTTATGGACACATACCCTACTTCGATAAAAAATTCGGGGACTTACACCACACTCTTGCGGGGGGGCCATGGAACAAATCAATTCCCACACACAACAAATAACAGAACTTCAACAAAGGGTCAGTGACCTGGAGGACTGCAGTGCGACATACAGTGAGAAAATTAAAAAACAAGAAAAACTCCTGATCACTCTATGTGAAAAACAGGAGGACTTAGAGAATAGGAGTCGCAGATCAAATCTCAGATTTGTGGGCATACCAGAAAGCTATAAAGGCCAGGGGCTGAAATCCCTTGCGGGTGATCTAATGACAGCGTTGCAGCTACCTGCATGTGACTCTAGGAAAATTGAAAGAGCACACAGGCTAGGACCAGATAGACAATCTGAAAGTAATAGACCTAGAGTGACTATAGCTAAGTACCTGCACTTCGAGGACAAGGAGGAAATTTTAAGAGCTTATCGCAGACAAAAAGAAGTGGTGGTGGTGGGAAACAAAATCCTGATATTTCAGGACTTCTCTGTAGCAGTAACCCAGAAACGAAAAGAGTTTTCCCCCATTTGCCAACACCTTGTGCAACAAGGAATCAGGTTTGCCCTGTTATACCCCGCGAAATTAAGAGTCACCATATCTGGAGAAAGCAAAACATACGATGATCAAAAAAGCTAAATTGGATCTGCTGCCACCAAACACGGGGTGATAGGACCTCGCCCGCTATGGGCATAAAGCTGCGTTATAAAATAATTGTTCATGATCCCAGAATGCAGTATGCAGGATCTATGTGATTATGGGAATGAACGATCCCCTGCAGGGCAAAAAAGTTTAAAAAAGTTTGTAAGGTTGAAAAAAGGTTTATTGAATGGTAAGCACCAACACAGGATACAGTTGCTGTCCCTTTACGAGACAAAATGTTTGAGAAAGTTTATAGTGTTAATGGAAAGTTTATTGAGAAACAGCGGCCACTACGAGTTGATGACTGTGCTGACTGTGATGTCTGTGCAACTGTGCATGGTTTTAATATTATATTTCTAGCTTTTTTTTTTCCCCAAGGCGAAGTTGATGGTTTTCGGGTTGTTGAGACTGACGGTGTGCGCCGCTCAGGGTGGGGGCCGTGGTCTTTGAAATCTCGTAAGGAGGGTAAGCACCTAGAAGACAAGAGACACAGGACTGTGAGGTATGCCCCACTAAATTTGTCAATATATATAACGCATGGCAACCGATAAAACAATGACAGACACTATAGTGAAAGACACAATTAAAGTAGTCTCCTGGAATGTAGGAGGCCTGAATCACCCCATCAAACGTAGGAAGGTCCTGACATCAATTCATCGCCTCAACCCAGACATTGTTGGGATACAGGAAACCCATTGGAAAACTGGGGAAAAGGGCAAACTCAGAGCCAATTGGATAGGGGAGGAAATTGCCACTACCTACACACAGAAAAAAAGAGGGGTTGCCATACTAATTGGCAAACACCTGCGATATAATATAACAGAAAAGCATATTGATCCCGAAAGTAGATATATAATTCTGAAAATCAACATAGCGGGACAGAACTTCACCTTAGCCAACATTTATGCACCCAATGGCTCTAATGTAGACTTTTACACGGAGCTCACACAAAAGTTACTAGCAATACAGGCGCAGAACCTAATCGTAATAGGGGACTTCAATGCCACTATAGACCCCAGAATGGACAGGCAGGAATCACGAACTACACAATCCATGGGAGACCCTCTCAAGTTTTTGTTACAGAATACAACATTGGTTGACCCGTGGAGGCTCCTATACCCGACAGCCAGGGAATACACGTGCTACTCGGTAGCCCACAAAACATTATCGAGAATTGACTATACCCTAATAGATGAACAACTGATGGGGGGGTTGCGGATGCCTCTATCGGGCCAATCACGGTGTCAGACCATGCATCCCTCTCACTGACAATTAAATTGGAAACAGCACAGACACGCTCTAGAATTTTGAAATTTCCAAATTACCTATACACATCCTCAAAATTTAAAGAATATCTGACGAAAAGCTGGGGAGACTTCTTAGATGACAATATTCAACATATGAATAACCCAACACTACTATGGGAAACAGCGAAAGCAGTATTGAGAGGACAGATCATAGCATACACTGCTAAACAACGGAGGGAAGCGAAGGCAAAACAGACACTCCTTTACAATGCACTTACCAAAGCCTATAAAACCTAATAGAACACAATACACCAGAAAATAAAAAATGCTGGTTGGAAGCCTCCCTAATACTAGACACATACTTGGGAGCAGAAGCCAAAAACAGAATACAATTTCAAAATGCCAAATACTTTCGGTTTGGCAACAAGGCTGGGTCACTATTATCCAATATGGTTAAAACAAGGGGACACAATAGAACTATAAATGTTATAAAGGACGCATCCACAGGCCACAGAACACATGACTCTAAAAGCATAGCAAAACAATTCGAAGGATATTTTAGAGAATTATACTCGCCCGCTGCAACAAATTACGCCACCACACAGAACATACTTGACAGGACACAGCTCCCACGACTTACAACAGAACAGAGGGGCATGCTGGAAGCGAACATAACGGATCAGGAAATAGAAAACACAATCAAAAATCTTAAAGACCAAAAAACCCCGGGCCCCGATGGTTACACAACCGAATTTTACAAATTATTGAGCCCTGCAGTAATACCCATACTTCGAGAAGTATTTCACAGCATCACACACCATGGGACCCCAATGTCCAGATTTACTGAATCTTATACGATTCTGCTGCCAAAACCAGACAGAGATCCAGAGTTAGTCCAATCTTATAGACCGATATCATTACTGAACACAGACTATAACATTTTTTCTAAGATATTGGCGGATCGGCTCCAATGCCTTCTCCCGGGGCTGCTCACCAAGCACCAACTGGGCTTTGTCAGGGGTAAACATATTTCAATAGGAATACGTACAGCAATAGCAGCAATCACCACCAATGGTAAATCTAAGAACCTTCTCCTCAGTTTGGATGCTGAAAAAGCATTTGATAAAATTGCGTGGCCATGGCTTAATGCTGTGTTAGCGGAAAGAGCCTTCGGTAACACGTTCAAATCCTTAATACAATATATATACAAAACACCAACTTGTCAATTGCTAGTCAATGGACAACTTACAGACGGCATCCAACTGGGGAGAGGAGTCAGGCAAGGCTGCCCCTTGTCACCTTTATTATTCAACCTAGCTATTGACCCACTTTTTAGACTATTGGAGGGGGAAACCGCCTTTCAGGGAATAAAAATAGGTAAAGAAGAGATAAAAATAACAGCCTTTGCAGATGATGTTCTATTATACATAGCGAACCCCCAAGCCACTCTCCCACGGATATTAGAAATTATAACCCAATTCGGCACTGTTACGGGCTACTCAATTAATTTAGAAAGATCGGCAGCCCTGTACCTTGGTGGTTGTACAAGACCGGCCTGGGGGGAGGGCTTCCCTTTCAAATGGAATAAACAGCATGTTAAATATCTGGGTGTTCTTCTACCTAAAAATCTACACTTACTCTATGATATAAATATTAAGCCTGTCATAAGAGAAATACAAAAAAACTTACAAACCTGGGCTAGTCTGACCCTTTCATACTTGGGGCGAATCTATTTAATAAAAATGGTAGCGTTCCCGAAACTGTTGTTCTACCTACAAACACTCCCTATACTTCTAAATAATAAGGAAATCACAGAACTACACAAAAGGTTCAGAGAATTCATCTGGGGCAAGAAAAGAGCAATAATAAGCAGAAGAGTGTTGCAGCAGCCACTGGAGAATGCTGGGGTAAACCTCCCAGATCCCTTTAATTACAATACAGCGGCACTGCTTGGAGTGCTGAGAGACTGGATCAAAAACACGCATATACATACAAATCCACAGTTAGATCAGAATATGATACCAGATGTTAAACTAGTTTATTTGATTCATATGCCAAGAGCAGAGTTACCCGAACAGGTCACCCAAAACCCGCTATTGATGTCCATCTGGGGTCTTTGGCAAAAACTGAGAAAAATATATAAACTAAACCCTCACTTATCAGTATTATTACCCATCACGGGCAACCTAAATTTCTTAAACGGGAACCAAACGCGCCCTTTCACGGAGTGGGAAAAAGCAGGACTCACACATATTGGACAACTATTGAAACGAAATGACAAAAGAATACTTACATTCCAAGAATTTAAAGAAAAATTCCCATTCACGGCCCCACACACCTTTGCATACTTTCAACTGTCGTCCTATGTCAAGAAAACAATCAAAAAAATTTCCACGCAAGACTGGGACAACGAGCTAGACATGTTACTGAACACAACACCACCAAACAGTAAAGCCATAGCGACACACTACAAATTTTTAAGACATACTCTTCATTATGAAGAACTCAATACAGGCATGGTTAAGTGGTGCGCTCACCGCAGTTGGATATTGCTGAACTGCTCAAAATGTACAACTACTCCTGGTCAACTCTGCAGGCATCCTCTTATAGAGAAATGCTGCTCAGGCTGTACCATTACAATTATGTATCACCAGCTCGATCAGTGCAGATGAAACTGTCTGACTCCGACCACTGTAAAAAGTGTGGGAAGGAGGGAGCAGACTTATACCACTGTTTGTGGGAATGTCCGGTGATTAACCAATTTTGGAGGAAAGTGCACAGATATATGATTACAAGGCTGACAAGCTACCTACCCCTTACTCCAAGGTGGGCAATTTTTGGCTCCATAGACACCAATACCCAGAGGACAGACAGAGGAACTAGAAAATTAATTTTACTGATAGCCACAGTAGCTAAGAAGGTTATTCTTCAGGGATGGATAGGGAGTGACCCGCCCCCATTCCAACACTTTATGGAAAAATTACAACAGCTCTTTAAATTCGAATGGGCTGAAGCAACTTTAGATAAGGAAAAGAAAACGCCCAAATTCTTCAATACATGGGAAAGCTTTATTGATACTTTAAATACAGAAACCAAACAAAAATTATACCAAACATTTCGAGACACCACTTGGTACTTGACAAGAGTGGTGGAGGGAGATGATCCAATCAATCTTGAGGGAAGGGCTGTAGGCGGGATGCGCGGCCCCCACCTTGAGCGGCCGGACCATATGTAAAAAATGTTGTGTAATCAAACAATGGTAGCTCAGATTAGATGTTACAATGTTGGATACCCAGATCTGACATAATTGCTAATAGAAAAAAATGATGTCCATTCTTATGCAAAGTCATGTCTGTATCTCTTTTACTATGCTGTAATTTTTTGAGAAGATCAAACTATGTACCTTATAAGTTTGAAAAATGTTAAAAACTCAAATAAAAAGAATTTGAAAAAAAAAAAAAATGCTGCATGCAAGTCTATTTGCGATCATGGCCAGAGCACAATCACCTAGGGGAAAGGGCCCATGGCCAGTCGTTCACAGGGGATTGCAGAGAAATTTCGAATGGAAACAAAAAGCCCCGGTGTGAAAGAGGCTTTAGCAGTGCTTACTGGGTTCTGAAGCCATCCAGCTGACTACAGCATAACGGGATACCTGATGCACCTCTGTGTACAAGAAGCCAACCAACTATATTACAGACTAGCCCAACACTGAACTTCTGGTTCACAGTACCCAGCGAATACTAGAGACCAACATTAACTTGACACTTATTCAAGGCATGCAAATAACCACTGGCCAGATTATCTAGTTTATCTCTGAGGGGCTGACCCAGCACCCCAGGTACTGGCTTTGATGACCTGAGGCAGCTGAGCCCAAGGTTCATAAGAACAACCAGCTTCAGAGGGGAAGGCCACTTATGAACCTAGCAAACCAAACATAGGAGCTGGTAATCCCAGGGCTCAATGGCCAAGCTGCCGGTGCCTGATCATAGCCATTATCAGCTATTATGCCCTATAGCACTGGGCCCATGCTGTTGGGCAGTGGGCTAATCCGCACCCTTGTGCCCATTTAGGTTAATGTGGCAGGGGGTAGCAAGCCACCGGGAGTTTGTGCAGGTGGCTTGCAGCCCCCCTGCAATATGGCAAAAATAAATAAAACATATGCAAGCTACACACACACACACACACACACACACACACACACACGCCCCTCAACACACACACATGCAGCCCCCACACACATGCAAGCCCCCAACACACACATACAAGCCCCCCACACAAACACTTGCAAGCCCCCCCAACACACATGCAGCCCCCTACACACGGAAGCCCCCCCCACAAGGGAACCCACATGTGTGTACATGTAGGTCCCCTTCACACACACAAACACACATGCATGGAAGCCCCCAACACACACACATTCAGGCCCCCTGCACACACATGCAGGCAAGCCCTACCACACACACACACACACACACACACACACACACACACACACACAGGCAGCCCCCCCACACACATACATGCACGCAAGCCTCCCCACACATACAGGCAAGACAAACACAGGCACACACACACATCTTACTTCTCATCTGGCCGCCTGAATGGACCTTCTCTGCTTTTCCCAGCTCAGCAACGCCATGCTGTTTTTCTAGCTCTGCCCTCCACATGAGCTGGCTCCATCACAGAAGCAGCACCAGCCTCAGTCAATAACATCAGACGAGCGCTGGCAAGATGACAGTGTGGGACATCAATTAGCGATGCGGGACAACGGGACAAGAGCCCCAAAGCAGGATTGGCCCATGAAAATTGGGACGCTTGGATGGGTATGGCTTTTATACTAGAGAGGTGGAGCCTCTCTGGAATCTCCCCCATGTGAACATAACGCCATTGGAGGGGAGGGGTATGGAGGGGCTTTTGCCTGTAAAACCCCCTACAAACACCTCCTCCACTGTGATGTAGTTGGTCAATTGGGGGAGGTTCCTCAGAGGCTCCACCTCTGAGGTATAAAAGCTGTCATGCCCGGCCTGTCAGTCATACTTCCTTCTGGCAGCCAGGAATGGAAGGAGTGGGTACCTGTGTCCCCCTGTTCTACAGATGGTGGCGGAGGCATCAATTTTTGATGCCGCTGCAGCCTATACCAGTTCACAGTGTGGGGGCTGCCAGGTCACCGGCCGGCAGTGGTCGGTAACATGGAGCTACCCAGCCCAATTACCCAAGCCCTCAAGAGCCCAGTGCCCACCCATCCCATAATGTATGGGCTGGACAGGCGGCCTCTGAGTCCTGGGTTACTAGCCCTTATGCCTGGGTCCTGGGATAGTTGGCTCTGGGAAGGGGAGTACACATTTTGTTTTTATTATTAATACTTTTAATTTGTAGTAATAAAAATATCATCATACAACAAATCGAAAATTTCCACTTGCCATTTCCGGTTGGAAGCCATTTTTTGCGTGGTCATGAGAGGGGGGACATGATTGAGACCTTTAAATATGTGAAAGGATTGAATAAGGTTCAGGAGGAAAGTGTTTTTAAGAAGAAACTTAACGATAAAACAAGGGGGCACAACCTGAAGCTAGTCGGGGAGATCAGGAGCAATGTAAGAAAATATTATTTTACAGAAAGAGTAGTAGGTGCTTGGAACAAACTTCCAGCAGAGGTAGTTGAAACACCAACAGTCACTGAATTTAAACATGCCTGGGATAAGCACACATCTATCCTAAGATAAAGAGTACATACAGTATACACATAAGGGCAGACTAGATGGACCGTATGGTCTCCTTCTGCCGTCAACCTTCTATGTTTCTATGTTTCTCTATGTTTCTATGTCCTGGAGAATTGAAATTTGGAGTCCTGCTACACCTTTCAGCTGGCATACCAGAGGTATGGTTGGATATGTCAATGGCCAGCAACAAGGTTTGGTGCAGAGACATGGTCAAGTACACAACATTTGGCTTCATAGTTACAGCTTGGGAACCCCTGTGTGAATTACTAGCGTTTACAGTACTAGAGATGAAGAGCATTCTGAACCAATCAAATACATGTCTTACGATAAATAAACCATCAAGTGTATTACAAAAAGACCCATACCTTCCAACTCCTTTTAATGCAAAATAAATAAACCATAATGTCCAGACATTTCCTATGTGAATGTAGTCAGTAGCTTTATATTCCTATATATTCCGTTGCTCCTGATCAGTTTTATTCAGTAGTTAGCTCTTTTCATTTATACCAGATTTATTCCAGATGCCAGACTGTATACCAGATTGTTACCACAATGTTAGCTATGAAAAAGGTGTAGTTAGTAGTTTGGTTTGTGTGTTTTCAAAGCAAGATAAGGAAATGTACTTACTAGGTAGCACTATACTGTAAAGCATATTCAGAAGTTTAATGAGCAATATGAAGGAAAAGAAGGTTATTTTCCTACCTTATTTCCTGCACCAAACTCCTGCTCCTCCTATTCAGTTCAGTGAGGTGGTGTACTGGTGCACAGGGGAAGAATAAGGAGCTTACTGAGACAGAAACAATACATCCTTACAGATGGTCAGTCTTTTAAAGCTTAACAAAACTCATGAATTTGACGTTCCCGGGTTTTGTTCTGTTCCCCTTGGGGCATCCCGAATTGGGATACCCCACTGTGTGAACCCTTCCACGCTGCTTTTCATTCACCTCTTCCTGGGCTTAGCAGCGCATGTGCAGGCTCTTGTCCAATGAGAGCCGCCTGCCGTGACCATGTCATTCGGGAAACGGCTCTCAATGACTAGAATGGGGAGCGTCCGAGGATGCAGGGGATGCGACTGTGCGCGCTCCCCATTTACAACAATGAGAGGCATTTGCCGAATAGTAGCAGGTAAAGTTGAGTGTTTACAGGCACCTGGGTGGTTTCACACAGCAGGGCACCCAGATTCCAGGGCCGACCCAGGTGGGCTTTAAGTATTAACAAATAAAAAACATTTTTGATTAATGCATTCTTAACCAATGAATGTAATACAACATTATAGTTCTCAAAGCATAATCATGGTTCTATGCAGTTGATGTAATACATGCTAATATAACATTTAAGGTAAGAATCTATTCATATTACTGGAACACTGAACAATTTACACTCTTAACCACCAGTGATGTCTTGTTTACACTATTGGCTTTGCTAGCATTGGGTAAATATTGCTTCATTGGTGAACTGAAGGTGATGCCAGCTCCCAAGATGCCATAAAGGGTTGAACGCTTGTCACATTCTCACTTCTTTCCAGAAGCGTAAGGGTCTTGCACAAGAGCACAGGACATCCAGCTGCTGGTGAGTTTACCTTATACTTTACTATGACATAACACTGTGTCCAATACTAAACCAAGTTAGTCAAGATAGAACAGTTTGTATTTACATCTTACGCTAAATGCATTTTATTATTTTGTATATAATGTTTTAAGTATTGTACAATGTATCCCATCAGTGTATCCTATTGATTTCTTTATATGCTATTCATTGTTGTAAACCTTACGATAACCAAGCTACATTTATGATTATTTATACTTTAAGTTTTGCATTTTTAAAGTGGACCAACACTCATTCACAGGGTGGCATTCCAATTGCCCCCCCTGCACAGAACCTGCCGCCAGTCTTGTTTTCCCGACTTGCTCCCCCGTCCCGTGTTGTGCTGGTTGCGAGCAGTCACTGACACTTTTGCCATCACCTTCACTAATCGGTATCGACTGTCCATGGGATTGATCTAGGTTTTCACTATTTAAAGGTAATCAGAAAAGAGTTTTGGCTGCTCTTCCACAATGTACAGGGTTACCAGTAGGTTATCATTTTATATCTCTGTACTTGTATGTTAATCAAAATTATTGCTGTCTGCAATTAGACTGCAGGATCAGACTGTTCGCACATTTCCCAGAAGAGAGTAGGATCAGACTGTCCGTTCATGTACCAGAAGACTATAGGATCAGACTGTCCACACATGTACCAGAAGACTATAGGATCAGACTGTCCACACCGATACCAGAAGACTGTAGGATCAGACTGTCCGCTCATGTACCAGAAGACTATAGGATCAGACTGTCCACACATGTACCAGAAGATTGTAAGATCAGACTGTCCACACCGATACCAGAAGACTGTAGGACCAGACTGTCCACACATGTACCAGAAGCTATAGGATCAGACTGTCCACACATGTACCAGAAGACTGTAGGATCAGACTGTCCACTGATGTACCAGAAGACTGTAGGATCAGACTGTCCACACCGATACCAGAAGACTGTAGGATCAGACTGTCCACACATGTACCAGAAGCTATAGGATCAGACTTTCCACTGATGTACCAGAAGACTGTGGGATCAGACTGTCCACACAGGTACCAGAAGACTGTAGGAGCAGACTGTCCACACATGTACCAGAAGACTGTAGGATCAGACTGTCCACACATGTACCAGAAGCTATAGGATCAGACTGTCCACACATGTACCAGAAGACTGTGGGATCAGACTGTCCACACATGTACCAGAAGCTATAGGATCAGACTGTCCACACATGTACCAGAAGCTATAGGATCAGACTGTCCACACATGTACCAGAAGCTATAGGATCAGACTGTCCACACATGTACCAGAAGCTATAGGATCAGACTGTCCACTGATGTACCAGAAGACTGTATAATCAGACTGTCCACACCAATACCAGAAGACTGTAGGATCAGACTGTCCACACAGGTACCAGATAACTATCTAGTAAGCATATTACTCTATCGAGCAAATCAGCAGTCCCGTCAACATGCAGAAGACTTTCTTCACATTGTTTATCTCCTGCACATGTCATAGGGCCGATCTACAGAGGAGGTAGATTGTATTTCAATTTACAAAAGTATAAATAACAGCAAATCTGAGAACATAAACAGCTTCTGTCCACTGCCCATTAGACATTTTAATAAAAATGGCAAAGAAACCCAGCCCTGAAGAAGAGAGAATAACATAGTCTGCATATTTAAAGAGCTAGTTGCAAACTGTTTCATTACTGTACTTCTATAGTTCTATGTAAAGTTTTGACTACATATTTCTTCTATATTATTATAATAATATCATAGGTTATGGTTAAGTTGCATCCTTTTGTATATAGCATGTCAGAAATATATACTGGGCAACAAATAAATTGATTCTGATCCTGAACTTTGGGGAGATTTAGCCCAACTTAGGGAAGCTCGATTCGTTGTAATACCCCCTGGGAGAGGGAGTATTTCCTCAATCATTCTGCTTTTTACTTGTGGAACTTGCAGAACAAAGATGTATTATATTTTTATCTATGAAGACTCAACCGCATTAATGTTTGAAACCATCTAACACTATTACTAGATATGCCAGGGCCTATGACCTGCTTTGGAGTACTAAAAAGAGGTAAATAATTGCTATGAAATACTAAGCACTCAGCAGTCATTGGTATGTCTGATTTTCCTATCTTCAGAAATGGCATTAAATACCCTAAAGGTGGACTTTATGAAACATGAGAATGGCCGGAGCCATCACACGGAAGACTATGATAATGAACACCTCATTGTCAGACGAGGGCATCCTTTTACTTTGAAGATTACCTTCAGCAGAGAATTGGCTTCAACGGATAATGTTGTCTTGCAGTTTGCAACTGGTAATGTATTCATATATCTTACTTAAAGGTAACAACCTAAGCAACAATGGATTATGGCCTTGTTGGCTTATGTTTCTACAGTTAAGGGTGGATTCAGCACCGTAGCTTTTTCTTTTTTTTTTTTTTTTTAGAGAAAACACTTTTTCTCCCTATTTTTTGGTACAATTCAATTCAGAAAAATGTGCACAGCAAAATATGGTGTTGAATTGCATCAGGAATACGGTAATATGCATGAGAAAAGGCATTTTATTCACAAATTTTAATTTGTGAAAAAACTTGGGATCCTTGGGAAAAAACTTGGGATTTTCAATCTCCCAAGACTTTTCCCTCTTCCAGGAACATCCAGATTGGGCCACGGCCCTTCCATGCACCATTGAATCTCTGGAAAGGTCAGATTTATGGCAATCCTGGCGATTTCACAAGAGGCTTTAGGGTGGTGGTTGCTCCACTTTAAAGCAGACATCAGTAATAATGAAAGCTACCTCTAAGGTATGAGATACATTCTAGGTTTTGTAGAGATGCCACCACACATCTTGCCTTTGGCATGGATAATTTGGCAGTTTGACATGATCTACTTGTAGATGACAACAGAATCATTTATGTTTTTGAGAGACTTTTTACATCCCTTTTCAGACTGATAGACATCTGTAATGCTTCTGAAGACCACATAGTTCTCTGAGGAATAAATGGTTTTCTGGTACCACATAACAGCTCCAGGGCAGACTCCTACCTCTCATATGTAGATTTTTTTTTTACACTTTAATTTATTTTGTTCTTGCTCTTAATTATTACGTTTGGCCTTGGGAGACAACTGTATTTTGGGTTTGGTTGACATTTTTTCATGACTACTGATAACTGTATCCTTGTTTTTTTAGGTGCTCGTCCAATGAAAACAAATGGATCACTTTTGCTTGTTGAAGTAAAAGAGCATCATGAGCTAAAAAAGGACTGGAGTGGTAAAATATGTGAGAAAAAAGGCAATGAGGTAACTTTTGATTTTGATGCACTGGGGATGGGTTAGATAATGTGTTAGTTTTATCAAGTGAAAAACTGTGACGGTAATGGAAATGTTTTCCAGTCCAATTGATAACATCCACTCACTTGCTAAATCTAACTGCATTAAAAATGTGTGGCCCTTAAAAAAAGTCTTTCTCATTCAGTTTTTTTTTCAGAACCAGTTTGGGGTTAAAATAAGTCATTTCTGATTTTAAATTGAAAGTCCCCAACTAAAGTATTTTAGGGTAAATAAGGATAGAGCCCCCTATCATTTGTATTTATTGCTAGAATTCCTCTTTAACCGAAAAAAAAAATTAAATGAAAGACTCCCCTTATTTTTTCACTAAAGAATCTCTATATAATGCCAAAGAGGGCTACATTTCCTATGTTAAAGCCTCACTGCTGCTGCACTCATTGGCTGTCCAGACACTTAGGCCCTTATTTTAGAAAGGATAGCGTCAGGTATCGCCTGGTTAATGTGAGGTAGCGACAGATAGCGACTGGTGAACGCCGGACACGGCACGCAATTCCACATTTATCAAGCAGAATCTGTTTAGCGACTGGGATAGCGCCATGTAGCGTCTGATTCATCATTTTCACAGCCTCAGCGAACAGCGCCAGCGTTCAGCCTTGCACAGCGCCAGGTATGACCTCTCGCTACCTGTCGCTCTCCAATACATTTCAATGGACGATCCTTTTCTTCTCTTTAAACCGGGTTTTTGTTTTTTTTTTTGCCAAAAAATCACAAATTATTCTGTGACCTCTTCTGACATTGAAAAAGCTGTTTTTTCACATTTTTATGATTTTTTTAAAAATTCTTCAGAAATGACATTACAGGTCTGCCATTAAAGTGTTCATGTTACAATGTGGTTACAATGTAATTCCATATGTTTTCGCTTTGTTACTAGTGGATAGATGCTTGAAAACAGACTTTAAACACACCGCCTCCAGCGCTGTGGGCTTCAAACAAGTATTTTTCAGTGCTGAATATGGTGTGAGTCGGTCACTATGAGCAGTCGCTAACATGCGCTCCCATACAGCGCTGTACTGGTCAAATAGCGACTCCTCACAATGTATTCAACATTACTGAACAGCGACTGAGTTGCTATAAACTAGCGACTCACAGCCGAGCACTGCGACTACTAGCGGGCGCTCTGAAAATGCCTGCTACAGACGCTCATCTGTCGCTACCTGCCGCTATTAATGAATCAGCCTCCCCGTTACGGCTGAGGTGGACAGTCTCCCAGCAGCTGCCACCGATCTTTCAGGGAGAGCAGGTTGCCAGCACTGGTAATGTAAGCTTTGTTCTTTTATTTTTGATCCCAAAATCTGCCTCAGCACAGGGTGGAGGCATCAGCACCAGAGTCCAGCAGAGGTTGGACTTCTGCTTGAAAGGAGGATTGGAGATTCTTCCTTCAATACATTTTTTGTTTGATTTCATTCAGTCACACAGGTTATTTTATTCCTTATACTGGGTAATATCTCTCTGGAGCTAGAAGGTGCTGGAGAACATGCAAATCTGAAAAACACTTCCCTTGTGGGCTCCACCCCAGGAAGGATATCATCTTCCTCTTCCTGTTCCTTTCTTCCTTCATGTGAGCCATTTTGTTTATTTTTTCTTCCTTCCCATTCATTTATCTTTTTTTTAGGAATTTTATTACAAAGGGCCAAGACAGAGGTAAACAGCTCTGTGTGCCCTCCCGCTCATTCCCCCATGTTGCCAGGACACAGAAAACTTGATCCTGCCTTGTGCACATGGATGAGTGCACCAACATGAGAGGAACTGCACCAAGAGCAGGGAGGTCTCCATCTGACAGAAGCATCAGCCAGCTGGATGGGCAGTCCTGATGTCCAGAATCCCTGGCAAAAAAGGTAAGAAGCCTAGTGATAGGGGCTTGGAACCTATATCAAACCCTGTGGTACTCCAGCACCCCCTATACTGCCCAGTCTCTTGTTAGTATATTGAGGCAGGGCATTGAGTATTGGGAAGGCAGTCAGCATGCTTACTGGTGTTCCGGATGCTAGTGAGAAGTGCCCCTGGACAACTTCTCCGCCTGGGGTGGTCCCTGCTACCCGAAAAGGGATCCCCCCCAGCGGCGATCATGTACTGACACAGGGGTGACATGAGGGCTGTGTCGCTCCACCAGCTTCGGCTGGTCATGCGACGAGACACCACTCCTCCTGGCACATGTACTGGGAAGCAGGATTACTGCTCCCTTCCTATTTACAATTAGACGGGAAGATCTCAGGAGTGCAGGGCACCCGGCAAGCCTCCTGTACCACTGCCGGCGGTGGAGGAGACGGCGCCTTTGCTGCCAGCACCACCCCTCTGCACTATGTAGCAGGGGAAGGGATGGAATCCCGCCTCCTTTCCAATCGACTTTGAGCTTTGCCCCCTCCGTGCTATGAGTGCATCAGGTTCAAAATTTTAAAAAGCTAGCTGGCTGGGCAGGTCACAGCACAGCGAAATTCTATGCTGGTGGGTTTCAACCTCATCCTGGCATGACACCTCTCCCTTCACTAAATGTTACGGGGCTGTGGCCCCCTCTCCTATGCTCTGCCATGAATGGAGTTCTCCATGTATCTGGCAGGGCTTTGATTGTCTATAGCTTAGTATCCTGTGTGGGAGCAAGGCAGTGGATAGGGGACCCCTAGTGGTTGTTGTGCAGGCTGCCCTCCTATTCCACTGCTCAACTCCCAAACCGATCCTTTGTAACAAAATGAATAAAAATAAAGAAAAAAAATATCTATATTTTCTTAGGAAACATAAAAAAAAGAAAACATCTGTCCTACGTCCTACGAGTTATTTGCGCTTCAACAGGGAAGAGGCCTCAGTAATCCTTTACTAATGAATGCATTTTATAGTGGCCTGATGTGAGTTGTGTTGCTGACACACCCCTGCCTTTCTGATTGGCTTTCCAGATGGAACGTGAGACACATGGACGCAAGGTGTGTGTGCTCTATTGCTCTATTGCAGTGTATGCGCCCACCCCTTCCACACATTTTAGGATATTAGATATCCTCTTATCTTTGTTTTACACCCTTGTTAAAGATGCAGGACACGGCGAAACGCGTTGGGGCCTATTGTATTGTACCTCCACCTTTTAACAGGGCAGGAGTTTTTATTGACCTTTCTGAGCATTGAACATTGAGGAAATCTGGAAGTCTGATTCTCTGTTCATATGCGGTAAGAGTTACTGATTTCAACCTAGCTTGGATTTTTTATGCTTTTTACCTACCTACACTTCGGATTTGGCTTTCTATATATCACCCTCTGAGTCTTAAAGGAATAACCAGAGTATACATATCTTATGCCATTTACCCTCCGCCATCTGGTTAGAGTTTGAGCCTTTTGGTGCTGGGAACACTTGATATAAAGTTTGATGCATGCACTTCGGGACGCTCTAATTCGGCTGTCTCACGCTTGAGGTCGAAAGGCCTATCAAGAAAAGCTCTGTGTTCTTACAATTACGCTATACCTTTTGTTTAATATCTGTGTGCGCGGTGTCTGTATAATCTTTACTCTAAGTATTATTCCTGTTAACATAATTTTATATCGGCTCACTCCAGATCAGATCCTGAGCTCTGCATCTCTGAGTGGCACTCACTCACTCACTGCATCAAGAATATCCGGATACAAACGGTAAAGTAGCTTCAGATACCTGGTCCAAGTCCTCGATCAAGGATATCTCCCCCACCAGCTCCATATATATATATATATAATCAGCCAGGAGACAGGAGGTATGTAGCACTATTCATGTTTAGAGTATTGTGTAAAAGGGCTTTTGAATGTAGTATCTGCAACGTATGTTCACACTCCTGCAGAGAGCTCAGGTAATCAGTAATCGGAGACCCTTAGAAATCAAGGACCTTAGTGATCACTGCGTTACAGACATGTTTTTCTTCTAACAGCTGACGTCACTTTGGATCATCAGGGGTATCCGAACTCGGCGCATAACGTGACAAGGATCGCAAGAGTGCAGTCCTTAATATGAGCGTAATACACCAGGAGCGGGTCCTTCATTGTGAGAGAACCCACCTTATTAGCCCAGTCTGGTACATAATCTAGCCCACTTTCACAGGGGCTGCTGCATATGTGGCAGAGTAGATTCAAGGATACTGAGATGCATCAGGAATCTGCATCTCTGAAGTGCTTCCCTTTTTTTTCCACAGCCTGGTCATCACATCCGGCAATAAGGGGTATGCGCTCTGTGGGATGCCAGGGTACAGCCATTAGTTGAGCATCTAATGGCCAGACCCAGGATCCATCAAGGGCCCCAGCCCTATGGACTAAATGTAAAAAAAATGGATCCAATCAGTGGCAGAAGGTATAGCATGTTCCAGCAGAGGGACGTCCACGGTGTCTGTATGTCAACCTAAGCACCAATACCACCTATGCCTTACAATCGCTTTTACTTCCAAGATGGTAGGCCCAGGGGGCTATTAATGGTTGATGCTGAATGGGAGTGGGGGAGTGGGAATACTCATGTGTCCCGAGTTCTCTCCCACACAGTTTTTGGCCAAAGGGCATCCTTCTTCAGGAGCCATGCATAGGTCTTCTTGGTGCCATACTGGGCCTAAATGGACGTTAAAGGCAGTGCTGGCTTGAACTCCTCTGGGACGAAGAGTGGCCCCCTTCTGGTATCATCTAGGGAGGGCAGCTCTCGGAGTCAGTTACGTACCCAAGGTGATCTTTTATATCTTTTATATCAGCCTTCTGCCTCCATCAGCGCCACAGACCCTACCCTTGCTTGCAGAGGAACTGGGTTTTTTTACTCAAGAGCCGATCTTAACCATCTCTGCTGATACAGAGACCTTTCAAAAGAAAAAACCATGACTCAATGGCAAACCTGGCTGTCACCTTCATGTCTGGGTGGTAAAGCTGAGGGCCTCACAGTTCTGAAGTTGTGCCACCCGCGATGGTGCCTAGGCCCTTGGTTGGGTTAATACTAACAAGGATCAAGGCTATCACAGTGGAAATTCACATCACACATACTAGGTGTTTCAACTCTGGTTGCAGGAGACCTTACCCTCCTATGAAGATAATCTCCTTGAATGCTGGCTTCATAAGTGGATAGTTATAAGGGGTGACAACCATCCAACCTGCAACACATTCTTTGGTTTGCAACCTTACCATTTTGCAACAAATAAGAAGCTAGCTCTTCACCGCCCTCAAAGCGCAAGCAGGTTTTTCTCAGGACCCAGGGGATCCTTTTATATAGGGGGAAACACTAGGTTTTCGTCACAGGTTAACGCTGAGGAGATCCTCTGCAATAGAACTCTGTTCCTGGTCCTGCGCTAACAGGGTTAATGTGCATAGTTGATGACTAGAGGGCTACATTAGCCTCGGGTAGGCACCATAATATTCCAAGGTATAGTACCAGTGCACATCGGTCTTTCAGTCATTTATAGACCCAAAATTATATACTCAGCTGGCGCCTGTCCTTTCCTATGAGCCAGGGAAGATGATGATGAATTTCCTTATGATGGATAACTTTTTACCATGCCACTTTGGTTAAGGACATTTTCTTGTGGGACACGAGAGTCATAGACTCTGCCTAGGCAGACTTTGAGTCAACATTCACTCCCTCCGGAGATCACATGATCTGGTCAAATCTTGGAGGCTAAGCAGGTCCGGCAGCAGCTGGTACTTGGTGGGGAACCCACCTGGATTTTCCAGGTGCTGTGTCAGCTTCACTGCCTACAGGAGTGGTGACTACTGATGCAACATCTTGCAAGTACAGTTTTCCTACAGTATTTAGTATTAAATGTGGGAAGCAGGCTCCTCTATATTGGTTGGATATGGTTGTTGGCTTTGCATCCAGGCTTGGGCTGGGAATCTGGTATGTCAATGCCCAACCTTGCCAGTTAATTTTCAAACGCCATCTCAGTAAGTGCGCTTCAGGCCTAAAAAGGGTTTCCCCTCCGCGACCTTCTCCTTACTGCTTTCTACTAACTGGGGAAGAACAGGAAGTGGGAAGGTGATATCCTTCCTGGAGAGGAGCCCACAAGGGGAGGGGTTTTCAGCTTTGCATGTTCTCCAGCACTTCCTAGCCTAGCTCCAGGGAGATATTACCCAAGTGTAAGAAATAATAGCCTGCGTGACTAAGTGAAATCGAAGAGAAAGGAATTGTTACAGTAATTAATACATAAAATTCACTTGTTTAGCATAAGAGTTTGGCAAGCTGTGGGACTTTTGGAAATCTTATTGAGTTTACCTTTTTTCCAATAATTTTTTGTAATAACATGTTTTGAATTCTAAGTCACATGACTTCACATTTCTGGGTTCTCAATATAGCGTAGTAAATGTTATGATTAAATTATTATGATTAAAAGTTAGAAACTTATGATCTTTGTACACAGAACATGAATAGGCCTCTGCCAGATGCCAAAATTCAGATGCATTTCTTTATTGACGTATAATTCTATTTTTTAGTATTTGATTTCCGTCCGAAGTTCACCAAATTCTGTGATTGGGAAATACTCACTGAGTGTAACAACAGGAAAAGGAATTGTATATTCTGCAGGAAACTGCCCTATTTACATGCTGTTCAACCCTTGGTGTGAAGGTAACAATCCTGAATTGTATTATGTTATCTTCTGACCCATTTTAATAAACAGAATACTTAGTAGATATTGAACAATATTTAAAATATTTAGCTATTATGTTCATGTTATGGTTATATCAGGATTTTTAGCGGGGTAGTACAGAACCAAGTTCTCTGAAGGGCCCAGGCAATGGTGGTACCCGCTCCTGGCCAACTTCGCCTGAATGTGTTGGCTGTGACACACACACCAGGCACAGACACACAAAGGAGTACATCAGGGACTGGACACACAAAGGAGTACATCAGGGACTAGACACACAAAGCAGGACATTAGGGACTGGAGACACAAAGGAGAACATCAGGGACTGGACACACAATGAAAGATGGCACGGACTGGACACGCGGTGGAAGAGGTCGAGGCTAGACAAGCGGTGGAAGAGTTCAGGGACTGGACACATGTGGAGGTTGTCAGGGACTGGACACACAGGGGAAGTTATCAGGGACTGGACACACAGTGGAAGTTATCAGGGACTGGATACATTGTGGACGTTCTCAAGGACTGGACACACAATAGAGGATGTCAGGGACTGGACACATGGTGGAGGATGTCAGGGGATGGACACATGGTGGAGGATGTTGGGGACAGGACACATTGTGGAGGATATCAAGGACTGGACACACAGTGGAGGATGTGAGGAACTGGACACACAGTGGAGGATGTCAAGGGCTGGACATATTGTGGAGGGATGTCAGGGGCAGGACACATGGTGGAGGTTGTCAGGGACTGGAAACTTAGTGGAGGATGTTAGGGACTGGACACTCAGTGGAGGATTTCAGGAAATGGAACATGGGGGAGGATGTCAGGGGCTGGACAAAGAGTGGAAGATGTTAGGGAGTGGACACTTGGTGCAGGATTTCAGGGGCTGCACACGTGGAGGAGGATGTCAGGGGCTGGACACAGAGTGGAATATGTTAGGGACTGGACTCTTTGCGGAAGATGTCAGGACTGGACACATGGAGGAAGGTGTCAGGGGCTGGACACATGGAGGAGGATGTCAGGGGCTGGACACAGAGTGGAAGATGTTAGGGAGTGGACACTTGGTGCAGGATTTCAGGGGCTGGACACATGGAGGAGGATGTCAGGGGCTGGACACATGGAGGAAGGTGTCAGGGGCTGGACACATGGAGGAGGATGTCAGGGGCTGGACACAGAGTGGAAGATGTTAGGGAGTGGACACTTGGTGCAGGATTTCAGGGGCTGGACACATGGAGGAGGATGTCAGGGGCTGGACACAGAGTGGAATATGTTAGGGACTGAACTCTTAGCGGAAGATGTCAGGACTGGACACATGGAGGAAGGTGTCAGGGGCTGGACACATGGAGGAGGATGTCAGGGGCTGGACACAGAGTGGAAGGTGTTAGGGACTGGACTATTGGTGGAGGGCTTTAGGGACCGTTCACATGGTAGACTGAGCACAGGGTTTTTAAATATATATATTTATTTTTTTAACGTGACTATTTCGGAGTATATGGCCCCGCTTTCTATGTATCTTGTGGCAGTGTTTGTGCTTTTGCTTTTTTATATCAAGCAAAACTCATTCTGCAAAACCTCTTCAAGAACAGTAAGTCCAGGTGCCCTGATTTATAATAGATTCACTACTCTAATGCAAAATTATAGGTTATGATGTTAACCTAGTCTATCCTTTAAAGAACATATCTTTAGACATTAGAAAGTTAACTTCATATATTTTTGTATTTTTTTAGATGACAGTGTCCATATGCCACATGAGCATGAGAGACAAGAATATGTTCTAAATGACACAGGTTATATTTATGTGGGATCACACTCTAAAATATCTGCCAGGCCATGGAATTTTGGACAGGTATGGATTCGTATTTTGTACTCGAAAATGCAAATACAATCTGTTACCAGACCTGATATAAACATGACTGCTTTGTATTGCTGGATGTATTTGTTTAGAGTATAAGTAATATACTAAATTTAGGGCTCAAAAATAAGATGAAGACATTTTCCTCTTTATCTAGACTGACCATTTCTTTGGGTCCTCAAAGAAGGCAGTTTAAACCAGTTTGTGGGTGATGGCCATGGTAGGGCGTGGTAGATACGTGGTTTAGCGTGTGGCTTAATTATGGGTCACATGCTCTAGGAATATCTGATATATAAAAGATGTTGGTGATGGAGCCTATGCTCAGAAGTCCATGCATCCCACTGCCACCATTCAACCAAAGAGTCAGAGCAGTTGTAAACCACCCAGACATCTCCCATTCTGCACTTGGTGGGACAGTCTTCCCCATGTCAGTAAAGTGGGACATTTAGGTGTTTCCAGAGTTTTTGGAAGGGACAGGGAGCCTCAAAGTGGGACTGTCCAACCGAAATTAAATAGTTAAGTGAAATACCGGTAGTTAAACCAGACCAAAAGTAAAATTTAACTCTGAGCTCACAATGTCAAGGGAATCTAATTGGAGCTGCCACAAATACACACCCAGCTACAGCAGGGATGTGGCTGCAGCACCGGGATGCGGCAAGGGCTTGGGAATGAGACTGATCAGATGACCCCCTATAGAGAGGTAGAGCACCGGCCCAAGTGTCTTATACATTCTAGGGTGGTGATTGTTCCTCTTTAAAGACAGCAAACAAAAAACGAGGTTCACAGTGTCCAAGGTGGAAAATGTAATCAGAGACGAGAACCTCAAAAAGCCTGTCTCAGCGATGTATAAAAGCTTGTTAGGAGAGCTGGAGTCCCCTAGGAGTAAGATTGAGTCTAAATGGCAGGTCCTAGACCCAGGCCTGGACGGAGACGACTGGGAGGAGATAATGGATAACCCACACGCGTCGGTTGTGGAAGCTAGGGATAGATTCATCCAGACCAAGTGGATCCATCAGGCTTACATCACCCCGGTTCGTCTGCACAGAATGGGCCTATCTGATACTGATATATGTCCTAGATGCGGGAAAGGTAGTGGCTCATGGATACATATGATCTGGTCATGTGAGGTCCTGACGGGCTTCTGGGAGGGTGTGATGGGTCTGATCAGCAGAGTGGTGGGTTTTCGGGTACCGAGGGCTATCTCCACATGTCTTCTTGGGGTGGTGGAGTCGCTCTCGGAGCTGAGGGCTTTAAAGGTCCTGGTCCGATTGCTGCTCTTCTACGCCAGGAAGTGCATCCTGATTAACTGGAGACACCCCGCTAGGCCCTCAGTGCAATCCTGGAAAAGACTAGTTAACCAAAAACTCACCATGTATAAATTGACTTACGCCGCTAGGGGTACACCAGATAAGTTTGAAAAGGTCTGGGATCCTTGGCTGCAGAGCCAAGAGTCAGCATATGACGCTGAGTGAGTCCGGGAGAGTGGGGGTCTGGAGGAGGATTTTTGGGGTCCAGTACAACATCTACAGTATATTGGGGGGGCTGGGACCGTGAGCTGTTACCTAGTGAATAATGTAGGGATTGTGAAGCCCCTGCGCCCCGTCTAATAACTATGCTCCTCAGCCTCTCTGTCCTGTACTTAATCCGAGATGGAAGCAAGATCTACCAAGGGTCCGGGATGAAAGCGGTGTGAATGATTGTCTGTGTTGTCACTTTTCTGCCAATTATGAAGTTGGGTGCCTGCGGCACCTTAATACCTTATATATGACTTGTTTGTTGTGTCATGTATGTTTGTTTATTGCAAAATAAAACTTTAAAAAAAAAAAAATTGTAATGTAATGGCACAAATTTGCCACTGGATGGCTCTAATAGTCAATGCATTACACTTTCCGAAATTCAAATAAAGGCACACTAATGATGCTGTAAATCAGTACAAATCTTAAAAATGTATTTTTATATATAAAATGTTTTTTTTTAGTTTGAAGAGGATGTATTGGATTGCTGCATGTATCTTCTTGATCGCAGTGAGCTGAAAGCTGCAGCAAGAAAGGATCCTGTTATTATTGCAAGAAAATTCTCAGCTTTGGTGAGTTTTATTCTAACATTTCAGTTGTGATAAAGCAAATGTCCCAGTCCTGAAATGTGTGTAATCAGTGTATTATAATGTATCACAAGCAATCTTCAGCTATCCACCTTGAGGAGGGCAGCTTCTGTCACTGAGCTCCAACATCCAAAGCCTTGTCACTACACTAAACAGGGACCATACATTTTTGGTTTTAAATGGCAACATATACCTGGACTTTCATTAGGGTGCTGAAAAGAAAAATACATTCCAAACGCAGAATTGTCAAGTGTGATGAGTTTGAACCATTTTGATTCCTTATTGCTGCCTGTGGCTGCTATTGTGGAGATTTACTTCCTAGCACTCAGCATTTGATGCCTGAGCAGGAAGATCCTACATCCTTCCCACCACTGAACCCTTAATATGGACCGAAAGTTTCAAACTCCAAATTTTCAATATAAAGCTGATCTGCACTCTTTCCAGAGAGTCTGTATGTGTGTTGTATGAAGCTGCAGCACACAGTAAGGTGGTCCGAGCCTCTCCTGAAATGAAGATGCTGCCCTGCAAGAAGTAACTATAGCTCACTGCAGAGCTGGGCAGTTATGGGATAGGGGAGGATCAGAAAGGGCTGGCTCCCGGTTTATGTGGGCCCTTGGGTGACAGTTTCATTAGGCCCCCTAACAAAAAAGCGAATGATAGACAAAGAAAAAAATAGGGGGAATGACAAAGAAATAATAATAAAAAAAAATAGATGGAATGACAGAATAGAAAGCATAAAAGAAAAAATAAATGAAGGAAAGAGAAAATAAAAGAATGACTAAAGGAATGAAGAGAAGAAATGACAAGGTCAAAAAGAAAGAATAGAAGGTATGAGAGATGAAAAAAGATTAGATGGAACAACAGAAAAAAGAAAGAAATGGAATGAAAGAAAGAAAATGAAAGAGGGAATGAAATGAAATGAAAGGGAAAGAATAGAAGGCATGAGAGATGAAAAAAGAAGAGAAGGGATGACTGAAAAAAGAAAGAGAGGGAAAGAAAGAACAGAAGGAAGGACAAGATCGGAAAGGAAGAATAAAATGTATGAAAGATAAAAGAATGGGCAAAATGACAAAACACAGAATTAATAAAGGCTAAAAGTAAAAACAAGGAATAACAGTCTGAAAATAGTGATGGAATGGCAGTAAGAAAGAAGTAATGAAGGATAAGAGTATGAATGGAAGGAATGATAGAAAGAAAGAAAAATAGGCATGGAAGAATAAAAGGAAAGTCAGAAAGAAAAGACACAATACAGAAAGAAGGAGTAGAATGAGCGTGTGAAATAAAAGAAGGCATGAAAGAATAGTCAGAAAGAAAAGAATAGACAGAATTACAGAAAGAAATAATAAGAAGAAGAAGAAGGCATGACGGATAAAAAGAATAGAAGGAATGATCGTAAGAAAATAATAGACAGAATGTCAGAAAGAATAGAAGACATTAAAGAAAAAATAATAGAAGGAAAAAAGAAAAGAAGGAATGACATAATAGAAGGAATGAAAGAGTGTTTCTTTATATCTCTTGATGGTGACTAGTCCTAGTTACTGGGCACTATCCCTTCATCCTGTGGACAGGAGGAGGTGTATCACATGACCACCATGCGAGGTGGGCCCTAATAGGAGGAATGGGTCCTGGAGCCCGTCCAGGTAAGCCCAGTGCTGGTGCCGGCCCAGGGATCAGGTGCCCAGCAGAAGCACTTTGCTGTCAGGTGATCACTGGTGACTCTGACCTAGGAGTTTTTATTTTGCTAAAGATTTTGTTTAAATTCTATAACTATTTTTTTATAGGCCAATTCCAATGATGACAGAGGAATCCTTGTAGGTAATTGGTCAGGAAACTATGCAGCAGGGACTAGTCCTACCGCCTGGACTGGAAGCAGCGCCATCTTGCAGCAGTTTTATAAAACAAAGAATTCTGTTTCATTCGGCCAGTGCTGGGTGTTCTCCGGTGTTATTACAACAGGTAAGTCAATACTATGGTACACCATACAATATTAGGTGTTTAGTAGCTTGTTATTGTTTGTTCATGTCAAGCTAATAATGTTGAATCAAAAAGCAGGGTGTCGTATTTTTAACAAAAGTGAGCAAAAGCCTGTAACAGCCTTATACCAGACCTGGTCTGCTGCGGGGGCCACCTTGATTGCTGGAGTCCCTCCCCTCAGTCAAGCCCACAAACCTTACCTGACAACTGTCAGAAATGCAGTCCCGTGATTGGCTGGTGGCTGTCACTTCTATCGCTCGGGCTTCTGCTTTGCTGACCGCCAGCCATGTCACAGCCGCTGGCCAATCACGGGCTGCATTTCCCAGAGGGAGCAATTTGTCAGGTAAGATTTGCAGGCTTCCCAGCGCTCGATCGAGAGGGGAGGACCCTGGCAATCGGGGTAACCCCCCTGCAGCGGACCAACACCCATGTTTTGTAAAATGGCGTTGGTCCGGTTTAAAGTTCAGTTTGTGCTACACACCGAGGAACAGTGTTAGTGTTAGACCACTGTTTAGCGTGGTCCTGGAAAATGGAATTGAAAGGAGGGTAAACTTTGGAGCCCTTGTAAAATTTTCTATCTGGTGCTGCAGGAAATGAAGGAGAGGCAGATGGGACAGGCATCAGGTGAGCTGCTTGCTGCCTTATTATTGCTGCTACCTAGACAGTTTTTCCCTAGGATCCCCTGAATTTCTCCCCCAATGAGGAGCACCTTTTGCCATTTTTTAGTGCTCCTGCTTCACCTATTTTAGCTGTAAAGCTCCGCCTCCTCCATTCATTGCCACTGATGTGTGTGGCAATGATGTCATGGCCACACCTATGCAATGACTGATCCCCTGCCATCTTACAGAGAGGGACAGCCAAAAAATGATGATTCCTAAAGTGAAAATATCTATTTCTAGTTCTACACCCTAAGAAGGGAGTGTCAACAAGGACTTCGGCCAAATCTATTTCACAAGTTCAGTGGGTTTTGGTCCGCTTTAAACACTTGGCTATATCATTCAAATCTGAGTGAACTTAAAATTGTGATTGTTGCACATTTTACTAATTCACTTAAAGTGGAAGTCCAGTCTAAATATAACTGTTTTCAGTTTCAATGGACATGCTTTTTTTCCACCTGTGTTGTATTGGAGTATTCCTTATCCAACACCACACAAGCTGGAAGGGATACATGTTGGATAGGAAAGGTGCAGTTCTTTATTTTGCCAAAGCAGAACATCATAAAACACTTCAGTGTATGTGTCCATCATGTCAGGGAGATAACAAAGAAGGTTGCTATCACGTGGGTATAGCTGACTGAGTACGGACCATGTGACTGCCAGCGGCCAATCGCAGGTTCTGAGGCAGCAAGAAGGAAACGGAAAATGTATTGACTTGCCATGAATTATAGGTGGGGGAAGGGAGTGCAGCATTTGGAATTTCCCCCCATACTGATTGCAGGGAAGACCAACGTGCATTTTTAATGTGTGTCGGTTCAGTTTGAATCGGAACAACATCCATTTTTTACTAAATGGATGTTGTTCCTAGCGCAGGAACATGGTTGGCAGCGACTGGATACTCGGAAAAAGTCTGCAGACTATGCGACCGTGGCAGCCAATCATAGCATTCCATTTCACAAGGGGACTGAGGAGAAGGGTAAAATTGGATGCCCCCCTTGCACTAGGAACAACACCCATTTTGTGGTTTAAGGTAGTAAGTGTCTTGTGTTTGGCCTTAGCAGATTCCATTAGGACGGTTACATGAAATGACTTCCTCTCTCTTTCATTTCTCTAGTAATGCGATGCCTGGGAATTCCGGCTAGAAGTGTCACTAATTTTAATTCTGCCCATGACACTGAAGAAAATCTCAAAATTGACATTTACTTAAATGAACAAGGAGAAAAGCACGACATATCATCTGATTCTGTATGGTAAGTGCACACCAAACCGGTCTGGGAAAAAGACTGAGAGGTAGAGACCAGCACAAGTATCTCAGTGGCACCCTTCTGCTTGTAGTAAACCACATGGCTATTGAACCAACAATGTAAGCATGTATATTACAGTATATCATTCGGTATACTATCCTTAAAATATCTTCTGAAAATAGGGTCTGCAGGTCTGTTTATTTCTGAATAAGGCAGAGGATAAATTAAGGTGTGAATCAAACAGCAAGGAACATTACTAGTTGCTTTAATGTAGGTATATATTGAAAAAAGGGGGGGGGGGGCCTTCTTTCTTGGGGGTCTTCCCCGGTTCACACCGCTTGACAGTCAGTGGTGCCGTCATCATGTAGCCGACTGCAACGAACAGCGCCGCTGCTAATCCCATCACAGCGCCAGGTATGACCTGTCGCTCCCTGGCGTTGTCCAATGCATTTCAATGGAGCAATCTTTAATTAATCATAATTAATTGCTATTAATGTTTTTTTTTTTTTTTTTTTTTTAAATGTCAAAAATTCTGTGACCACTTCTGCAATGTTAGGATTTTTTTTTAAGGTAAAAAAAAAAAAAAAAAAATTTGTGCGGAATTGATATTACAGGTCTGATATTAATGTATTCATATTACAAAATGTTTAGAAAAACTTGTATAATTTTACAATCAAAAAATATGGTTGTTTGGGGGTTAAAAACTATTTTACACCCATCGCCGCCAGCGCTCTGGGGTTTAAACAAGGAATTCACAGCGCGAAAAAATTTGGAGCGTGACTTGTTAATGAATCTGCAGCAAGCCGTTCGCTCTGGCCATTCGTTGTCAGGCGCACCCATACAACGCTGAACCTGTGAAACAGCGACCCCTAACCCCGTATTCAACATTACCGCACACCGACTGAGTCGCTGTCCACAAGCAAACCCCGGCCAAGCACAGCGAATACTAGCTGGCGCTGTGAAAATCACACTACTGGCGCTCATCTCTCGCTACCTGGCGCTATTAATGAATCGGCCTCAAAGTCTCACAGCAATACAGCCCTTTCCCCCTCCCCCCCCCTATCAATTAGGTATATATTGGTTTTTAAAAGGAGCTTCCTATAGACGTGAGATCAGATCGTATCCTCTGGCTTGTGACTACCTTCCAGCCACTTCCACGCTAACGTTAATTCACCTGCAGAGCACTGCCAATGACTTCTGTAGGCGACTCTGTACACAGGGAACTTATACCAGTGCTCCAGCAGAGCAAGCAGCGACAGCGGAGCGGGTGGCAGGAAAGCACAGAGGAGTCTCTAATACATCGGAAAAAGTGAACTTTCCCTTTAACGCTTAAAACTTTCACTCTGTGCAAGAAACTGTATCTTAGGGTTTACTTTATAAATACACGCTCTACTGAAAATTATAGGTGTGAATTATGCCTCTAACTTCTTCCTTTTTATCCTATGCTTATTCAGAAATCAACTGAACAAAGTCCTTATTGTCAGAAGATATTTTAAAATATTTAACACCGTTGTAGCCCAAAAGTGGTAGTTGAGCTAGGCAACTGGGCTTGCTGTGTTATTTTCTTGAAACCTCTTTCTTGAAACTGTTGCCTTGATTTATTCCTACAGAGACACCATGGCCTAAATGAATGAGAATCTTCACAGACGTCGTTTAGCCTGTTTCAGACATATTTCACTAATACACTGAGGGCCATCCCAAATCAGGGGGTACATAGGCTTAAAGTATGGATTTCACTTTGAGCACAATCTGCATAAATTCTTAATCGTCTTCCAAAAACATGGCAATCTGTTTTATTTAGGAGAAAATAACATTAACTATTAGCTGTTATCAGTAAATAATAAAAAATAACTTTCCTCAGTCCTGTCCCTTGATGGACATACATCTTTTTTCAATCATATTAACTATGTAACACTTTGTAACAGTGTTGATACCTACAAGTTTAAATCCACATAAAATGCTTTCTTAACGCCTATACCTGTGCCAGTGATGTAAATCCAATTAACAGTGTATGCCCTTGCCATGTTGATTATTAGGGATTATTAACATTTACTGTATATATAAGCTTTCAAGCACCAAGGACTGATGTGAATGGCAATAAGGTAAATTATTAAAAAGACAAAGTGGAATCAGTAAAAACAACCCCCCCCCCAAGCCAAAGCCAAAGCCAAAAAAAAACTTTACCCCAGCTTCGGTCCCGTGCCACCCTACTGTTTCTGTGTGGTCCGACGCACAGAAAGACACATGGCAGCATTCCCTGGCTCCATGTGGATGCAGCTTTGTGTCTTTCTATGCGGCTGCCATGCTGGACTGTGGCCGAGGTAAGGGTTTTTTTTGTTTTGTTACCCCCCTGTCCTGCCTTAGCGACAAAAAAGGGTGGTAGGGTGTGGGGGGGGGGGGGGGTAGTTTTGACTGGACTTTTGCTTTAGAGTACTGTATATGTTAGTAAATGCCTGCATTAAACTCTAGCGGCCATTCATGACTGTGTTAAATTGTCTGTCTGTCAGGCACCAGATTTTATAATGATATTTTTCCTGATTATTTTAGGAATTTCCATGTATGGAATGATGTTTGGATGAAACGCCATGATCTGCCTAGTGGATATGATGGCTGGCAGGCAATTGATGGCACCCCACAGGAATTAAGTCAAGGTAAAATATAAAATGGTTTGTATATACACACATATGCACATACACACTGCACTGGGGCTTCCATTTTGGCATTGGCCGTCTATTCCCCAACCCTTACACTGGGCAACATTGTTTAACAGCCACACATAGGCAAAGCGAATCAATCTGCCGAATTATAAATGAATATCTACCTCAGAAATGTGCAGATATACTGCACACACCCATGACACAATCATTCTACACAATTCCTTTATGTTTTCCTAGCAGACAAAGGAACTTTACTGTAACTATTGTTTATTTATAAAAGTGTTATAATTTCCTATGGAGTTGTACAGTGTGGACTATGACATTACCGCTCCTAGTTTTCACCCTAAGGCCTGCGAGATGAAGGTGAACTATCTAACTTTTTTGTGGTCCACCTGGAACCAACCATATTTGGTCACACTGGACCTATCACCTGCTGGTCTATAGGACCTACCTCAAATCAGGTTTACGTTTTCCCTGAATTGTTTTCTCCTTTGACTAAAGGGTGACAGCACAGATGCCTCCATCTGGGACAGCAGCACTCACATTCATTTCGGTATCCAGTCCGTTGTCACCATTTGGCTAGTGAGCTTGTTCCCGGCCTTCCCTGGGACATCTGTTTACAACCTTCTTTTCCTTTCCTTGTTTCCGAAGAGGTTTCCCCCTATTTGTTGACAGGCACATTGGTGGGCATTGTTTCCTGTCTTCAGCTCTTTTCTAGGCCTAAAACATTGGAAAAAGCCTGCACCATTTTGGAGTAGCCAAGCTAAGTGACTAAGCTGCATGGTGTAGAGCTCTTGTGTTGGCACCTATGCTTATTGTCTCACAATGACACCTCTCTCTGCTCCCAATTAAAAACATTTTGCCTAATCTGCATTATTTGTCTGTTCCCAGGTATCTACCAGTGTGGCCCCTGCTCTCTAAAAGCAATAAAAGAAGGACTTGTTTATCTGCCATACGATGGCAAGTTTTTGTTTGCTGAAGTGAATGCAGACAGGGTTGAATGGCTGGTGTTAACTGAAGATGAGGAGTACCTGAAACTCTCTGAAACGCCACACAGTATAGGAAAGCACATCAGCACTAAGGCGGTTAATATAAATATGAGGGAAGATATTACATTCGAATATAAACACAAAGAGGGTAAGTACACAGAAGGTCCCAGGATTTCTATTCTCTGAGTTTTGTGAGGCCGGGGAGTTACAAGCACAAACAAGGAGAGGTGGAGATAAACCCATCCCAGCCAACCCGAAAGGAATTCTCCCCCCCTCTCTATGACCGGTCTGCCTGTGACCTTCGCTAAGTGCTCAGTGTAGAAAAGTACATTTGCCTGAACCAAGCGTGTTTCCCAAACCTAAAGAGACTGCAAAATGCATTGCCAACCACTTGGCTTTGAGGGAAAAGGCTAGGTAAAGGTTTCAAAGATTTGCCCAGTTAGTATAATTGCCCACAGATTTGCAGTTCGAACCAGATTTTTTTACTGCCCCAGGTTATTATTCTTATGACCCAGTCCAAGTCCTCCCCATCCAGGGGCATAACTACAGGAGTACAGAGGTAGCAAGTGCATTAGTGCCCATTAATATTAAGAGCCTATTGTTATTAATCTGGTTTGTGCTCATGAGGTATCATTTATTTGTAATTAGTAATAATGGTAATAAAGAAGAATACTAATAATAATGGGGAGACTGGCCACTTTGTCATGGTTGACCACTTTGTGGTAAATGGTTGATGATGAAAGAAATGACCACATGGGGGTTTCATCATATATTGTCAATCATTACTGTGATATTTGTATGTTTGTATGTAAACGTGCAAAAACCCATATTCTTCATTGTTCAGGTTCTGATCCAGAGAGACATACTTTCCAAATGGCTTGTGCCCACCTCAAGTCAGATGTTTGCAGGGTGTTCTCTGCTGCTCCACCATCCTCTCCTGCCATTAAGCTGAAGGTCACAGGAGACAAGGACCTGCTTCCAGGGGATAATCTGACTCTAAACATTGAGGTTGAAAATGAATCCCATGAGGCAAAGTCAGTGACTGTGACTGCTGGAAGTCAGTTGCAAACCTACACTGGCAAAGTCATTGCCTCTGTTGCAACTATGAACAAGACTTTGGAAGTGGCAGGGAAGCAAGGTATTGTATTGCATCACCCTTTTTATGTTGCCATCACTGTTTACGGTATATTGTTGTAAAGATTCATTTTAGAAATGATAGCACTAGGTAGCCACTGGACTATCAAGGCTACATCCACTGCTTCTCTGGCCCACAGGCAGTAGCACCAAGTGGAATACTCACTTGAAGTATGCTGAGACATATAAGATGGTTGCTTTGTTCATGCAGATGTTTGTCTAGTGGTGATACCTGTTTGTTCTGTTGATTTTTATATTTATTATCACTGTTTCTCTCTTTTCTTTTTTCACAAAGCTGCAAATGTTGTGTTTAATGTGACTGCTGATCAATACACAAAGTCTGTGATCACCGTGGAGGATGAGCTCTTTTTAAGAGTCAATGTCATAGCAGAAACAAAAGATAAGAAACTCACAGAGACGCTGATGATTCCCTTTACTTACCCACCAATCAAAGTTGATGTAAGAACTTTAAAACATTTTCCCTGCTGAGACAAATACCATGCAAACCATTGAACTAATATGCCACTGGATACCTACAGGAGTGGTAGGCCATGGAGACCCGGTTAGGCTTTGGTGATGAATGTAAACCCCACTATTAAAAGGCAATTAAGGAGTAGTGCTCCTCCTTGCAGATACCTGGTTCCAGCTCCTTGCCCTCAGGCAGTGTAATGCAGGGTGTGCCACGCCACGAGTCTTTAGACACTAGTATGGTATAATATAAAAAGGATTAATATGTCAAAGATGAAGATGGTAAACAATATTCCTTACACTTCAGGAACAAACCGGTCTGGCCAAGTAACCCCCTTTTTATTGATAGCTGCTTTACAAGCCTACGTATCAAGGCCACTTATATACTTTCAGGGCCTGGAGTCCAGCAGCTTCAAAAAAAAAAAAAACCCTACAAGTTACATAGGGGTCACATGTGGCTCCCAAGCTACAGGTTGGGGGTCCCTGTATTAAGCCATAGGCCTCGGTTCAATACGAGTTGAAAAAAAAATGTCAAGGTTGTAAAAAAAAAATTCACTTTATGAGAGAAAAGCTTAAGGATTCAACTGTTGCTGAATCACCAGATATGAAGACAATGAAAGTCAATGTCACTTTTTACTGCAGCGTAAAAAGGAGTAAAAAAAAAGTACCATTGACTTTCATGGTTTTCCTCACTGGTGATTCAGCAACAGTGACATTCTTAGGCTTTTTTCTCATAAATTGAATTTTTTACTACCACAAGAATTTTTTTCAACTGCTAAATGAATCTAAAGTGGAATTCTGGGCAAAAACCAACCCCACTCTGACACGTGGGGCTTGAAAAAAAGACTCACTTGCACAAGTGCTGGTAGCCGGATCCTTGGAGTTCCTGGATTCACAGTGGCTGCTCAATTACTGGGCAGCGTTGATGCTGTGGCTAAGCAGTCACTCAAGCTCAGTGAAGCTGTTTACCTGACAAGAACAGAGCTGCAGAGGCAAAGCTCCTCCTGCCAAGGGATCAGGGAACAGGGGCTGCAGTAGGTTTTTTTTTCATGCTTAAAATGGTTGCTGGGGGGAGGGGTGGCCGACCACTTTAAATAATCACATAGACTAGCTCTATACAAACATTACATATTACCATTTTTTTCACAGATGCCAGAAACTGGCAAAATTGATGAGGACTTTACTTGTACCTTCACATTCAAGAATACTCTGAAGATTCCACTAGAAAAGTGTGAGCTCAACGTAGAAGGACTGGGCATTTTCAAGTTGGAGAAATTTGATCATGGGTATGTTAAAGTCATTTTTTAGGCTAAGGCAATAGTTAGACCATTGTGTTGGGCTACATTTGGCTGGCACTGTCCTAAACTGGGTTCCGTTTACAGTTTCACCTTAGTGGGTGTGGCCCTTGAATGTGATGCTGCCCAATAATCAGCATATTATTCAGCATAATGGGCGAGGTCTGTAAGCTTTAAACACACGTTACACTCCCAAACCACATGCGTGCAGTCCGAAAGCGCAAGCACACACTCCCAGGTGTACATGCTCACAATCCCAAAGTGCATGCATGCACTCCCATAGGTGCATGCGCACACACAGCAGGGGGGTTACATAGCCCAGGTATGTACTCAGAAGGGGGAGTACACAGCTAAAGTGTACCCCCACCCCTCCCATAGAAAAACACACACATCCATCCACTTATCCTCCACTGCTGGCAGGATTTCAAGGACCACTGCCATTACTTACCAGCTGGGTTCAACCACCGAACAGCACTGCCGCCACCCACTGCCCCATAGGCAGCACTAAAAATGGGTGTCAGCATTCCTTCTGAGGCCATATGCCTCTGTATCAATGAGCTGAGGGGCGGGAATAGGGTTGCCACCTGGACTTTTTTTTCTTTACTGGCCACTGGCCTGGTGGTGCCAGTATTTGTTTTTTTTTTTTTTTACTGATAATTACAGATGGGAAAAGTATACCCGCAATTACCGTCAGGCCAGTGGGCAGTGAAGTAAAACAAAAAAATACCGGCCAAGCGGCAACCCTAGATGGGAAACACACGGGGGTGGGATTTAAGCGAAGGGGCGTACACGCATTGCAAAATGACGAGTTGTGATTGCACGACATGCAATCTAGGGACCCCTATGGGCGGGTTAGGGACTACAGGGGGGGGGGGGATTTAAGCGAAGGGGCGTACACGCATTGCAAAATGACGAGTTGTGATTGCACGACATGCAATCTAGGGACCCCTATGGGCGGGTTAGGGACTACAGCATGTTTTTCCTTCTGCCCTGGCTGCAGGCGGCTGACACGCTATGGAGAGGCCGCATCAAAAGGCCTCAGCATGCTGCCTCTCCAACTATTATACATTTTTCATGAAAAGCCTCTTTAAGACCAGATGTGTTATTATAAAGATGTACTGTAAATGAGACATATTTATAAGTATATCATTATAGGACGTGGTTAGGGCTGAAACACATTTACCGGTCCAGACCAGTCTTGGCCATTGTTGAGCAGGCAGTGAGGACTACAGATCAGCTATGCTCTTGCTCCCCCTGTGCAATACCATAAGAAACAACTCACTGAGGGGGGGGGGGGGGGGTGCAATCTGTATGGAATGGGAAGCTGGGACTTGGAGGGTTTGTCACCCAAGTCCAACAGTCACTCAAGCCCCTGGCTGCACCAGGGGAGGACTGTGGCTTTCAGGTGGGTTGTTTTATTATTTAGAACAGGGAGTCTGCCATTGTTGTATGTATGTATAATTTCCTTATAGTGCACACATGTAATACCACATTTCAGGATGACTAAATTGCACAAACCCGCCATGTCTAGTGACTGGGAGAGGAACCCTGATTAGAGAAGCCCCCCCATCCCTCCCACATAGCCCCCTGCAAGCCACATTCCCAGAGCCTGAGACTTGCTTCTCCTCCGGGACCTGGCTCCACTTGACTATTAGTAGCCAATGGCTAGTGCAGCAGGGCTATCACAGCTTGCCACCAATGGATGGCTGTGGGGAGGGCATCACCATTTGGGATGCCCCCCATCAAGAGCAGTGGTGCTGCTGTGACTTTAAGGTTGTGGGACCCCTTGAAATTAATAACAGTAATATCATATTTGATTGTTCTGTTTGTTGTTCTTGGAGACTTGTGTCCTGAAAGCTCTTAATATCAACGTGTCCGGTTAGGTTTTCCCAAAATTCAATCAAAATAAATAGTAATGCTCATTCAATTTCATCTAAAATCTTCCCTTCTCTAAATATTTATTAGTGAATGGTAAAATAGCCATATTAATAAATAATATGCAATATGCAAATGTTGATGTGGCTCCTTTATCCACAGGGATATCCCACCTGGAGGAATTTTCCGCTGCAAGATTGTCTGTGCCCCCAAGAAAGCTGGAGAAAAGAAAATCGTGGCTGAGCTGAATTCCAAGCAGATCCATGGAATCTCTGCAGAGCGCATCATTAATATTGCTAAATAGATCTTTAAAATGGACCCCTCCATAAAAACAATGCACCACCCTGTGATGGCCGACACCCCACTTGTATAACTTCTTTCATACAACTGCCGTCAACTTTGATTCATTTATCTGTGTTTTATGGGGTAAATCTCAGGTAATGAACAGCCTGGTGATAATTAGAGAATACACAAAGGGTTCACTAAGAGTGCTTACTTGTTATCTCATATTTGGGCCTGGGGCTGTGTTTCTAATCAATCATTGTCTGCTGTCGGGTTTCTTCTTTAAAGCCAGAGAAGCTCCTGACCACTCTGCTTAGAGTCCTTCACTGTTTTGCCTTTGTCTTCGGGCATTTCAGTGCAGAATGCAATGATTGATTCGAAACGCAGCCCCTGACGCAAACATTAGATAGCAAGCAAGCATGCCTAGTTAAAGTGGACCAAAACCCACCCTGGAGTCTATGAGACACCATGGCAGGCATACTCGCTCCCCCCCCAGGGCATCTAGTTTCGGGATGCCCCGCTGTGTAAAACCCCCCAGGTCGCACAATAAACTCATCTTCTTCCCAATCCAACAGCGCACATGCGAGCGGCGCCGCTCACTGCTATACCTTTAGCAAGGCCTGCTCCAGGCATTTGTGAATGGCCAGTGCGGGCACGCTCCCTTTTAGAAGGAAGTGAGGATGCAGGCTCTGGTACACTCAGGTGCGCTCATCAGGACTGGGCTGGAGCAGAGTCTTAGACGATCCTTAGATGAGTGGGCGGAAACGTATCTGAGCGCGCTGATTGGACAGGAGGCAGCACATGCGCCGTAGGACTGGGAGAGGTGAGTTCGTTTAGGCAACCTGGGGGGTTTCACACAGTCAAAATCCTGGATTTTGGTCCACTTTAACCCTTTGCCTGGACTGTCCCTTTAAATGCTACATTTTATTTAGTAATGCCAAAGCAATATTTTCTTCAATGTTTAGGGTTCAGCACTTTTTTTTTTGCTGATCAATCCATTTTAAATATAGTTTACTATACTTAGTAAGTCCTTAATTAAAATACAACACTGCTTTTGTGAGCACCAAACATTAAAGCAAACCAAACCCCATCAAGCTCAGCCTTAGTCTAAAAGACTCCAGGGCCAGATGAAACCCCTGCCCCTGTGAGAATGCCCTGCCCATGGTGCATTCACCGGCCTCCCTCTATGTGTTGCCCCTAGTCTTGCATATAAATGGCTGGCAGGGGGTTTGCACAGCCCGAGGGGAGGGGACCAGCAAGAGGCGCCGTGCCATCGCTCTATTCATCTTTGATTGCAATCAGTGCTGATTGGACAAGAGCCCGCACATAACGCATGGGAGGATGGAGCGAGGTTTGAGACCTGCAGCTCTGTGGCATGTCACACACAGGGGCAGAGAGCCTACCAAAACCTAATGGGAGGGGGCTGGGGTTTAGTCTGCTTTAAAGTGGACCCGCCCCCCCATCGAGTCTGTCTCGGGGATGGTAGTATTGGTTCATTTTAGGCTTAAAGACTCACCTCATCCCTGTGGTGGGGGACAACACATACTGTAGAAGCCAAATCCTCAGTGTGTTTTGGGTCCAATGCAGTGTTCTCCATCAGGCCATGTTTTGTGGCTTTCCACATAGATGTCCATATGGCTATAAAGTTCTAGTCTCATCACCTATGGCATAGAGACCTTGCAGGGAACAGCTGAGTATCACACATTGCAGGGCAATGGGGTGGGGTGTTTAGTGGCGCTAAAGGGGTTTAGGTCCACTCGAATAAGATAAATTAAAGGCTAACAAGGGGACCTACACTGTGCCTATGACATAGCTTTACTGACACCTAACTAGAGCTCATCACTTACCCAACTTCAATCAATTCTCTCTCCTTATGTGGACCAAAACCTGGATTCTTGTCCAGGATAAATCCTCCCCCCCATATACTCGTCTTGATCCTCAATCCCACAGCACATGCCAGGATCTCGGGGGGGCATCCCCACTCTGTGCGTTTGCCTCATCCGGCAGACTTGAATGTCTAATGCTGATGGGGCCACACAGCCCGGAGAGATTATGGATACTGTGGGGTGCACCTGATCTCACAGCTTAAGCATCAAGGTGAGTATACAGGCAAACAATGGGAGTGTCACACACCAATTTGGGATGCCCCAAGGGAAATCTCTAAGAGGGCCATCTCATGTATATTAGTTTTGGTCCACTTTCAGCTTAGTGAGTGCTTCTGCCAGTCATGTAACTGGCCAAGTCACCAGGGAGCCTGTGTGTCATACTGAAGGAGCCTGGTTGCGGGATCTGCGCCCTAATAACAGTAAGCCTTTGTCTCCTGTGTAAGGTCCACAACCAATCAGTAGGTTATATTCATGCTTTTGGTGGAGGGTAAGCTTCGATTGTTAATTAGAATAAAAAGTTAATCATTTATATAATATAGTCAGTACCGATCACACGCCATTATTATTTATACCTATCTAATTAAAGAAATAATTAAAGCATACATTAAATTGCTGGTAATTATGTGTGTTTGTATTTCTTTTCTCCAGCTGATAGGAGGAAGCTGCTGGGCCTGTGGTGGTTCAGCATTCAGTAGGTGCTTCAGTGGAGGTCGTCTCTATCCACATTACCTAGAGAAAGGGGTGGTGCAGAATAGTTAGAGGTAGAAGCTGAACTCTAATGGAAGCAACACTTTAGGGCCTTTTACATTTCCACCCCCAGGGCATCCTGGTTTGGGATACCCCTCTAGCCAAAGATGATGTGGGACCCATGTGAGTGCGGACGGCCAATCGCGTGGCTGCCTTCCCAGCGAGGCACGAGGTTAGAGGCAAGAATATTGGGCTTTGGGGGATGATGCGAGGGAGGGGCTTCAGCATTCTGCATACCCCCCTCACTGTCTTAATGCAGCAGTACCAGCAACCAGAAAAACAGGTGTTGTTCTGCTTTAAAGTATTTAAATGACCCACTTATCTGATTCATGATGCAGCTCAACCGTTTTGGCACTATCCACTTCTATTTACAGCTCGCTCCCATGCAGTGAACAAGACAATGAGCCCTGGTCTGTTGCTGCACCCAATCGATGAGGAAGGCTGCTCCCTCATGAGGGGGGCGTGCTGTAGGAGCAGACCATGGCGGGTGAGGTTATGTTTGCAGCCAAATCCAGGACAACAATGGATCGAGGCAGCGGGAGGATGCAAAAAATATCTCCAACAACTACTTAAAAGGAACATAATGGTCTGCTTTAAACATTCATCTCTAAGGAATCCCAGTTTGGGATGTTGCTACACTTAAAGCCTAACAAAGCCAGAGTTTTCCCTATCCCAGGTTTTGTTCCTTGCCCCACTATGTGAAACCCCCCAGATCAGCCATAAAACTTACCATTCCCAGTCCTACAGCACATACGTGGGCTCTCGTACAAACCGTGATGAATGTTGCGTATATTAATGATCGACAATACAGTTTAGACGCAAAACTTGGCAACAGTGAGCAGTAGCGGATGCATGTTTTAGGCTCCAGGGCTGGCTACTGAGGCATTAACCCCTTTATGATGGGAAACAGGAAATAGCTGCGCACGTCTCCTATACAAAGGAGCTGCAGATTCAGCACATGCAGCTATAGGGATACAGGGAGTCTCTCTCTCTCTAATGAAGGGCTCACTGATGGGGGTTGTTTGTTCAGTTTTAATAATTATGGTACTAGCACACCAAACATGTAGCACAATAGGGTGCTAACCCTTCCTGGGATTGCCTCTACCAAATCCCAAGTAAACTAGAGCAATATATACAAAGTGGAAGGATGCACACCAACTCAAAAATATGCTAAATATAGTGTATTATACAATTGATAATATACAGATCACAATCACAACAAAAAGGATACAGAAGCAGCCAATTCATTAAACAAGACACATCTGATACATAATCCTCAGGAGTCCAGCAGACCTCACAAAAAAAGAGAACAAAGCTAATAAGTAAACCGTAACAGTCGCAAATAAAGTATATATGACTAGGTAAAAAACCATTACCCATACTAGTGAGAAGTCATAGCTGTGAGGTCTCCTGAGGGTTAAATAATGAGCTGCAGTCTGTGTATGCAGGATTCAAGTGGACCGTCACCCATGGGTGATCGGCCCGGGAATCTATAAGATTCCCAGGCCGATCACCCCCCTCACCGCGGGACATCCGAGATCGGGATGTCCCGCGGTGAGGGACCCCCCCCCAAAACCCCAAAAGAACTCACCCGTTTGTGAATGGCCGGCGCGGGCACGCGCACTGTCAGAGGGGCGCGCGGGAGGCGGCGGCGGACGCGCTGCCTTGTCCGCCGCTTGTCCGTGGGAGCGTGGTGAGGTGAGTTTGGGGGTTTCTGGGGGGTTTTACACAGCGGGGCACCCCTAATCGGGGTGCCCCCCTGAAGTGGACCAAAACCCAGGATAGTCAAAATCCTGGGTGTTGGTCCACTTTAAGGTGGAATACAGAAACAAATAGCTAGTAGGCAAATGTAAACAACACAGTTCCCAGCTCAGTTCCCAGACAGACAGGAATCACGATATAAGCATACAACAATTCTACAGCATGATCAAGCAAAAGTGTACACCAGAATGACAGAACAATGATCGCCTAAAGGTTGCCAACGTTTCAGGGCTCACGGCCCTTTTCTCAAGGCAGCGATATCGCTGGACATTTGCCTACTAGCTACTTGTTTCTGTATTCCACCTTAATCCTGCATACACATTATTTAACCCTCAGGAGACCTCACAGCTATGACTTCTCACTAGTATGGGTAATGGTTTTTTACCTAGTCATATATACTTTATTTGCGACTGTTACTGTTTACTTATTAGCTTTGTTCTCTTTTTTTGTGAGGTCTGCTGGACTCCTGAGGATTATGTATCAGATGTGTCTTGTTTAATGAATTGGCTGCTTCTGTATCCTTTTTGTTGTGATTGTGATCTGTATATTATCAATTGTATAATACACTATATTTAGCATATTTTTGAGTTGGTGTGCATCCTTCCACTTTGTATATATTGCGGTTGTTTGTTCAGTTTCCATGTAAACCACGGCCCACTCTGATTACCACCTTAATCTAATTCTTTCACCAATCCCCCATTTGTACAGCTTTAAATGAAATACAAAAGACATACAAGATGACAAAAGGTTTTATTTGGAATCAAAGTATTATTTTAGCACATACAGATATTAAAAAATAGAAGAAATTTGAAAACAAGTCAAACAAGAAACAGCGGCAGAGCTATGGCCGCAGGGGCACGGTTCGCCTGTATGTGAGAGAATGGGCTTTATTCAGATGAGATGATGCACTTTTTTCAGCAAGTATCCAGTATAATCATTCTAGGTATCTCTTTGGTATAATTCAGTGCCACGATTAACAATAATTATTTCATATTTTATGTATATTCTCCTGCCATAAACATGAATCGCCAGGGTCCTTATAAAGCAATGGTTTACACAGAGCAGCATTATATTGATATTTTACCACTAGGTGGCGCTGCAGGTCCAGTTTAGGTTAAGTACAAAGCCAAGATAAACTAACACACTTCAGAATGTATTGTGAGTCCAACAGTAGAGAAAAACAAAATGAAAGCCTAGAATATAAATGTATATATTTCTTTTACTTGAGGGTTATGTAAAATGAGGGTGTGTTAGAGAGTTAAAGCGGACCTTCACTCTGAATAAGACTCTATCTTATATGTTTCCCCCACACTGTACATACAGATTGCTCACATTAAAAATCATCCTACCTGCATCTACTGCATTTTATAAGCCTTTAAACATCCAAGATGGCGGCTTATGGAAGCTGCCATTTTTGCAGGCAGCCTGCAAACAGGAAGTGCCTGCAAACAGGAAGTGACTGTGCTGCTCTGCATTCTGGGACTGCTGACCTTTCCCTGACCCCAGCTCTGCTCTGTCTGAGCAAAGCACAGCTATAACCCGCCCCCCTGTACCTTATCCCACTCTCCTCTCCTCAGTAAGTGTGATGCTTCTGAGTCAAGATGGCGGCGCCCGTATCCTAAATTCCCGAACAGAGTTGCAGCCCAGTGGGGGAAAGTATAATAAATTAGTGACTAAACATGTAAAATATATTAATTTTAGATGCTGAGGAATTGTTTTTTAAGAGTTTGGGCTTTTCATTAAATCAGGGTGAAGGTCCGGTTTAAGTGCTAGGCCTGATTCAGGTCTTAAAATAATAGAACAGCTCATCTGATCTCCAAAATCTTCCCTGGATATCGGCAGGCCCCCGGTGACAGGAGATAAGGCCTGGACAGCACAGGGACTCGATCTTGTGATCTGGTCAGAATGCGGATTGTCGACTACCACTCTTCAGCTGCGGAGGGACAAAAGGAGACTATTCCTTATGTTTTTTAATAGGTGGACCCCACCTTTCCATTCTGTGCTAGTAAGAAAAATCCTTTACATTGTTCAGCTTTCTTTTCCTGATAATCTCAGCTAGTGCTCCCCTAGTGTTAAAAATCAGGCCACAGCCTAAAGCTGTATGTTAGTGTTTCCTTGGAACTTAGAGTTATCATTTTCGGATACTGCAAACAACGTAAATTGCATTACTTGACGCATGGCTTGCCATAACATACTTCTTAATGTGGACCAAGACCCTGCTCGGCCAGCTCTGGAGTCTAAGAGAGTAAAGGGCTTTGGTCCACTTTAAGTTATCTCAGTTGGAAAAGATTGAGAGAGGAAATATCTCCTGTGAGTTATTAAAGTGTCGATCCAAGCAAACACATACACCCCCCCAGGTGATTTGCAAGGGTCAGGGGGTGTGATTTTCATCTGATCCCATGCTCCGGTCCATCCGTCTCCAAACAGCTAAATGTTGGGGGCAGGCAATGTGCAAGCCGCAGACCCCGATCTCAGCAATGGCTATCACATATGGGAGAGTATATTGTTGGTTTTGTTTGCCAGACCCTTTAAGTGACATCATATTCCCCACACTGGCATTTGTCATTACCCCAAGAGCTGCTGGTCACGTTGGTAGTCCTCTGGGAGCTTGGCCTTCTCTGTAAGTATCCACAGTATCCAATATAGTCATGCATTCAAATAGGTCCATGATCTGGACACATCCTTTAGCACAAAAGCTGAACCTCAGTCAGCTGCTCCACCAATGCTGCAGAGTAGCCCAAGAGGTAGTAGAGGCCCCTCTCTCCACCAGAACCAGTCAAACTCAATCATCAAAGCATTTTAAAGATCCTCCCACTCAGGACATTTTAGGATTGAAATGCATAAACAGATAATACACACAGTATATACAAAGTACAATATCACAGACATTACAAGGCGTAAACATCTCCTGTTGCTCTGGTATAAACAGAGCGACTTAATAAAACCCATTCATTTAGTGTAATTTAGTGTAAGGCACCTTATGGTGTAAATCTGTAGAGACGTCCAGGCAAAAATTAAACATACACACAGACGATCCATTTAACCAACCAGATATTTCTTCTTCCCGCAGTCTACAACACATCACAGCCAGGCTGGTGACCTGATCCTTCAGTTTGCACACAGGGAATACAAGCCTTGTTACAGGCATAACCCTCATGCTGATTGGCTAAAAAAAAACAAGTCACCAACGCCGAAACGTTATCCACTCTGCTCTGATCGATAAACTAAAAGCAGCTCTGTTTGGGGCAGGGGAGTGTACCCAGACCAGCCATGTTGAGAACTCCGGTGGGGCAGTGTGTACCTACCGCAGCAAAAAAACAGCAGAGAACACTTCTGTCATATCTGGAGTAAGGGGGGTATAAGTGATTTTATTTTAGATTTAATAGGCTTTAAAGTGGTACAAAACCCAGGGCGGCTGGCCCTGGAACCTAAAAGATTCCTGGGTCGGCTGATTTCCTTCACTGTTGGGGGGGGTTCACACAGATCTCTGGTATTCACTCTTCTTTCCCTGGTACAACGGTGCATGCACGGGCTCCCATCCAATCAGAGTAAATACATAGAGAAAATATTTGCAGTGGGCTAGGATCCCTAGACCAAAATCGAGAAAAAGGAGCCATCTACCCCTCTCTTCATTAGTAAATATCAGTGGAGAAGCCTCATATTGAAATGTTGTGGACATTAAGGCTGGATTCACACCAGGGTTTTCCGAAGTTCTTATTGAAAAACACTACCACGTTAGTGATCACATTTTTGCGCAGCATTTAGAACTTACTTGTCATTGCCACTGAACAGAGTGAGATTGCAATGGCAAAAGCCTTCAAAATACTGCTGGCAAGGCTTCTGCGATAACAATCGCCCTGCAATTGAAATGCCTCGGTGTGAGATCGACTTGGGAATTATTTACTATTCTCTTGGTTCAATTCATCTCCACTTCCAACCTCAATGACTTCCACATGGCCCTCCATCCTGCCAGTAACGATTTCACCACCTTCAATATCCAATGGCACCTTGTGATACATGGTTGCTGAGAAAGGACTGAACCATCCAGGGGAGAAGCTTCCACCAAAAGCTTGCCTCAGCCCACTCCAGTTGCTGGTCTTTTCCCAAGTTGGCGTCTCCTTCTTTAGTTTTTCAATGCCCTGGTGGGTAAAAGAGGGGGGACACAGGGTAAAGAACAAATAGACGGATTTGTATATTTATAATAATGCTTTGACCCTATGATTTATCACCAGCACATTTAGTTCTCTTAAAAAAAATTGCATTTTAGTACCACTTCTTGTAGCCTTGGAGGGTGAAGAAGAGGAAATTATTCTCATTACATTAGATATTGTTATAGGTTCCTTTTGGAAAAGGCCAACTATTAGGTATGTGATGCATGCAAACCATGGGAGGAGACACTAAAGAAAGCTCCTCAGCCTCCTCCTTTCTGGCAGAGGAAGCTCAGGCTGTGGCAAGCAGTAACACCCTGCGCCCCCCCCCTACATCACAGGGCCATTATAGAGAGTTTACAAATATATCGCTGTAAGGAACCCTTTGGAGTTCCCAATGAGTGACCTCAGAATAGCCCCTTATTGTTTTTTGGTGGTATTCAGGGTTGGTACACAGCCTGGCCTTTCTTTACTAGTACTGCTGCATCCAGGGCTAGGTAACCCTGGAGATCGTTTACTGGCTCAGCCCTGTAACCACACCACTTACTGCCTTTAAATTTACAAAGACATTTATTTATTATCGGTAAAAACAGTTGCCATACATGGCTAATTACACATTAATAATTCTGTCTGTCATCATGCATCCATTACAACATTGGATCATCATATATTGGAACTATTACATTACGTTCATATTAGTGCAACGGGCAGACATGTATCATGTTTCACCATTCCTGGCTTTTTCAATGCCCTATCATGTGACAAAACAGACAAATATGACATTGTATTAGTGACATGGTTAATATGTTAGTCTAGAGATAAGTGATTACATGGTTAGACATTTAGAAACATAGGGAGATATAGCAAATTGGTACCTGATTCTAATCATTCCAAGTATTGGAGAAATTCAATGCCATGCATATTCAACATTCCACAAAGTGAGCCGGTGGTATGCACTCTCCTGTTATTAAAATTCATTCCAATTAGTTGCCATGTACATTGTGTGTAGGCAATATTACCATTCGTTTATTCGCCCATACCTGGATCAGTTTTATTCCTCTTTAGGCCGGGAGCGCATCTACCCCGGCATCCGGCTTCCGGAGACAGGGTACCGAGCCAGTGACGCACCCCGTCATTTCCGGCGGAAGCCGGATGCCGGGGTAGATGCGCTCCAGGTGTCTGGAGCGCATAAAACGAGCGTCGCTGGCGCGGTGGCAGGTGAGTATCCTGAGCGGGTAATATACAGTTCTGTGAACGTCTGGGGAGCGGAGACCGCCGCGGAAAATAACAACATAGCGGTTATATCACACTGATAATACCGCCGACATTTGATCATAATACCGCCGATACCTGGATCTCCTGCCACCGTAATTGCTCCTCATAAACCAATAATCGACCTCAACAAGTAAGTTTGCTCTAGTAGGATTAACCACATATTTGCAATAATATAACACATAACAAACGCCCCCCTCTTGGCATTCTCCCTTTATGCAGGACTTACAGTCTTTGTGGTCCACATAACACAACGGTATCCCGGCCTAAAGAGGAATAAAACTGATCCAGGTATGGGCGAATAAACGAATGGTAATATTGCCTACACACAATGTACATGGCAACTAATTGGAATGAATTTTAATAACAGGAGAGTGCATACCACCGGCTCACTTTGTGGAATGTTGAATATGCATGGCATTGAATTTCTCCAATACTTGGAATGATTAGAATCAGGTACCAATTTGCTATATCTCCCTATGTTTCTAAATGTCTAACCATGTAATCACTTATCTCTAGACTAACATATTAACCATGTCACTAATACAATGTCATATTTGTCTGTTCTGTCACATGATAGGGCATTGAAAAAGCCAGGAATGGTGAAACATGATACATGTCTGCCCGTTGCACTAATATGAACGTAATGTAATAGTTCCAATATATGATGATCCAATGTTGTAATGGATGCATGATGACAGACAGAATTATTAATGTGTAATTAGCCATGTATGGCAACTGTTTTTACCGATAATAAATAAATGTCTTTGTAAATTTAAAGGCAGTAAGTGGTGTGGTTACAGGGCTGAGCCAGTAAACGATCTCCAGGGTTACCTAGCCCTGGATGCAGCAGTACCATTATAGAGAGCCCTGAATCATTGTTCTGTAGGGGGACTGAAATGACTCCAGTAACATTAGAATGAACAAAAGCAAAACAACCCAGGGTGAGTAAGATGCAACTGAACTAGAAAAATTGAAACAGAACTAGTGTCACTAATGGTTACCCAACAAGATGGTCAAAAACTTTAAGATTTTTTTTAGAGGTCTCCCTAAAAACTCCCTGTGTCCAAAAGTTGCATCACCTTAATGCTCTTGTAGACCTTTGTAACGGAGATCTGGAGAGCAGGTGGCTACTTTGCAGACATTGTTCACTGTAGCTTGGTGGCTGAAAGCCCAAAAGGGACACAGCCATTCATGTGGCGTAAGCACCTAGATGCAGGCTTAACTTTTGATTTAGAAGTCTCCACCTACTAACTTTGATGGCCCTGGCTATGTTAAAAGGGGTCAACACCTTTCTGGTGAGGAAGCCATAGAAAAAAAGGGAACTATAATATGCAGAATAACATGGAAAGTCAAGTTTACTTTAAGGAGGAGGCCTGGCTTTAGACAAAAAATCTGCCTATTTAAAGTTCAGTATCACCTAGGCCAGAGAGAAAATAAAGCTCTGGAGCAGCAGAACAGGGAGAGGTCACTTAGTATTTACCCTGGCAGAATTAGTAAAGTTAAAGTTTGTGACTTGTAATTTAGTCACTAGTATAGTCCATTCTCAGTAGTGGTCCAGAGGGATAAAGACTCGTCATGTGTCTCACATGATTTCCATATGCAAATGTAATGTAATGAAAGATTGGTTAGATCAGGTTGCCAACATGAAACAAGGTTGAGCTCTTAGTGTCTCTTCCCCTGGTTTGCACACATTATGAACTCAATTAGAATCTTTTTGGGCCCCCCACACAGGACGCTAGGAAAACAATGTTTTAGACTATAGGGGTTGGCTGCTCTGGCCTTAAAAATGCACGTGGCTTACACAAATAATAACTGATTGATAGGATATTCAACAAAATGTGGTGAGCCCTGTACCACGAGGCAAAGTTTCAGGAAAGTACTATTTGTGGCCCCGGGGCCACATGCGGCCCAAACTGCAGCCCGGGCCGGCACCAGCACAGGGAACCTGGGAAATTGACAGGGCCCCTGGCATCTTCAGGGGCCCACTCAGGCTCACACTTGGCAATGCTATTATTTTACAGTGGACCCAAACACAGGGTATTGTGTGCAGACAGTTTGGAAACTGAGCTTGCCTTGCCTGCAAGTGGTTTGTCACTAGAGGTAGCGGTATTAGGTTGCAGGGCATTTTTATTGTTCAAAAGGCATTTCTGCAAACACAGCATCTAAACAATTAGAAGGGAAAGGTTGCCAGCATTGTGTCGAAAAGTTAAAGCACTGGCAAAATAGTTTAGGTGGGAAAGGGCTGGAATCTAATGTGGCCTGTGAGCTATAAGAGCCATCCTTCATTTTGGTTTGATCCTTATTCTGTTACTAGCTGCCCCACTTTACCTCTGGCCACCTCAACTTGTGTTTAAAGTGGACCAAAACCCAGAATTTTAACAATCCTGGCTTTTGGCCCTTTCCCTGGGGGCACCCCGATCGTGTGTGAGAACCCCCCCCCCCGATTGCACCCGCCAACTTACCTCTTCCCGGTCCCACGGCACGTCTAAGAGCAGTAGCGGCTCTGAACGTCGCATCCTCCGCCTCCCTCTAGCGCATGTCAGGGATTTGAGAATGGCTGGCGTGGGCAAGCTCCCTGTCACAGGGAGGCAGAGGATGCGGCCGTCAGAGCCACTGCTCTTACATGCGCCGTGGGACCAGAAACAGGCGAGTCCGTTCGGGCGTTCTGGGGGTTTCACACAGCAGAGTGCCCCCGGGAAAAGGACCAAAACCCAGGATAGTCTAACTTTTGAATATCCTGGGTTTTGGTCCACTTTAACTTTTCCTTACCTCTTTTACCACCTCACCCCATCTCATCTCATATCTCCCTACCTCTACCTTCCTGTGCTATCCTCCTGGGTCACCCCAACCACTTCTTTCCACATCACCCCTACCCACCTCTTCCCAACTCTGCCTGCCTCACTTCTACCTCCCTCACCTCTGCCACCACTACCCATCTCATATCTGCCTACCTCTACCCACAACACCTCTGCTTACCTCACCATTTCTGATAACCCCTCAACTTCTTCCTGCCTCACCACATACATAAAGGCATATACAATACCTTAAAGTGGACCAACACCCAGGATTTTGACTATCCTGGGTTTTGGTCCACTTCCCTGGAGTGCCCCCAGATTGCAAGTAAAAAACTCATCTCGCTCTGCTCCTACGGCGCATGCGCGGCCGCTCGTCCAATCAGCGTGCTCAGAGCCGCTGTGGTATGTGCGTCAATGAGACGTCTTACCGCAGCAACTCAGAGCACGCTGGCGGACGCATCTCGTGCTTCTCTCTAGCAGGGCGCGTGCCCGCCAGCCATTTGTGAATGGCCAGCGTGGGCACGCGCCCTGCTAGAGAGAAGCGTGATATGCGGCCCGCGCATGCGCCGTCGGACCGGCGATCAGGTGAGTGCAGCGGGCATCCTGGGGTGTTTCACACAGTGGGGCATCCCGATTTTGGATGCCCCGCGGGGAGGGATTCGATCAGCCCGGGAGTCTTATAGGTTCCCGGGCCGATCCCGCTGGGTGTTGGTCCACTTTAAGGTTACAGATTTCCTGCAGTAAATGGTTTGCCTGCTTCCACTTTATTGTGGTCGTTTGAAGTGGAATAAGAGGACAGTGTGGCCCTTCGACAAACAAAAGGTTGTGCACCTCTGCTTTAGATGAAAATCTTGCCTTCTTAAAGTAGACCAATCACCAGAATTTTAACTATCCTGGTGATTGGTCCCTACCCAGTAGGCATCCCGGTGTAAGATGCCCCGTGTGAAACCCCCAATCGCCCACTTTTACTCACCTTTCCCACGTTGCACACACTCGTCCACTAATGTGTGGCATAAAGCCGCTGATTTGAACACTGCGCCGGCATCTGCATCCCTGGCTCCCCTGGGGAGTGCGTGCAGATAGTCACTAAAGCATGGAGCCTGTCATACTGCACCGATCATATGACAAAGGACATGACCACCACATGCTCCAAACGTCATGAAAGGATTTACCATAGTTTTATTTAAAAAACTCCATTGGATTCACAGTAAATTGTAATTCAGTGCTATTTATTTTACATCTCCTCAGAACTACTCTTAATGCAAGAATACAGAAATGTACAAATCTTTTCTTGGAAAACATTTATTGCATTAGCTTTTTTTTTTTTTCAATATGGAAGCAAGTTCTGTGCAGAGTCAAATGAGATGTGGCATTTAGATCACAGATTAAATAAATAAGCAGACAGCTTTAGTTTCTGGTTATCTGGTTTATCGTTTGGGAGATGGACTAATTACAAATCATAATTTAAGGCCAACAAGAAATCAACGCCAAAACCTTAATTTTACACACACACACGGGGTACAATTTATTGCCATATAATAAAAAAAAAAAAAAAAGACCATCAATGGAATGTGTCACGAGTGTATATATATCCACATGCTATTCACACTCTAAAGGTTTAGCGCACATTCTTGCAATACATAGAGTGCTCTCCATTGCAGAACTTATGGGGTAACTACTTGCTCCTTCTACAACTGACAATACACATACCTATAGGACGCTATGGTTTGCGTTATAAATAAGATATGGCATCAGAAGCTTCTTTGGCTCTACAGGAAGGATAACCTCTATTTCAGAAACAATTATTTTCCCCTTAGGTAGGGGCGGCTCCCGGTCGTAAACTAGAGGCCTCTCAACTTTCCATGTACCAGGGAGCTGTCTGCACTCACCTTTTTGAAAGTATTGGTGATCTCATTTATTTAGAATGGCAATAGCAGAATTATTTGGATTAATCTCAGTTAGCCTGAACCCAGCTTTCCTAACCTCACTGACATATGGGCCCTCATCTCTGTTAATGGGAACATATAGTCATTTTTACGCCAAAGGACCCAAAAGTCAATCACCTCTACAGATTTTTAAGAAGCCAAAATCAGGAAACAGGAAATAGCGGCGCACTTGAGGGAAGTATGGAGGAGGAGCAGCTACCACCATCCCTGGCACAGAGTTGCCCGAGAAAGGCCTGCTTTGCTATGATCACTCTACTCTAGGGCCAAGCGGGTAAACGGCTGAGTGTCCTCAACATCACATGTAAGGCAAGAATGTCTGAAAGTTTACAATGCGATTGAGTAACATCTAATCATTTCTTCCTGGATGGCCACCTTAAAGGAGCTGTAATTGGGAAAAATTGTTTGAAATAAAAAATCAGAATAAAGATACTAGATATCGAGAAGAGGAATTATATACACAGTATCTCAACAATCAGAACCAAGCTTGTTGCTTGTCCTTTAACTGGAGGGAAAGTGTTGACAGGTTTGTGAATGTACCCTTCTGCTCTTATTGGAGGGAGGGGGCTTTGTTCCAGGTCTCCTGATGCTTGTACCCATAATGCAATGCTCTGTGCAAAAACTAGAGTGCTTAATGCTACGGTTTCAGGATAGCATGGAGGACAGGCAATTAATAGAGAAGTATCCCCCCCATCTTCTGGTTGTTCTTTCCAGTAACTGAAAATGTTTGGTGGGATTTCTTTCTTTTACCATCTTAGAAGTTTATAAAGATTTGTGATATTAGTCCATTTTCAAGATAACCGCTCCTTTAAGAAAAGTTACAGTTGCCAATCAGATTTAGACTATTGCAACCGACTTGGTCCAGTCCAAGTTTAAAAATATATTTGGTAAGTAATTAAACAGGCTCTTGGATAATGCCCAAGTGGCCATTACAATGGCATTGCTATCAGGGATGGGGTAAAGCCTGCGACGGCCGGCCCTGGAATGTAAAAGATTTCAGGGCTAGCCTATCCCAGGGCATATTATAGCGGGATGCCCAGCTGTGTGAAAACCCCAGGGTTGCTGGTAACTCACCTTTACCCGCTTCTCTGTAGCCATGCGCACCCGACGAGAAAGCCAGGGATACCGCCAGACAACAGTTGCAACTCGTCATTACAGCACTTTTGAGATCAGCCAATTGGCTCTGCTGGGCATGGCTTCGGCTGTGGAAAACCAGGCCATCGCCAAGCCAGCAGCATCGTCTAAGGTACTTGGCAAAATGGGTTTCAATGTGCTTTAAGGTACAGAAGGCATATTTATGCCAGCAGAATATGTGTACATTTAACAGTAAACAATACAGGCTGACAATTCCACATACAGTTAGGTCCATAAATATTTGGACACAGACACAAACTTTGCTTTTTTTTACCCCTTTACTGAAGCATATTCAAGTTATAGTTAAATAACAGACAAAGTCCAGACTTTCAGCTTTTAACCCCATGTAGATATTGTAGAATGGAACAAAGAATATTCGCTCTTGAATTACATGGGGGACATCTGATAGTCCTGCTTACACATGAGAATTGGGGAGGGGGGGGGGGGGGGAGAGGGTGCTGTGCCAGCAGCAATTCATGCCAACTTGAGAGAGATATATGCCTCAAAAACAAGGAGAAGCTTGCCAGTCAGTTTTCACGCAGACAGTGAACAGCCAAAGTTGCTAAGGGTAACGAAACGCGGCGGCAGGCGGCATTTACAATTTTGAGATCGATCGATCTGGCCAGATCATACTATGTGGGGAGTTGGTGAGAGCCACCCTCTGTTTTTATAAGTGTTTCAAGTTCTATTTCCATGTGAGTGCAGTGATTTTCTTTATTAAATAGTGTGTGCTTTACAGTATTACACTAGATGTGTCTTTTCTGTTTCATGTTGCACTCATTGGCGTGACATTTTATTTGGAACCTGCTTGGAGGGCTCTTGCATTGAATGGAGGAGTGGATTATGTGTGCAATTTGGCTCTGAAGAATTAAAGATCCCTAAAATCACGGATGCAAAGGAGATTACACTCAAGTTGATTTGTGGAGGAGGTGCTTGCACATGCACTTTGGGATGACCCACGGGTAATTTAGGAAGCTCTGTGTACATATTGAATAACTGAGTGAACAGCCAACTTAGCCAAAACACATCTGTGTGAAGAAAGCTGTTACAATGTATCTCTATGGCAGTGCTACCACAAAAGCACTTGCAGTGTAGATGATGAATACACCACCATCCCCCGACTCGCCCCGAAAATCTTACCTTTTCCCCGTGCTCACAGGGACCGGCGCTGGTATCACTCACCTCCCTTCTTGGCTGCCGAAAGGAGAAAGTGATGCCGCATGTCACTCGCAAGTGCAGCTAGTATTAATTCCTGCTGCTCTAGCGGGGAGACCAGGGATTGTATAGGGCAAAACTGGGAGGACGGGAATGGATGGGGCAAAGAGACCGGGCTGGATGGGGTAGAGCTGAAGGAACAGGGATTTGATGGCCAGAGACTGGGCTGGATGGAGAAGGGATAAATGGGCTGAACTGGGGGCAAGGGAAGGATTGAATGGGGCAAAGAGACTGAGAAACAAAGTTTGTGTGCACCTTGCAATGCCCCTTCCCGCTCGTGTAGTATTCATACTGCAATGCTAGGTGCCAGGGAGCCCTGACACTGGCAGGGAGACTAAGCATTACATCGCCGTTCAAGGTGGCCGCTCTGAGCATGGCAACATGAAGCAACAGAGTTCAGGCAGTCAGGGCAGGGATCAGGAAATCTGGTGCCAAGGTCCACCAGTTGAGTATCGCTGGTCTATAGTCACTATTCTGGCAAACACACCAGCTTAAACAAATATGGAAACTATGACAACATGTGGGAGAGCTTTTACACTTTTTGGTGAACATGCAGCACTTCCGGATAGTTATGTATTTGGGGGGATCATCTGACGTGGAGAGTTTCTTCACTCGAGTAAATTATCTCTGACATAATACATGGATAAGTATAGTGTTAAGGGAAAGTACACACTTCTCAGATAATGTTATAATTAAAACAATACTATTTTTTGCCATACAGCAATAAAAGGGAACAACTCCCTAAATACTAGTAACCAATAAGCCACATGAAGATAATTCAGATAATTCTAGCTTCTGAGGTTGGTTGAAATTGAACAGTTAATGAGTCATTTGTGGATTACATTTAGAAATATCATGCACAGCATAAATTATATGATATAATTAACCGATTACACTCAACCCCTCAGAAAGATGACTCAGCACCATACACACTCCTCCCATTTACTTCTTTCCCCAATCACAAGGGAGTGAGCTCCCTCAACCATTGCAGAGAGAAGAATCACTAAATCCGTTTTGGATCAGTGTGGTCTGAAGAAGGGGGGGGGGGGGGAATAATGCCTTGTATAACTTTATGAAGCAGGCAGAATAATCGCAAGGCTTGAGGAGCCCCTTGTCCAGACCCCTCCCCTGGTGCTGAGGCAGGGTGGTGGGTTTACAACGTAAAAAAAAAACAGCTAACCTCAGTCAGGATCCAACACTCGTATCTCAGTACTGCCATCCTGGACAGGCTGCAGAGATCCCCCACTGTGTGGCCCCATCCATTCACTTGACTAGGCAGATGGAAGCACACACATAGCGGGCAATTTCGCAGAAGCGACTGTAATGGAGTGGGATCCTGGTGAGGTAAGCTGCTTTATACGCTGGACATCCGCTTTATATTTAAGGAAACGGTCAATCCTCTGGCACACCTCATATCTTAAAGTATAGTAAATTTATAGATTTATATAACTGTATACACTATTCATAGTAAACTGTAGCGAGAAATGTCTTTACCCACTATGTGTAAAATCTATTTAGACCAGACACAGTCTTCTGTCCAAGTGGCTGGTACCAGTTGGGGCCTAGCTAGTTGCCTGACTTTTGCCCACCTGACCTGTAAAGTGGCGACAATGACTTCAAAAGAATATGGGTGGCGACAAGTCAGAAACCAAAAAACTAAATATAACCCAAGAAAATAAGCCTACAACAGTAGGTAACCCCAAGCCAGCCCTAGATCAGTGCAAAGGAAGGGAAACAGGTCCAGATGGGCCTTACAGATTGAGGGCATTGAAAAGATCAGAGGAACATGGGTTTTTTAACATTTGCCTTCATAAATTCATAATGTAAAAGGGTCTAAAACCTTGAGTACAGACATCAAGACTATTTCTAACCTGACTCAATTGGCAGATAGCGAAGTGCTTGTTCCTATTAGATTTAACATCTGGGTAAACTACATTGGCTGCGAGTAGTGGGCCTATTAAATAATTTCAGAAGATTGCTGGATGTTAATAAAAATACCATTTTGTGATTACTCACCTGTAAAATGGGTATTATAAGTATGTCACACACCCCGCTTCAAGACATTCATTACATGTGGGTATACTGACCTGTAGATGGCGATCTTGCAGAGATGTCAATAAAAAAAGTAAGACCCTCCCAGTCCATAAATACCTGGGACCTCCCACTCATTCCCCAGTATAAAGATAGCAGTAAGGTAAAGGGACCAGGAAAGCCAATTAAAACTAACAAAGGTTCACCATATAAAGGATCCAGAATACAAAAGGGCAGGGTGAAGCAGGGAGTGTGACATACTTATAATACCCATTTTACAGGTGAGTAATCACAAAATGGTATTATTCTAAGTATGTCACACACCCCGCTTCAAGACATTCATTACATGTGGGACATCCAATAGCAGTGTCCATAAAGGGCGGGGATCCAAAAACAAGGCACAAACTTAAACCACTGCAGCTTGCAGAACCTTGCGGTCAAAAACAGCATACGCTGAGGCCCGCACATCAACCTTGTAAAACTTGGAAAAAGTGTGAACTGAAGACCAAGTAAGCAGCCTTACAAACTTGCTCAACAGAGGCCTGGTGCTGGAAAGCCCAGGACGCCCCAACAGCACGAGAATGAGCAGTAACACGAAAAGGAGGAATCTTCCCCTTAGCAGAATAGGCCCCAACAATGGCCTGGCGAATCCATTTACTAATGGAAGACTTGGCGGAAGCCAAACCTTTCCTAGTCCCAGAGGGCACCACAAAAAGGGAGTCAGTCCTACGAAAAGAGGAAGTAGCCACCAAATAGTACTTCACACAGCGAACCACATCCAAAGAATGCAAAACCCTCTCCTTGTCATTGCTGGGCTTGGACACAAGGAGGGTAGAACAATGTCCTGATTAAGATGAAAAGCAGAGCCCACCTTAGGAAGGAAATCTGGCTTGAAGCGGAAAACAACCTTGTCCTGATGCCTCTCAAAGTAAGGGGCCTTAATGGACAAGGCCGCCAACTCCGATACACGCCGAACGGAAGTGATGGCAACCAGAAAAGCAACCTTCTGAGTAAGCGTAGAAAGTGCAATATCCTGCAAAGGTTCAAAAGGAGGACCCTGCAAATCCCAAACTGGGAGCAAATGCTTCCTAGGAGGCCGCACATGCGTAAACCCCTGGAAAAAGGTCCTAACCAGAGGATGAAGAGCAAAAGACTTTTGAAAGAAAACCGCCAGGGCAGAAAAAAGCCCTTTCAGCGTACTAAGCTGCAAACCTAGGTCCAGACCATGTTGCAGAAATTCCAAAACCCTAGGAATAGAAAACGCCCTGCAAGGCAAGGCCCAGACCTCACACCAATCAATATAAGACCTCCAAATCCTATAGTAGATGGCAGAGGAAGACTTCTTTCTAGCCCTAACCAGAGTCTGAATAACAGCATCAGAAAGACCTTCCTCCTTCAAAATGGAGGTTTCAGCAGCCACGCCGTCAAAGCCAGCGTTGGTAAATTGAGGTAGAGCAGTGGACCCTGAGTGAGCAGATCCGGCAGAAGGGGTAGATCTAACTGATCCTCTGCCAACCTTACCACGTCTGCGAACCGAACCTGTCTTGGCCATCTTGGAGTCACCAGGATTGCTGGCACGCCCTCTAGGGCCAGCTTGCGCACCACCTTGCCCACCATGGGAAACGGAGGGAAAAGGTACAGAAACCCCAGATCCCTCCAGTTCAGAGACATGGCATCTGCTGCCAGAGCCAGCGGATCCCGCGAGAGAGACACAAATGCCGGAAGCTTGTGACGAGAGGCAAAGAGGTCCACCTCCGGAGTCCCCCACCGGTGGCAAAGCGACCGAAACACCTTGGGCTGAGCGACCATTCCCCCCGGCGAGATAACCCCCTGCTCAGGGAGTCCGCCTCAGTGTTCTCCATTCCCGGAATGTACACTGCCGAGATGCATGGGACATTGCTCTCTGCCCAAGCCAGGATCAAGGACACTTCCCTGAGGGCACGCCTGCTGCGAGTGCCTCCCTGGTGATTGATGTAGGCGACCACCGTCCGACCGAACTTGAACCGGTAGGCCCCGCAACTGATGAGTCAAGTGAGCCAGAACCAACCTGATGGCTCTCAGCTCCAGAACATTGATGGGATCGTGAGCCTCCAGAGGCCCCCACAGTCCCTGAAACTGAAGATCCTTCCAAACCCCCCCCCCCCAACCTGACAGGCTGGAATCCGTGGTGACCGTCTCCCAACGAGGGGTCAGAAAGGACCCGCCCCTCGTCAGATTGCTTGGTTTCAGCCACCACCGAAGGGAATGCCGCACCCGGGGGGACATCAGAAAAGACTGATCCAATGACAGCGGGGACCCGTCCCAGGCCGCCAAGAGATGGAGCTGGAGCGTCCTTGTGTGAAACTGGGCAAAGGGAACCGCCTCGAACGATGCCACCATCAATCCCACCAGTCGCATCCCCTGCCGGATGGACAGGCGGGGGATAGATAGGAGACACTGAGTCAATTCCTGAATCAGAAGAACCTTGGCCCGGGGGAGGAACACCCTGGCCTGAGAAGCATCCAGAGACATTCCCAGGAACTCCACCACCCTGGAGGGAGAGAGACGGGACTTTGGAGAGTTTCGGTTGGGTGATCAACTATCCCGAGTGGACACCACGGTCTTGGTATCCAGCTGCGCCTGACTGAGGGAAGACGTCATGATGAGAAGGTCGTCCAGATATGGCACGATACGGATACCCCGGGCTCTGAGGATGGCCATCACTCCTGCCAACACCTTGGTGAAAACCCTTGGAGCTGAGGTAAGGCCAAACGGAAGAGCCACAAACTGAAAATGTCGATTTTCCACGACAAACCTGAGAAGTCTCCGGTGTGCCGGAAATATTGGAATATGCAGGTAAGCATCCTTGATGTCTATGGACGTCATGAAGTTCCCCTGATGAAGTGAGTGGATGGCTGAGCGCAGAGTTTCCATACGGAACTTCCGGGGACGGATGAACCTGTTGAGCAACTTCAGATCCAGAATGGGACGAACGGATCCGTCCTTCTTGGGCACCGTGAACAAATTGGAATAGAAGCCCAGGCCCCGGTCTGAGGGGGGCACCAGACAGATGACAGCCATGTCCAAGAGAATTGCTACTGCCGCCCGAAGCCCCTGAGTGGCTAGAGGATCTGACGGCACCCGAGACTTGAAGAATCTGGGAGGGGGGCGGAACTCGAACTCCAGCTTGTAACCGGAAGACACCACTTCCTGAATCCACCTGTCCGAGACCTCTTGGACACAGACCCAGGAGAAGAGTTGCATCACCGCGTCCACCGGAAAGGGATATTTTTTGTCCCAACCCGGAGGGACACCTGGAAGCCGAGTCGGCCTCTCCCATTCCTTGAGAATGATACCATCAAATTGCTTTTGATAAGGAAATTCCAAGTGAGGCTTGGTCACCTCAAAGAACTCCCCCTTCAGTGGAGGAGCCGCCTCGGGGGGGAGAAATAGCCAGGACCTCAAACATATGAGCCAGGACCCTAGAGGTATCCAAGGAATCCCCCTGGCCCTGCTCGGTATCAGCACCCACAAACTGCTGGTCATCGGAGCCCTCAGACTCCTCATACAGCTCCCCTTCCTCAAGCAGGGAACAATCAGACCAATCCAGGGAGTCAAACTCCTCCATATCAAAAGGCCTGTGCGGCTGTATACAAATGTTTTCGCTTTGCCGTGGGCTTTTTGGCAACAGCACTGGAAAACAATTTTTCAAGATTGGCCAATCTGGCACACACCTCAGATTGCGACTCCCCACCAATGACCACATCACATGGGGTACGTATCAAGCGAGGGGGAGACGGAGAGGAGACTGGGAGAGCAGAACCAGACGCCTGAAATCCGGACTGTCGCGTAATAGACCGTTGCGCACAGGGTACACAAAGAAATACATCATCCCCCAAAAGGGATACCCCACACCCCAAACACAGCCTGGATTGCCCCGAGGGGGGCACAAGCCCAGTATCTGGGGAAGCCTCCATATGGTGATTTTTTATATTTAGGCACAATGCCCCGAGGGAATTATGCAGTAATGCAACCCGGGATGCCCCTTTAAGTCCCGCGTGGGAGGAATTTACAGACCCCTAAATTTAGCCAGGGACCCTAGGACCGGGAGAACCCCCCTTTAAATAGGAACAATGGTCCACCTGGAACACACAAACAAACACAGCAATCAGACCCATAGCAAATGTCCAAAGGGGTTAATAACAGAAGCGCTGCCAAACAACCCCAAGTAGGGGCATGAATAACTATACAGAGAAAACTAATGGGGCCACAGGCCACTCACCGACCATCACACACGCACGCCTGGCAGGGAAGGAAAAAGGTGCGTAGGCAGGCCGGGACCCGAACCGCGGCGCCCGCAGCACGGGGGCGGACCGTAGGCGTTCGCGCGAACGCCCGGCCCCGCTCTGAGGGGAAGAAGCTCCCCCGCCGCCATGACAAACCACAGAGGCCGGCGCCGGTCTAAGTACCGCGAATGTACATGTAAAGGAGCGGATAAGCTACAGTCACCAAACACACACACACATTACAATAAAGGATTGAATCTATAAGGGACCAGGCGCCCCCCCCTCTAAGGGTATCCGGGAGAGGGGGAATCCACGCTAGGGTGGAAGGCCAAGGGACAGGGCATCCCAAACCGGGGTCACCAACCCGGTTAGCCACCGACACCTTGTTATGGGGTCTCACGGCGGAGCGGAGCTCCTGAGCACCTAGGGTGCCATCTACCCTTGCCCGGACCAGCAGCCTAGGCTGGGAGGCAAGTAAAATCAATAAAAGAATCCGTGCAGGAATAGATCAAATAGAGGGCCGGGAGTCATCCCGGCTACCTGCAAGGAGGAGACATCCATCTTCTGACTAGCTTGCCGTCTGCAGAGATGAAAGACTGGGGAATGAGTGGGAGGTCCCAGGTATTTATGGACCGGGAGGGTCTTACTTTTTTATTGACATCTCTGCAAGATCGCCATCTACAGGTCAGTATACCCACATGTAATGAATGTCTTGAAGCGGGGTGTGTGACATACTTAGAATATGCAGATACGCATATTAATCCCTAAAGCTTATGTCCGCTACACAAACGCTTAACTGGTATATCAGGGATTAGAACTTATAGTACTAGTGGCATGCCAAACTGCATACCCCCTGCATCCACAACTGATTTATGTGTAGTAGAAATGGGGCTGGCTGCTGTAAGTACACTTCTTATGGACCAGTTATTTGGTGATCTTCAAACTACGTCCCACATTTCTGGCTTCAAGCATAAATAGCGTGTATGTGGGATACAAACCCAGGCTAAGGTGCCAGGTCCAGGCCCTTGGGAGCACATGCCACAGAAGTGGCTGCATGTAAGCAGGGGAGCATCATCTGTCCTGCATTGAAATCTGGTGAAAAGTAAAGTTCCCTTTTAAAGCAGCCCTACACACAGGCTGCCTATACACTATTATACAAACCAATCAGATTAGTATTCCATTTAAGGAGAAGTCTAAGATTCCCTTTCAGGAAATGTAAAGTTATGAATGCAAATAGAAGTCTATCCTCTCCCCCCATCCCCATAATGCAGCATACTTCCCTATCCACGGCTAGGCCTCCCTAATGAGGAGAAATGAAAGCTGCAGCACACAGTTTGGATGAGGTATCAGCCAGTCTCTTGTCAGTCCCAAGCTGAACTTGAGGAGGAGTATGCTTCACTGTGAGGCTGGGGAGATACTATGCTTTTATGATGTAGGTCTGCTTTCAAAATTCACTAAAGGGCAATAGAGTTTTCACTTTGACATAAACGATTCATGAGCACAGTGATTTTAATGATTAAAAAATCTATTGGTATAGTTTAAAAACAAACCTTTGGGTAACTTTATACTGACATGCAAAAATGCAACATTCAAAGCAATTCTGATAACCTCCCGCAAGGCAATTTTATAAAGGAGTCGAATCATTTTGTCATATTAAATTAAACCTTAGTTCTTGAACTATTGTTTTTCATCAGTATTACAGTTTCTAAGAGGTAACCACCATTATCTTGATTTCCAAACCAGATCAAATTCAAGTTTACTCAGAATAATAGTGTCCTACTGACGAGGCCAGACACATGATTAGTGGTTAGTTGGCACAGCCAGCTATGGCAGATGATGGCTGAATTCAAAAGCCAAGTTGTTAGCAGAAGTAAAGCAAGAGAGCCAAAGAAAGACATCCATGTGGTTACTATGAAGAAAGCAGGAAGATGGAAAGAAAAGCCCAATCATCTGGCTCCTGGAGTGTAGAGCTAACTGCAGTCTTTGGCTTCTTCCCAGCCATCACTTTCAGCCAATACAAAAATAAGGAGTTGTATGTTTTAGGAAACATTCAATGTCAAGCTGGTAAATGGAGGACTGTGGTGTTTTCTGGGTGTAACTCTTCAGACCACATATTGATAAGGGTCTGCTTTTCCCTGTTCTGGAGTGGCGAGGGGGCTAAGCCATGCTATAGAGAACGGATGGCCAAATACTGCTTTCAGATTCATCCATTTTGTTTTTTTTGCCCATCTTCTCTCTTCCTTTTTCAACTGTTCTATTCCCTGGAAACAGAAAGATCGACACTTTCAGTAATGTGGGATGGCGGTTTGGTAATTCTATGTGCAGGACAACATTAAAGTAGAAGTGATTTCAGAATGGTCCAGGGAACAGGTAACATAAATGTATAAAATGTGGCAGTTTGTGAAATGAATCTTACTAGTTGGTGACTAAACTATGGTGTGAAACAGAGGTTGAGGAAAAACAGTTAATGAAACACAGGCAACAGGAGAAATAAGGTTATAGAAGGAATCAGAGGTTACAAGTCATTCGAAAAGTTTGGTTTTAAAATTATAATATAGTTGAAATATTTATCTTTCCGTCTTTTCTTGAAACTGTCCTTCTGATGGAGCAGTAAAGAGCAATGATTAGACTACAGCCGAGGTCACCAACCTATCTTACCTAGAGAGCCCTCTCATCTTATCTAGAGAACAACCTTGAGAGATGCTTGTGAGGCATACTCAATGCAAAGAAATTTAGATGAATGTTGTCCTTTGCACTCCCCACATTAGCGCCATTCATTGGTGCGTTCCTATATACTACCAGTGTGCAATGAACACACCATTCCAACATGATGCAACTACTTCTATATCACTGGTGTGCACTTACCCACTGTGTATACAATTATTATGACATTCTGCTCCCTTGAACATCACTACCAGTGTGTAGCACACTTTCCAACCTTAGACCAATTCACAACTGGGCTTTATACTACCATTACTGTTAGAGTATCTTATATACCATTGGTGAGCAGTAGACCTCCCCCACCAATCTTTACACCCCTGATGTGAAGCAAAAAAAGTATGCAGCCAAGATGCCATTCTTACCCTCTTTAAGGTGGGCCTAAGTAAACACAAAAGAAGCAGCAGGTAAAACAATTAGACAATTAGAGGCTACTGCCATCACTTGTTACATGACATTTTAGATGCATATATTAATAAATGGTAGGTGGAAAATATGCTTTGTTATTTTCTGTACCAATGGGAGATACAGCGCTTTAAAAAAAATAATCATACAGCCACAAGCTTAAAGCAGAACTTCAGTGAAAACAGATGCCCCCGCCATGACACCCTACCCTGGCACTGAGGTAGGACAGCGGATTACAAATAAAAAAAAAAAGCAAACACCAGCGCCGCTCTCTGGATTCTTGGCGCCGCAATCTTGGGTGGAAGACACAAAGCCGCATCCCCGAGCTTCGTGCAAACTCCCACCCGCTCAAGTGAATGGCTTTGCTTCTGTACCTGCTGTGGCCACAGGAGACCAGGACGACGGCATAGGCACCAGGCTAAGGTATGTGGATTTTTATTTGTATGCCCCCTGTCCTGCCTCAGCGCCAGGGTAGGGTGGCAGGGCCTAAATTTATTTAATCAAGATTGCATGTGATTGACCACCACAAACCAGCAAGTATTTGTGATGTTTGAAAAATTATGCTTTTCTACAGTTTTAAAAAAATAATAAAACTGAAAAGTGTGGCGTACTTCTATATTTTCAGCCCCCCTGTACACAGATATCCCTAAATAAACTTTATTGAACATACATAATGAAAGCTAAGGAACACACTAGACAGAACAGGAATAAAGTTGTGACTGTGAAGTGTTTGGCTTGGTTATATAAAAAATAACCTATATTCTATAAAAAAAAATAAAAATAGCTAACCCCTTCCCCTCCCTGCCACCCCAATAAAATAAAACTACTCACCTCGACCTGGATCCCCTGCCGTTATCTTGGATCTGCTGCACAGAGTGGCTTTATGCATGGCCCCGTCCACCACTTGAACGGGTAGGTGGGCTCTTGCACAGAGCAAGGGAAGTCGCTCAGCACACTGTCTACGCAGCCACAGGGACTTTACTGGATTCCGGGAAAGGTAACGATTATATTTTATTGCAACCCCCAGCCCTGTCTCAGCTTCAGGGGAGGGTGGCAGGAGTTAGGGGTAACTGGATTTTAAAGAGAACTGTTCAATCATGAGTAAATAGAAGGCGTATGGCAGCCCTGCAAAAATACCAAAACCTGGCCATCCACCTAAACTGTCCAGGCAAGGAGAGCACGAATTAGAGAAACAGCCAAGAGAGCCCATGGTTACTCTGGAAGAGCTGCAGAGACCCACAGCTCAGGTGGGAGAATTAGAACAATTAATTTTGTAGTCCACAAAGCTGGTCATTATGGAAATGTGGCAAGAAGATAGCAATTTTTTGAAAGCCAAAGGAATGTATGTTGTGTATGAATGTCAGTTTGCCTCAAGCTATGTGGGAGACACAGCAAGTATGTAGCCAACTGAGACCTAGGAAACATTTTGGCCTAAATAAGACGTGTGTGGAGAAGAAAGCAAACGCTGCACATCACCCTAACCACACCATCCCCACCGTGAAACAAGGCAGTGGCAGCTTCATGTTGTGGGGGTGGTTTTCAGCACCTGATACTAGGGTGTAGGTTCACCTTTTAGCAGGACATCGACCCAAAACATACAGCCAAAGCAACAATGAAATGGTTTAAATCAAAGCTTATTCATTTGTTAGAATGGCCCAAAGTCCAGACCTATCTCCTATTGAGAACCTGTGGCATGACTGCTCACAAATGTTCTCCATCTCCATCTCAATAGAGCGTCGCTCTGCCACCCGACCTCAGGGTTGAGGGGTTGCAATAAAAAAAATCCTTACCTTTCCCAGAATCTAGTGAAGCCCCTGGCAATTCTGCGACTGCGCACAGTGTTCATAGATCAGCTTCCCCTGTGCTATGCACATGCCTGCCCACCCATACAAGTAGCCATGCAAAGAGCAGGGGAAGCTGTTCTGTTCAGCAGATCCAAGATAATGGCAGGGGGATCATGGATGAGGTAAGAAGTTTTATTTGATTGTAACCCACCTTGGGGGAGGGTGGCAGAACTTCCACTTTAAGATACTCAAAGCTTAGGCTATTTTTTGGGTGGAGGTTGTGAGTCAGTGTCTGGGTAGCTGGGAGGGGAGGTTGTGAATCAGCCACTGGGTAAGGAGGGAGATGAGGTTGCGGGTCAATAACTGCCTCTGGTTACATGGGCCCAATCAAGGAGACACTAGAGGCTGTTTCTACAGTTTCCAGTCTTTGAAGCCGGCTGCCGAGGTTGTATGGACACTGGATGACAGGTATCATCCACAGGGCATCTTGGGAATAGAGATGACAGGCAGAAGAGAGCTGGGTGAGCAATCATTTGACTGGATCGCCAACCTCCGTACATGTTGATGCCAGAGCTGCACAGGCATACCAGACCCACATAGAGGAGTTGTGATGTTATTGCTGGACAACCCTTTATAAAAGTCCATGAAAGTTATTATTTTTTTTTTTTTTTAAGACCACAGAGCAGGGAAGGGCCAAAGGGCAGGACAGAGACCTCTTACCTTAACGCCACCAATCGGTCTTCCATACCCCCGATCTGTGAAGTCGGAAGCGGCACTTCCTAGTTGGTAGGTGGAAGTAGACTGTGTTTAAAGCCTGCTACCATTGGGAACAATGGACACCTACATACGCAGTAATTTTCCAGGACTGACAGTGTAGCGGGCTTCCGCTGGGGACAGGGGACTCGTTGTATACTGCGTGTGTACTAGTAGTGCCGCACCTGTACTGTACTGCAGCCATATCTCCTCCAGCTCCCGGCGCCGTGACACATGAAGGCAGGAGAAGGGAGGACAGCAGCACCGCGAGGACCGGGTGAGTGAGCCATGCCACCTGCTCAGCCCCCGCTCCGCCTCTCCCGCTCCCATCATGCCGGCATGTAGCAAACCCTTCCCTACATGCCTGCAGAGATGAGCGATTTTTAAAAGTTCGATTCGGACGAACCCGAAATTCTTGGAGAAATTCGGCGAATCGCCTGAATCGAATTTTTAAGAAGTTCGCTCATCTCCAGGGGAGTCACTAGTAGAGTGACTCCCCTCGATTGCCAGTAAAACTTACCTTACCACCGCTCTAGGTATAGCATAGTGTGGCTGTTGCCCATGCATGCGTCGTTAGATTGGGGGATCAGGTAGTTATCAGGCATTCAAGGGGTGGGGGGGGGGGGGGGTTCACCTAAGTCTAATCTTAACTTTTTCCCTAAGGTGGTTCGCTGAGATTTGGTTTTCGCCGAAGATCGCTACTGCCTTTGTTTGGACCTTTCACTTGCTCTTTTGGGACCCTAGCCTCTTCCTCCTTTTGGGACCCTAGCCTCTTCCTCCTTCTGGGATCCTAGCCTCCCCCCCCCCCTCCTTTTGGGACCCTAGCCTCCCCCCCCCTCCTTTTGGGACCCTAGCCTCCCCTACTCTTTTAGGACCAACCCTCCCTAGCTTTTAGGACCCTATTCTGCTGCTCCAGGAAGACCTTCATCTGCCGGATCTTCTGCTCCAGGGATGGTCTAAGTGCGCTGGGATCCCGTGACCTGCTGCTCCTGACTCCACCACTTCTAATCGGGTTGTAGGTATACACTTTTATTTCTATTTTTGAGTTTATTTGCTTTGTTTTATTGTTTACTGTGAAATTGTATTTTTTGTAATTTGCCTTTAGTTCGGGAAGACCCTTTAGTTTAATATTTTTAGTTTTGATTTTTTTTTTTTTTTTCACATTTGGGTATATCTGGTAGGTGGTACTCAGGAAGCTGCGGCTTACCTGATGGCGTCTGACTCGGAAGATTTAAGTGAGTCAGGGTCTGAGTACTTCCCATCAGACAGCGAGTCAGACAGTGTATCCTCTGCGCAGTGCTACCAGTAGTAGTAGCCACAGTAGAAGGGATAGTGCCGCACAAAGTGAGGCCACGCTACAGGCGAGTGTAGTGCAGGATGAGGCACCGAGTGCTGCAGCTGGTGAAGGAGCGTCTGCGTGGAGGCCTCCTAATAATATTTCCCCCGAAATTCCCCCTTTTGATTCGGTCCCCGGGGTCAATGTAGACACCACAAATTTTGGTGTCATTGACTTTTTCAAATTGTTTGTCACAGAAGCCATCCTACTGGATATGGTCTTCTATACCAATCTCTATGCCGAGCAGGTCTTAGCGCAAACCCCCCTGCAGAGGCACGCCCGAGCTCAGGCATGGCATCCCACAAATTTGAGTGAGATAAAGAAATTTTGGGGGCTCACTCTAGCAATGGGTATCCTAAAAAAAATGTAGTATTTCCTCCTACTGGGATACCCAATCCATATTGGCAACATTATTTCCAGCCGTAATGTCCAGAAACCGCTACCAAATTTTACTGCGGTTTCTGCATTTTAACGACAATTCCACTTCTGTTCCCCGTGGTGAGCCCGGTCACGACAGGCTGCATAAATTACGGCCCCTGCTCAACAGCCTGTCAGATCGCTTTGCAGTAGTGTACACCCCCGGACAAAAATTATGTATTGACGAGTCACTACTGATTTTCAAAAGGGCGCATTGTTTTCGGCAATATATCCCTAGCAAGTGTGCCTGGGATAAAATGTTACCAATTATGCGATAGTGTGATCGTGTACATCAAATATTTTCGAATCTATGAAGGAAGGGACACACATCTGGACCCCCCTGGTTGTCCCCTTGATTTGTCAATAAGTGGAAAGATCGTTTGGGAACTCATGACTCCACTGTTGGGTAGAGGTTACCACTTATATGTGGACAACTTCTATACCAGCATCCCCTTATTTCGCGGCCTTTATTCGTTGGATACCCCGGCCTGCTGCACCATCAACCCTAATCGAAAAGGATTGCCCAGGTCACTACTAAAAAGTGAGGAGTCTTACGCTCTAAGAAGCGATGAGGACCTGGCCATGAAATACATGGGCAAAAAAAATGTATTCCTACTGACAACACTCCACGATGATTCAGTTGTGAATGTACGGCAACGTGGTCCCCAAGCCCTTTCCCAAAAGCCACGTTGCATAAAAGATTATAATAAATTCATGAGTGGCGTTGATAAAACGGACCAAATATTAACTTATTACAATGCCACCCAAAAAACTAGAGCCTGGTACACTAAAGTTGCTATCCATTTGGTCCAAATGGCAACTTCCAACAGCTTTGTTGCCTTCAAGGCAGCAGTGCCAGGCGCCAAATTATCTTACATTAAAAACCAGCAGCAGTTTCTCCCTGCTTTGTTGTTTGGGGATACTGAGGAGGAACCAAGTATGGCTACTAACGATAATCAGGTCAGGTTGATCGGGAAGCATTTTATAAAGTTGCTTCCCGATAGAGGTAGAAAGAGGTATCCCCAGAAAGCTTGTAGGGTTTGCAGGAAGCGTGGCATTAGAAGGGATGTGCGATACTATTGCCCGACCTGTCCCAGCCAACCCGGTTTATGCCTACAAGATTGTTTTGAGGTATATCATACTCAATTAGATTATTGAGCAATGCATTTTTTGTTTTAGTCTGTAGGTGGGCCCCTGTTAGTCAAATTATGTTTCCTGTGTGCTGGCACAGGTATTTTGTGTTGTCATATTTTATTTTCCTTTAGTTTCTTTGGAGCTGTTGCTAATCCGATGGGAAGTGCTGGAGCAGGAGCAGCTGGATACTTGTGGCAAGTGATGATAAAAAAAGGGGCCCCTTTTCAGGTTCTTGATTCCTGATATTGGTCATTGATCACTGATCTTATAATCTGATGCCACAGCTACAGTATCCTAATTGCACCTCCCCATTCTAACCCTAAATGCACCTCTTAGTGCAGGTAAGAAATGTAAAGGGTTGTTTTGTTATTTTTCCATAGCGCATGTGTTAGTTTTGGGTGATTGGTAACCCTACCCTTGCCGGTAGCTATGCATGTTGGGTACTGTTCTGTTCGGGGGACCTTGTCGTTTTTAATCTGGTGTGCATTTTTTTGACTGGCCTTTTTTTTTTTTTATTTTTTTTTAAGGAAAATATGGGTTTGATTTAGCATTATAACTTTTTTTTAGCAAAATCCAGTGCAACCAGGAAATTCCTTGAAGGTTTGCGCCCCGAAAGCTGCACCCACGGCAACAAGCCTGGTACGCCTAGAATGTCTAAGGGGTGTACTTTCAGAGAATATATGGTTTGTGGGGGGTATTTGAATTGAAAAGTGTTGTTTTGGTTGAAAAAGCGTAGGGTGTGCATGTTGTCTGCACAGTAGGAATTTTCAAGTGAAATGCCCTTCATGCGTATGCTTAACTTTGGGGGTGATTTTTTTTTTTAAAAAACAAAATGTGGGTTTGATTCTGTTTTTTTTACTTTTGTCAATGGATTCCACCTGGACATCTGTGGCCACAACACCAAACCTGGTACGCCTAAAAAATGCTTAAGGTGTGTACTTTCAGTAATATTATATATATATATATATATATATATATATATATATATATATATATATATATATATATTATTGGGGGGGTATTTCAGATCTAAAGGGGTGTTTTTGTGGAAAAACTGCAAGGAGTGCGGAATAGTTGTTTTTTCATTGGAAAATCCCTTCAAGCACTCTTTTCAGTTTGGGGGGGGTCTCCTGGACAGGAAAGGGTGTCTATCAATACATATGTGGTACCGTTGTAATTGGGAGGAATAGGGCTGTTACACACTATGATTTTCTGGTAAACTTGCATGTTTTACTGAGGAAAAAACACTACAAAATGTGTAAAATTGTTTTTTATTATTTTTTTTTAACGACTTTCCCACAAAAATAAAAAAAACACTAACAAACTTAAAAACAAGACATTTCATATTAAAGCCCAGACTGTGCTTTAATAGGAAATTCCTGGAAATCCATTCAAAAATTACAGTTGAACATGTTCAGTGCAAAATGGCAGAAAAGGGTCTGGCAACACAGAGTCACAAATGCCGCAGGTAGGCTGGCAGCGAAAGTGTTAAGGGCACACCTACACCAAGTATACAACTGGCTTAGAAACTAAAAGGGAGAGCTACTGTAGGTTTGAGGAGAATGTCCCCACACAAAACCTATACATCAAAGAAGCAGGTACATCCACAACACCACTCGTGAATGGATCTTTCAGTACAAGTAACAATCTCCCCAAGATTGCAGTGTCAGATGTAAAACTACATCTGTTGCGCCTAAATACTAGGAAGGCACCTGGACCCGATGGAGTAACTCCCACATGCCTAAAGGTTTGTGCGGAACAAGCTCCTGTTCTAGCAAACATATACAAAAGGTCACTGGACACAAGCTCTGTTCCTAACTGTTTAAAGAAATTAATAATAATAAATGCTCCTAAAGTCTGCAGTTTCTAAACATAAGGACTTCAGGTTTTTCGATTTAACCTCAATAGTGATGAAAGGATTTGAAAGGCCAATGACGTTCCATTTAAAATGAGTAACTTAAGACTAGTGGGACCCACACCAGTACACTTATTGATCGAACAGCAAAAGATACTGTCAGTATGGCCCTCTAATGGACATTGGAGCACACCGACCAGCCAAACTCTTATGTCAAGATGCTGTTTGTTGACTTTACATAAGCATTCAACACGACCTAACCAAACATTTGGTTACACTGGCCAAGTAAATTGGGAGACATTACACATTCCCCCTAGTCGTGTGAATGGATATGTAACCGTCTTAGAACCTGGTGTGTCAAAGTGGGTCTCATCATACCCAACATTAGATCTAAAAATGTAGGTGTCCACAAAGTTGTGTACTATTTTTTGTTGTATTATTGTAGTAGCTTTTTGCACTTAAAGAGAACAAAATCCACCAGCAGCTGGCCCTGGAATGGCAAAAGAAAAAAACAAACAAAAAAAAAAAAACTCAGGATGCTCCGCTGTGTGAACCCCCCGCCTCAGGGCGTTTGTAAAAACTCACCGTACCACGCTCCAGCAGCGCATGCGCAGGCTCTAGTCCAATGAGAGCAGCCTGATGCGGCTATGCTGACGCATCCCCAGCGACATACCCGCACACCAGCCGCAGCCATTGAGAGTTGTTTGAGACTTTGAGGGGTTTCACAAAGCGGGGCATCCCAATTGGGGATGGCCCTGGGAATGTGAAATTCTCGGGTTTTGTTCCTCTTTAAAAATGTAAATACAAAAAATTTGTATTCAACTTTTATTTCCACTTCTCTGCAAAAAAGAAAAATCCTTTGTATGTATGTATTGACATGATTGGTTAAAATAAAAAAAGTAGGAATCTACACTTTAAAATAACCAATAACCAGGATAAACATAATCATCATATATAAATAAAATGCTTTAAAGAAAATACAGGACTTACTGTTTCATCAGTACATATTGAATGTACCTGTGTTCCAAACATCACAGCAGTAAATATGAGGAATAGTAAACCCTCAAAACAAAGAAGAATAAGCAGGATGACTGTGGTAGGGGGTGAAAATGAACTGCACTCTATGGAAGTAAAATCAAGAAGTCAGGATTAGTTATTGGAAACAAGGCTAGCAATGTATTTTTTATTTTTTTGAAGACAACCACATTATAAACCACAACCTGAAGTTTTCCTGCACAATTACAATGCATAAACATCTGAAATATCAGCTACTTAAGTACTTTTGGTGGAATTGTTGTTTATTAGAATTTTATTCGCCGTTTGCCAGATTTCTTTGTTGTATAAACAGATTGCATGCAATGTGTACAGCTGCACAAATTACAACATTCTATTTAATTCTTTCATTTTTGCAAACAAATACAACCCAATAAAATGATGCGGCACAGATGATAGGACATATGCTGTTTCCTGGGCTTTGGAGAACCACAACAATAGAGAACAGACTGGCAGCAACCATCTCTTTGGAGCCAAGTCTACTACATAACACTAATATTATCTCCAGCATGCCTTATGCCAACTCTATGTTCTCTACTGTGAAATCCCAAAACATTCTATACAACATAAATGTATGCATACATGCAAGCATGTAAGCATATGGACTATCCCAGGTTTTGTTCCTTGCCCTGCAGGCATCATGATTTGGGAGGAGGAAGGCCAGCGGCTTGCCATGGAATGTTTTAGATTCCAGGGCCAGCCCTCATGGGCTTCGTTCCACTTTAAAGTGCCACTGCAGGCACAGGTTAATTGTTACACCATTGCGTTGGGCTGTCCCGCTCTGCTGAGCTGATTGGGGGACAGATGAAAAGAGAAGGTCATTGGCTGAACCTGTAAACCCCGATGTCTCGGCAATTTCGGCTTCAATTTAAAAACAGAAAACCGTTTAGGGCAGTGCCAAATGTAGCCCGACACAATGGCGTAACAATTACCTTTGCCTGCAGTATCACTTTAAACTGGACCAACAACCGTTTTTACTTTAATGGGTGTTGGTCCCGCTGTCTGCTGATCACAAGAAGCATCCAGAATGCTGGCGCCCCCCGTAGGTAACCCGACAGAACATTCGCAATACTCACATTCCTTAAAGCCAGCACTGGGAAGGGAGTCCTGCGATTTGCCGCCAGACGGTCACGTGGGCAGGTCCTGCCGGTGGAGAGGATGTGACTACGGCCTGGCAGCCATTCGCGGGACTCCTTTCCCGGTGCTGGCTCATAATAAATATATTACGAGCGTTCTGTGTGGTTATCTGCGAGGGTGGCTCCAGCATTCTGGATGAGCCTCCGAGCTTCTTGTGAATAGCTGACAGCGGGACCAACACCTGTTAAAGTAAAAACGGGTGTTGGTCTGGTTTAAGCACTTTGCAATAAGTACTCCACTGAAAAAGGATTATATGTATGTTCAATAAATTACTTAAATTGGTCCTGTTGCTGGGTTCTGGTCTGTTCTTGGCATTAAAGACAAAGGCAACATGACTGCACCTGTTCAGAAGGTGGTCCATGGAAAAGAGGTGGGGTCAAAAGCATTAAAGAACTGCCCAAGGCAAGCTGCAAAAAAATACAATTCTGTGATTACTCACCTGTAGAATTGGTATTATATGTATACAGCACGTCCTATTCCAGAAGATATTCCTTACACTTGGGATATACTCCAGTAGATGGCGCTGGACTGCAGAGACCGAAAAGTGTCTCCTCCCTGCCCCATATACAGTATACCAGGGACCTCCCACAAAATCCCCAGTATTGAAAAGCAGTTAGCAAGAGCCCGGGAGAACTATAACCATTATATGAAAATTTGAACATAAGAACAATCACCATAAGGAGGTAACTAAAGACAATGACAACAAGGGTGGGGTGGAACAGGACGTTCTGTATACATATACCAATTCTACAGGTGAGTAATCACAGAATTGTATTATTCTAAGTATACAGCACGTCCTGTTCCAGAAGATATTCCTTACACTTGGGACATCCAATAGCAGTGTCCTTAAGGTAGGGTGGGATCCCCAAAAGTAACAGCAGACAGTTTAAACCACTGCCGCCTGCAGAACCTTGCGGCCAAAATCAGCATCAGCCGAGGCCCTAACATCAACCTTGTAAAACTTTGAAAAGGTATGAACAGAAGACCAAGTAGCAGCCTTACAAACTTGTTCAACAGAAGCTTGGTGCTGAAAAGCCCAAGAGGCACCAATAGCACGAGTAGAATGAGCAGTAAGGCAGAAGGGAGGCTCCTTCCCCTTAGCAGAGTAGGCCTGAATCACAGCCTGACGTATCCACTTGCTGATAATGCTGCGACCAGACCCTTCTTAGGTCCAGACGGAAGCACAAAAAGAGCATCATTCTTCCTGAAGGGTTCAGTAGCCACCAAATATAACTTCAGAGTTCCGACTACGTCCAAAGAATGCAAAACCCTTTCCTTAGGGTTACTGGGATTAAAACACAGAGAAGGCAAAACAACGTCCTGATTGAGATGAAAGGCAGAAACAACCTTAGGCAGAAAATCTGGCTGAAAACGAAACACCACCTTGTCCTGGTGTCTCTCAAAATAAGGAGGCTTGATGGAAAGCGCCGCCAACTCAGAAAACACGCCTAACAGAAGTGATAGCCACCAAAAAGACCACCTTAAGCTAAGAATGGACAAAAGGAGCCCCTTGCAAGGGCTCAAAGGGAGACCCCAGCAGGGCAGATAAGGCCGAGTTCAAGTCCCAGACTGGTAACATAGGCTTACGTGGGGGACGCACGCGAGTAACCCCCTGGAAAAAGGTCTTGACCAGGGGATGCTGAGCAAAGGATCTTTGGAAAAAAATAGCCAAAGCAGACACATGGCCTTTCAGAGTACTGAGCTGAAGACCCAGATCCAAACCATGTTGGAGAAACTCCAGAATCCTAGGAATAGAAAACACACGACAGGGAAGCAAGTGGGACTCGCACCAGTCAATGTAAGTACGTCAAACCCTGTAATAGATGGAAGAAGAGCACCTCTTCCTAGCCCTGATCATAGTATTCACAACCGAGGCAGACAGCCCTTTTTCCATCAAGATGGAGGTTTCAACAGCCAGGCCGTCAAAGCCAGCGTTTGTAAATTGGGGTGGCGTAGGTGTCACTGAGTGAGCAGATATGGAACCAGTGGCAGGGCGTACTGATCTACTGCCAACTGCACGATGTCTGCGAACCACACTCTTCTTGGCCAACAGGGGGCCACCAGGATGGTTGGCACCCCTTCCTGAACTTGCGCAGCACCCTGCCTAGCAGTGGAAACGGGGGAAACACATACAGGAGCTGGAACCTCGTCCAAGACATTGCCAGGGCATCCGTGGCCAAGGCCAGAGGATCCTGGGACAGAGAGACAAAGACTGGAAGCTTGTGATTGTGACGGGACGCAAATAGATTGACGTCCGGCTGACCCCAGCGGTGGCACAGGGAGCGAAACTCCCTGCTGCTGAAGGACCACTCTCCCAGACGAGAGGTTCCCCTGCTTAGAGAGTCTGCCTCCAGATTCTCCATCCCCGGGATGTACACAGCTGAGATGCAGGGAACATTTTTCTCCGCCCAGGACAGTATCAGGGATACTTCCTTGAGGGCCCATTTGCTCCGGGTCCCTCCCTGATGATTGATGTAGGCAACCACCGTCTGGTTGTCCGAGCGGACCTGAACAGCCCGACCCTTCAGGTGTGGGGTTAAGTGGGCGAGAACCAACCTGATTGCCCTCAATTCCAGAATGTTGATAGGGGCATAGGCCTCCTTAGGGCCCCACTGACCCTGGAATTTCAGGGACTTCCAGAATCCCCCCCCCAACCGCCCGTGGCATCCGTGGTGACAGTCTCCCAGCAGGGGGCCAGAAAGGACCTGCCCCCCAGCAGGTTCCCCGAGACCAGCCACCACACTAGAGACCACCTGACCTGAGGGGACAAGACAAACACCTGATCCAGGGACACAGGGTCCCTATCCCATACTGACAAGAGGTGAAGCTGAAGAGGCCTCAGGTGGAACTGAGCATATGGAACTGCCACGAAGCAGGACACCATCAGGCCCACCAGCTGCATTCCCTGCCTGATGGATGGATGGGGACAAGACAGCAAGAGCTGAACTTTCTCTTGAAGGACCTCCACCTTCTGCTGAGGAAGAAAGATCTTGACCTGAGCTGAATCCAGAATCATGCCCAGAAAAGACTTCACCATGGAAGGAGACAGGGAAGATTTGGGGTGATTGATCGCCCAGCCGAATGACTCCAGTGTGGACACCACCCTCTGAGTGTCCAGCTCTGCCTGATGGAAGGACCGAGAAGCAATAAGCATGTCGTCCAGGTAGGGAAGAATGCAAATGCCCTGAGATCTCAGCAGGGCCATCATTCCTGCCAGCACCTTGGTGAATACCCTGGGGGCTGAGGTGAGGCCGAAGGGCAAGGCCACAAATTGGTAGTGCTGATCCTCCAGAGCGAACCCGAGGAACCTCTGATGACCTGGAAAGATAGGAACGTGAAGGTAAGCATCCTTGATGTCCACAGAGGTCATGAAGTCCCCTGGGCGTAGGAAAGTCACAGCTGAGCGCAGAGTCCCCATGCGAAAGTGTCTGAATCTGACTTGAGAAGCTTTAAATCCAGGATAGGCCTGATGGACCCATCCTTTTTGGGCACAATGAAAGGATTGGAATAATAGCCTTTGTCCCTGTCCTTCAAGGGCACCCAGCAGATGACACCTAGGTCTAGAAGGCCTTGGACAGCCAGGGAGAGACACTGAGCGGACAAGGGGCTCTGAGCTAAATGAGATTTGATGAATCTTAGGGGCGGCCAGGCTGCAAACTCCATCTTGTAAACAGAGGATACTACCTCCTGAATCCACCGGTCTGAGACATGACTCCTCCAGATGTGAGCCAAGAGCCAAAGCCGTCCTCCCACCCAGATAGGAGAGGGCGCCCCTTCATGCCTGAGGGGGCTTGGGGGAGTACTTAGTCTTGGGACCCCAGGGGGGGCCAGGGCGGCCACGTCCTCTGCCCCTGCCCCAAAAATCTCCACGGGCTCCAGCAAAGGAAGCTCCCCGTCCAATTCTGGAGCAACTGAAGGAAGGAGAAAAAGGCACCTGAACCCCGAAAGGACCGGGGCTGCCTTCTACGCTGAGGTAACTTGCCACCTTTAGCAAAAAAGTCCAAACGTTCCCCAAAGAGGCGCAGCCCCTTGAAGGGAGACCCAGTGAGGGCCTTTTTGGCAGCATTGTCAGCTGCCCACTGGCACAGCCAGACCGAGCGGCGTATCGCCACCAACAAGGCAGATGCCCTGCCACACATTCTAATGGTATCATCCAGGGCAGAGAGGACATATGCAACAAATTCCTCACAACGCAGAAGAGCTCTTTACTCTTCACTACCAGCATCATCAGGGGCCCCATCTAAGAGACCCCCAAGCAGGCTTTTAATAGCAACAGCCGTGATAGCAGAACACAGACCGGACGGAGCGCGGCCCCAACACAGGCAAAGGCATGGCAAGCCAGCTGATCCATGCGCCTGTCCTCCCCGTCCCTCAGTGTAGTAGTGTCAGGGGAATGCATGACAGATGTGTTAGACAGCCCCAGAACTGGAGCATCCACCTCTGGAGGACATGACCAACGTTTAACTATCTCAGCAGGAAAGGGATACCTCTTATTCCAACTCTTAAAGTGAGTTTGTTCAGGAAACTCCAAACGTGGCTTAACAGTATGAAACAGCTCCTCCTGCTGCCGCGGGGCCACGGCAGGAGGAGAGATACAGAGCACTTCAAAAATGTGAGCCAAAAGTCTGTCAGTATCATATGAAGCCCATGGGTCAGATCCAGACTCAGCATAACCCCTAGGCTGATCCTCAGATGATTCTGAATCAGAGAATAATTCCCTTTCTTCCAGGGGGGTATACCCAGTAATATCAAAAAACTCCTCAGCTTCCACAGGAAAGAGTAACACCGGGTGCCAGATTCCGCCGCTTAGCAGGAGCCTTACGCGGACCAGACCCAGCAATATGCCTTTCAATGCTGGCTACCCGGGCAGCCAAATCAGGTTGAGACTCCCCACTGGTATGCACCTCACTGGGAGTCAGATGTAAGCGTGGGGGGGTAGGCGAAGCCAGAGGGGGCGCAGCACTAGGCCCAGCCGCAGGTAACCCAGATTGCAGCGCAAGTACCTGCTGGGCGCAGGGTACACACACTGACATCATCACTTATAGGGGATACCCCACACGCCACACACAGCCGGGCTTGCCCCGAAGGAACCCCGAGCACATTATCCTGAGAAGCCTCCATATGGCGATTATCATGGCACAACAGGCCAATAGGGATTGACGCTAATAAAAGCAACCCAGGATTCCCCAATAACCCGCTAGGGAAGTGAGAATAATGGTATAAAATAGCCCTCCAATAAGAGTTAACACTAAATAGAGGGGATAGGACCGGGAGAAACCACAAAGTTTGACCCGCCTGCAAGACATAAAATAAATCAGCCCGCAGGGGCACTCACGGACCGCCATAGGGAGACGCCAGGCACACGCAGCAGAGAACTAAAGTGGCGCCCGCATATACCTCGAGGGGCGGGCCTCGGAGACAGTGATGCCGCAAGGCCCGCCCCACCCAAGCCCCCCCCCCCGAAAACGCGCCCACCTGACAAGGCCAGCCTGAGGCCGCCGACCACGGAGCGTAGTACAAACGTGCGGCGGCGGAAAAAGAAACCAGTGCAATCAATTCGAAGGGGATCAAAAAGCAACACACAACATGTGGCAAATACATGCACACCCCCCCCCCCCTGAGGGGGCTTGGGGGAGTACTTAGTCTTGGGACCCCAGGGGGGGCCAGGGCGGCCACGTCCTCTGCCCCTGCCCCAAAAATCTCCACGGGCTCCAGCAAAGGAAGCTCCCCGTCCAATTCTGGAGCAACTGAAGGAAGGAGAAAAAGGCACCTGAACCCCGAAAGGACCGGGGCTGCCTTCTACGCTGAGGTAACTTGCCACCTTTAGCAAAAAAGTCCAAACGTTCCCCAAAGAGGCGCAGCCCCTTGAAGGGAGACCCAGTGAGGGCCTTTTTGGCAGCATTGTCAGCTGCCCACTGGCACAGCCAGACCGAGCGGCGTATCGCCACCAACAAGGCAGATGCCCTGCCACACATTCTAATGGTATCATCCAGGGCAGAGAGGACATATGCAACAAATTCCTCACAACGCAGAAGAGCTCTTTACTCTTCACTACCAGCATCATCAGGGGCCCCATCTAAGAGACCCCCAAGCAGGCTTTTAATAGCAACAGCCGTGATAGCAGAACACAGACCGGACGGAGCGCGGCCCCAACACAGGCAAAGGCATGGCAAGCCAGCTGATCCATGCGCCTGTCCTCCCCGTCCCTCAGTGTAGTAGTGTCAGGGGAATGCATGACAGATGTGTTAGACAGCCCCAGAACTGGAGCATCCACCTCTGGAGGACATGACCAACGTTTAACTATCTCAGCAGGAAAGGGATACCTCTTATTCCAACTCTTAAAGTGAGTTTGTTCAGGAAACTCCAAACGTGGCTTAACAGTATGAAACAGCTCCTCCTGCTGCCGCGGGGCCACGGCAGGAGGAGAGATACAGAGCACTTCAAAAATGTGAGCCAAAAGTCTGTCAGTATCATATGAAGCCCATGGGTCAGATCCAGACTCAGCATAACCCCTAGGCTGATCCTCAGATGATTCTGAATCAGAGAATAATTCCCTTTCTTCCAGGGGGGTATACCCAGTAATATCAAAAAACTCCTCAGCTTCCACAGGAAAGAGTAACACCGGGTGCCAGATTCCGCCGCTTAGCAGGAGCCTTACGCGGACCAGACCCAGCAATATGCCTTTCAATGCTGGCTACCCGGGCAGCCAAATCAGGTTGAGACTCCCCACTGGTATGCACCTCACTGGGAGTCAGATGTAAGCGTGGGGGGGTAGGCGAAGCCAGAGGGGGCGCAGCACTAGGCCCAGCCGCAGGTAACCCAGATTGCAGCGCAAGTACCTGCTGGGCGCAGGGTACACACACTGACATCATCACTTATAGGGGATACCCCACACGCCACACACAGCCGGGCTTGCCCCGAAGGAACCCCGAGCACATTATCCTGAGAAGCCTCCATATGGCGATTATCATGGCACAACAGGCCAATAGGGATTGACGCTAATAAAAGCAACCCAGGATTCCCCAATAACCCGCTAGGGAAGTGAGAATAATGGTATAAAATAGCCCTCCAATAAGAGTTAACACTAAATAGAGGGGATAGGACCGGGAGAAACCACAAAGTTTGACCCGCCTGCAAGACATAAAATAAATCAGCCCGCAGGGGCACTCACGGACCGCCATAGGGAGACGCCAGGCACACGCAGCAGAGAACTAAAGTGGCGCCCGCATATACCTCGAGGGGCGGGCCTCGGAGACAGTGATGCCGCAAGGCCCGCCCCACCCAAGCCCCCCCCCCCGAAAACGCGCCCACCTGACAAGGCCAGCCTGAGGCCGCCGACCACGGAGCGTAGTACAAACGTGCGGCGGCGGAAAAAGAAACCAGTGCAATCAATTCGAAGGGGATCAAAAAGCAACACACAACATGTGGCAAATACATGCACCCCCCCCCCCCCCCCCCCGAGATCACCATGGGCCTATACCGCCTACCCTTTGGTGGGGGACTGCGGTTGGAGCAGCGCTCCTTAGCACCTGACAATGGTGCTGCCTACCTTCACACGAACCAGAGCAGCCTGAGCTGGGAGGCAGTGAAAGGAAATGGGTGGGAATAGCCCTACAGGGCCGCAGGCTAATAGCCCCGCTCACCTGCGAGTAGAGAGAGCCATCTTCTAGTCATCGCAGCCAGGACTGCAGAGAAGAACTGGGGAATTTGTGGGAGGTCACTGGTATATATGGGGCTGGGAGGAGCCACTTTTCTGTCTCTGCAGTCCAGCGCTATCTACTAGAGTATATCCCAAGTGTAAGGAATATCTTCTGGAACAGGATGTGCTGTATACTTAGAATAATAATCTTGTCTTCCCCGTAGTCCGGGTCCGACATTGTTAAACTTTCCGAAATGTGATGCACTGAGATAGTCGGTTCCCTACATACCGGTACTGATGTCCAATACCGGTATGTGCCATGCTGTGCCAATGAAGTGCGCCCTCCTGATGACTGAGCCCAATATGGGGGGGGGGGGGGGTATGGCCAGCACCACTAACAGTGGCCCTGAGCCATCTGTGGAAAAGATGATGTCTGGGATAAAGGCTTCCTGAGCAGTAAACAGATACGCCAGTATGGGCGGCGTACTTACAGTTTAGCAGCACGCTTATCAGTCAAGGAATATAGTGATTCTATGAGAATGGCCATATCTCATAACAGGTGCACAACGGGGGAATTGGAATGACAATGAACTCATTTCTGCTGGTAGAAAATTAGCATGAAGTGTAGTGTACATATATTTAACATGTGTGATTACTCACTTGTCCAGTCTTCCTCAAAACAATACAGGAAATGAAACCCTACCATAATGAGGGCATGCAGGGAAATCAGAGCTATATACATCTGAAAAACAAAAAGACAGAATGTCACCTGAAAATTAACAGTTACATTATTATACACAAGATTATTTTTAATATAAGGAAAAGGTTTTCTTTGAAAATAAATGTTGTTATTTGCGGACTTCAGCTTAGTCTTTACAATTAAACCAGTCATTTTCCCCTGGCGAATACCAAATAGGGATGCTCCGCTGTGCAACCCCCCCCCCACACACACACACACAGGGAGACTGCAAAACTCACCTTTCTGGCTCTCTCTCCAATTTAAACAAGTGGCTGCACCCCCAGCATCTTTGGGTTTCCACTGCTGGTATCGGTGGGCAAGGTAAAAAGAGATATATATATGATTGGTGGGATTCTGTCACCATGCCTTTTATAGGGTATGGGGAAATTGCCACACAGTTAACCCAGAACCACACAGAACCCAACAGAAAGTGGCAGAATGCCCCCTATCCCCCTATAACAGGCAGTGTGCAGAACCCCCCCCCCCAATCCTCTATAATAATAGGGTATGGGGGAGGAATTTAGTACACCATTTCGTTAAAAAAAAAAAAAAAAAAAAAAGCAATTCTGTGAGTACTCACCTGTAGAATTGTTTTTGCTCTTGCATGGCACGCCCAGCTTCGGTATTCATAACAGTTGGGTTATTCCGCCACAAGCTGGCGCAGTGGTATTGCAGAAAGGCTGTGGCTTGTCCCGGCTCCCTATAAAAAAAGGGCAGAGACAAGTGAGACAAGAAGCTGGGAGAGAATAAAGTAAAAAATGTGAAAAGGGTAAAATACCCCAATTAACTTGGAACAATCACCATAAAGAGGCAACCAAGAATAACGATAACAAGGGTAGGGCGAAGCAGGCAGTGCCATGCAAGAACAAAAACAATTCTACAGGCGAGTACTCACAGAATTGTTTTTTTCTTTATTGCATGTCAGGGCCTGCTTCGGTATGCATAACATTTGGGACATCCAAAAGCAGTGTCCATAGTAGGGTGGGATCCCCAAAGAGTAACGGCCAGTAGTTCAAGTCACTACCACCTGAAGCACCTTGTGGCCAAAAGCAGCATCAGCTGAGGCCTTAACATCAACCTTGTAAAACTTTGAAAAAGTATGCACCGAAGACCAAGTAGCAGCCTTGCAAACTTGCTCAACAGAAGCCTGGTGCTGAAAAGCCCAAGACGCTCCTACATGACGAGTAGAATGAGCAGTAACCCGAAAAGGGGGTACTTTCCCCTTAGCAGAATAGGCCCCAATAATGGCCTGACGTATCCATTTACTAATGGAAGACTTGGCGGGCACCAAACCCTTCCTAGGACCAGAAGGCACAACAAAAAAGGCATCCGTCCTACGGAAGGCCGAAGTAGTAACCAAATAATATTTAACGCAACGAACTACATCCAAAGAATGTAAAACCCTTTCCTTGTCATTACTAGGATTAGGGCACAGTGAAGGAAGAACTATATCCTGATTTAGGTGGAAAGCAGACACCACCTTAGGAAGGAAATCCGGTTTAAAACGGAAAACCACCTTGTCCTGATGCCTCTCAAAGTAAGAAGCCTGGATTGACAGGGCCGCCAATTCTGAAACCCGACGGACAGAGGTAATAGCAACCAAAAAATACAATTCCGTGAGATGCTCACCTGTAGAATTGATATTATACGCATACAGCACGTCCTGCTCCATCTATAATACTTACACATGGGTAATCCTCCGCCAGAGGGCGCTGTTCACTGCAGACATGCAAAAACAGGCTCCTCCCGGCCCTTCATATACCCAGGGACCTCCCACAAATCCCCAGTATTGAAAAGCAGTGAGAAAAGAAGCCGGGAGAAACCAACCACCAACTGGTAACAATAGTAATGATAACAATCACCATACAGGGGATCCAGAAAAATGTAAAACCAGGGTGGGGTGGAGCAGGACGTGCTGTATGCGTATAATATCAATTCTACAGGTGAGCATCTCACAGAACTGTATTATTCTAAGCATACAGCACGTCCTGCTCCATCTATAATACTTACACATGGGACATCCAATAGCAGTGTCCATAAATTAGGGTGGGATCCCCCCAAAAAAAGGCACAGCAGACAGTAAAGGCGCTGTCACCTGCAAAACTTTGCTACCAAGTATGACATGAGCACAGGCTCTAACGTCAATTCCATAACAAAAACTTTGAAAAGGTATGAACAGAGACAAGCAGCGGTCTAGCAACTTATTCAACAGAAAACCTGGTGTTGAAGTGCCAAAAGGTACCCAAACACCAATATAACGGAATAAACGAGAGAGGGGGATTCTTCCCCCATAAAGGAATAGGCCAGTGTAACGGCCCAACCAGCCCACAGGCAACAGAAGCCTCTGCAAAACTTAGAACTCTCCCCAACGGGGAAATGAAAACTGGTCTCCCGTCAGAAGGCGGGGACACTGACCCCATCATTAACAAGGATCAGCAAGAAGCCGAACCTTTACACAGGACCAGGAAGGCAACCATCCAAGGAAGATAAGTCCAAAGAGTAAGTAATCAGATCCACCTTCTCAGGCACACGTCTGACTGAAGCAAGAGCCCCCGGAGAAGCGACTTGGACTACACAACAGCTCAGACAGCATCCAGAGTAAGTCCCAAGGGAACAATCCGCAGGGCAAACAGAATGAAAATTGATCCCAACAGGGACCACAGAACTACTTGGGAGATGCCCCTGAGCAATCCCCAAGAGAACTCCTCACAAGGAAGACTGAACCAGACTTCTACATGAAGACAGACGGGACAGAACCTGAACCTTCAGAGTACCTAGATGGGGAGCCAACCCCAACCTATGCTGTAATGACTCTAGAACCCTGGGAACCGAGAACGACCAACAGGGAAGAGACCAAGACTCATGCCAATCAATATGGGTACACCATAACCCACAATAGACGGAGGAAGAGGAAGCCAAGGAAGCTTGCTCCTAGCCCCCATATACCAAGTCACCCAGAAGATAAGCCCGTCTCCAAGGGGTGAATGAATCAGCTGTCAAGCCCCAGACTAGAATCTGTAGATTGGGGCGACAAAAGAACCGCACTCCTGAGAGAGCGTACAGGTCAGCTGACCTCAGCAAAAGCATCTGCGAACCACAGTTCACTAGGCCACCCAGGGGCCATCAATCTCACGGGTCTCTTTATCAGCACAACCGTGCGCAGAACCCCACATAGCAGGGTGAATGAAGTCTATGCATAATTTTACTAAGCCCCAATGACCAGAGTCAGAATATTCTGGGCCAGTAAAAACAAGGGCAGAGCCCCTGTGGTGTAAGCGAGACCCAACAGAGCCACCCTAGTTGGCCCTCAGAGTGACACCAGGATAGCATAACCTGTCACTGAAACACATCCATTGAAGCGAATACCGCTGAGGAGCAGGGGGCGTAGACCCCCACCCAGAGCAGGATCAGGAACCCTCCAGAGGGATCATCCTGCTTCAAGCTCCAGACCAATAATAAAACAGGCCATTGTCTACCAACAGGCCAAGATTCCCCAAATAGACAGGTCCTAAAAGAGTCCCAAAAAGTCCAGCCGTATAGAGTCAACGGAAGGCTCATTGTTTCAACAAACCAGTAGGTAAAATGGACCCTCTAAGGAACCCTACCCAGGAACCACAGGGGGTTTTGGAAGAAATTCTCCCCCCCCCCCACCAACCTGCGAGACTTGGTACCCAAGGTGACCATTCACAGGAAGATGCAAGCAAGGAAGGGGGTGCCCCCTGACAGGGTCCTTGAATATAATCAGCTCAAGAGGAACCACCGTACCAAGAAGGGCTTGGTATATAAGGGACATCATCTGATACGCCACCAACGGGCCCACCAGCGGCAACCCTGCCTGGTGAAAGTAAGATGTCAGTAAAGGGGGACAGAGTCCCCGTAACCAGGAGTCCACTTGTTGCCAAGGGAGAAGGCTCAAGCCTGAACCGAATCCAAGGAATGGAGATAGCGGATAAGGGACCATGAGGGATTGAGGTGACTGAGCACCCATCCAGTAACTCCCAGGGGACACCGCCGGCCGACTAATCCACTCGGCCTGACGTAGAGATTGGGGAGTAAGGAAAGACGACCCGGTAGGTCCTAAGGCGGACGCCCCCCCAGGCATGTCCGAGACATCACCCCCATTCGCGCCATGGCGAGTAGCCTGGGAGCGAAAGAGAGGCCAAAAACAATGCCTCAATCCGCAGGATTGGTCCTGCAACACCGACTAGTAACTGTCTTGGTGTCCAGAAGACACAGGGGGAACTAATAAGATGTAGAACCCCACAGGAGGCCGGAAGCCCCCCTTGCACAGGGCGCCTGTGTCCCAAGACAGAAATGTCATATAGGGACCTACCTGTGAGAGTAGAATTGCCAGGCCTACCATAGGCCAGCATGGCCCAGACTGCCTAATACTGTTGAGGAAAGGAGGAAGGTTAATATAGAGACCATAGCCCCATTCTGCTAAGGGCAACCTGTAAGTAAGCCCAAACTCCGTAGGCCTAGTATGGCCTGCACCAATTCCTGAGGGGAAAACAGGGGCTAGAAGCACCCTGACAACCTCTGAGAGGGACCGCCCAGCAAATGCTATCCTGTGTCCTCTGAAGGGAAGGCCAGTGAGTCTTTTTTGTAGCATCGTCAGCACCCCACTGTCGCAGCCAGACCAGGCGGCGAATAGCTACCACAAGGGCAGAGGTTCTAGCACACATCTTAATGGTGTCATCCAGCGCTAAGAGGATGAACCTCACAAACACATCACAGTCTGAGAGCACATTAAACACCCCCCAGGGGAGGTCTTCAGGTCGGTGGTCAAGTACTTTTCTAATGAGAGTCCTGGCGGCCACCGCAGTGATGGCCGCGGCACAGACCGGGCGCAGAGCCGTCCCTGCACAAGAAAAGGCGTGGGAAGCCAGTCTGTCAATGCGCCGGTCCTCAGCATCCCTAAGGGAACGGTAATAAGGAGCCGTTATGAAGGGGGGTTAGTAACCCCTATAAATCGGTGCATCCACCACAAGAGGTGCTGACCAAAAGTTAACCACATCAGGAGGGAAAGGGTACTTCCAATCCCAGACCCCTGGGACCCCTTTAAGTTTACAAGGCGATTTCCATTTTTGGGATATAAGATTCTGGAAATGCTCCTGTTCCAGGAATTCCAAGCGCGGCGCCGCTGTGTGGAAACTCTCCTTCTTAGGTTTGGAAGCCTCTCCAGGAGGGGAGATAGACAAAACCTCAAAGATCTTAATAAGTAGTTCATCTGTGTCACACAGGCCCCACGAACCGGGCCCAGAATCATCACGGCTCCCGGGCATCTCGTCCCGAATCGGAGACTAGCTCACCTTCCTCAGAAGGATCAAGGTCCTGCATAGAAGCAGAGTCATCAGTATCGTTAGGAACCGGAGAGCCAGGAGGCGTCAGGGACCACTTCTTTCCAGGGCCCAAGCGCTCCTCCAAACTAGACAGCACCTGCTCAGCCGTAGGCAGCCTGCGCGGCACGGCTTGCTGGTCATCCCCGCTCGAGTGAGACTCATCAGGAGTCAGATTTAGGTCCGGGGAGACAGGCGTATTGAAGGGAGGTGCAGCCACTGGCAAACCTGATTGCAGGGTCAGTGCCTGTTCAGCACACGGTCTGCAGACCCGTGCTCTGTCAGCATCAGCATGGGGCTGACCACACACAGTACACAGCCGGTCATGTCCCCAAGGGACTCCGGGTACATAATTCTGAGAGGCCTCCATATGGTGATTATCTGAGCAGTATGCCCGAGGGATTTACGCAATAGGCAACCCTGAATGCCCCAAGACCCGCTAGGAAGTGGGAGAATTTGTAATGTGGACCCGCTATAATATATGTCAGGCAGGGAGAAGCCACCGAAATCCTGAAAGACATAATGGGATAAGAGGAGGGGGGTCAGTGCCATGCGCAGCTCGAATAAAGAATTATATGAACAAAAACCGCCCCGGAGGGCACTTACATGACCAAGGGAGGAGGCGGATCGCAACCACGCACGCGAAGATAGTCAAAATGGCGCCAAGATGGCGCCAAGCGAACCTCGAGGGGCGGGGCTGATCTGGCTGTGACGCGGGCCGCGTCATGCCGAGTCCCCGCCTCCCCCAAAGAGAGCGAAGCTCTAACCAGCGCAACGTGAATAACAGTAGTGACATACACACATCCATAATGTAATTAAGGAGATTTCTCTCCCACTAGAGAATGATGCTGCCGCCCGGGCTGCACACTGATGTATGAAGGACAAACACGCGCGCAACGTTATGCGGAGCAAGGAACGCGGCACTGACACCCAAGTCAAATGAAAAATCAATGGCCTAAAGCGTGTTATGATACACTAGGACTGCCACACATAACCCCCCCCCCCTTTCTTTTCCCCCGAGCTACGGGAGGAAGCGAGGGAGAAGCGGACCTGCACCCATGAATTATCACTATGAGGGGCACGGGCAAGAATGCGGGAGGGGCATCTAATGGAGGCTCACCATCGGCCTAAACCGCCTACCCTATGGTGAGGGATTGCGGTGGAGCGTAGCTCCGTGAGCACACGAGGTGCTGCCTACCTTCACCCGACCAGTGCAGCCCAGGCTGGGAGGCACATCTGTATCGAAGAGGATGGGTGGTAATAGTCCTGCAGGGCCGCATGCTGTAATAGCCCCGCTCACCTACGAGAGAGTTGATACTTCATGTCTTCGCAGTCAGCACTGCAGAGAAATCTGGGGATTTGTGGGAGGTCCCTGGGTATATGAAGGGCCGGGAGGAGCCTGTTTTTGCATGTCTGCAGTGAACAGCGCCCTCTGGCGGAGGATTACCCATGTGTAAGTATTATAGAAGGAGCAGGACGTGCTGTATGCTTAGAATAAGCAACCTTCTGAGTAAGAATATGAAGAGGAACATCCTGCAATGGCTCAAAAGGAGCAGCCTGCATAACAGAAAGCACCAAGTTCAGATCCCAAACTGGAAGTAAGGGCTTTCTAGGAGGCCGCACATGCGTGACCCCCTGGAAAAAAAGTCAACCAAAGGATGAAGAGCAAAAGATCTTTGAAAGAAAATAGCCAAAGCAGAAACCTGCCCTTTCAAAGTACTAATCTGGAACCCCAAATCCAGACCACGTTGCAGAAACTCCAAAACTCTAGGGATGGAAAATACCCTGCAGGACAAGGCCCTAGACTCACGCCAATCAATATAGGACCTCCAAGTCCTGTAGTAAACAGAGGAAGATTTCTTCCTAGCTCTAACAAGAGTCTGAATGACAGCATCAGAAAGACCTTCATCCTTTAAGATGGAGATTTCAGCAGCCACGCCGTCAAAGCCAGCGTTGGTAAATTGGGGTAACAGAGTTGACCCTGGGCGATGATATCTGGAAGAAGAGGCAGATGGAACTGATCCACTGCCAGCCTTGTGACGTCTGGGAACCACAGGCGTCTGGGCCACCTTGGAGCCACCAGAATTGCTGGCGCCCCTTCCAGAACTAACTTGCCCACCACCTTGCATATCATGGTGAATGGGGGAAACAGATACTGGAACCCCAGATCCTTCCAGACCAGAGACATGGCATCCGCTGCCACTGCCAGAGGATCCTGGGATAGAAACACAAAGGCTGGAACTTTGCGGTTGTGACGAGAAGCAAACAGGTCCAACCGCGGAGTCCCCCACTTGTGACAAAGGAACTGAAAGACCCTGGGATTGAGAGACCACTCCCCCTGGCGAGCGCATCCTCTGCTCAGGGAGTCTGTTTCCATGTTCTCTACCCCTGGAATGTAAACTGCCGATATGCAGGGAACACTGATCTCTGCCCAGTGGAGGATCAGAGACACTTCCCGGAGGGCACCCCAACTGCGAGTCCCTCCCTGGTGATTGATGTATGTAACCGCTGTTCGATTGTCTGACCGAATCTGAACCGGCAGACCCCTTAAGAAATGGGTCAGTCGAAGTAGAACTAAACGAATGGCCCGTAGCTCCAATAGAGTGATTGGAGAGTGAGCCTCCTGAGGCACCCACAACCCCTGGAACCGATGTTCCCTCCAGATGCCCCCCCAGCCCACCAAGCTGGCGTCCGTGGTGACCAATTCCCATCAGGGGGTCAGAAATGACTTGCCCTTCTTGAGATTGCTCGAAATCAGCCACCACTGAAGGGACTGCAGAACGTGGGGAGACAACAGACAAATCTGATACAAAGACAGTGGACACTTGTCCCACTTTGCCAAGAGGAAGAGTTGAAGCGTCCTCATGTGAAACTGAGCAAAAGGAACCGCTTCTAATGTGGCCACCATCAGCCCCACTAGTCTCATCCCCAGGCGGATAGACTGACGAGGGTTGGACAAGAACAGACGAATCAGATCCTGAATCAGAACAATTTTGGACTGAGGAAGAAATACCCTGGCCTGAAAGGTATCCAGTATCAGGCCCAAAAAAGGGAATCTCCCTGGCTGGACAAAGAAAGGACTTGGAATGGTTTATCACCCAACCGAACCTCCCTAGCGTAGCCACTACCTTCCTGGTGTCCAATTCCGCCTGATTGAAAGAAGAGGCTGTGATGAAAAGGATATTTTTTATCCCAGCCTAAAGGAATGCCAGGAAGCCGTGCAGGCTTCTCCCATTCCTTAAGAATGATATCCTAAAAATGTTGCTGGTTAGGAAACTCTAAACGAGGCTTGGAGGCTCCAAAGAACTCCCCTTTTTGAGGAGAGGCTGTTCTGGAGGTGTGATAGCCAAAACCTCAAACAATTGAGCAAGAGCTTTAGGGTCAAAAACATTCCCCTCTCCTTATTCAACGTCAGTACCCACAAATTGACAAATTGCTGAGCATCAGAAATATCAGATTCCTCACAAAATTCCCTTCTTCCGACCAATCAAGAAACTCGCAACTGTCAAACTCACTTGCCGGAATGGCGGGAGCCAAATGTTTCCTTTTAGCTGAGGCCTTTTTGGCCACAGAGCTAGACATTAATTTTTCAATGTGAGCCAACCTGGCACATACATCAGAAAGCGACTCTCCACCCATGACAACATCACTGGGTGAACGGACAAGACAAGGTGGTGTAGGAGAAGAGACAGGAGCCGCAGACCCTGAGGCTTGGGCCCCTGACTGCTGCATTATAGTCAACTGTGCACAAGAAATGCAAAGAAATGCATTATCCCAAACAAGTTATGCCCCACATCCTAAACACTGCCGAGTCTGTCCCGAGGGAACTGAAAGCCCAATATTCTGAGATGCCTCCATGTGGTGTCTGTTTAGATACTTAATTATTTATAGTCGCCAAGTATGTGGGATTTATGCAATAGCTACCCGGGATGCCCCTTTAAGAATCCCTAGTGGGAGGATTTGATTAAGGACCAGGAGAAACCCCTTAACTGAAGAGTTTCCACCTGGAATAAGAAATAAAAGTAAACCTATGCACCAATACAATAGAGCAAAATAGCAATAAAACATCCCTTTAGCCAAGCTAAAGGGTACTCACAAGACCAGCGACAGGACTCAGTGCGCAGCGAGAGCAAATCGCGTGGGGAAGAGCGGAAATGCCCGATAAATGCGACGCTGACTAGCTCCGCCCACCACGTACACAATCTGAGCAGAGCTGAAAGAATCAGAGGGGCGAGCCAGACAGAGCCCGTACAGACTCTAAGCAAGACGCAATAGAGCAAGGCCAGACGCCGCACGCCAGACCCCGCCCACATCCGGGACCCAGACGCTGCTCCGAAAAAGGGAGGGAAATTCAAATTCCTCACCAAAAAAAACAGGTATGCCAAATGCTGCAAACTAAAAAATGAAAGGAACATCTTCCTTCATTCCTTTTTTTTTTTTTTTTGATATATATATATATATATATACACATACATACATAGGACACAAATAGCAACACTCCCTTCCAATAGTAGCACAGTAGAGACAAAGGGGAGAGGTACAGGAAAGCCCATAAGGCACAGGGAGATTTAAAGGGACGGGGCATCCCATGCCGGGGAACACCAACCCGGACACCGCCTACCCCTTATTTGAGGTCTCACGGGGGGAGCAAGGTCCCATGCACACCCGAAGGTGCATCTACCCTTTGGTGCATTACAAATAAGGGAGATCAGGCAGAAATAGAAAAAAAAAAGGGCGGGAGTTATCCCGGCTACCTGCAGAAAGGAGAGTCATCTTCTGAATGCTTCGCCGACTGCAGAGATGAAAAGACTGGGGAATAGTGGGAGGTCCCAGGTACTTATGGACCAGGAGGGGCTACCTTTTTTTCATGTCATCTCTGCAAGATCGCTCTCTACAGGCCGGTTTCCCAAGTGTCATGAATGTTGGAAGCGGGGTGTGTGACATACTAGGAATATAAGCATCCTTGATGTCCACAGTGGTCATTAAGTCGCCCGGGCGAAGGGTACTGACAGCAGAGTGCTGCATCTCCATGCGAAAATGCTTGAATCTGACAAATTTGTTGAGGCCCTTCAGATCCAGAATGGGCCTCAGAGAGCCGTCATATTTGGGGACCATGAAAAGATTGGAATGGTACCCCTGACCTCTTTCTTGCTGAGGCACCAAATGACTCCGGAATAACAGGCAATGAACCGCCAGAAGCAGCCCCTGAGTGGACAGGGGGTTTAAAGACATCCGGGATCTGATGAATCTTGGGGGCGGCCAGGCAGCAAACTATCTTGTAACCGGAGGACACTACCTCCTGAATCCACTGGTGTGAGACATGAAGCCTCCAGAGGTGAGCAAAGAGCCCAAGCCTTCCCCCCACCCGGATGGGTGAGGGCGCCTCTTCATGCCTGAGGGGGCTTGGGAGAGGGTTTGGGCTTAGGATGCCAGGAGAGACCGGGACGACCACGGGTTCTCCACGGCCCAAAGAATCTCTGCGACCACTGGAGAGGAGGGAGCCACTGCCCCCTCTGGGAATGCGAAAGAAAGGGAGGGGGGCAGAGGACCCCCAAAAGGTTCCCATTCTTTAAGCACCAAGGTGGTAAAATTTTCCTGCTCAGGGAATTCTAGATGCTGTTTACCAGGGCGAAAAAGCTCCCTCTGCTTTCTTTTAGCTACCTCAGGGGCAGCAATGTGCAAAATTTCAAAAATGTGTGACAGCAGATTATCAGTGTCCTCAGGGTACCATGATTCCTCTCCGGACGCAGACCCAGGGTCACTATCGCAAGCCTTCTGCTGGTTCCCAGAGGAGTCAGAATCCTGGGAGAGCTCCCCCATCTCAAGGGGGTGACAGTCACCAAGATCATCAATCCCCACATACATCTCAGTAAGGGGAGCAGGCCTGGGGTCTAGGTGTCTCTTCTTGCCTGAGGCCTTCCTAGGAACATTCCTGGCAAGCTGCTTTTTAATGTTAGCCACCCGCAGAGCCAAATCAGAATGTGACTCCCTGCCAACATTCCCCTCACTGGGGCCCAATTGCAAGAGCGGGGGAGTAGGTGAAGCCGAGTGAGGCGCAGAGATGGGAAGCGAAGCAGGCAAACCAGCTTAAAGCGCAAGGACACTTTCAGCACACGGCACGCACACCGTGACACTGTTACTCACAGGGGATACCCCACACATGGAACACAGCCGTGCTTGCCCCGAAGGGCCACCAAGCGCGCTATCCCCAGAAGCCTCCATATGGTGATTAGCACAGGCGCAATAGGCCAGCAGTGGGTACAGGCTAATACAGAAGCTACCCGGGATGCCCCCAGAAGTTAATAAAGGGGGGATGAGGGGGAGAAAAGGAGTGGAGCCGGGAGAAACCACAACCCAATGGTATCCCACCTGAAAGACATAAGTAAAATCACACATGAGCATCCCACAGCAAAATACCCCAAATCAATTAAAAACCCCCCAAGGGGGACTCAAGGACACCGCGGGGTCACACAGGCACAGACCGCTGAATAAGGCGACCCGCCGGAGGAAGCAGCGCTGCAGCCAGAAAGGGTGCAGCCTTGAGGGGCGGGCCACGGGGTGAACGATGCGATATGCGTCATCACCCGCCCCGCCCCCCTGAAGAGTGCGAAAAACGACGCTCACGTGACCCGGCCGGCGCCATAACAAAGCAAAATCACCTCAGGTTATAGCACCCACAGCCGCGGAACGCAGTACAAAGCGGCGCGGCAGCTAAATACACGAGAAAAAAACACCAAAAAACGTAAACACACCACAGACAAGACTACTCGCCGCTACCACCCCCCCTTTCCTCCCCCAACCAGCGGCGAGCAGCCATGGTCAGGGAGGGGGGGGCACGGGGGGGACCCAAAGGAAAATGAGGGGACACAGTCCCCAAACTACTTACCGCCTCAGAAGCTAGGATAGAAACTCCGCATCCCTATTAGGCTCACCATAAAGCGTATGGCTGGCTACCCTTTATGTTACAGGGTCTGTGGCTTGGAGCTGCGCTCCAAGAGCACTTGACCCTAGTGCTCTTCTACCTTCACCCGATCTGTCAGCCAAGGCTGGGAGGCAGTGAGGGTCCAGAAACGGGTGGAAATAGACTTGCAGGGCCGCAGGCTTGGTTGCCCAGCTCACCTGCGCAAGAGAGAGAGCCATCTGCTAAATTCGCAGTCCACTGCAGAGGAAACACTGGAACTCTATGGTTAAGCCTGTTTTTATAGGGAGCCGGGACAAGCCACAGCTTTTCTGCAGTAATACTGCGACACCTTGTGGCGGAATAACCCAACTTATGAATACCGAAGCGGGCCGTGCCAAGCAAAGAAAAATTCTTATTTTTCTCCTCTAAACCCTAGGTGCATATTATGGAAATATACAGTACAGGAGAGTTTGTTAGATGGGATTGTCCCATTGCGTGAAACTGCACCAGTTACCAGATTCTTTCAACTTTCCATGAGTCCAGGCACGGCTCGCCTCCAATCAGCTTCTCCGGCCACGCATATTAAAGTGCGGCTGGAGAAGCTGAATGCAGTCCGAGTCATTCAACTGTGCATGGCCACCTCAGCCATTCAGTTACAGCGGGAGTGGCTACGCACAGCCCAAGAAGGTTGCGAGATGGTTTGGTCAGGGGCAGTTATGGCCTAGAGGTAGGGAAACAGGCCTATGACCGGAAAGGTGGCAGGTTTGATTTCCCAACCATGGGACTGAAGTGCCCTTGAGCAAGGCACCTAGCCCCCAATTGCTTCCCGGGCGCTGAGTTTAGGGCAGCCCACCGGGCACATGTGCACTTCACTGCCCCTTAGTTTGTACTCACCAGTGAATAAACACCATGTGAGTGACAAGTGAATTACACATAGATGTGTTGTTCACAGTATGGATGGGTAAAATGCGGAGAAGGAATTTCATGTGTGCGTTGGCACACAATGCCCACTATTACCCACCGGCCGGCCTTGTGCTGGCATCTGGAGACTGAGGGAGAAGGAATCAGGCGGCCCTGGAGTCTCTTTAAGTCCGCTTTAAGAAGCAGTGACAACAAATAACTAGAAACCTAGATATTTAAAAAACTGGGCCATTAATTGCCCAAAAGATTCCGCATCCTAGTAAAACTCACAGTGAATAAGACAAAAAACTTCTGGTTGTTTTCTCCTACACAGTTGTTGACCCAAGGACAGTGGTGATCCATTTTCTTGATGCATCTCTTGCATACACTATAAAGAAAACGCAACAATATATGTCAGTGCAAAGAACGTTTACTACAACAGTACACAATAAGCAATAACATCAGAGCCAGAAGCTGAATTAAATGTAAGCAGTATCCCTTCACCCTCAGCCCAGCAGTGGCTAGAATTCACCTTTTACTGGAGGGGCTCTATTACCCTGTGTGTGTACCACACTCGGTGTCAGAGCCATACAGGCTTTAAAACAGTATATTCTCCACACTTTTTGTCCACCTACTCCTTTCCCCACCAATATACACCTCAGCCTTTCAAAGCCTGGATGGTTAGCAGCAGCAGAAATGAAACAGAAGCCAGGATTTTGACTATCCTGAATTTGGTTCCATGCTCCGATTTGGGATGCCCTGCTGTGTAACCCCCCCCCCCAACCACCGATCAAATGGCACATTTTTCCTTCTGTTGTCCAATCCGTGCCATATGCCGTGCATATTAATGATCGTCAATACGTCTCCGTTTAGAAGCAAACCTCTGAGATCGAGCGGCATCACCAGTTCCCTTTAGATTGGGACGCACGCACACTTCTAGCTGGAACGGAGGGCAAGGGTAGAAATGTCACAATTTGTTCCGAGGAGCATGGTAACATTAAATGTAACATTTGCTTCTGCTAACAAACGTTTACATTTCCCAGGAGAGGAGTCGGCTGTGGCAGAGATAAGATACATGTCCTTAATCCCGAACTCCGACTGCAGATAAGGAGTCTGTATCTTTTCTTACATCTAGAAGCAAGAACATGATATCGGACTGTATATAGACTTATACTGAATAAGTCTGACGTTTATACAAACCGTGTCAGTAGATGGCTATGTAAAAATTAGTAGCTATACCCAGGCATTGCACCCCCAGCAGTCCCTGGAAGCTCTGGGAATAGCTTTAAGCTGGTTACACACCATGCAGATTGCAGAGAGCACCCCAGCAATCGCTGTGTGCAGCGCGTGGAGGGCGTTTAGTACTGGGGCTCTCCACTCACAAGAGGGGGATCACTAGCGCTGCGCCCTCAGGACACTGCTGGCAAGACTTCTGCAGAGTGCTAAGCAAATGCCCAAAGTACTTTGAAAGCGCTCATAGATTACTATGGGCAGCTGTGGGGCGCTCAACGCAAAAGTATGAACGCTCTGCATCTGTGCTGGTGTGAAACCAGCCTTATATATGTAAATAATAATTTGCATGGCTCTGTCCCTCTGCAAAGGGTTCTGGGAGAAATCCTGCCTTCCTTTGTTTGTATGCAGCATGTAAAGCCTGAGGAAAGCATTCTCGACCTTATACAAACCGTGAGTACAGAAATATAGTCATCATGTTATAGGAAAAGCTTTCCAGCAAACCCCCTCTTCTACAAATACAAGCCATCGATAGAGGCTAATCCAGCCTCTCCATAAATATTTGGACACCAACACAAAGTTTGTTCTCTTTTTAACCTGTTTACGGAAACATATATTGTAGCTATGTAAATGGACATGGACAAAGTGCAGACTTTCATCTTTCATTTGATGGTATACATATTAAAATTGGATGAAGGGTTTAGGAGTTTTAGCTCCTTAACATGCGTCACACCCGGTTTTAAAAAGGACCAAAAGTAATCGGACAATTGACTCAAAAGCGGTTTTATGGGCAGATGTGTGCTTGCATTTGGAAGATTTTGCTGTGAAGAAAACATGCGGTCAAAGAAGCTCTCCATGCAGGCGAAACACGCTATCCTTAAGCTGTGAAAACAGAACCCCCCCCCCCCCAAGAAATTGCTACAATATTAGAAGTGGCAAAATCTACACTGTGTTACATCCTGCAAAAGAAAGCACTGGTAAACTCATCAACACAAAAAGACCTGGACGCTCACAGAAGACAACAGTGGTGGGTGATGGCAGAATCATTTCCATGGTGAAGAGAACGCCCTTCACAATAGCTAACCAAGTGAACAACACTCTATAGGATGTAGGTGTATCAATATCTACCATAAAGAGAAGACAGCATGAAAATAAATACAGAGTCACTGAATGGTGCAAGTCACTCATAAGTCTCAGGGAATACAAATCTAAAAAGCCATCACAGTTCTGGAACAACAACATTCTTTGCACAGATGAAACCAAGATCATCAACCTGTACCAGAATGATGGGAAGAGAAAAGTATGGTGAGGCCTGCTACAGCTCATGATCCAAGGCATAGCACATCAGCACACGGCAGAGGGAGGCAGTGTGATGGCTTAGGCATGACATGGCTGCCAGTGGCACTATGTCACTAGTATTTATGGATGATGCGACACAGGACAGAAGCAGCCAGATGAATTCTGGAGGTATTCAGAGACATACGGGGTGCTCAAATCCAGCCAAATGCAGTCTAACCTATTGGTTGGCGTTTCAAAATACAAATGGATATTGATCCGAAACAAAGCCAAAGCTACGCAGAAGTGTATTAAAGCAAAGAAGTGGAATATTCTTGAATGGCCAAGTCAGTCACCTGATCTCAACACAATTGAAAGACTAAACCTCAGACAGAAAGGCCGACAAACAGCAACTGAAAACTGCTGCAAGAAAGGCCTGGCAGAATATTAAAAGGGAGGAAACACAGCAATATCTAATAATGTCCATGAGTTCAAGACTTCAGGCAGTCATTGCCAACAAAGCGTTTTCAACCAAGTATTAGAAATTAAAATTTTAGTTACATTTATTTCATTTGTCCAATTACTTGAAGTATCCGAAATAAAGGGATTGTGTTGAGGGGTTATGTGTTCAACCCACTGAATTAAAGCTAAAAGTCTGAACTTCCACTGCATCTGAATTGTTTTCTTCAAAATCCATTGTGGTAATGTGCAGAACCAAAATTAGAAAAATGTCTCTGTCCAAATATTTATGGACCTAACTGTAGCTCTATATTTGTAGATGTTTGATTACATGTTTAATTTTATTCCTGCAAATTGGGTACTCCTCTGTGACTGGAAATACTTCTCCAAGATGCTGCGAGGAGTATTTCTACCCTTCAGGAAAAAGTTTAGTGCTCCGCTTTTGGGAGTAGCTGGAATACATTACAGAAAATGTTCAAAAATACATACAGTACATATCAAAACCTGCATAAACAAGCGAGATGGCACCCTGCATAAAAAAACCCAGCAAATCCTGTTTTTTTTTTCTTTTGCCGATAGAAGAACATATTCTACTTGTACAGGGCCAGAACTGCTGGACTTTCAAAATGACCACACATGTATTCGGCACTATGATGGACCACCTGGAAAGCCCAGCATTTTCTTACCGCCTCAACGTAAGAAAATGCTTGGCAAAACCGGGCCCCTCTACTAGCTGTCGCTAGTTACATAGTAAACTTCATCTGCAACTGCGGGACCCCATTTTACCAAGTAGCGAGAAGGAGATAAAACCAAACTGGCGTTGCAGGAGTGATATGGACAGGGGGGAATTAGCAATCATGAAGAATGGAGGGAGCGTGTCCAGGCCAGATGTTCTGAATGGGCTTTGGGATAACCCCTTTATTGCAATAAACAGTAGGCTTTGGGGTCGTAAACAAGGCTCCATGGACACCTCCATGAGAGACTGCCGGCACTGGAAGATAGAATCACGGGTTCCCTGGTATTGGTAAGTTCGAAGATGCTGGCACTGCATGGAGGAGCTATGGGGGAACACGGGACCTGCAGTTTAGTATTTTTTTTTCTGTTTCTGTCGGAACAATACTTTTAAATTCCTGTAAGTTTCAGGCATTGTAACTAATGGTCCATTTTCAAGAGCCTATTAATCGACCATTCTTTGTGTGAACGAATGTTCGTAAGATTCAAGTGACGACTTATCGGAAAAGGTTTGTTAAAGCAATTGTAATTAAGATTGCATTTAAAGATAATCAATAACTGTCGAGGATGACCCTGCAGTCTAAAAGACTAATGCATGGCATAAAGGTCTTGAATGACACGTCGGCATAGAGATAGGCGGCACGCCCCCGTTTCCCATGTGGAGTGCGCACGCGCAGCTGCAGGGATGAGGCAGCAGACAGCCATCATTGCGAGAGCCTGGGAAAAAGGTAGGGGGGATTGCAGGCGATCTGGGGAAGGGGGGGGGGGCGCACTCAGTGAGGCATGCTGAATCAGCATGCCCCAGGGGCACCTAATCGGTCAGCACTGGAGTCTTTTAGACCCCAGGGCCAGGGTGGGTGGCGATAGGTCTACTTAATAAAACCTGGTATTTTCCTGGGTTTTGGTCCCCCCCCCCCCCACCAGCAGGGAGCTCGCTGTGTGAATTTCCCCAGAATGCATAGCTAACTCACCTCTTCGAGCTCACAGTGCAGGCAAGGCCGCTGGTCCAATGATCAAATCAGCTTCTCCCCCCGTGAGAAGCTGAATTGAATCCCTAGCCGCACTTACAAAATGGTATGCAGCATCATTTCCTTCGGCTGTCAGTGTCCACGCACATCCATTCAGTTGCAGCAGACGGGCCGCGCACAGCCAAGAGGGGATGCAAGTGATGCCGGCTACCCATGCCTCCTGGGAAAGGGAGTAAGTCTGCATTGGAGTTTCAGACAGACACCCTGCTGCTGCTGTTTATCACTAATTTGTTAGAACATAAAATATCAATATTTTTATGAATAATGTTTGAACGTCCTCTAAAAGTTACAAAAAAAAAAAAGTATGATAGAGCAGGTGTGGCTGTAAGTAGAAAGAGGAGGTGGTCACAGGCCTGGGTCATGAGTGAGGATGGCCAGATCTGGATCTCCAGTGTTTGTAAGTTTGACTCCCACTATGAGGCCAGTGGGCTGCATAGTTTTGTATCTAGCATTTTTTATTTTTGCACAAACAGTCCCTTTAATTTTGCAGGGTCTATAGGCTTTAACAAAATTAAGTTGAGTTATGAACGCAATTTGTATGGTGTTTTATAGGAATCAAATAAATAAAGCTCCACAACATTCTGGCTATCAGGCACCCATATGGGTGCAAGCGCCAAGCAGCAAGAGTGTCAAATACAGGGCCGGTCAGAGCTTTGTCTCGCCCTTGCTCAGTGTGGTAGTTTATCAGTGTAAACAGGTACAGAGGTGCTGGCAGGAAGGTCCTGTGGGCTACTAACGCGAATAAACATTTTGCTAACTGATGAATCTGTTGCCAACCATCTGCCTCTTTCACACTAGCTCAAAAGGCACATAAAAGTTTAAAAGTTGACTCACATCTACTAATCCTGAATATCTTTTACACGATATAAAAACATTTTCCACAAACTTAAATTAAAAATAAGTGGCAAAGCTATAGAAAGAAGAGGCAGTACCTGCAGTGGTGAGCTCGGTCAGGCTTGATGCTACAACATTTTGGGCACTTGTAGACCACCTGGCCTGGTTTCAACTGCAAGCTTTCAATAAACTCCTTTGTGGCATTTCCTTTAGGAACAGCACCCTAGACAGAAAGAAAATATTAGTTATATCTACACACAGAGTATTAAAATCAAGTCAAACCACACATAGACATAACTGAATGTAGCAGTGAAGAAAAAGTGTTGCTGTCTGCCTGATAACGCAATCAGCCAGACCAGGTTTTACACTGTCATCTATGCAGATATAAGGGCCTACAGACAAAGGCACAGCAATTAAACGGTCTTGCAATGTGCAGATGAAACTGACGAATGTGGGGTATCCTCTTACTCAGAAGGATGAGCCATAAAATATGTAATATACCCTAACCGACAGCTTTGTTGATCTGTACCACAATCAAACTTTAAGCTCCTCTTACCTGTACAACAGTCTGACCTGCATTCCTTCTAGCAGACAGCCTCCTGCTTTGTGACAGGGCAACATCTCAGCAGAGGAGGAACAAGCTTTAGATTATATACACTGTAGACTTGCCCAGACCTGGCAACAAAACAAGGTGGGGGTGTTGTGTCTTGCTTCTGACTACTGCTCCCTTAACCCAATCCCTGCCTTGCCTTGCCTTCACTATCTTCTTTATTTGAAACCCACTGCATCATCCTCCAGGCTCTATCAATCTCTTTCTAGACCACTTCTCAACCTGGCACCTTCATTTTCTCTCAAGCAACGTACCTGTAATTGGAGACTAAGATTCCAGTTGACACCAACACTTCTGATGCCACCAGATTTCTCTCCCTCCTCTGTACTCAAACAATAGTCCACTGCTCCCACTCAGAGATGGACACACTCTAGACCAGTGATACTCAACTGGCGGACCGGGGTCCAAATGCGGACCTCGACGAAAGATTTCCGGACCCCTGACCTGACAGCCCTGCACTTAATATATAATACTGTGGGGCCAAAAAAAAGCTCCTATTTTTTCCCAGTGCCCTGTAGGGTTTTTGAAATGGGGGCAAACAGCCTTTGTTAGTTTTGCCTGGGTAATCTATAGGCCCTCCCCCAGTGTGCTGATTTCTAACTATCCACCCCCCTCCCCGACAGCCCTCCGTCCGGACCTTCATCTCTCACCAGATGCCTTGAAATGGACCTTTTCAAGAAGTGGTTGAGTACCCCTGCTCTAGACATTATCTTTACCAACCTCTGCTCTGCATCGAACTTCTCTTTGACTCCATTACCACTCTCTGACCACAACCTAACAACACCGACTCTTCTCCTCCACCCCCCCCACCGCTCCTACCACACACTCACATGCAATCCTTCATAGATGTGCTCCTGTGCTTCAGTATCTATAATTCTCTGCAGCCAAACCTTGTTCATATTCAACACAAAGTCTGAGGCCTTGCACTACCATGACACACTAACCTCTGAACTCTGTTGCTTCCCTCTCCTACAGCCACCCTTGGAGTACATGCGGACAACCCTGGCTGGACACGTCTGTTGCCAGATAGAAACACATTCAGCTCTCTACTCTGCCCACAACCACCTCCTCCCAAGTCACAGCAGAGAAATTTCCCTCTTTCGTTAAAGGAGGACTATCATGAAAAAAAATGTCTCAGTGATAAAAAAACCCCTATAAATATGCTGGATGGGGACAGGGGAGGTCACGTTTGCACCCGGCATCAAGAAATATTGGAAGGAAGAGGAAATCAAGTACAATCAGGAACCTGCCACCCCACCACGAGAGAATAAACCACAAGCTTGGCAGGAGTTTATTCAGTTCAGGAGTATAAGTGACCCCTCCTCATTATCAGACGTGTATAGGTGACATATGTATATATATTTTTAATATACACCTCCTTTAAAGCGGATGGAAACCCAAAAATGGGTCCACCGCTCATCTGCTGGGCCCCCCGCCAGAGCAGCCAGGCACTACAGTCGGCTCTGCGGTGGCCCAGTTTTCAGAGAAGACGCAAAGCCACACCCCGTGGATCTTTGCTCCCTGGCACGTGGTTTGGGCTTGTGAGCTCCCGTACCCAGATAATCAAAAAGGCTGGGCGCAGGAGTACACGCCCGCAAGGGATGCGGCCACCGGAGGAATCACGCCATGGGACCTGCCGGGTTCAGGTAAGATCACAGACGCCCCGGGGGGGTAGGTTAGCAGCTAAGCCTAGAATCTTTTAGATTCCAGTGCCCAGCCACGTGGGTTTTGACTCGCTTTAAGGGTAAAATTGACAATATCCAAGCAGGTTTCGCCCCGCAAATCTACTCACTTTACCCAACTCTGTCTCTGACCACTACACTATCCCACTACCCCCTGCTATTTGAACAGCAGCAGCCCTCCCTCATGAGTAAGAATCACATCAATACTTGCTACCTTGATCCTATTCCTTTCCCCCTAACCCTGCAATGGTTCTCAACCCTTACCCCCTGCCCTTACATCTCTCTTTAGCCTCTATCAACAGGCATCTTCCAATCACTATTCAAAAAAACGGTCATAACCCCATCACTCAAAAAACCTCCCTAAACCACTCTATCCTCACCAATTACCAGCCCATCTCACTGCTCCCTTTCTCAACCAAACTTCTAGAACAGCCCATCTACTCAGAACTTTCATGCCACATAGCCACTAATTCCTTACTAGATCCCTTCCAGTCTGGTTTCCACTCAAATCACTTCACTGAAACTGCCCTCACCAAAGTCACTAATCTACTAACCCCAAAATCCAAGGGCCACTACTCCATTATTAAATTATATTATTATTATTATTATTATTATTAAATTATTCTCTGCATTTGACACTGTCAACCACTAACTTATACTCCAAATACTCGTCTCCGATAGGAATTTAAACTCGCCTCTCCTATTATATCTCAGATTGCACTTTTAGTGTACTCCCACTACGACATGGTATCTTCTCCCCCTTTATCTTTTGGGGTACCAAAAGCATCCGTTCTTGGATCTCTACTTTTTTCAATCTATACCTAATCACTTTGGCTTGCAATACCCCTTCCATGGCATTCTAGTTAACAATACCTTAGTTGCCTGATATCTGACAGAATTACTCACTTGGTCCACGCCCCATGTAACTGCTGGCAGCCATTAGGGTTATCCAGATGCATTGGCAAACCCACCCAGTGAACTGGACTTGCAGGCTGCAGCTAAAATATTAACAGGAGACTGTAGACGGCATTTGTACATCACATGGATAGATTTTGAGGAAGGGGGGGCTCTTGAACAGTCAGATTTGTTACAGGGGAGGAAAGGAAAATTAAAAAAATTATATCTATTTTATCCTATGGAGGTCCTATTAAGACATGAAGCTATCTGAGGTAACTTTTTAAAGCTACCAATATAGATATAGCATGATAGGGGTTCTAAAAAGTAACACAGACCTCTACATGGTTTTGAGAGCTGTAATTTTCTAATGACTATGCTCTGGAAAAAAAAATTCCTAGGGGGGGGGGGGTGGTACCTGTTGCATTCAGCAAATTATTTGATAAACATTACATTGTAAAACGGTTTATACAGTGAACTCGAGGCCATATTATAAAAGGGCTGAAATATGATCCACTAATGCCATAGATAAGGGGTTTTGCTCACTTTAAACTTTAAACTAAAAATCCACTGGTGGGACAAGATATGACAGGAGGAAGTTGTATGTGCATTTTAAAAGACGGAGGGGGTATTGCTGAAGTAAAGATGGCCTTATGGCTTTGAATTAAAAAAGCAACTAAACAGGATCTCCACAAAAGCAATGTGACCTAGTTTTTACATATTAATAGTGCGCATTTCTACATGTCCCGTATTTCAAGATCAAACGCAAAGCAGGGGCGTCCATAAAAACCTTTCTGGTGTCCAGGTTTCGGCAAGATATACGAGTAGGTGCAGTATAATGGTCTGACATCATCCAATTTGCCTCCCAAATCATGTTACACCATGTTTGCTATGTAAACACTTAGGGCTAAGTGGAAAAGAGCAAGGGAGGCTCGGCGTATGGTTTTAACAGCTCGAGGAATCCAAGTTCTTGACCTACCGGTTCTATAAATCAAGGCTTAATGCAAGGCTTGTTTTAAATAAACAGGGTTGGGAAATTGTAAATATTCAAATACTCAGCAAATCTCATTAATACAGCCCCCCCCCCAAAGGTCTTCATTTGTATTCATCAATAGGTACAGACTATAACAGAGCACTGTGCTGAATGATTTTTCCATGACATGTCATTAGCTACACACCTTCGGTAAACACACTCCCTGATAAGCTAGGGTTGCACTGGGAATTATGCTAAACTCTTCAACTTTGGGGGCAGACATACTGCTGCAGGGACACAATAGTATTAAAAATAAAATGTATGAAGAGGACCTCCAGTCATGGCCATCTGTGCATCCTCCCCAGCCAGGGGCAGACTGGCCACAGGGAGACCCTGGTACAAGGCCCGGTGGGCCACACTGCTGCTGCTTTTAACACCCACATTCAATCCCTGCCCCCTTAATCCCTCCCTGAGCCCACTGTACCCACAAGCCAAGGAAACCCAGCCCCCAAGGCTATGGCCCTGGCATCATGGTTGGTGGGGCCTCAGCAAGGGTGTCTCAGGCCGGCCAGGGGCTGGTAGAATCAAGGACTAATTTTTGGCCCCAGTCTGCCAATGCCCCCAAAAGACCAAGAACCCATACTAGATAGCATATAAATGCCTCTGGTAGCCTGCCAGCAGTCCCATTTAGCTCCTCACAGATTTATAAAGAGGAAGTAAAATCAAGTCACCACTTCCTCAAATTGCGCATTTGACAGTCAATCATGTGACTTGATTCCTAAAAGTACAAATAAGCCTCTGCATAGATTTGAGAGCTGTAATTTTCTAATCCCTACGCTTACTGTCAATCAGGAAATTGGCAGCCATAGAATGAATAAAAAGGTAGTGATATGCATTAGCTAATTCAACTTTACTTCCCCATTAAAGTATCTATTGGTGGTTTATTTGCCTAGCTATGCTAAGCTTACATGAGGGAGGAACTGGGAATCCCTTAAAGTGGACCAAGGCCCACCTTGGAGTCTACGACTTCAGAGCAGTCTAAAGGCCGTCCCCCGGGGGATCCAAATTCGGTGCTATTAATGCACCTCACCCCCAACCAAGGGTGGCCTGCGTGAGCAGCGGCCACTGCCTGCTATACCTATGAGCGTGTGGCAGTGATAGGCATTTGTGAATGGCCGGCGCGGGCACACAGCCTGTTAGAGGGTAGCGGAGATGCGGCCCGGACCAGCTAGACTCGACTATGGCCGAGTCTTAGATGATTTGACATCAGCGCAGTTAAATGTACCGACTGGATGAGGTGGAAGAGGGTCAAACCACAGGGTATAAAGCACCAGGGTGCAACAGGGGCAAGGACCAAAGTCAAAATCCTGGGTTTTGGTCCACTTTAAGTTAGTTTCACACCTAAGCGATGCACTGTGACAGTGATTATCTAAACGCAATCATCTGTGCCCTAGTAATTTGCTGGCGTTTTGCTAGTGATCGTGCTTGCAAAAGCAAGTGCCTTTGCATTAATACAGGTCTATGCTGCAGCTGCCTCAACCTCGTTGTGGCACTTCCTTTAACCAACTTGTTAATGGATACAGGAACTATGAGCAGGTCTGTTTTTGAGTTTAAGTCAGCTTTAAGTATTATAAATCAGTAGGAACCAGGTCCTCAGCTTTCATAGGTGTAAAAATGAGCTTTATAACCATTTAAACTCTCTTTAAAGAGGAACATTGAAGGTCCTGGAGTCCTAAAGCCTCCAGGGCCGTCCCGAGTTCTACTCCAAGGGGCATCCCGAATATGGATGTACCGCTGTGTGAAACCCCCACTGGTTCCACCGGACACTGTTCCACTCAGCTGTTCCCGAGCCTTTGCAGTATCTTGGCGTTGTATTTCTGCTCACCTCTAGCTGTAGCCTGTACCCAAATCTGGCCTTTCTGAATGGCCGGCGCAGGCACATCCACAGCAAGTTGTGAGCAGCAGCCAACAGTGCACTCAGCCAATCAGCGTGCTCACTTCTGGGCACTGCACCGTGGGATTGCCAGGAAGATGTGTTTGTGTGGCGAATTGTAGGGCTACACAAAGTGGGGCATCCCAAATTGGGATGCCCCACATGAGAGTGAAATTCCCAGGTGGTGTTCCTCTTTAATTAATCCCTAGAAAGCCAGTGGGCTAAATTACCCATTCAGAGCCTGGCAATCCCGATTTGTCTATCCAGGCAAAGTGAAGCAGTCGATCGGAGCCTGGAGCACGTCCTCTCCATTTCAATAGATAGAGTGGGATGTGTCGGGGGAGGGGTAGTTGCTCATCAGTGAATGCACATCATGAGACCTGTTCTTGGTACCCGTCTTACTGCCAGAGAAGAGCAAAACACCTGCAGGGGTCCTTTTAGGAGATAAGCATAGGATATATACAAAATATAATATGTAAGTTAAATTCATTTCATCAATACTTACAGGATCGGTGATCATAGCCCGAAGATGTGAAGCCAGTGCCAGGAACGCCAGTGCATTAAAGATGACGCCATTGATGGTGCTATAAATTATGTCCTTGGATGGAAGCAGCATGACAAAAATAACAACAAACTCCGCATAGAAAACCAGTAGCCAAGTAACCACGGCGCATGCAATGCCGCAGCCATCCTTGATGAACCACACTTTATCCATGGAGTTATCCACGGGAGGAGGAATGCACTTTTCTGGCTGGAGGTACTCGGCTGTCCTCTCAATGTCACGGTAGCGGTGGTTTTGGGTTGACATGGTAAATTTTATATTCCATATTTTTTGCCTGCAATAGAAAAATCTGTTAATTTAAAGAGGAAAAAATCCCCTCAACATGTAGAGAATTTCAAGTGCTGAGTCTCAACTAGCAGGGATAGTGCTAAATAAATCAGCAAAAGGGTAATAACTGTAGCAGAGAGATCGTCAACAGCTAAAAGTAAATGTAGATTAGAATATTGGAACAGATCAGAGCAACATGTCTGAAAGGTTTAGAGCTTACCGTAGATAAATCAATGCCCATAATACACCCCCAATGTATGGATAATACTCTCTAATTATAAGGAAAGCAAACCTGCAGCTGATCTTCACATTCTGGCAGCACTAGGAATACAAAGCAGAAACCAGTTTGAAGTCAGAGGGAAATCTTTCTAGCAAGCGAAGTCCTCGCCAACCAGGAAGTTAAATGACTGACACTGCTTCAAAGTGACTTCCGGGAATACACCTGTATCAGGCCAGCACTGCCCTCCCCCTCCACCCGACTGACAGCATGCCGACTCCATTACTATACTGCAGGTAAACTAACTGGAAAGACTGAACAAAAATCAAAGAGGGGGATGGTGCTGGCATTATGGTTTTTGCATGGATTCAAATATGTGCTTGCAGAAGAGCTTCTGGTTTAAATGCTTTACATTTTAAATAGGACACTGCTAAATGAGGAGAAACTGGTTGCCCAGTTAAAGCATGCCTTTAGTCAAAATAGTGTGAAAATGAAGAACCACAACCCCCCTTGAGTCTATAAAACTCTTGGGGTGGTGGTCAGGGCATCCAGCCAGAAGGAACAAAAACACAAGAAAGTGAAGCTCTGGGTATATCACTGGAGTGAGCTGGGCTTGACTGGCATTTTGCAGGGCTCCATTCTAGCCTACAATTAAGAGAGAGTGGGTGTCAGGTATGTGATCATAGAAACATAGAAACATAGAAGGTTGATGGCAGAAGGAGACCATACGGTCCATCTAGTCTGCCCTTATGTGTATACTGTATGTACTCTTTATCTTAGGATAGATGTGTGCTTATCCCAGGCATGTTTAAATTCAGTGACTGTTGATTTTTCAACTACCTCTGCTGGAAGTTTGTTCCAAGCATCTACTACTCTTTCTGTAAAATAATATTTTCTAACATTGCTCCTGATCTTCCCCCCGACTAGCTTCAGGTTGTGCCCCCTTGTTCTATCAGTAAGTTTCTTCTTAAAAACAATTCCCTCCTGAACCTTATTCAATCCCTTCACATATTTAAAGGTCTCAATCATGTCCCCCCTCTCCCTTCTTTCCTCCAGACTGTACAAATTAAGTTCTTTAAGTCTTTCCTGATAAGTTTTAAGTTTAAGTCCTTCCACCATTTTCGTTGCCCGCCTTTGGACCCGTTCTATTTGAATAATGTCTTTTTGCAGGTAAGGTCTCCAGAACTGCACACAGTATTCTAGCTGTGGCCTTACCAGGGCTCTATACAGCGGCATCACAACCTCCCTCTTCCTACTGGTGATGCCTCGAGCTATGCAGCCGAGCATCCTGCTTGCTTTTCCCACTGCCTGGCTACACTGTCCACTCATCTTGCAGCTATCAGTAATCAGTACCCCTAAATCTCTCTCCTCCGAGGTCCTGGCTAACACAGTACTGCCCATACGGTACTCAGAGCAGGGATTCCTTCTACCCAAGTGCATGATTTTACATTTAGAGACACGCTTGATCCTCACGCTTTGATTTGTGGTCAGGTGTGATCAAAGTGAAGCAACAGCATGGGACTGAAATCAGGTAAGCTGCAGGCAACTGATTTACAGTGGACCAACAGCCTGGCACAGGTGGATAAGAAAATTAGCGGCCATTTTGGAGCTTCCTCTCCCAGCATCTCAGCCATGCTGCTGCCTAGATTCAACTGACAATGCACAGTAACAGGAAGACCAGCAGCACTTCCTGTTTGCAGGTGGCCTGCAAATCCATGAGCTGCAATATTATTTCTAAAATTCACTACAGCAGGAGTGCAGAAATCTGAATTTCCCTGGCAAGGGATGCATATGAGCACCGTTTGTTATGTTGGTCTGGTTTAGGTAATTTTTGTCTGTTGGTCCGCTTTAAAGTTTGACTGGTCAAGCCATTTAAGATCTGCTCATTCTCCCACCCTAGAGTATTCCTACTTGAGACTCCCATTTATGCAGAGAGTAAATGGAAGCAGAAATACACCATTTTCCTGGTGGCTCATTCGCCAATTGGTCACAAGAACGTGGACCTGGTGAGTAGCTCTGCCCCATCTCTGCCTTTGCATCAGGCATCCCAAACCAAGCAAATCTATTATTTGCCTGAACAGACCCTTCAAAGGGTCAATAAACCCAGAAAGACAAGACAGACAGACTTTCGCGCAGCAGATCACGACTGGTCCGCTGCTCAGAAATTTTCCAGTTCTCAAGAACAGGGCTCCGATGCCCCACATACTGTCCTGCCCCTCAAGTCAATCACTGTGTCTATCATCCATTCATTGCAATGGAGTGGCTGTGGCAGACATTGCCTTGGCAAGCCAACTCCATTGCAATTAATGGACATCAGGCTGTGCATAGACACAGTAACTGGGGACAGCGGCAGGGCCACAACCTGCAGGAGGTGCTGGTCATGGCCCAACAGATTCAGAGGCGTATGCTCGCTGCACCCCTTGTTTTTGGAAACCAGGAAGTTTCCGAGTGGCAAACCAGCCAGAAGCTGCTGTATGGGAGAGAAGGTAAATGCCTGCTTTTTATTTTGGGTTTAGTAAAAAATAAATCAGAGATTGCCATGTTTAGGGGCAGCATTGACGTGTTTGCAGATACTTGGAGACATACTACTGCCCGTGACAATGATTGGTACTTGGCTAGAAAAGCCCTCTGAAGGGAGTGACATTATACCATGGTTCAGTGCAATGTAATACCAGCCTGTCTTCTCACAATGACCCTCATCAGGAGATACTGCAGGATGAAATGGACACCAGAGCAGTGCAACACCTTTATCTTAAGGCCCATTTCCACAAACATATTCATTGAGTGCTCACTGAATGATCGTACGGCTCATATGCAAGTGGACAACTTGTCAGGTTTCAGAGCAGCGGCTGCATCTCAGCAGGTGAGCTACTTCCCTGCTGCTGTAATTCACTGGTCCACCTCGATCCATCTGCCTCTCCGTCGCCTGTCTTTTCTCCAAGTTGCGTGTATAGACAGCTGCGAAAAAGACCGTCGACAGAGAAGTAGCTAAATAAAAGCCAGGCAGCGGAGACTGCGGTGGATTGGGGGGCAGTAATGAAGCCTGGGGGACAAGGCAAGTAAAAAAAAAAGCCCCACATGCCAAAATCTGCACCCTAGCCCCCAGCACAATCTCCTGCTACAATATTCCTTTTCAGGGACTCAGGGACCCCCAGTTCTCCTAGCGCAGGTTGAGCAGTTAGGGCAATTGCCCTGCCAATATGCTGATCATGGGCTGGACACTTGTGTGGTTAAAGAGGACCAGTCAGAAACGAGACTGGGTGGGGGGTAGTTCTTTGATGTTGGACCCACAGACACCAGCATCAAGACATGGGCTCGTTGGCGAGGTTAGCATACCAGGCGACTGGGGGGAGGTTCAGAAAGCAGGGCATCCCAAAACAGGATGCTCAGGGAGAGAGAATCTGGTGGCCCTGGCTTCTTCAGGCAGCGTCCATGAACTCCCACTTGTCCGGGTCTCTCGGTCATATTACACGCTACTAGGCTGGCTTCTAGCCTAATATAATCCAGCTAATGTATCAAACAGAGCTGGCGATACTACAATACTCTGTTCACTAATAGTAGGTCTTCTGGGATGTAACAATGATCTAATAAACATTAATCAGCACATTGTTTCCAAATTTCTTATATTCCTGTGTGTCTTGTTGCTAAAGTGGGATTAGTTTTCATGGCCTTAAAGAGGACCAAAACCCAGGATTTTGACTATCCCGGGGTTTGGCCCTCGCCCCCGGGGCAAACTGTGTGAAAGCCCCCAGGTCGTCCGATCTCACCTACCCTTCCCCGTCCAAACGGTACAAGCGCAGACCCACAATCCAATCAGTGCGCAGGAATGTGGAGAGTCGTCTCTACCTCAGCCAATCAGAAGTCTCTGCCAGATACATAGAGGCAACACAGAATTGCAAACACATAGAAAAAAATGATAATCTCAGCACCTTGAGGACATCATATTGGCACGCAATAATGTAAACTTTAAAAATGCCATCAAACGTAATTACACTTTAAAGGGGCACTCCTGGGCAAGGCAATTGTTCGCTCATTGTGCCGGGCTACGTTTGGCACAGTCCCGTTTTTTATGTGGACCAAAACCCAGGATTTTGACTATTGCCCCAAGGGAACCCCGATTGGGGGTGCTCCGCTGCATGAAACCACCCAGATCGCCAAAGTTAACTCACCTCTTCCCAGACCTACAGTGCATGCCTGGCCACTCGCCCAATCAGCGCACTTGGAGCCGCTGACGTCATGTCATCTAAGGCCAGTGGCCGCATCCCCCCCTTTTCTCTAACAAGGAGCATGCCCGCGTCGGCCATTCGCAAATGTCTGGCGTGGCTACGCACCCTGCTAGAGGGATAGCGGGGATGTGTCCACGGTTTGCACATGCGCCGTTGGACCGGGAAGCAAGGTATGGGGCGACCTGCAGGGTTTCCCACAGCGGGGCACCCCGATTTTGGATGCCCCGGGTGGAGGGAATCGATCAGCACGGGAATCTATCGCGGTAGGATTTGGTCCACTTTAAATAAAAAAAAGAAATGGCCAAAATATCAAGGTTTACAGTTTTTCCTTATGATTTATCTTTATTTGGGCGTGGGCCTTGGCTCTGGGATGCCGCATAATAATCAGCATAATGGGCGGGGTCTGTACGACGGGCATTCTTCTCACCCTGGCTGTTCTTCCTCTCTCCCAGTGTCCACACTCGGATGATGCAGAGCTACAGACCACCAGCCTCACCCTATTATTGGTGGTCTATGGCAAAGGAATTCAGGGTGTGTGCCACTACTCTTTGCCTTGTTTCTACTTTCAGGAGCAGCTGCGTTCTGACAGGAAGGGAGAGGGCAGCCATGAGGCGAGCTGAGCTGCTGAATCTGTCCACAGATTCCTTTTAATGAAAACGTATTGCGTGATCTTGGTGACCGTGACGTCATCTAGGGCCACGAGGTAAGGGTTTGGTCACACTCACTTTTGTGCAGAGCCGGCATCTTCATAACTACCAGTGAGGGAGAGCAATTGATTTCATCCTGTCCATTGCTCCCCTCCACTTATGATCAAGTGTGGGATCCCATCACGCAGAGGCAGGCAGTGGATAGAGGCCTTGCTGAGGGGATGTGCAAGGAAAGCCTTTCCCTGTGTGGTTTATCATGTGTAGATCTGCTTTTAAACCGGACCTTCACCATGATTTAATGAAAAGCCCAAACTCTTAAAAAACGATTCCCCAGCATCTAAAATTAATATATTTTACATTTTTAGTCACTAACTTATTATTCTTTCCCCCACTGGGCTGCAACTCTGTTCATGAATTTAGGATACGGGCGCCGCCATCTTGACTCAGAAGCATCACACTTACTGAGGAGAGGAGAGTGGGATAAGGTACAGGGGGGCAGGTTATAGCTGTGCTTTGCTCAGACAGAGCAGAGCTGGGGTCAGGGAAAGGCCAGCAGTCCCAGAATGCAGAGCAGCACAGTCACTTCCTGTTTGCAGGCACTTCCTGTTTGCAGGCTGCCTGATAAAATGGCGGCTTTCATAAGCCGCCATCTTGGATGTTTAAAGGCTCATAACATGCAGTAGATGCAGGTAGGATGATTTTTAATGCGAGCAATCTGTATGTACAGGGTGCGGGAAACATATAAGATAGACTCTTATTCAGAGTGAAGGTCCGCTTTAAGTGGAAGAAATCCTGAGAATTTGACTTTCCTGGGTTACATTCTGTGCCATCCCAAATTGGGATTCCCTACTGTGTGAACCCCCGCAGCCGCATTTACGCAGTGAATCTTACCTCTGCTCATCCATTTAGAGCCCTTTGCTGTGTTTACAGCCTTCAGCAATAGGCTCTGATTGCCTTAAATGGGAAGCACGCACTGCCAAATCCCCGGTGGTGCACACTCCTATCACAGCCTATGACTGGTTTTACACCAGAGCTACTGTGGGGCACTTGCGTGCAGCGTGTTGAGAGGGTCAGTGCTTACACTCGCCACTCACATGGAGTGGAACCTTTAGCAATGCACCCTCCGGACGCAGCTGGCAGGGCTTTTGCGGAGAGCTCTGCAAACGTTAAAGTGGTCCCCGATCGGGGGTGTCCCGCTGCATGAAACCTCCCAGATCGCCTAAGGCTCATCTTTTCCCAGTCCTACAGCGCACCAGCCATTCACAAATGCCTGGCACAGGCACGCAGCCTGCTAGAGGGTTAGCGGGGATGCGGCTGCAGCGCACACATGCACCCTTGGACTTGGGGGTTTCACACAGCGGGGCATCCTGATTTTGGATTCCCCGGGGGGAGGGAATAGTTTCTGGCACTATGCACTTTAAAGTGGAGACCAAAACCCAGAATTTTGACTATCCTGAGTTTTGGTCCTTTCCCCCGGGGCACCCCGATGCGTGAAACCCCCCCGATTGCTAAAGCCAACTCACATCCTCCAGGTCCTACGGGGCATGCGTGGCCGCTCGTCCAATGAGTGTGCTTAGGATCACGTGGTCTAAGCCTTCATCTAAGGCCAGCGGCTCCGAGCGCACTGGCAGCCACATCCCCCGCTACCCTCTAAGAGGAAGCGTAGCTGCATCAGCCATTTACAAATGGATGGCACAGGCATGCATCCTATTAGAGGGATAGCAGGGATGCAGCTGAGGCTCGTGCTTGCGCCATTGGACCGGGAAACAAGGTAAGTGTATGGGGCGACCTGGGGGGTTTCACACAGTGGGGCATCCTGATGCCCTGTGGGGAGGGAATCAATCACCCCGGGAATCTTATAGATTCCCAGGCCGATCGCCATAGATTTTAGTCCACTTTAAAGTAGAACAAGACACAACACAGGCAGCCCCAGAATCCAAAATTGGGATGCCCCCCAGGGATAATCAAAGTCCTGGGTTTTGTTCTGCTCTAAATAATACCTCCCCCCTCCCTCCTTGTTAGTAGGAGAAGAGCACGTGATGTAGCAAAAGCAGGAAGTACAGGCTGCTCAGGTACCTCTGTGTCTCACAATAGCTGACAGGAGGGTTGCTGTAACTTTGTATAGCGCTACAGAACACGACGCCACTATACACAGTACATCATTAAATAAACAGCACCCATATACCAGTATACACGCCGCTTACCCCTCACAGGCTCCTCCGCTTCCTTCAGGTAAGCTGCCAGTGACAGGCTCCGGGGCTTCCCACCCACACTGGCAGGGTGAGAGCACAGGGCACCTCCACCGCACCCACCATATAACAAAAGGGAGGGCTGTGTGGACACTGGAGCTCGGCAAACCTGATGACGTCGGGGAACTGGCGGAAGTCGGCAGCAGCCCTTGCACGTGGTCGCGATTGGATGACGTGGGAGGCTGCTATTGGCGGAAGGGATAGAGCTGCGGCATGGCTACGGTGTTGCTGAGCGAGGCGGAGAAGGTCTATATCCTGCATGGAGTCCAGGTGCGCCCTTGCCATCCGTAACAGCTATAGGGACGCCCGGGGGGTTATTATCGCACTACTTTACACAGCGCGTATTCTTATTTCACTCAGTACATTAGATGGCTGGTTTTAGGTCTACTTGATGCAACTAATCAGGCTGCACAGTGAGGCATTGACGTGCTTTAACAAATAGGTAAATTATTTTGAATCCAATACTCACCAGGTCTGCGCTCCAATGCCAATTGGTAGCCCATGTGAATTGGCATTATGTTTAGGGGGTGAAATTACCTTTATGAGGCATCCGATTTTAGGTCTGCTTTAAAGTGAACCAAAACCCAGTATTTTGACTATCCTAGGTCTTGGTCCTTTATCCCCAGTGTGAACTGTCACTGTGTGGAAACCCCCAACCCCAGATCGCTGCGCGCAACTTACCTCTTCCCGGTCCTGCGGCACAGGCGCGGGCGCTCGTCCAATCCACACGCTCCTCTAACAGGGAGTACACCCGCACAAATGCCTGGAGCGTGCACGATCCCTGCTAGAGGGATGGTGGGGATGCGGCTCGGCCATGTGCAGTTGGACCAGTAAGCAAGGTAAGTGTATGGGGCAACCTGGGGGTTTCACACAGCGGGGCATCCCGGGCCGATCCCGCTGGGTTTTGGGCCACTTTAAGGAACATGTCATGCCACCTGTGTCCCTGCTCATTGCTTTTATTCCTGCCTTTAAACTGAGAACCTAAACCCCCAAACACTTACATCTTTCTGCACTGCTTCCGGTCCCAGACCCAGCTGACTGCCAGTAACTGGCCATCGGCCGTCATGTGGGTGCTGAACCCAAAACTAAGGGCCAGGCTCTTGGGCTTTGGGGGGGGCATCACCAAGCAGGATCCTTCCCAGACATGAGCATGATGTTGCCACTTTAAAGCAGAACTTATGCTAGGGCTATAAGTCAAATGAGGAACAGGAAAATGATAGCGGAGTAACAAATCAACTGGATGCATCATCAAGGGATGCCTATAGGATTGTAGAAACTGAGTCCTGATATAGACAATGAGAAGATAAAAATCCTAACCAGCAAAGAAATGACAAGGATGAAAGTAAGAAAACAGAGAGTTGGCAGGAAGACTAGAGATCAAAATTAAGAATCGCAGGACACCCCGTGTCACCCGCTGAGTTTCACTATGAAGGAATCAATATTGCCTAAAATGCAAACACTCCGAACTTGGGATTTTGGAAGGAAGCACATTGCAGATATAGTTTCGTCCACAACACTGAATAGACGACACTTACTTAAACCAAACTGCAAACAAATAACATAATGTACCGCTGGCTATACCCACTGGCACTTGCAGCAAACCAAGATGACAAAACTCTTATCTTAAAAGATGGAGGCAGTACAACTGAATTTATGCAATGTTTGTAACTACCGCCTAACCAAAGATACAGAACATATGAAGCCCAAGAAAAGGAAGATAAAGAAAAGAGGGAGGGAAAGGAGGAGGAAGAGAAAAAAAGAATGGGGAGGGAAGAGAAAAAAAAACATATACTCCGAAGGAAGCATACGACATGGGTTTGGGGGGGGGGGGGGGTTATGCATAGATCAATCACTCAAGAGTTTAAAAATAGTATCAATGGCATTTCTACAAGAAACCAGTTTTTGGTTGAGAAGACATTGGTTGAGGCATTTAAAGACTTTGGGGATGTTTTTCTTAATTCTAGTAAATATAAAAAAAAAAAAAAAGGATGTGTGGCGATATAAGTAAGCCATAAGCTCAATTTCACACTTCATCAAAAAATACATCATGGATCATGCAGGCCGCTATCATATAGTAGCAGGAATCCTTGAAGGATTACTGTGCACTCTAGCCAATCTATATTGCCCCACACCTAAGCAACACAATTTGCTAACACAAATACTAAATATACTGAGCACAGTGAAACAAGGAACAGTAATACTAATTTGTTTCAAGATACAATCAACAATACTACAGGTCTTGGAAGATCAATCTTGGGAATACAATCTGGGCCCTTAATCTGATTGATGTATGAAGAACATTACATTTCAATTAAAAAACATTTCACCTGTTATAATAGACCCCACAATACCCACTATTGGATAGGTTATTTTCTCATTCCACAAAGTTTGTTATTCCTGGTTTCATTATGTAAAATAGATCATGCCCGCATTTATCTTGACAATGAGGAGGAAAAACAGAGGAGAAAGCGGACTGGAAATTCAATAGATATTTGTTAGATAATAAAGAAATGATAAAAGAACTTGCCAAAACAACAGAGGAATTTTTTGAAACAAATAGTACACCCAAGGTGTCACCAATGATTATCTGGGAGAAATGTTATATAAGGGGAATCTGTATTAAAATATCAAGAGAAGCAAAGATAAGAAAGCAGAATCTTTTCTCCTTGGTCGACAGACTGTGCTTCCTGGAACAGTTTCATTAAAAAAAACAGAATATATACAAAGAAATGGAATTAATAAAAGCTCAGCTCATAGAAAAGAAAAATATACCAGACAAGAAAATAGCTCATAGTAGAAAGGAAAGCAAAGAATGTTATTGAAAAGGCAGGAAAGAGTGCTATACGCTACAAGAAATCTAAGCAGAATTCAGTAAATTCTATTCCTCGCTATACCAACTAGAGGGAAATGGGATTAGTGAATATCCCATCTTTGCAGAGCCATACACTCCAATAATGAGCACAGAGATAAGAAAAAAATTAGATGACGATATAAGCATAGAAGAAATAAGCAAAACTATTATCAATCTCAAAAACGGAAAAACTGCCAGACCACATACCCTATAGAATTCTATAAATTCTTAAATCCTAACCTAGAACACCACCTGGAAAAATGTTCAACTATATCGACAGTAAACATAATTTATCTCCTACCCTCAACGAAGCAAAGATAAAACTAATTTTTAAAACCCGATAAGGATCCGAGCAACTGTAGTAATTAATTATAGACCAATATCTTTAATAACCTGTTGTCACGGAAAACTCACCTGGGTCCCAGTCCTGTGGCGTATCCGGGCACCGAGCCGGGACACTTCCTGGTTGTCACCGCATCATCACACGTGCTCGCGCGAGCATGCTCCTCATATGCTGATTAAAGAGACCAATCCCTTTTAGGTGTTTAGAGGGCGTTATGCCCCTCAAAAGTTATTGGTCATCCAACCTAGTGCACCGATCACTACACACCCCTGTAGTATCCATAGCCCTATAAAGGTCTACCTCGTCAGTACTCCTGTGCCCGTGATAGCGTTTAGTTGGGTGTGCCTTAGATCCTATTATATTACTGTTTGATTCCATTGCCGACCTTGCTTAGTTTGACCATTCTGTGATTGCCGCCTGGACCGACCCTTGCTTGTACCCTAACCACGCTACTGCCTTAACCCTTGTACCGCAAACCCGTGACCTCCCAGATTGACCTTTGGCTTGACCTCAACGCTTCTATTGTCTCTCCCCTGGTGCTGCAATATTTACGGTCTTCTAGTGTATGACCCCGGCTTACCTGACATTGCCCAGTCTGGCCAATACTACTATCACTTATTTCACCCGCACAAGCAGGTTTTATAAAAAAAATGTAACTCTACTCACAATATATCATTAGCAACTGCTATAGTAAATCAATTGAATAAGACAAAAAAAACTCACAATTAGACGCAGAAAAAAGTGCTTTGGCCCAAGGATGATGGATAAGATAATGACTCTCTACCATATTCTATCCATGAAAATAAAAATAATTGGTTCATACATGGATCAAATCAAAATTAGGAATGGTACTAGACAGATGTCTGCTTTCCCCTCGGCTCCTTATCCATCTAGAACTATTACTACATCAAATAACGCGAGAAAATACAGAGATTACATTTTTAGTCTACGCAGACAACTAGCTATTGTGGCTAACTGATCCAACAACTTTGCTTTCATCATGCATGCACCTAATAGATCAATTTAGTGAAATATCCAACTTCAAAATAAATATTTCTAAATCAGTTGCTATGCAGCTTAACATGCCAGAAAATAAAAGTTCACAGCTAAAACAGCAATTCCATTTTGTCTGGGAAAAATCATAGATAAGATACCTGGGAATCAACATACAATCAAACATTGAAAACATATACTCCCTTAACTATCTTCCACTGCTTTAAAAGATAAATCAAAAGCTATTGGCATGGATCTTAAACTGAAATGATATATCCCTGGTTAAAATGGCAATATTCCAATAATAAGACAACGGGGATAAAATTAGCTACACTCAGCAGATCCCGAAACTGCTGAAAGACAAGCAAATATTGTTCATACTTGGAATCTGAACCAAATAAACGCTACATCAAATGAAGTAACCCACCCGTTTTTTTGGGCAACCTTACAGAATTTCACGCAGCTATTGAAAAACAAATCGTTAAAAGAAAATCCAAAGCTAATGATAGCAATCATCGGTAATCCTGATCTACCATTATTCATAAACCCCAAATTACAAAAACAAACACACACCCTACCTTTAAGGTTCTTTCAATGCCTAAAGTAAAGCGATACCATGGATAAAATAAGGTTTCTAGGCTGCTTGGTATCATAAATTTAGATTCCTAATGATGCAAATTAACAGCTATACCAACCTCTTCAAACACCTCTAAAGCTACCATATAATCTATCGCCATTTGGGTCCCCATATTGTCACAATACCTCTAGGCTCCGAGCCCTGAGCTCCATATACAGAATTATATTAATTACAACATGCCCACAGTCAATTCCTACAATTCAAAAATGGGCAACAGATATCAAAACCACCCTGGACCAGACATCATGGAAATACATACAGAAGAACCATACAGTATTGTGAACCCCAGCCCTAACAGTGTTCAATTGTAAGTTTCTGAATCATGCTTTCTTGACCAGGGACTATAATAGAAAAAAATCAAGAAAACCTGGTGTTGGTCGTACAATGAGGACTTTACCACAACTATGGTGGCACTGCCGCACTATACAGGACTATTGAAATAATATCCTCCCTCTGACATGTAGTAATAAAGATATCACACTCAACCAGACAGAATGCCTACTTGGAATCCCTCCACAAAAGAAAACCTTACAATTGGCTTTAGAGACATCAAAAACGTGTATTCCATTGAGGTGGAAACAACCCATCCCCCCCATCATGGCAAATATTGATTAAACAAATGAAAATAATAATCAAATGAGAACTGGAGCTTAATCATAGCTATAAGAGCACAGCATTTAGTAGTTAGAAGAAAGATAAAAAGAGATAACATATCTGAGCATAACCAAGACTTGTTGGGGAGTAGAGGAGGGGAAAAAAAAAAGACGATAACCCCTATGACGCTAAATGCTAGTCTTCCGTCCCACAAATGGGAACAGGAGCGCCCAAAAAAAGTACTGTTGCCACAGCATGGGAATTACATTTTGGTTTTATTATAATTTTTTATTCAACTCTGGTTTCTTGCAGGATGATTTGCGAACAGATGGGAGAGGATGTGAAGACTACAGAGGAATTGAAGTTGAGACTGATGTTGTATCAAACACCACTGGATCTGCACGTGTAAAAATTGTATGTACACCCAACACGGGAATGTTCTATTGCTGCACTTTTTTGTATTGAAATATACAGTATATCACCCAGTTGCAGGCCGTACACAAATTGCAATCTGACCATTCAATCAGCAGACATATAGACTGCTTGATAGAATTGTGCTTTAGGAATCAGAGTTGTATAGCCTTGAATACATGTAACCACTAAAGCCTAAACCTTAGACCAGGGGTTGCTGGGGGGGAGGAGATTCCTAGCTTACCTTCCATACACCTTCACTCATTGGTCTCCCGCAGCTCTGCTATTCAAGAGCTGCACAGGTTCCCATTGAGTATAATGGGCCTCTTTGTGTATGGGAACTACCAGCTTCTCCCGGTGGAGGTGGCTGCAGGTAGAAGGTAAGTGGGCACCTAATGCCTTCTGGTATCTCCTGGTCTGTTGGAAAGTGCTACCCCATGCCCTAGGAATAATCCAATGACAGTTTTTTCTTTTTCCTTGCATCGTTAACTCTGCTGTAAAATGCAATTTCTAACAGTGAGGAGAATCAGAGTTTGCATCTGAGCATCGTGTGTGAAGGCAAGAAAAAAGGCTTACTTTTTGTCCCCCACAGATAAATCTCTTAGTCTATCACTGAGGTGCCTTATCTGATTGGCAGATCTAGGTCCCTTGCTGCTGGGGCCGATCGTCCATCGCTTCTTCGGTCTCTGTTCGGCTCCACCCCCTGTATCAGTCACAGTAATCATGGCATGCCAGATCTTGCCATGTCTCCCTGCTTTGACTGATGGTGGGGGCCTCGTCGAGAACAAGTAAGCAGCAGACTAGACTAGGAGTGGTCAATCTGCAGTGGACAAAAGGTGAGCGTGACCAAACTGGTAGTTGATAAATATATATATAAATATTGTGATAAAGTGCATGGAAAAGTAGTGGATGGGGTCTATCCCATACATTTTTGGGCAGGCACAATCCATGCCGGGATTTCAGAGATCCAATCCACATCCTGGGTCCTCTATGGGGTTTTCCCCTACTCACAGGTCTTCTCAGGTGATGAGACTAATTGAAGGAAGCCCTATAAAAGGAATTTCTGAGGCTTTCAGAGTGGAGATGAAGGGGCTGGGATGAGAAGCCCATGCCTTGCTGCTCCCAATACTGACAGTGGTGAATTGCAGCCGAAGGACTTTATGTGTTATCTGTTCTGGGAACCTGTGGATTAACAGCCTGGACTTGTATGCCCTGAAAGAGGACCTGTTATATCAAGGACTTGCAATGCGCTTTAATTATTCTACACTGGCCATTGCTAGAGTTGGTGAGGTAACTGCTTGCTGTACTGCATCATACTCTGAAGATTTTGCCTGTTGGACTTTATTTTCAATAAATTGCTTATGAGTTGACTAAGAACTGTCTTCAGGGTCTGCTCTGTATAACTCCGCCCCCCCACCCCGCTTGCCATAAAACCCCCCTGCATGCACACATGGTCAGCTGGAATGACTTTCTGCTCTTATAAAACTCTGCACCATAAACAAAGTGTTATCAGGATCACCAAGCCATAGAATGCAGAGACAAGGTCCATATCCTGCCCCCCTTCCATGGAATGTCCTCCATCCCTTCTCCTTTGGAATCCCAGGACAGCTGGGGGATATCATATGGAACTTTCAGGTACCCAAAGATGGAGAATCCCAGATGCACCAATCAAATAGTGGCTGACTCCAATCGCTCTGCCCATAGGAGGGGTCAGAAACTGACCCCTGGTTAGAGGGAATAAGGTGAGCCTCAGAATGGGCAGAGGGACACTCTAATCTTACCATCAAGGGTGACGCACACTTTTAACATCTAAGGATGTTCTGGTGGCAGCAGTTTTTAGCCACACGTGTTGCGGTGACACACGCGAGGTACGATTGGATGGTTTGATCAGATGAATGATCAAGGTGTCTGACTAACCCGTGCAATCAACACAGTGAGCATACAGATTTTTTTTTGTTATATTTGCCTGGACAAAATCTTAGGTTCATAGCTACAATGCTCTAAGTAATTCCATTTTAAAACAACACTTTTTTTCCGTCAATCAGGGCCACACAGATATATTGGTCGGAGTCAAAGCAGAAATGGCAGTACCTAAGTTGGATCGTCCACGTGAAGGATACTTGGAGTTTTTTGTGGACTGGTTAGTATTATTGCTTTATTTTCTTTAGCACCATCTCCATAGCATTATACGACAGGCAAGGTAAAACATACAGTACTGAGACTATTACACACTAAATCAGAGGTGTCATCAGCATTATGGTTGCCTTAGAGGGCCAGTAAATAACAAACAAAACAATGAATAGAAGTAGAGATGAGCGAACTTCTCAAAAATTCGATTCGGGCGATTCGAACTTTAACGAATCGCTCATCTCTGGTGGGAGCGGGGAGGCCGGCTGCGCTGTCAGCGGGTGGCGGAAGCCGCCACCCGCTGACAGCGCAGCCGGTCTCCCCGCTCCCACCAAGCCCTGAAATGGAAAAAAAAAAATGCCGGCATGGTGGGAGCGGGAGGCCGGCTGCGCTGTCAGCGGGCGGCGGAACTTCCGCCGTCCGCTGACAGCGCAGCCGGCCTCCCCGCTCCCACTATACAGCAAACACTTGCCGGCACTTACCCCGCTCCCACCATGCCGGCATTTTTTTTTCCAGCAAACACTTACCGGCATGGTGGGAGCGAGGAGGCCGGCTGCGCTGTCAGCTGTCATCAGAGGACGCGTCATCAGAGGAAGCCGGCTTCCTCTGATGACGCGTCCTCTGATGACAGCTGACAGCGCAGCCGGCCTCCCCGCTCCCACCATGCCGGCATTTTTTTTTCCATTTCACGGCTTGGTGGGAGCGGGGAGGCCGGCTGCGCTGTCAGTGGGCGGCGGAAGCCGGCTTCCGCAGCCCGCTGACAGCGCAGCCGGTCTCCCCGCTCCCACCATGCCGGCATTTTTTTTTTATTATTATTTCAGGGAAAATTTGGTCAGCCCGAACCACTAAAAATTCGGGTTCGTGCTGAATCGAATTTTCCCTGAAATTCGGAACGAATTCAGGTTCGTTAGAACCGATTTGCTCATCCCTAAAAGGGCATGCATCAGCTGATTTTATAGGCATCTAGGTACTCCAAAGTGAAACTTGAAGCCTTGAAGTGACAGGGCTGGCTAGGAAAGGTGTACATAAAAAAGCTTGGAGGGCCGCATCCGGCCCCTGGGACTTGAGTTTGCACTAGATACTACAAAGTCCAAATCAAATGTTATGAAAATGGGGTACGATAGGAAAAAAGCCCTGCCCTTGCTAGCTTAAAGTCTAAATTGAAATGGAAAGATTAGCAAATACTTTTAATGTCAGTGGGCTAGGAATTGCTGAAATTGGGCATTAGTGCATACCCTCTCTTAGCACCAGTGCCCCACATCATACTCGGTGGCCAATAAGGTTTGTGGGTGAACAAGCGCTGTATGTTCCAGCCCAGTGAAATTGGGCATTAGCATTGAGCACCACCTTAGCTCCAGTGCCCAACAAGCTTTGTTGGTGAACGTGTGTGGTGCAGCACACACCAGCCCAGTGAACCCTATAGACTGCTAGTGGTCATGTGAGGTCTGGATGTGGCTGCCAAGCTTTGAGGAACACAGAAAAGTGGGTATACTGCGTGGGCATGCATACATAGTTACGGTATTTTTCCACTACTCTAATTGTTTAAGTTTGTAAAAAACAAAAAATAATGAGCCTGATGCAGTTTCTGTTTTCTTCTAGTTCAGCAAATGCGACCCCAGAGTTTGAAGGTCGTGGAGGGGAAGAGCTGGGAACAGAGATAGCAAATATTCTCTACAAGCTATTTGACAACAAAAGCAGCATAGACCTTGAATCCCTCTGCATTCTGCCAAGTGAACACTGCTGGGCCCTTTATGTTGATGTTGTAGTAAGTGAGAGAATCCTCAAAGATCTATTGTAATTTGTATGGGGGAAGTGGACCAAGCACCCCCGGGCATCCTATACCGGTTGTCCCTTGTGAAACCCCTCCGGGACACGGGTAACCTTAAATGTTCACAGTGGGTCCCGCAACGCTGTCTTCGCCAGCATCGGCATCCCTGGCTTCCCTGTAGCTATGCTACAGAGCGGCGTGCACACAGGGGAGCCGAGAATGTGCCCACTGGTGCACCTATGCCAGCGTGAGGTTTTTATGCAGCACATTAGTATGTACTACATAAAGTGCTGATATTAGACGAGTGATGTGTGCACCGTGGGTACGATGGAAAGGTGAGTGAAGGTGGGCGATCTGGACGGTTTCACACAGAAGGGCATCCTACATCGGGATGGCCCCAGGGCAGGGACCAATCACAAGGATAGTAAAAATCCCGGTGATTGGTAATCCACTGTTAAAGTGGACCAGTTTGTTGCTATCACAATTTTGCTGATGTGTTTAGATGCTTTTAGCCATCATATAATATTTTGTCTTGAAATTAGATACATTTATCCCACAGGTCATAAAGGTAACTACAGGCCCCCCTCCCCCCACCTGCCAAATAATTTGGTATGATCCCCAACACCATTTGTTTTCTTTATTCCAATAAAAACCCTAACTGCCTATGTTGATTTTAGATTGTGGATTGCCAGAGTCTGTTTTTGAGAGCGTGAGGAAGCTGGAAAATGTTCTTTCTTTCATCAGAGAAGAGTCTCTGTAAAGCCATGTTGTTGAAGGAAGCTGGTTTAATATAATCACTAGCTTTCGGGTTATAAAGTGTATATTCAAAATGATATAATGCAAGCAGCGTCTCTTTAAAGAGTCTGTGTATGAAAAAAAAAAAAAAAACATGCTCTCAAAATGTTTTACACTACTGAGGCCCCTACAACTTTGCCAACTGGCTAGTCTCAAGAATACCAGCTGACGTGAACTTCCCCCTGGTTTCCCTGTAGTGGGAAGCATACCTGCACCCATCTGAATGGCCAGCCCTTGAGCCTTGTAGCCTCCGGCATGGCTACCGGAACATTTGAGCCTCTTTAATGTGCAGCCTATACTCAGAGGGAAGTTAAAGTGGACCAACACCCAGGGGGGATGATGCCCGGGCCGATCAGATCCCTCCCCGCGGGGCATCCGAAATCGGGATGTCGCGCGGGGTGAAACCCCCCAGGAAGCCCAGAAACCTTACCTTAACCCCGTTCCAACGGCGCATGCGCGGGCTGCGGCCGCGTCTCGAGCTTCCCTCTAGCAGGGCGCGCACCCACGCCGGCCGTTTGTGAATGGCCGGCGCGGGCGCGCTCCCTGTTAGAGGGAAGCGCGAGACGCGGCCTCCAGCGCTCAGAACCGCTGTGGTTGGACGCCGCTTGTACGTGCATACCACAGTGGCTCTGAGCGCTCTGATTGGACGAGCGCCCGCGTAGGAGCGTGGTGAGGTGAGTGTTTCCGGGCGTTCTGGGGGGTTTCACACAGCGGGGCACCCCCGATCGGGGTGCCCCACCGAAGTGGACCAAAACCCAGGATAGTGAAAATCCTGGGTGTTGGTCCACTATTCTTAGTATACAGTACGTCCTGCTCCAAATCTAATACTTACAGTTGGGATATACTCCGCCAGATGGCGCTGGACTGCAGAGACATCGAAAATAGGTTCCTCCCGGCCCCTCAAATACCCAGGGACCTCCCACAAATCCCCAGAATTTCTCTGCAGTCTGGCTGCGAAGGACGAGGAATTGGCTCTCTACTCGCAGGTGAGCGGGGTTGTTAACCTGCGGCCCTGTAGGACTATTCCCACCCGTTCCACTTGTAATATGCCTCCCAGCCTTGGCTGCGCTGGTCGGGTGAAGGTAGGCAGCACCGCTGTCAGGTGCTTAGGAGTGCTGCTCCACCGCAATCCCCCACCAAAGGGTAGGCGGTTCAGACTTATAGTGAGCCTCTATGGGATGCCCCTCCCGCACTATTGCCCCTTGCCCCTGTCCATCGGTGGGTCCTATTTAAGTGGCCGCTGTCCTCCCTCATCCTCCTTATAGTCTTCGGGGGAAAAGAGGGGGGGGGGTGTGTATGTGTATAGATATGTAGGTTATGCAGTCTGTGCTTTCACCTTTCACCTGTCTTTATTCTTGTGTCAGCCGCCGCGCTGACTTGTCTTTATTGCTTTTAAATTTACCGCCACCGCGCGCTGACTTGGTTCCGTGCTTGGTGGCGGCATTACCTCAGGCGCTGGTGCGCCATCATTGGCTGTTGGCCTTCTGGCTTCGCGCTCTTCCGTCTTTGGCGCCTTCAGCGTCATCGCTGTTACTGGCCCGCCCCTCGAGGTATACCGACGCCATCTCTTTTCTGACTTGGTTGGCCTATGTGCGACGGACTCCTACCCCGGTCCGTAAGTGCCCTCGCAGGCGGCTTTATCTGCTTCACTTTTGTTACGATGTACTTAAGGTCTTGTCTGCTTATGTCTTTCAGGCGGGACGAACCCTTCTTGGCTTCTCCCGGCCTTGCTTTTATTATATTACTTGTAGGCCTTGTAAAAATTATACTCCCACGTCCCTAGCAGGTTATTGGGGCATCCAGGGTTGCTATATAGCGTTATTCCCTATCGGTGTATAGCGCCACTATAATCACCATATGGAGGCATCTCGGGATAATGTTACCGGGGTCCCTTTGGGACAAGACCGGCTGTGTGTAGCGTGTGGGCAGCCTCATGCTGACGCTGACAAGGCATGGGTCTGTGTACCCTGTGCTGAGCAGGTGCTTGCATTGCAATCTGGCCTGCCAGTGGCTGCACCTCGTTTCACTTCACCTACTCCCCCAAGCTTAAACCTCACTCCTACTGAGTTGCACACTAGTGGGGATTCTCAGCCTGATGTGTCTTCTAGACTGGCTACTGTTGAACAGATTATTGCTAAGTCCTTAGCGCGTAAGGCCCCTGCTAAGAAGCGGCACTTGACTCCTAATGTCACTGTTTTCCCTATGGGAACTGAGGAGTTTATGAATCTGTGTGGCTATACCCCGTCTGATGAAGGGGAGCTCTTTTCTGATTCAGGCTCATCTGATGAGAGACCAAGGGGTCATGACGATTCTGGCTCTGACCCTTGGCCCCCGGATGACACTGACAGATTATTGACCCAGATTTTTGAGGTTCTGTCTATCTCTCTCCCTGTTGAGGCTCCCAGGCAAAGAGGGGAGCTTTTCCATACAGCAAAATCACGTTTGGAATTTCCAGAGCACGCACATTTCCATAACCTTGTGCTCAAGGAATGGGAGCGCCGCAGTAAACTTCCCGGGGTTACAAAGAGTTGGGATAGGAAGTATCCCTTTCCTGCTGAGGTGGTTAAATGTTGGTCATCCCCCCCCCCCCCCCCCCCCCGAGGTGGATGCCCCGATCCTAGGGCTATCTAACACCTCTGTCATGCATTCCCCTGATTCTACTACCCTGCGGGATGCTGAGGACCGGCACATTGACCAGCTAGCATCCCACGCCTTTGCATGTGCGGGGACGGCGCTGCGCCCGGTCTGTGTCTCTGCCATTACTGCTGTGGCCACTAGAACCCTTATCAGAAATATGCTTGATAGTGCCCCTGATGATTTGCCTTGTGAGGTGTTTAATGCACTCTCCAGTTGTGATGTTTTTGTACATTTTGTCCTATCAGCATTGGATGACAGCATTGGATGACACCATCAGAATGTGTGCCACAACTTCTGCCCTCGTGGTGGCTATACGCCGCTCGGTTTGGCTGCGCCAGTGGGCTGCTGACAATGCTGCCAAGAAGGCCCTCACTGGTTTTCCCTTTAAAGGACTGCGTCTGTTTGGGGACTGCCTGGACCTTTTTGCTAAGGGAGGCAGGTTACCCCAGCGCAGGCGGCAACCTCTGCCCTTTCGGGGTCAGGGTTCCTTCTCCTCCCCTTACCGTGGTGCAAGACAGGGAAGGGGGGTGTCTTTCACTGGGGCCCGGGGAGATTTCTGGGGTAGAGGTAGAGGACTTGGATGTCCTGGCTCCTCCTAAATCCTAAGCTAAATCCTCTCCCAAGCCCCCTCAGGCATGATGGGGCGCCCTCACCCATCCGGGTGGGGGGATGGCTGCAGCACTTTGCTCACGTCTGGAGGCTTCATGTTTCAGACCGGTGGATTCAGGAGGTAGTGTCCTCCGGTTACAAGTTGGAGTTTGCTGCCGATCCCCCTCCAAGATTCATCAGATCCCAGATTCCTCAGGACCCTGTGGCAGCTCAGGAGCTAGTGCAAGCAGTGCAAGGCCTCCTGTAGCTGGGGGTCATCTGCCAGGTCCATTTAAGAGAAAAAGGCAAGGGCTTTTATTCCAACCTATTCACAGTACCCAAAAAGGTGGTTCTGTCAGGCCCATCCTGGACTTAAAGATTTTCAACAAGTTTGTCAGGGGCAGGCGCTTTCGCATGGAGACTCTGCGCTCTGCCATAAGTTCCCTGCGCCAAGGGGATTTCATGACTTCTGTGGACATCAAAGATGCTTACCTTCATATTCCTGTGTTCCCAGGTCATCAAAGATTCCTCAAGTTCGCTCTGATGGATCAACATTACCAATTTGTGGCCTTGCCCTTCGGCCTCACTTCAGCTCCCAGGGTGTTCACCAAGGTGCTGGCTGGCGTGATGTCTCTGCTCAGATGTCATGGCGTCCGCGTGCTTCCCTATCTGGACGACATCCTCATCACTTCCCATCAGGCAGAGTGGGATACTCAGCTGGTGGTGTCCACTCTGGAGTCATTTGGATGAGTGATCAACCACCCCAAGTCCTCACTGTCCCCTTCCTTGGTAATTCCATTCCTAGGAATGAATCTGGATACAGTTCAGGCAAGGATCTTCCTTCCTCAGCAGAAGGTGGACAGTCTGATTGCACAGGCTCAGTCCCTCCTAGCTTGTCCCCATCCCTCCATCAGGCAGGGGATGCAGCTGGTGGGCCTGATGGATGCGTGCTTCGAAGCGGTCCCTTATGCTCAGTTCCACTTGAGGCCTCTGCAACTTCACCTATTGTCTGTATGGGACAAGGACCCAGCGTCCCTGGACAGGATCTGTGTGCTCTCCCCCCTGGTCAGGAGGTCCCTCTTGTGGTGGATGGACTCAAGGAACCTGTTGGGGGGCAGATCCTTTCTTGCCCCTTCCTGGGAGACGGTCACCACGGATGCCAGTCTGTCAGGTTGGGGGGGTTTCTGGAAGTCCCTGCGGTTCCAGGGGAGGTGGGGCCCTCAGGAGGCCCACACTCCTATCAATGTGTTGGAGCTGCGAGCGATCAGGTTAGTTCTGGCTCGCTTGACTACTCATCTTCAGGGCCTGCCTGTTCAGGTGCGCTCAGACAACCAGACGGCAGTTGCCTACATCAATCATCAGGGAGGGACCCGGAGCAAGGGGGCCCTCCAAGAAGCGTCTCTGTTCCTGACTTGGGCGGAGGCCTATGTCCCCTGAATTTCAGCTGTGTACATCCCGGGGGGGGTGGAAAATCACCTGGCGGACTCTCTGATCAGGGGGACCTCTCGCCAGGGAGAATGGTCCCTATGCAGCAGGGTGTTTCAATCTCTGTGTCACCGTTGAGGCCAACCAGATGCGGATCTGTTTGCGTCCTGCCACAATCACAAGCTTCCAGCTTTTGTCTCTGTCCAGGGATCCTCTCGCCCTGACCTCGGATGCGCTAGCAATGTCATGGAAGGACTTTCAGTTCCTGTATGTCTTCCCCCCCCCCCCCCCCCCCAATTCCCCTGCTGGGCAGGGTTCTGCGCAAGATTGCTCTGGAAGGGATGCCAGCAATCCTGGTGGCCCCCAGGTGGCCAAGAAGAGTGTGGTTCGCAGACGTGGTGCAGCTGGCAGTAGATCAGTACGCTCTGCCCTTGGTGCCAGATCTGATCACTCAGGGCTCACTACGCCATCCCAATTTACAAACTCTGGCTTTGATGGCTTGGCTGCTGAAACCTCCATCTTGATGGAGAAGGGGCTGTCTTCCTCAGTTGTGGATACTTTGATTAAAGCTAGGAAGAAGTCTTCCTCTTCCATTTACTACAGGGTTTGGCGTGCCTACATTGACTGTGTGAGTCTAAGTCTCTTCCCTGTCGTGTCTTCTCTATTCCCAGGATTCTGGAGTTCCTGCAGCATGGGTTGGAGATGGGGCTCCAACTCGGTACTCTGAAGGGTCAGGTTTCTGCCCTGGCTATTTTTTTCCAGAAGTCCTTTGCTCAGCACCCTCTGATCAGGACTTTTTTCCAGGGGGTCACTCATGTGCGTCCCCCACGTAAACCTATGGTGCCTGTTTGGGATTTGAACTTGGTTCTGTCAGCCTTGCAGGGTGCTCCCTTTGAACCTGTGCAGGATGCTGCCTTGGCCATTCTTACGCTCAAGGTTGTGTTTCTGGTGGCTATCACTTCTGTCAGGCGTGTGTCTGAGTTGGCGGCGCTGTCCATTCAGCCCCCCTACTATGAGAGGCTCCAGGACAAGGTGGTGTTTCGTTTCAAACCTGACTTTCTGCCTAAGGTAGTGTCTGCTTTTCATTTGAATCAGGATATTGTTCTTCCTTCTTTGTGCCCTAATCCTAGCAATGCTAAGGAGAGGGTTTTGCACTCTTTGGATGTGGTTAGGTGTCTGAAGTACTATCTGGTGGCTACTGCACCTTTCAGGAAAACTGATACTCTTTTTGTGGTCCCTTCTGGTCCTAGGAAGGGTTTGGCTCCTGCCAAGTCTACTATCAGCAAGTGGATTTGTCAGGCTGTGATTCAGGCCTACTCTGCTATAGGAAAGAATTCTCCCTTCTGCCTTACTGCTCATTCCACTCGTGCTATTGGTGCCTCTTGGGCTTTTCAGCACCAGGCTGCTGTTGAACAAGTTTGCAAGGCCGCTGCTTGGTCTTCTGTTCATACCTTTTCAAAGTTTTACAAGGTTGATGTTAGGGCCTCAGCTGATGCTGTATTTGGCCGAAAGGTTCTGCAGGCGGCAGTGGTTTAAACTGCCTGCTGCTGATTTTCTTGGGGATCCCACCCTACTTTATGGACACTGCTATTGGATGTCCCAACTGTAAGTATTAGATTTGAAGCAGGACGTACTGTATACTAAGAATAATACAATTCTGTGATTACTCACCTGTAGAATTGGTATTATGAGTATACAGTATGTCCTGCTCCAACCCACCCTTGGTTTGCATTTTCTTGGATCCCCTGTATGGTGATTGTTATCATTGTTATAGTTGATAGTTTGGATTGTTTAATTCTCCCGGCTTCTCCTTAACTGCTTTTCAATGCTGTGGATTTGTGGGAGGTCCCCGGGTATTTGAGGGGCCGGGAGGAGCCTATTTTCGATGTCCCTGCAGTCCAGCGCCATCTGGCGCAGTATATCCCAACTGTAAGAGATTTGGAGCAGGACGTACTGTATACTCAAAATGCCAATTCTACAGGTGAGTAATCACAGAATTGTATTTTAATGTGGTCACCTTCCATCCCAAGCCAATGCCTCAAAACAGCCTGTTTCTTTTTTTTACTAAAACCTTTGCCCAATATTCATAAAAAATGAACTGAAGGCAGTCGGCCCTATTGCTCACTGGCCCTGCCCCCAGCGATGAAGCGTACGGTACACATAGTTCAGCAATGGGGAACAATTCAACCTAACTGCCATTAGAGCTGATTCTGCACCGTAAGAATTTTTTTCACTTTTTTGTTAGAAAAAAAAAAATGCATCTTGATTTTTTCCCCCCCCCCCTTGGTGCAATTTAGCACTATGTTTAGCTGTGCAAATGTTTTAGGCTCTATTCACACCTCTGTGCTTTCTCTGTGTTGTTGCGCTGCTTTGCAACGCAGGTACAACACAGAGGAAACAATGTACATTATTCTAGATGGGATAGTTTACATCTGCTTTGCGTAACTTATTAAAAATGCGTTGCAGAAACCATTTTCAGTGCAATGTTGTAACAGGCTTTTATTGACCTGCGCTAAGGCAATGTGTATCTGCGTTGCGTTTGTGTTGCCATAGACTTTGTGTTTAAAGTGGACCAACACCCTGAGGTGATGGGCCCGGGAATCTTATAGATTCCCGGGCCCATCACCTCAGGGTGTTGGTCCACTTTAAACACATAATCTTATAGATTCCCGGGCCCATCACCTCACACACCGCGGGACATCCGAGATCGGGATGTCCCGGGGTGAGGGCCCCCCCCCAAAACCCCAAATAAACTCACCTCATCGCGCGCTCCTCTAGACGTGCGCGCGCCCCGCACCGGCCGTTTGTGAATGGCCGGCGCGGGCGCACGCCCTGTCAGAGCGACGTGCGGGAGGCGGCAGCGGGCGCACTGTCTTGTCCGCCGCTGTCACCCGCTTGTCCGTGGCCACGTGGGAGCGTGTTGAGGTGAGTATTGGGGGCTTTCTGGGGGGTTTTACACAGCGGGGCACCCCAAATCGGGGTGCCCCCCTGAAGTGGACCAAAACCCAGGATAGTCAAAATCCTGGGTGTTGGTCCACTTTAAACACATTTTTGCACAATAAGTAAATGGCAAACGCATTTCAAACGCATCAAAAGCACAGTGTTTGTTTTGATACAATGTCCCTCTGGCATATTTAAAAATGCTTGTTCTTAACGTAACGGAGAGAGGTGAACCAAGCTTTATAAATTTGCACAGCAAAAAAAGATGCCAAATTAAACTATGGAAAAAACATTTTCATTTTCTCCCTTCGTCCTCCCCTTAGAGAGGAAATACAACTGGAACATGTTTAACCCAACCCCCCCCCCAAGACCTCAGTATTGATTTTCCTCCATAGGAGGAACAAGGGCCAAGGGCCAGATTGTTTTTTCAACCCAGGAGGCTTCTGGAGAGGTGCTCGCCAAATGCTCTGCTTGAAAACCAAAACATTAGGGCAGGACACCGGAACTCTGTTCTGCTGGAAACGCTGATCACCCCCTCTGCCTGGACGATGCAAGTAATTGGCGGCAGATAGCACTGCCTGGAAGGGAATCCGCATAACCGGGCTGGGGGCGGAACCAAATCTCAGGCCATGACTTCCGGGCAGTGGGGGGGGGGGGGGGGTCACTTCCACCCGGAACCACGTGCGTTCGGACACACTTCCTGGCCCCTGTGTGTCCACAGAGGTAACAGACAAACGTGGTGACAGCCGAGGCAGGACAGTGTGTTAGGAAGACACAGGCAGTCTCCAACAGCAGCAGCAAGCGGGCTCAGGCCACACCGGTGCTCTCTGAGTGGACGCTGTTCCTCGACAGGATGCCCCATCAGGATAAGATGGTGAGGCATATATTTTCCGCTGCATTTTGGGTGGGGGGGGGAGGAATAAACAGAGTGATATCCTTCTTGTATGTATTTAGCACCCTCAGAGTTCTGACTTATCGGGATTCCCCTTCTTCTACTATCTCTTAGCCTCCTCCCTCTAAAAGTAAGGAGCCTAAGCTAGACATTAAGACCATCAGACTGTTTAAATTGCCTCACGATCTTGGAAGATTCCTGGAATACATACTTCTGTAAGGCCTGCTTAGAAAACAAGATGAATATTTTATACAGTTGATGAACAATATGCAGTCCGACATGGCTTTTGCCTTAGAGGTTTGTAGGTCTGCGATCAGGACTAGAGTGTCTTCTCCTAGGGACCCTACATCCGCTCAGACCCAGGGGTTGATTAGTTAGCTTCTCACTGACTCAGGTCTGCATTACAACCACTAGTCTCACTTCTCTAGTAGTGGCCATTGAGTCAGTGGATAGTGAAGGTATAATTTCCTAGAGGCTTCCCTTAATGCAATCTTTGGGAGAGGATCCAATGTCCAGACTGACCCCTTAAGTTCGAGCTGTAGGATTTTAGAAGAAACCTTTTCACTTCAGGACATTTGCAATGTTATGCAGATGTGCCCTAAAGAGCAGCCTTTATTTGCTCGGGACACAATATACTGTAAATTAATAGTTAGGAAAGGTAAAATCTTTCCGGTTCATTCTGCCCTCCTTGAGGTTATGAAAAAGGAGTGATAGTTTCCAGAGAAAACGTTTTTTCATTCTTTTTCTGCCCATTTCCTTGAAACGAAAATATCTCTTTAATGAGACAGAGTCTACTCTTTGGACCAAGTGTCCTTGACTAGATGCCTCTCTGGCTCAGGTATCACGTTCGGCTGAACTCGGCTTTGAGGACTCGGTATCTGTACGTGATCCCATGGACCATCGCACAGAGGGAATCCTTAGAAGGGCATGGGATGCTGCAGCCTGCTGAGGCCTGGCTTTCCAAACTCAGGGGTTTTATAGAAAGGGAAACGCCCAAGCAGACTCTTTTAGGCATGCTCCCTTCCATGTTTAGAGCCATTTCCTTTCTAGAGGATGCCTTGACCAAGGCAATTCGGGCTGGCACTAAGGCCACTGCCCTTATCAACTGTGCCAGAACAGCCATCTGGCTGAAAGCTTGGCAGGGGGATTGACGGGGGATTGACGGTGTGACAATGTGGCATTCCATTTGAGGGGGATTTGATCTTCGGTTCAGTACCAGAAAAATCTACACTAAGGCATGAAAGCGTTTCAATTCATTCTGTGAGTTGAACAGTTTGAATAGAGACACAGTTGCAACTGTACTTGTACTTGAAGGATTTGAACAAGGATTAGAAGTAAGTACCCTAAAGACTCGGGCCTTATCAGTTTTCCACAATGACAGATGACTGTGGAACCACTCTTTGATCAACAGATTCTTTATCTCTATAGCTCAGAAGAGGCCAATACTTTGTAACAGTTCTTCCTGGGACTTGGTTCTGCTCATCAAAGGGTTAGCCAGACCCCTATGGAACCCTTAGATGACGCCTCAGATAAAGTCCTAACCATCAACAATCAGGTCTTTTGGCTCTAACTTTGGCCAGGCGGGTTAGTGACTTACAGGCTCTATCTATCCGAGAGCCTTATTGCAGCATCCTTCCAGATAGAATCATTCTTAGGCCTGGTCCCCTATACCTACCTAAGTTGTCCTCTGCCTTTAACCGTTCCCAGGACATAACCATTCCTTCCTTATTACCAGACCCAGATAATCCGGTAGAATCCACACAAGCTATTGATGTTTGCCGATGCCTTGTACATACAATGCACACATGACTTCCGTAGGTCGGCTAGATATTTTATATCCTTTTCAGGAAGAAATAGCTTGGCAGCATCTAAGGCTTCCCTAACCAGGTATATTAGACAGGCAATCTCCCTAGCATATACATCTATGGATACCACCCTGCCTTACATCAGAGCCCGCTCTACTAGAGCAGTCTCCACATCATGGACGGAGAAGTCAGTTGAGATCATCTGCAAGACAGCCACATGGTCTTCTCGCCCCACCTTCCTCAAACACTAAGACCAGGCCTTCGGTCAAAGGGTCTTCCCTATTGGCAATTTCCCACCCCTAGTGCTAAAATGTTTATCCTGTCTGCGGCCATCCTGAAGGACAAAGGGAGAAAAACGCTGTTAATCTTACTGGTAGTTTTATTTCCTTCAGGACAGCCCCTATAACCCCCCCCCCCATACATTAGGTCCTACTGTTAACCACCAATGGATACTTGTTTAATACTGAGGACTGGGGGGAAGGGTGGGGCTTTTAAACCTGTTCCAGTTGTGTTACCTCTATAGGGGGGGGAGCTTGCTCTCTCCGTGGCCATCCTGAAGGACTCCTAGAAATACTATTACCAGTAAGACTAACGGGGATTCTTTTCCGCACCTTTTTTTCAGAGAATTCTTTTTTTTTTTTTTCTCTTCAGTGCAATTCAGCATTACTTTAGTGGTGCAACGTATTTAAAAAAAAGTACACAGTTAAAATGGTGCTGAGTCACTAAGGATAAAAATGTGAGAAAAAAAAAAATCATGGTGTTGAATCTGCCTTAATGTGACAGATTAGTTGTAACTGAACTAATTAGCATATGACAGGCCATTCACCATACTACTACTACTTCCCGTTAGGCTTTTCATCAATATTTGAGCAAATGCTTTAGTTAAAAATAAATAAATAAATAAAAAAAACAGGCTGTATTGGGACGGGGCTGGGGATGGAAGGTGACAACATAAACTTTTTTGTACTGGTAATTACAAATACGTATGCTTTGTACACATTGTGTAGATATGATGTTACTGGTGCTATGACTCAATTAATTTTTTTTTATTTATTTCTATCCTTATTGGGTTGTTTTCGCTGCGCCATGTAAAAAGAATAACTGATAGCTGGTGTACTGTACAATCTATGCTCATATATTACTTACTATACTATAGAGTGTAAATCTAATCAGCAGAACTTTGTTTTATGCAGCTTTTAGAGTGTGGTGGAAACTTGTTTGATACAATATCCTTTGCTGTAAAGGCGGCACTCTTTAATGCCAGGTAAGTAATGTAAGTAATGGGGCCTCATATAGTTCATTGTTCCTACAACCTTAAAGTTATCCCAAAGTCTAAAAAGAACACCCCCATGCCCCGCACTCCCCCCTACTTTTTTTGTCCTATGTAAATGATCATATGTTTAACCTAATCCATTTCCAGAGCCCAGCTGCTGACGTTTGTTATATAGCGCAGCAAACGTCACATGTGGAAGGCTCTTCAAGATGCTGGGCCATGTGACTGTGCAAGTTTCATGTGCTGTAGCCACTTAAAAGTATTCTGATATGGTGCTGTGCAAGGAAACCACAACATACAGGCCACAAGTGGAAAATCCCACAAGTATACAGAGGCGGTGTGAAGGGAGTGGACTCTTTATGTCAAAGGGGACTTGTTGTGCATTGTCGAGCCAGAGTGCCTTACTAAGAGCCCTGTTGGTAGAAACATGAGTGAATCTAGGAGAAGTGAGTTCTGTATTAATGTGGGTCAAAAATCATTCCCCTTCACTGCCCCATCACCTTGGGCGATGCTGCTGGCTCGGTGGTGGCCCAGTTTTCAAATTAAACTTTTGAGATTGCTGATTAGCTAATCTCAAAAGTGCCATAATGGCAATATGCAGTCATCTGGCAGCATCCCCTGACTTTCTGTTTGTGTGCGTACGCTCCTGCACCCAGCCATTCAGATAGGCTGGACACAGGAGCAAGAACAGCTATGGGGAAACTAGGGATGCAGCACCTGTTCAGTGTCACGGGAGCCCTGGGGGTCTCGAGCTGCGGGGTATCCCGCTATAGTATGTCCTGGGGGCAGGCTAGTAGCCGGTCCTGAAATCTTTTAGATTCCAGGGCCAGATGCAGGGTTTTTAATCTGCTTTAAAGTTTATGCTGATGACATTATATCAGTTCCTACTGATGTCTGCATGTTTCTTGTGTCATGAGATGGCCTGGTGGGTATATAAATCTGTCTGGACACACATCCCTCGTTAGAGACCTGATTTGTGTATGTATCCATCCTTGCAGATCACGTATACCCAGTCTTGTTGATTGTCTTCCATGGGGGGTAGGGGCGTCATTCCCCATGCAAGTTCCAGCAGCATGGCTCCAGACACCTTTAAACCGGACCTTCAGCGTGATTTAATGAAAAGCCCAAACTCTTAAAAAACTGTTCCCCAGCATCTAAAATTAATATATTTTACGTTTTTAGTCACTAACTTATTATTCTTTCCCCCACTGGGCTGCAACTCTGTTCAGGAATTTAGGATACGGGCGCCGCCATCTTGACTCAGAAGCATCACACTTACTGAGGAGAGGAGAGTGGGATAAGGTACAGGGGGGCGGGTTATAGCTGTGCTTTGCTCAGACAGAGCAGAGCTGGGGTCAGGTAAAGGTCAGCAGTCCCAGAATGCAGAGCAGCACAGTCAGATGGCACTTCCTGTTTGCAGGCTGCCTGATAAGATGGCGGTTTCCATAAGCCGCCATCTTGGATGTTTAAAGGCTCATAGCATGCAGTAGATGCAGGTAGGATGATTTTTAATGTGGACAATCTGTATGTACAGGGTGTGGGAAACACATAAGATAGGCTCATTCAGAGTGAAGGTCCGCTTTAACAACATATCAGGACCTTAGCTGGTTATTGTGGGAATTAGCTGGTCATATTGTCTCAATGGTGTATATTGGCTTTATGAAGATAATGGATGTTTGATAACTTTTTGTTACAGAGAATTAATGTAGTATTTCCCCTTTCCTGTGACATACATACCTTGTTTTCTTTTAGCCAGTTGTAGGGTAGGAGCATATCAGTGGTGTTATAACAGGCAGACAATATGAGGAATGCTTGTGATGTTTTGGGTGTCCTGTTGAACATTTGAAAGCAATGTAATCCATATGTTCAGCTTCAGGATCCCTTTGTTGTAGCCCTAGAAGGAAAGGTCCCTCCAGTAAGCAGTGGGTTTTGAAATCCTATTTTTAAATTTGGCTTTGGCATAAGCAAAGCCATGTTAAATAGAGTTTGCCATATTTATAAAGTGCCATGGTTGTAGTAGGTTGTAAAATGTGTTTAATATTTGTGTAGAATATCAGTTTGGCGTTGAGATACATAGAAGTTCGATAGAATAGTAGCAAGCCAAATATTTGTGTTGGAACAAATTCTTCTTGTACTTTCATGCCTTTACCTTGTCGCAGAGCTTGCATAACACTTGTCAAATGCTTCCTTCCAGCAGTCCTCTAACTTGTGGCTAGTCCTGAGACAAATGGAGTATTGGAGCATTTGACAGCTTGACAAATGTAACTTAATTGTCAGACACATCACTCAATCTTGTTTTTTGTACAGTATTCCTCGTCTGCACGTACATAATATTTGAATAAAAAAAGCTCTAAGCTATATATATCCTTCTTTATATTCTGCCATCGATTACAGTAATGTAAAAACATCAAGTTGAAAATCAAATAGTTGTTGGCTCTTGAATTGAAACGCGATGAATATACAAAATAACTATGTAGCCAAATTGTACCATTTAAAGGGGACCAAAACCCACGGCCAGGAGGCTCTGGTATCTCTAAGATTCCAGGGCTGCATGACCCCCCCCCCCCCCCCGTGTGAACTCCTAGAGGTTGATGCTCTCCATCCAATTTAACAGAGCCCTTTTGCAAATGACAATTTAGGTATTGACTTTGACTGGGCCATGCTTTGGTTTGAACCATTTCATTGTAGCTGAAATGGTGAACCGCTCTAATCCATAAAATCTCAATAAAATCCATTTGTGACTGTAATGTTTAAAAAGGTCACGGGGTGCATTTTCAATGTGCTGTACAATAGTCACCTGCGTTTGAGCAGCCCTGCACAGAGTCCGCCATCAATGGGCACATATGACTAGGGTTTGGGATAGATCGGTTGCCTGATTTGAAGTCGCATGTTTAACTCTTAAGACATTTATATAGCTAACTTTTTAACCTTTTTAAACTAGGATACCTAAAGTGCGTGTTTTGGAAGATGATGAAGGTACCAAGGATATCGAACTGTCAGATGACCCCTATGACTGCATGAGGCTCAATGTAGAAGGTGTCCCATGTATTGTCACATTAAGCAAAGTGAGTAACTCTACTATTTCATGTGCATGAGACTGCTTGGGTGTAAAGGGCATTTCCCCTCCCCCACCTTTACTGAGGGGATGCATGAATCTTTCAAACTCTCAGCTTAATATGAACAATCACTTAAATTATTTTCAAATAGATTGTTTGGGCAACAAAAAAAAAATGCCCTACATCCCTGCCTGCAAGCTTGACCTCTGGTAGTTCTGTTAGATACAGCAGTAATTTTTCAGAGCCATCGGCACCTGTTCATTTCCCTTGTCCTCCGCTGATGGCATATCAACAGTTTATGCTCATGTGGCGCACATTCTGCTGCCAGTTTTGTGACTAGCAAGCAGGACAGGGAATGAGCTAACGGCACCAGAGGTGAAAGCAGACCCGCTAAGCTCACAGGGTGTGGCATTGTTTTGTTTTTTTTTCTTTTAAATTAGCCCTGGGCAGTGACTTTAAATTATTATGTAGCACCTAGAATGTGTAGGTTAGCATGGAAGGAGTATCTATTAACTACCTGCCTCATTTTACATTTTTACTGCATTGCTTTTTTTGTGGAAAGGTTGAAGGACAATTGAAATAAATATTAGCCGTCAGTCCGATAAATGAAGTCAAATGTTTTTCCATAGATAGGTCATCGACATGTGGTAGATGCAACATTACAAGAAGAGGCGTGCTCTTTGGCCAGTCTCCTTGTCGCTGTGAACAGCAAGGGCACATTGATGTGCATGAGAAAAATGGGCAAAGGAAGCTTGGATCCTGAAAGCATCTTTGAGATGATCGAGGTAAAGCGGAAACAACTGTTTTTCATCTTTAAAATCTAGAACAAGTAACACTCTGCTCAGTTGTGAGAAGTAAACCCTGTTGTTGTAAGTAAGTAATATCCATGGTAATTTAGCTTTTCACACCCATTTACACATCAGAGGCGTTGGGGCTTTTGGATTTACAGTAACATGCAAATTAAACTTTAAATATGTAGATTGCAATTCACTCTTTTTTTCCTTTTAATGTCTAGTTGTCTTAGACGATATGCCTCATACTGGCTTGGGCAGGTCTCTTATTCAGGGAAACTGGCTGCTACAGTGATGCAGGCTTCACCGCTCCTTAGGAAAGTACATCTTAAACTTGGAATAACACCCTTTAAGACTTCTTTTTGGCACCTGAATAGCGCTCCCACGCTATCCAGATTGCTGGTAAAAAATTGCTCACCTTTTTTATTATTTTCTTGAAAATTCAGTATTCCCTAGTGCCATGGCAGCGCCTGGGGGCTCTGTGGCTGCCAAAGCGGAAGCCGATTTGGCCAGCAATGGGGAAGTGCCTGAACAAGCGGTTCACTCCTGCTGTCTCCAAATGTGCTGCCTTGTTGGAAGGGGGGTGGGCATGGCGATGGCCAATTGAGAGGGCATGCACACTGGGCCCACCCCCTTTCAACTGGACATGAGCAGGCATTTAGAGACAACAGGAGTGTGCCGCTCGCTCAGATGCTTCCAGATTGTTGGCACTTTGCGTTTGCACTATCTAGATGCCAAAAATAGTTTAAAGGGTGTTACTCCTGTTGAAAGGGACAGCCTATGTGATGAGATTCGGAGAAGGGAGCAAGCTTAATAAGGCTTATCAGGAAATTCAAAGTGTGGGTGAATGAAAGACATGGCCCCTAACTTCGAGCATGAAAAAGCAGAAAATAGGCTAATTTAACCCTTCACGTGGACTCTTCTTTTAACCTAGTCGATGGTCCCAGTACATGAGCATTTATGTTCCCTGCATATGAATGGCATAGAAGCCAACGCAAAACTGGCCGGCGTTCTTGGCCCCCCCCCCCCCCCCCCCAGATGCGTGTGTCTTTACTGGTTATTTAGATCCTTCGCTCTAGTGTGGGAACATGCAGCAGCCGGGAAGAGCCAAACCGGGATGCACCAGGAAATCGCCAGCATAATTCTTTTAGACTCCCTAGTTGGCCTCCAAGGGTTTTGGTCCACTGTAGATTTTTCCAGTCAGACCTCAGGTCAGGGGGTGCCCTCAGATGCAAGAAACACCCCATTTACCTTTTCACTCGCGGAATAGGTATGAGAAGATGGCGCAGCAGGTGACCACAGCACACTCCCATTGAAAGCAATAAGCACCTCCATACAAAAGGAACTTCCGCAGGTGGAAGATAAGTGGGTCGTTTAGCAAAGTTCCTGCTCAATTAAGTGTTTTTTTTTTTGCAGACAGATAAATTATAAAAACAGTTACAAATGGATTCTAGCTTCTGCATTAATGTCTTATTAACATATCTTTTTTTTTTTTTTTTTTTGTAAAATGAAATAGAATTTCTACACGCAGTTGTCGCTTGGCATAAATATTCAGTGGCACAATGTGTTCATCTTTCTTTGCTAATTTCTGATAATAGTCCAGGTCACTGTATAATTGTCAAGGCCACACAAATCCATAACTATACAGTTTGGGTACCTGTCCATTATGCTAATGTGCATTCCCACTTATAATTCATTATAATTCATAGTGCCTAACGTTTCTCCATTTTTATTAATTGGGAACATATTTGTCTATAGCCATTGTTTTGTACGAACATGTTTGAATAACATTTTTATAAAATTAAATGGCATTAGTAATAAATGTAGTTTAAGAAATAATAGCCAAAAATTATCTTTGACAGCTGACGCTATAATGAGCTGAAAGCTGTGACAAGTATTGTGTGGTGTGTGTTCCTATTTGGTGCCACTAAAATGGCTTTTGTTGCATATAGTGATTTACTCCGTTCCTCAACTCTCCGAGTTCACTTGAATTGACTTTCCCGAATTGAAACCCTAATAAAACCCAGAAAAACTCACCTTCCTTATTTCTACAGCGCATGTGCCGGTGCACACACAGCCAATCAGAGCTGTTTGCCGTGTTTACATCCTTAGGCAAATGTCTCTCATTAACTTCAATGGGGAGCGTGCACTCCTGCATCACCGGTGGCAGGTGCACTCCTGCTTATCTGAATGACATAGTCACGGCAGACTGCTCTAATTGGACGAGAGCCCGCATATGCACTGTTGGACCCGGGAAAGGTAAACAATAACCAGCGCCCTGGGGGGCGTCACACAGTGGGCATCCCGATTTGGGAATGCCTTTGGGGAAATCCAGCGGCTGTCCCTGGAATCTCTTAGATTTTGTGGGTTTATAGAGCCAGCGATGTGGCGATCCACAAAACATGACCCATTGCTGGACCTTCAGGAGGAGGGTTGGGTAACACTGCTCTAATCCACTATTTCCCAACCTGCGGTACCCAGCGATATTCAGGGGTGCACCAACAGGGGGCAGTGTAATGTATCTGGTATGTTGTTTTACTGGTGAAATATGATTCATTTGTGCTGTAAAAGTGCTATAAGGCCTATTATTTTTGTCACATTTATAAAGAGCTCCCCTTGGGGTAAAGGTTGGGATTTATTGTTGCTAGGGGCTTCTTGCCGTAAAAATGTTTAGGACCACTGCTGTAACTCATTCTGATGGGCACCCAAAGGACGACACACTTGGCATTTGGCCTAATGTGAGCCATTAGGGGTTAAGTGAACAAGAATCTATATATATATATATATATATATATATATATATATATATATATATATATATATATATATATATATATATCTCTATATATCTCCTCAGGGACACCTACAAACCCCTTTTTGTTTTCCTTTAGCAGCAATTCCTAAATAAGAGCCAGCCCTACCCTGGAAGTCCACAAATGTCTAATTCAGGGGTGGGCAATTTTTTTTCCATGGGGCCACATTAGAAACTAAAAATATTGTGGAGGGCCGGGCTAAAAGTCTGAACTCAATTCTGCATAATATTAATTGTATTTCTTTATAAAAGGCAGTAAATTCTTTTGGAAAACCCTGCATTGAACATCTAGCCCTCAAAATGTCTGCTAAAAAAAGAAAGGTAAAGTCCTCTTGTGACAAGGATCAAGTGCACCTAGCTGACAACTGGAGGGAAGGGTGATACCGGTTGGTAGGATCCACAGAAAGGGGGGGATATCGCCCCACAGATGTCAGCAGCTCACTCTTCCACCACACTGGGCAGTGCAAATGCAGCCCCACTTCCCTTACTCTCCTTCCCCTTAAGCTTAGCAGCAGCACGAGGATGGCTTCCAGCCAGGGCACTTATGAGTCCCGCCCCTCCACCCAGGCAAGATGGTGCCGGAGCCTACCTCCTTCTCCTCCCCTGGTTGGCCTCTTCTTCACTGTCGGGCGCCCGTCCCTCCTCTCAGCGGGTCGGCGCATTCTCCCTTCCTCACTCAGTGAGGAAGCGAGAACGCGCCAAACCCAACGAGCCGAGCGGCTGATCGGCCGCTGCTTAAGTGATCGTCTGTATACAGTGCGGGAGCCGGGAGGCGCCGACCCGCTCCAAAGAGGGACGGGCGGGCTCCTCGCAGGCAGCACGAGCGGAGGGACGCCGAATCACGCGCGGAGGGACAGAGCCAGTCAAAGGGCCGTCTACGGCCCCCGGACCTTACAATGCCCAGGTCTGGTCTAATTGGTGGCCAGTTTAATGCCGGGTGATTTTACATAATATGCTTATCTTTGATCTGGCATCGCACAGCACGGCATTTTATATTTGTTATGTATATAGCCCTTGCTTTACATTAACGTCTGTATGGAGATAGTTCCAAGAAGTAGAAAAAAAACATGCTCGAGGAGGTCAAGACCCCCCTGGTCACTCCCGCTAAGGGCTTGGTATGCAGATGTGGTCTATGAATGTAGCTCTCGTGACATTGGTGTTAAAACCAAGACTTTACATCACAAGTATTGGCATCCCTGGTAATCCTGTGCATTGCTAAATGTAAATAAGGGCTTGTTGGTCTATGGGTGTGAGAAGTTGAGGTATTTGCCCTGCTCTTTCCACCTAGGTAGAATGTATGCTTTCCTTCTGGCCAGGATCCTGGTTTGGCTCTGAGCACACTATAACGTCATCCATCACTGCTGTACAGCTTCCTTCAGAGAGAGCTGCTGGGCAAATATCCTTGTCCTTGCTGTCCCATTACTTCACTGTTATGGGTTTATAAATTGGTTAAGCTGAACATGTACAACTGAGAAAACGTTGGTGTACTTGTTGAAGCTGCAACGCGTCTCCTCTTTCCCGGGTTTTGTTCCGTTCCCTGGGGCATCCCAATTAGGCATGTCGTGCTGTGTGAAACCGCCCCCAGAAATCTCCAGTTCCAAAGGCGCATGCGTGGGTGCTCAGGCAATGAGAGCCATTTGCTGTGTTTTACCTCTTCTAGCAAATGGCTCTCATTGACTTTAATGGAAAGCGTGCGCTGCCGCATACCCTGTATCCCCAACCTCGTGCGTGCTCCCGCCCCAGCATATCTGAATGATAGATCAAAATAATGAGAGACATCTGCCGAATGACCTAGTCATTGGACAAGAGCCTGCACATGTGCTTTTGGACCGGGGAAAGGTAGATTACCAGCCACCTGGGATGCCCTGGATAAAGCCAGCGGCTGGCCCTGGAAACCCTGGTGGGTTTTGTTCTGCTTTAAGCATTGGCTGCACTTTTGCAGTTCCCTTTTTAACCAGCTGTGAATAATGAAAATCTGATGCGTCATTTTAATCTGTTACTTATTAACGCATCTGTTATACATATGTGTTATGTCATGGTGGAGGATATTAAAGATCTGGATGTTTCAGCTTTGTATTATTGAATTAGTAATGTGATATTTTTTACCACAGACAGGGAAGCGTGTTGCAAAGTCCCTACATGCGTCCCTACAGAGTGTGTTAAATCAAGAAGAGAGTTTAGGGAAGAAACGAGCAAAGATTGGCTTCTTAAGGTGATCTGCCCCAAAATGGACTGTTCTTTTTTTGGAAATAATAAAGGTTATTTTTTACATACTAGATGCTTGTTGTGTCTATTTCATGATGATCTTTTCTAATGACTTGCATGCACTACATTAGCCTGAGCTACATTTCCTGCACTAAACATTTGTCATTTTGATGACTCGATCTCAGAAATGTTTAATGCCTTGAGCACCTATAGGAGAAAAGGTATTACTATTATTATTTTAGCCTGGACAGTCTCTTGAAGCCGCATACTGTGCTTCTGTGGTCCGCCTATACTATTTCTTTATCTTTATTCTTTGATTATTATTATCTTTATTCTTGGATAGGAGTCAATCTCCTTTAAAATGCTGGAGGGGCAATATGGCTGCACTTGTAGGGTTGAGCCTGACACCTCTAAGGTTGAGATGCAATCACAACCTGTTAATAAAAACAATCCTAAATAAAATACAAAGCTCTATGCAGTTTACCATATGCTATTTAAAGGGGAACTTGCCTTTCCTCAAACCTACAGCACATGCACAGGCTCTTGATCAATCAGAGCAGTTTGCAGGGCATGTTAAAACGGACCAAAACCCACTGAACTTTTGAAATTCATTTGGGCAAAACCCCTCCTGATACTCCCTTCTTAAGTTGTGGAACTAGAACTGGATATTTTTGCTTTTTGAATTGTCCCTTGGTGTAAGATGGCAGGTAATCAGTCATTGCATAGATGTGGAAATGACATAATTGCCACACACAACAGTGGGAGTGAATGGAGGAGGCGGAGCATTACAGCTAAAACAGACATTATCTGGGATCAGAGTGAAGCAGGAGCAGTTAAAATTGGGGCTCTTCATAGGGAGATCAATTCAGGGGGTGCTAGTTAAACATGGCTTTTGGTCTGCTTTAATGCTTGGCGACTGGAGGCGGGGAGGAGGGTTACCTAGTGGGACATCCTGACTTGGGAAAGGCCAGTAGCCAGCATTGGAATCCTTTAGATTCTAGGGCTGGTCGTGTTGGGTTCCACTCTATGAACAATTAGTAATGATTGCTTAAAATCGCATTCTATCTTACAATCACACATGTGGCAATACAATCAAAAGTGAATTAATTTACCAGCAAAAGCAGACTGCATTCTCTCAGTCCTTTTTTTTTTTTTTTTTTTTTTTTTTTTTTTTTTTACTAAATCTATTAAAATCTGAAGATTTGTTTTTTTTTGTTAATTTGAATCATTTGCTGATCAAATTAACAGGTTGTTCACAAGTACTACCAGCAGACTAATAAACAAAAATGGATATAAGGTACTTTGAATAAATCTGTAGCTGGCAAAAGAACATTTTAACATTTTTTTTCACATAATGTTGCGTGAATACAATTTTTATCTCGCATACCATTTGCGTCACAATATTACAGGGCATATTGCAGCTGTGAACTACAATTTTCAGTCTGATGTACTGTGAAGTACATTTCTTAAAGGAGCACAATTGTGTAATATTAAAAATCAATATAAATACTTCGGCTAATGAGGAGGGGTCACTTATACACCTGGACTGAATCAAATTCCCGCCAAGCTTGTAGTTTATTCTCTTGTAGTAGGTATAAAATCCAGGGGTGACAGGTTTAGTGTATCTGTCACCCCTGATTTCCTCTTCCTTCCATTAAAATAAAATCCTTAAAATATCTTGGCTGGATATTTCTTGATCCCAGATGTATAAGTGACCCCTCCCTTCGCCATCCAGCATATTTATATGGATATTTATCATTGTGATATTTTTCCCAATAGTAATCCTTTAATCTGGACCTTCACCCTGAATAAGAGCCTATCTTGTATATGTTTCCCCCACCCTGTACATACTGATTGCCCACAAATAAAAATCATCCTTCCTCTACTGCATTTTCTGAGCTTTTAAATCTCCAAGATGGGAGCACAGGAAGTATATTCTGACTGTGCCCCCCCTCTGTCCTTTCCTTGACCTCAGCTCTGCTCTGTCTGAGCAAAGCACAGTTATAACCCGCCTCCCTGCACTTCTGCTCCCTCCTCCTCCTCCTCAGTATGTGATGCTTCTAAGGCAAGATGGCAGCTCCTGTATCCTCGAGTCCTGAACAGAGTTGCAGCCCAGTGGGGAAAAGAACAAAAAATAAGTGACGAAAAATGTAATAAGTATTAATTTTAGATGCTGGGAAAGGTCTGGTTTAAGTGTTTGGTAATGTTTTGCCTTTTTTGTTCGTAAATGTGTTTCTGAAAGTGGACTGATCAGGGCTAGCCAACTAGGTGCCCCTGGGGCATCCCAATTCAGGATGATCCACTGGGTGAGCCCCCCCCCCCCGATCGCTCGCCCGTAAGCCCCTTTCTACTTGCCCCTTGCAATCGGACTGTGGCCACAACCCCGGCAGCTGGGGATGACGGGGGAGCACGAATGCCGCAGGGAAACCTTTCCTGCTCCCTGAGCCGATGCTCAGTCCAAAACAATTACTTTATGTGGTGCACAACATAAAGCGCTGATTGGGCGAGTACCCAAGCGTATACCGTGGGAACGGTGAGTGGAGTGGTGATCTGGGGGGGGCTGTACTCGGTGTGGCATCCCAAATCTGGATGCCCCCAGGCCAGAGACCAATTGACGCAATGGTATAACAATTACCTTTGCCTGCAGTAGCACTTTAATTCACATCCATTGGAGGTATATGTCACTATTCCCTGTATATAAGTTACTATAGTACTACCCTGTTTCCCCAAAAATAAGACACTGTCTTATATTAATTTTTCCCCGGAAAAGGGCACTTGGCCTTATTTTCGGGGGATGTCTTGACAGAAGACAGGCAGCGTGCGTCTCCTCCACCTCCCTGGAGCTCCCCCCTTACGTGCCCCGTCATTACGCCCCCTAGTGGTTACAATACCAGGCTGCACAGAGCATCAGGCTGCTCAGCTGTGCTAGTTGAGTATGCCTGCTATAGCCTGTGAGAGTCTCACGGGACCCGCACGGCAGCCGCCGGGCGGCCTATGCGGGCCGTGTTTGCAGGCTGCTGGGCCTGTTTTAACGTTAATCCGGGCCTGCTTACCGGTACCGTATTGTCTCGGTCCAGGTCTCGCTGGGGCACACTCGGCGGCGCGGTCACAGGGAGCAGGCGGCGGCAGCTTTTCCTCAGGTTCATGCGAGCTCTCTGACATCCCCCTGCGCACCGTCCCTCAGCAAATACCCGGCCGAAGTCTCGCGTTGCTCCACAGTGCTGCAGCCAATCAGTGAGCTGCGAGGCGCCACCGCCCCAACGGTCTCTACGGTAGAAGCTCCGGATCCTTCTGCAACATTTCGTGGACGGAACTGTACCAACGGTGAGGCCCTATTTTCGGGGGAGGATTTATTTTCGGGGGATGACTTATATAACGATATCCTCCGAAAGCAGGGACTAGGCCTTATTTTCGGAGGATGTCTTATTTTCGGGGAAACAGGGTATACGCTATAGTATACTGTAGCATAGTTATAGTAGTTACTATAGTATATGCAGAAATACTGTATACAGTGTAGCACAGTACACATTTACCTTTTCCTGGTACAACGGTGCATGCGCAGGCCCCCGTCCAATCAAAGCCGTGGATATGTTTATATACAGAACTTCACCAATCAGGAGTGCAGCAGCCGCACCCCCTGCAGCACACTTGCGCTCCTGTCCCCAGCCTATCTTAATGGCTGGGGCCGGGAGTGTGCCTACAGTCTGAAGATGTGGCCGCCAAATGTTTACATCACTGAGGGCGCCAGGAAAAAGGCGAGTTCTGCCGCGGCCCGGGGGGGGGGGGGGTTGGATTCACACAGCTCGGCATTCCAACTCGGAAGGCCAGGGGCCCGGCCCTGGAGTCTTTTAGATTCCGGGGGAGTCCACTGTGGGTTTTCTTTAGCTTTAACTGTGACATAATGGCAGTTATTATAACTAATAAGGCTGATCCACCAACACTGAGCTGTGTGTACTTTAACTAAATGTATCCTCATTGGAAAGCACCAAGGGGTGGGGCTGCTTGGCCAGGCAGCAAAATGTCTGGCTGTATCCAGTTCATGTTATGAATATTGGGCATAGGATTAGGAAAAAAAAAAAAACACCTTTTTTGTGGTACTGGTACTGGGCTGGGGATTGAAGGTGATGACATAAACTTCCTTTCTGGGTATATGATCACTTTACAGAGGAACAAAACCCACCCTGGCCTGCCCTGAAATCTAAAAGATGCTTCTTTTTTTTAAATTAGAAAAAAAAAAATATCTTAACTGGTCCCCTAGCCTCTGCATGTTACATCTGTGTGTAAATGACATTTATATATCTTAGCTGTTACTAAGCTGGTGCCTGTTTTTCTGCTGGTTTGTTGGAAGCTTTTTAACTGTGTTACATGAGGTTGTTCTTTAGGAACAATTTATTAGAGCATTCTTGCCTCTCATTGAGCTAATTCGGGACACATATTTGAAAGTCATTTTTAGAAGTCATGGGAATGGAACATTTTTATAACGCCATGTGTGCTGGCAGCAGGCTTCCTAATAATGCTAGTTTCAAGTGTTGCACTGGGAATAAGTGAAGGATGAAGCATTTAAGATGAAAGGGTATTGGAAAACGCTGGAAGTATCTGCAAATGTTATGATTATCCTGTTCTATTATTAAGCAGCACAGTTATCTATCCATTCTATTGAGTCGCTGGGGCCAGAATCCAGTAATTATTCTACTTGGGGTGCTCATAGCCTTCAAACTATCATCCTGTCACAAGCCTGTGGTTAGAATTGTGAAACCCACAACCCTGGTCTAAAAATAACTTTCACCTCATGTTTCTTATGTCCTCTGTGTTGGCCGGGCAGCGTGATGCAGCATGCTGTGTTGGAGGTGCATTGGAGTGTGGTGGGCTCCATTCTAGCCTATCACTAACAGAAGAGGTGTCAACTTGATATAAACCTCAGCATTAAATTTGTGGATAGGGGTTGGTGGAGGGAAGCTAATCGCCACAAAGCAGAAGAAGGAATTACTCTTTTATGTGACCAGGCAAACTATTTTAAAGCTGCTCTCTTACCCCTGAAGATACAAGACAAAGCAGTAGAAAGGGAAATCAAAATACTTACTATTTTGCATTGTTTTTAATTTTTATCGAGTCTGGTTCTAGTACACAAACTTCACCACGGGGAGGCACAAGATTTAGAATTATTAGGATCAGATTTACATAGGGACTGGATGTACTCTTATTAAAAAAATTTTCATTTTTAAAGGGATTGATCACCCAAATAAAATAAACATTGTTCCCCTCCGCTGAATGGTCCTACTCAGCAACTCACCGACCACTGGGTTGCATCCTGCACCGGCCGGCCCTAAACTCCAGTCTTCAGCACTTTGATAGCATACTCGCTTCCCCTCACCATCAGTTATAGGTGCGCCGCCACTCCCTCTACATCTACCCCCCCCCACCCACCCCGAGTCAGTCACAGTGGCTGGAGTCTACGATTCAATTTAATGCAATGGAGGCCAGCATGCTGGGGCCTGACAGACCCTTTAACTACACAAACTTTAAATTCACTATATTTGACAAGGGTTCTTGGTTCAGCTAGCTCTGAAAGTATCCATATAGTGGATCAGTATGATGGGATGTTGAGCCCAGGGGTGAAAGACCCTACCTACTTCCCAAAGAATAAAAAATGAAATCTAAGTCCACATTCCAAAAATGAGATGGCGTCAGGAGAGAGCACTGCACCCAAATATGGTGACAGGAGAGAGTGCTACACCTGGATATGACCTGATTAACGGTTTACTACGCCAGTGTGGAATGCGCTACCTAGATAAGAATGAACTAATCCGAGTGCACGTGTAGAGATATTGCCTTTTATAGAAATAACACATACTTTTTAACCAATAAGGATTATTGCAACCACACTAGTCATTTTCTATGAAAGCCTCTCTATTTTCTATCTTGTATAAATAAAGCTAACACACGGGGAGGAGTTAGAAGCACTTCTCCAGAGTGTTGGGTTAACTACAATTCCGTGTGTTGACGAGAGATCTCTGGGACAGCACACAGTGCCCACATCACCCCCGAAAGTGCGAGTGAAATATTGGTGCGTCTCATGGAACAAATGTGGGGCTGGTTCTGCCAGATGAGTGCATACTATCATCCATTTTCCTTGTCATTGTCGCCCATAGAGCATATGAGCATGTATCGGTGCCCGTTTCCAAGGTGGCTACCACCCCCATCTCAGATGAAGAGGACCGTGCTGATGACAGAGCTTAGAACTCGGCTTGGAACGCTTTGAGCTGGCAGTTTCCCCACTTCCATGCAGCTCTGCATGTGTGATAGGTAGTCAGCAATTATGACAGCCTTAACCCGTCGCTTGTGGCAGGCCATCATCAAATGATCACACATTCAATGACACTGTTTTACGTCACGCTGGGAGCCACCAGCAAAGTTAAGTCTTGCAGGTGATCCCTGAGGGTTTCACACAGTGGGACAGCAGGATGTCCCGCTGTTTGCCCACAATTCTTACCTTTCTGATGAGCCCACTGAATAGCTGTGCGTGGTCGCGCACAGCCGAAGGATGCGAGTGATGCCGCATTCCCGTTGATTTGTTATTATGTGATGCTGATTGGTCGAGAGGCCATGCATGCACTGTTAGATCGAGGAAAGGTGAATTTTCTGGGAGAATGGCGGGGTTTCACTCGGCGGGGAACCCCAAACCGTAGTGCCCAAGGGGGGGAATTGACCATAACCCAGGATAGTGAAAATCACATCTTTTGGTCCACTTGAAAGAAAATGAATGAATAAGCCAACTGTTTCTCATGAGGTATTTGGGCTTAAAGGGGGGGGGGGGGGAGTATCCCGAAGGGTGAAGTGCACCGACGTCTATGTTTATTTGTACAAAAACTGCAGCAGGACACTTAACACAGCTGAAGCTGAAAGGTGATTTTGAATGATAAAATATTCACCGAGCTCCTAGTGGTACCTTGGTGCTGCATAGGTCCACTTATGCCAACTAAGCTACTGTGCTGGATAGACCTACTGCTTAGCTGTGCAGTAATTGGTTACTGATCAATCAAACTCTCTTTGACAGCTTCCCCAAGAGACAGGGCAGGTGCACTGGTCTCTGCACAGCCAAGTCAAAGTCCTGACTTTTATCCAAGAAAAATGTAATGTAAAATTATTTGAAGCAAGAAGTCCATAGGAGGAATCCCAGCAACATAACAGTTGAATCTGTATTCAGTGGAGGAATTAGCAGAAGCTAAGAACCAACAATCGCTGGGAACATTTATATGAAGTCAGATTAAACGACAGGAGTGCCAGCTCGTTGACAGGAGATACAGCCCCCCACTCAGGCAAAGGCTAGAGTGCTCACCTCAAAACTTGGTAGTGTCCAAGAGCCATGGAAAAGTAAGCCACATAGTAGTAGAGCAAATATTTAAAAAGTCCATTTATTTCAAACTGGTTAAAAAGTCCATCACAGCGGTATAGATAAGAGCAGCATAAACAAGGTGTCCTCACACGTCTACGCGTTTTCGGGTTTTCACCCTTAATCATGACAAAGGACAGGTTGCAGGACATACATTTAAATACAATATCAGACAATAGTATAATTTGATACATCTGTGAATGGGAGAGGCATAGTGACTAACCTTAATTAAGACGCCTCCTTCAACCTCATTATGTAGGCTACAGGAGCACGCCGAGAGAAATAATCCCGGCCAGCACCTGATACAAGATAGTGAAACCGCCAATGGAGAGGAAGGAAGATGACAAAGGCGATACTGGTAGGTCGAGAGTGCACAACGTCATACTACTGGCAGTAGCTATCACCATATTAGAAGCCATTGCTGGCAGATTGTAACACTTATATGTAGCGGCTGTGTATTCAACAGACCCGTCCATTGTATCAATAAAATAAATTATGAAAACACTGCCAGTAACCTTGAAAGTGACACTATCACCTCACGTCAAAACAAAAAATCTATATATTACATAATTGTCTATAGACATATTAGGAATTAAAAGGCCAGTTATTTCTATTTGTATACGCGATCCTTAATATATATAGATATAAGTAGTAAATATATTATATACTCAAGCTCCCATCCACAGATGACAGAAAGTCCCTACCCTATTCAGTATATATGCTATATAATAGCGGAACAGGTCATAATGGATTATTAAAAAATGCATAATCTAGAATCTTTGAAGCGCAATACACAAATCATTTCATTTCAGAAACAGCTTCATAAATCAAGAAGAGAAGAGAAAGAGAGACATGAGAAAAATAATGATGTGTAATAATTAATAAGAACAAGAAAGAGAAAGAACAGAACAAAAAAATAGTAAGAAAATAAATTGAAAATAAATAACAAGAAAAATGCCTATAAAGAATTTGATTTAATTTAAATTCTACAATAGAGCACAGCTTAATCTATATATCCATAGACATGAGAGAAGATGAATATTATCTTAAAAATAAATCAACATCCCATCTATAATTAAGTCCCATAGGGGTGCGGGTTCCCAATTTAAAGATCAAAAAAACCTCACGTTGAAGCAGTTTTTCAGTAAGATCCCCTCCCCTGGGGCCAAGGCGCACCCTTTCTATCGCCATACATCTAAAGCTTGTAAGGTCACCCGCATGATGGTTCCTAAAATGCCGTCCTACATTAGAGGAAGCATCATGGCGCTCTACAGAGGATGCGGTAATATGTTCTGATACTCTTTTTTTCATCGCTCTGGTGGTACATCCTACATATTGAATACTGCATAACTCACACGTTATCAGATAGATAACATTGCATGAGTTGCAGTTAATAAAGCTATCAATCTGAAACGTTTCCTTAGTATTGGTGGACCTAAATCGGGGGCCAGTTTGAGTGTATTGACATATTCCACATCTGCCATTAGCGCACTTGAAAAATCCTTTTTGTGAGAGCCAGGTTGAGGATACGGTACTGGATCCCCTAAAGAGGCTGGGTGATAATTCCTGACCAAGCGTGGGGCACTTTCTACTCACAATCCTCACTCCATGTTTAAGAACCTCTTTAAGCTGCGGATCACAATTAAGTATAGGGAGGTGTTTATTGATAATCTGTTTTATTTTATTAAATTCCTCACTATATGTAATGACTAAAGTGATCTTATCATTATTCTTATGGGGAATAGACCTCTTATTCCTCTCTACTGATTTCCCCTAACTTTCTCCATTGGCATACATTGATTTATCCAGCATGCATTTCCTATCTCTACTACTGGCGTAATGACTCCTAACTCTGTTCAAAGGCAACCTGCTCTGACAATTTCTTGTTGTTTTTATGTCGTTCTGTAATGCTCTAACTCTGTGTCAAGACTGCTCTGAATTTCTTCGTGCCCTAACCATCTCCCCCAAGGGAATAGCTCTGATCGTGTGGGGTGGGTGGCAACTATCAGCTCGTAAAGTCATATTACCTGACGTCTCTTTTCTATATGTTTTTGTATAAAGTTTTCCTGTATCTTGAGTAACTCCTATAGTCAAATCCAAAAATGAAATGGTAAAGGGATTGTGCTCCGATGTAAATCTTAGATTTAGAGAGTTATTATTTAGGTAGCTCACAAATGATGCAATTGACTCCTCCCCTCCTTTCCAAATAAAAATAAGGTCGTCGATGTATCTACCATATAACTGAATATTATCAAGAAAGGGGTTATTGTGACCATATATACTTTCCCTCTCCCATCACCCATATAGAGGTTGGTGAGAGAGGGAGAGAAAGGGGCCCCCATCGATGCACCACAGCGTTGTAAATATTACTCATTTCCAAACAAAAAATAATTGTGTTTAAGAAGATATTCAATAGCCAAAATCAAAAAATTTTTCAATTCATAAGAGTACATCGAGTAATTGTCTAAATGGAATTGTATCACCTCTAAGGCCAGGTCGTGCAGGATTATGGAGTACAGGGAGGAGACATCACATGTGAGCCACCTGAAACTCTCATCCCATTGGAATTGCTCTATCTGATACATAACATCACGTGAGTCCTGCAGATAACCTGGGAGTCTACGAACTAGTGGTAATAGATGAGAGTCCACCCACCGCCCCAGTCTCTCATTCATCCCCCCTATTCCAGCCACAATCGGCCTCCCCATAGGGGGACGCTGTGGCTTATGGATTTTGGGGAGATGATGAAAGACTGGGGCGACGGGAGAAGCCACCACCAGCATATCCACCTCCTCCTTGCTCAGAACTCCAAGTGCTAGACCCTCTTCAAGAATGTTTCTTAGATCTAATTGAAATCTCTCCAGGGGGTTACTGCTAAGTTTAATATAAGTAACAGGGTCATTTAATTGGCGGAGAGCCTCAAACTCGTAGTCAGCAGTATTCATGACTACCACACATCCTCCTTTATCTGCAGGTCTAATTCGAATCTGATCATTTTTCATTAATTGATTTAGAGCTTCTTTCTCTGCTAATGGCAGATTAGATCTATATTGTGATTTACGATTCTTGGCCAACTCCACCAAATCTAACTCCACAGCCTCCTGGAAGACATCCAATGCAGAGACTCTGGAGTTAACTGGATAAAATTTATTATTAGTCAATTTGGATCTAGGAGGGGGCATAATTTTCATAGAGCCATGGTCCGAAAGATCTTCAAGCCATAGTCGGGCACTCAAATCCCGGAACGAGGATAATGCAACAATATCTGATTTAGAAGGAAACGGGACTGGATATGTAGATCCCAAATCATTATTTTCATCCTCAACTAAATCTGGCTGTGTATGTACAAAATCTGAACCTATAGGGACATTAGGGAGAAAATGTTTTCGCAGTGTTAAATTGCTTGCTAACTTATTCACATCTAGAATTGTAGAGAAAACATCGAAATGGTGAGTCGGGGCCGAAAGACAATCCCCTAGACAATAGATTAATTTCAGGGGTAGAGAGAGAGTAAGAAGACAGATTCATCACACTTATTATATCTACATTATCCGTTCCCTTAGGGTATAACGACCGTTTGGATTGGTGTTTTCTCCCCGCTCGATGTTTCCTTGAGAGTTTCTTTTCTTTCTCATCTTCGATTGGGTTGACCCGTGAAAATTTCTCCCTTCCGGTTCAGTATCAGAACGATCACTGTTAGACGACCATTCTGATGAATTAGATACATCAAATGACACAGATTTTCTTCCAGAGCCAGATTTAAGTATAGATCTGGGTTTATAGTTCCTATGATGACGTTTCCAAGTATAAATACGATTGCTCCTATAGTCCTCCGAGTCTCGTTGAAACTTAGTCCGTTTTACAACCATAATCTGAGATTCCATTTGATCAATGGATTTCTTCATCTGTGCTAGGAGATCATCAAATTGGGGATCAGGCTCAAAAGCTTTTAAAGAGATTTCCAGCTGTGCAATATTGGTTTGGATTTCTTTCAGTTTGTCCTGCTCATACCTGGTAATTAATTTCATAAGATCCAGGGAGGCTTGTGATAAAATCTCATCCCATTCTGATTGGAATTTTTCTGAATAATTTGTAGTAGGCATTTTTCGCATCCGTAGCCCTCTAGGGATCATGTCATTCTGGATATACTTTGTAAGGGAACTAAGGTCCCACCAGGTTTTAAGTTCTTTCTTCATCAGATCTTCATAATCTCTCACCAGATTTTTAAGTTGATTGAATACCAGCTTGCGCACACGGATCAGACTTAAAAACAGAGTCAAACTTGTCTTGACTCTGTTTAGTGTCTCCATAACATGATTTGACCCGCTCCATAATACAAATATGCGCTCAAAATCTCATACACAACTTATATGTGACGGCTCCAGTATAATAATCGATAGAGAAATTCAATGACTGTCCCGGTCTGAGCACGGCTGAGCAAGACAAACAGATTAAACGACAGGAGTGCCAGCTCGTTGACAGGAGATACAGCCCCCCACTCAGGCAAAGGCTAGAGTGCTCACCTCAAAACTTGGTAGTGTCCAAGAGCCATGGAAAAGCCAGCCACATAGTAGTAGAGCAAATATTTAAAAAGTCCATTTATTTCAAACTGGTTAAAAAGTCCATCACAGCGGTATAGATAAGAGCAGCATAAACAAGGTGTCCTCACACGTCTACGCGTTTCGGGTTTTCACCCTTAATCATGACAAAGGATAGGTTGCAAGACACACATTTAAATACAATATCAGACAATAGTATAATTTGATACATCTGTGAATGGGAGAGGCATAGTGACTAACCTTAATTAAGACGCCTCCTTCAACCTCATTATGTATATATGAAGTCACTGCTGCACAAGAAGAAGGGTCACAGCAGATACTAAAGGCAAAACTTCCTAAAGGGATTGTGCAGTCATGTATTCAAAGCACATGCTGATGCAGCTTACCTCCCGCTGCATCCGCTCCATGTGTTCTTATTTCCCTGTGCTGCACCAGGAAGGGGAAATTATGAGCATTTTCTCCTGCAAACCTGACCACCAATCAGAGCCTGTGGATGTTCCAGGACCACTGCCTCCTTATTTAAACTCTATCTCCCTGCCCCAGTGAAAAGCAAACCCCTCCCCCTTTTCAGTGTCTCTCCCTGTAATCACAGAGCGCTGACCAATCCTGTTAGTGGCAGCTTGTTCACCAGAGGCATGAATGTAGTCTACTACTTCACTCATTTTCTACTCCTTTTACAAAAGAAGCATATTTGAACATAGCAGTGGTTATGTGTATGGGATGATTTGTGGTCCCTCTCCCAAAGCTACAAGTCCGCACACCAGGTATAGGATCTGGTGTCCCCCATGGCTCGGAGGCTTAGCAGTCTGGTGCTTTACCAGAGGTGAACATAGGGCCCGCACTGATGGACACCGGGCTCTTCCAAACCTCCCTGGGCATTTAGGATACGAGGCAGGGGTAATAGTCACTTGACCTAGTTATACATGTCCATGAATCCTTTCCCAGCAATCTGGGGAGAGAGACATTGCATATAAACTTCTAATTGATTTTCCTGAGGCTTGGAAGCCTCATCTTTTATTTTAAAAATGGATTTGGACATTAGCATAAACAGGGCTATTTGAAAAGAGCCCTTGTTATGCAAGCTGGACAACATAGCAGGATGTATTTTTTTTCAGCCTGCATCAGATGACTGCTGTTAAAGTTTTTGCAAACATTGATCATTACATTCTCAGTATTTGAAACTGTTTGAACAAGTTAATTGTAATGTTATCTCTGATATGGTTATGCAGTACTGTTGGACAGGAAGATTTACGTGGCTAGCATTTTCTTCCCTTTAAACCAAAAAAACTAAAAAATTGCAGAACTACCTTTGGTCCAGGTTCAAACGCCAGGGCTCTCCTTATCCCCCAGTGGGCCTCCTATTGTTGGGCCAGGGTCTGCAGTGGGAGAGACGAGGATTTTTATACCAGCAAGTGAGTTAACGTCAGCTCATTTTGCCAGTATAAAAGGCCCCTCTCTACAGTGGGAGTGAGCGTCAGAAGATGGGAGCGAGGCAGAGGTCACAGATCCCCCCCCCTTCGCTCACTCCTGGCTGAAACTGGACAACATGGGACAGCAGCTGGCATTGGAAGGGGGTAAGTACTAGTTTATGAAAAAATAACGTGTCCTTGAGACTCCTATACCAGTTCAAAGGGCAGGAGGGGTCGGTGTCACAGCGAACTTACCTCCTGTCTGGTGCCGCGGCAACGGCTCGGGCAGCTGACAGGGACTCCTTCTGCCCGGCAGCCGCCTCGAGCTACACCATGCGCGCCTGCCTCATCCTCTCCTCGACGCTTCCCTGGCTACTGTGGGCGGAACCCCCTAAAGATTATTGTGGGCAATCAGCCCATATGTTGTAAGCACCAATTAGCCCTATTCCCCTCCAATCCCGTTAGTTCCCATCCTATAAAGGTTTTCCTCCTCACTCTCTCACTGCTGTGATAGCGTGCTGCTGGGTGCTATTCATCCTGTGTTCGTTGATTGTTATACCGTTGTCGACATAGCTTGCTTGACCATTCAGTGACCACCACCTGAACAGGCCCCAGCCTGGATCCTGACTACGTCCCTGGGCTTCAGTATCCTGGGTTTCATTATCCTGACTGCGAACTCTCTGATTACCCGGTTTGACCCAAATCCAAATCCTAGGAGGGCCTTATGGGTAGGAGCATCTTATGGTGCGAAAAATGCAGTATAATAGGTCTTTTACCTTCCAGCATTGGTGTTCTTTACACATAAAAGGTCCAAATACAGTCCTATCTGGGAGTCCTAGCCAGGAGCTCCTGTTCATCTTGGCTTCAGTATCCTGACTGCCCTTTTCAGCTTTTAATACTATGTATAATGATATATAAATACTATATATATACTGATTGTGCAATATTCATTTAGACCCAGTGGTCTACATGCTTGTAACATGTAAATTCATAGGGTCTCCAATTGCATTTACACCCCAATTATCTTTATGCCCTTTATCTATATTTCTCCAATATTTGGAAATATCATTCTGTTTGCTTTGATGTCTAAATTGTGCCTCCCTATTGGACTTTTGCTGTTTCCCTTTCTGATGTCATATATATGCTCGTATACCCCGCCGATTTGTTTTACCAATGTAAAACCTGTTACACAGGCACACAAGCATGTATACAACATTGGTTGTATTGCAATTGACAAAATGTCTTATTTCCCTTGATTGTCCATTTGGGAGGAATACTGTCTTTCCTTCATGAATGTACTTACATATACTACATCCCATACATTTATAGTGGATCTTACAACATTTTTATTTTCTTTTGGGATCAGAGTGACTTTTTACTAATTGATACTTAAGGGAACTCCCTCTTTTAAAGATCTGTAGTCTCTCAGGCACAACTGGGCTTTAAAATCGGGTCTCTTAGTAGCACATGCCAGTGTTTTTCCATTATTCAGGCAATTCTTTCCACATATGTCACACTGAAATATTGAGAAAGCATTGAAAAATGACATTTTCAAACTCTGCTGGAAAAAAAAAAATATATATTTTCTGGTAAATTCCTGCAAAAATCACAGTTAAACATATGTAGTGCAAAATGCTTAAACTTTGCTTGGCAACATATCTAGGTAGGCACTGAATGTGTTAAAAACTTGTCACTGTGCAGATTGTTTGTCATTTCGAGCAATAAAAATGTGGCGCCACTTCTGGCAGTTTATAAATCTTTGAGCCAAGCTTGGAAATTTTAATTTCTACAATTCCTACATTTGCAAGCCAATAGTCTTCACTACATTTTTAAGTCAATAATATATTCCGTTTACCAAATAGAAAACAAAGTACATCATTAAAGACTAACTCCACTAAAAATAATCATTATTCACCTACTAAGAACAGATCAGGTTTCCATATTTTTTTTATGTCACCTGTACCCGATGTCCCCGGGGGGGTTTCCCACAGTGGTGCCTCCTGATTTAGGATGCCCTGGGCTAGGCTAGAGGTTGGCCCTGGAGCCTCTTAGATTCCATGGCTGCGCCACAAGGGTTTTGTTGAGCTTTAATAGGTGGGATTGAAAGGTTGTGTTCGAACATGAAGGAACATCAACAGTGGAGAGTGTATACATCTAGCCCTTACTCTTTACAGGTTCAGCCAATGACATTCTCTTTTTCATCCCGTCCCCCAATCGGCTCAGCAGAGTGGGACAGGATTGCTGGTCCCTCCCTCCGCCTCCTCCAGATTCACATTGCACAGCCTATGCAAGTTCTGGGAACCTTAAAGACCCCTCAAAATTTAATACCAAATAATGTACACCATTAAGTTAAAGTTCCTTAGTGGGGCAACCGTATGTGGGAACCCCCCCCCACACACACACACACCGTTTGAACGTTATTTATTGACAATTATAAAGCACAATGACATTGATAAAGATACACAGGCTTCACAAGTGGATGCTGTAATGATGGGAAACCAGCTAGGTGAAAAAAAAACGCAAAAAATATATAAAGTGCATGTGCTGTACAAAAACATGTGACTATAACCGGAGGTCAGCCTTGTGCAAATGATGCAATAAATATACTAAAAATGCAATCAATATACCAAATGTATAGGATATTAAGATTAAATACTAATGAAAAATAAAGGGTATCAGCTTAACCACTGATAAAATCACTAAATAGCACAAACCATGGCTCCACCAGCATCAGAATAGCAGCTTAAAAATCAGTATAGTAACCAAAATAGTTTATGTATGTCTATCATGCTGGTAACTCTCCTAGTTGTAACCACATGCACATCATATAACAGATGAATGACAAATTGTATCTCATATGTAACATAAGTCTTCAGGATACATTGCTGGCGGTGCTCATACACGATACAGCATTCGATAAGTACACTAGTAACCAATGTAACAGATGTAACAAGTACAGTGAAATATAACAACTTATAAAGGCATTACCTAATCTCCCATTACACCAGTGCAGATACTAACATGTACAAACAATCACAAGGTGAAACAATTAAACTCACACATAAGGAAATCCCACCTAATAAGAGATGTAAACCACACGTGCAACGTTTCGGGGTAGTGCCCCTTTCTCAAGCAGGTGTCTCTCTTGGTGAACATATCATTATTTAGGAATACATTCTCAGTAGTGGGAAACCAATTAGCTAAGGTGATTAATTTGCACGTGCTCACTAGACGCACACACATTAGTTGCTGTGCAAGGTGATTAACGCCACAGGGATGAAACGAGCACATGCTTTTGACAAGCCACCACTCAAACACACCGGGGCATTAGTGTGCACTGAACCTTGACCATGCGCCCCCAACTCCCCCCCCCCCCCCACACACACACAAGAACAACTTTTACTTTAACAACTGCAGAGTGTGGATATTACAAGGTGGCTCACCATGATGGGATGCTGTGGTTCAGATGCCACTGGTTCTTTTCTTGATAGGGAATGGTTAAGTGCAGCAGAGGAGAAGTTTCTTGGACAGATGCTGTCAAAGTCAAAAATCCTCCAAAACTGATCCCTACACAATCCCCTCGATTCAAAGAGCAAAAGTTAATTGATTTCGTATCGAGAATCGTAACTTTGGGTGGGTGTTAGTCATTTTTTCCTGTTTTTTTGGCCATTTACGACTCGCACGAGCCTACGTACGAATGCGTATATGCTCTTACGATCAGCGGAAGTCCGTTCCTAAATTTTAGGATCAAAACGTAAAACTTAGGATCCAAACGTAAAACTTAGGATCAAATCCTAAAACTTACGATCAAAACGTAAAACTTAGGTTAATTGGATGTGTTTAGGTGTGATTCAGAGAAACCTCTAAACGCGTTTTAAAAGAAAGCCACAGCCGACACCTTTTAGCAGCCGGATTGCTGTTCGTGAACAGGTTTTTTGGCTAAGTGGAGGAGTCTGCGCGTCTTGTGCTCCAATGAACTGCATGTATCAGCATGGCCGAGGCCATAAATTGTATGGCAATGCATACCTGATTCATGTATGCCTTATAAAAGCATTTTAATGTGGACCTTAATTAGTCCTTTGCATGTAAACCTTTATTTGGCAATATATTTGCGTTAATTAAAGAAACTTATGTCCTTTGTTATTTATTTTAAAATTGAGGTACTAGAATAATATTTTTAGATTGCATTTATTGGTGTAGTTGTTTACCTTTGCTTTATTTAATTATTTAAGCACATCTTTGGTCAGATGCATCACACTTACTGAGGAGAGGAGAGCGGGATAAAGTGCAGGATGTGGGTTACTGCTGTATTTTGCACAGACACAGCAGAGGTGGGGGCATGGAAAGGTCAGAAATCAAAGAATCCAGAGCAACACAGTCACAAGGCCCTTTCTGTTTGCAGGCTGCCCGATAATACCTGAGCCGCCATCTTGGCTGTTTCTAGGCTCATAACATGCAGAAGTTGCTGGGTGTTTTTTAAGATTTGTGAGCAATCTGTATGTAGAGGGTGTGGGTAACCACACTAAAAATTTAAAGTTGTACCAATTGAAGCCAAAATATTAAAATTAAATCCACAAGTAAAAAATGCAAGTTAACTAAAAATTAAACAAAGTAAGATTTACTTATGCAAATGCATTCATTAATGGTTGGTTACTACAAAATGAATGAAATAAAGAAAAATAAAAGACCAAATATTTAGAATGCACTTTAATGAGGTAAGTTTGTAGTGCGGAGCCGCAAGATCAGAAGGATTTACGTCCAGACAAAAAAGGAAAAAGGGCAAAACCAATGTTGCAACCTGAGAAATGAAACGGAAAATTCAGGATGGAAACTGACATAGGTCTGATTCCCGAACTGCCATACGAACGGACGTATATTTTAGGATAGAAACGTATTTGCTTATTGAATCACTCGCAAGTTCATACGAACGCACGAGCGGACGTGAAAAATAGGATGATCGTGAGCCAAATCCAAGCTGTTACATGTTTCTTTGAATCAACCCAAATAATCTGCATTAGCCTGTCAGCTGCGGTCACCCTTCCTCTGTTCCTCCTGGAAACGATGCAGAACTTCTTTGACCCTGGAGTGGATCTTTAGAAAGGTTGGAGGCAATGGTTTGCTGCAGCTGGAACAGATACCACTGAGGGCAATTCGGGTAGGGTTCTGGGATTAGTGGATAAGCCACTAACTTGCTTAAGGAAGACCATGGAGGGGGGCAATCTCTCGTCTTGAAGATGGAATCAAATCCCAAATCGGAGGCTAACAGAAGTGACATGAGAATGTGAAGCCAAAGTCAGGAGTGGATAGGGCAGCGTATTCGTAAGTACGAGTAGAAGCCAAAGAAAGTCAAAAGGTATCCAGCTGCCAAGGATTAATCCATTAAAGTGATACTGCAGGCAGAGGTAATTGTTACACCATTACGTTGGGTTACTTATTTCTCTCCTGAAAAAAAGTGGGCGTGGCCCTTGGATCTGTGTGGCTGAATAATAATCAGCACAATGAGCGGGGTCTGTAAGATTCCCAGAACTTGCATAAGACACCCTGGCTGGGCTTCTCCCCTCTCCCCCCGTTGCTAGGCGACACAGCAGACACAATCCCAAAGCACATGCATGCACTTCCAAAAGCCCATGCATGCACTCCCAAAGTCCATATGTGCACTCCCAAACGCTAATGCATGCCCAGACTCCCAAAGCGAATGCCCGCACTCCAAAACGTATATGTGCGCAGTCCCAAAGCGCATGTGCGCACTCCCAAAACGTATGCACAAATCTAGGTGGGTTGGTTGATGAGTAGCTGGGTGAGCAACTCGGTGAGCGGGCAACTAGCTAGGGTTGGTGGGACTAAATATGTATCACTGCCCCCCCACCCCAGGTAGGAGAACCTTCACCAGCGGGCAGTGGAGGTTGTGCATTCTATTGTTGTAAACTAGCTGTTTAAGCCCCCTCCTCCGTCTCCTCGCAATCTCGTGCTAGGAGAAATTAGAGCCTATTGAAAATAGTACTAGAAGGAAGACAAAACAAGATTTAATTTTCCCCCAATTTTTCCTTTGAAGCCAAAATGGTTTTTTTGGAGTATGTTTTATCCAATTCATTATCAGGACACTAAGGGGAATTGATACCTTTTTTTTTTTTTGTGCCAAAAAGATGTCTCAATGTGCTGATATTATCTAGTTCTTTCTTATGTTAGCAAATGTTAATAACGTTATTATGGAAACCATTTTCACTAACTGTACACCAAGTCTGTGGTTGCAGTGTGTGCAAAAAAAGAAAAAAGAAGGGAAAAGAAAGGGAACCCAAGTTTTGTGAGTTTAGATAACTTTGACAGAGGTCTCACACCTTGATTAGCCTGTTAGAGTGAAGGCTTGTTTACAATTATCATTAGAAAGGGGCACATGATGCAAATATCAAAGCTCTAATAATATCCAGAAGCTTTTGACCTTGGCCCACAAAGCAGAGGGAGGCTATAGCAAAGCTGTTTCAGGATGCTGTTTCCTCAGTTTGAAATGTAGTTAATGTCAGCAAACAGGAAAGACATGGTGTGAAAGCAGCAGACAGAAGCTGCTTGTAGGATTGCTAGACAGGCAAATCGGAACCCCCACTTGACTGGAAAAGACCTTTAGGCAGATTTAGACAGTGTAGCCACACTCCGGTTACAAAAAAATCCTTAACTTGACCATTGTCCAGGTCTTTCAGGCCTTGGGTGCATCTTGGAGAGGCTGCACACATGCGTCTACCCATTCAAGTGAGTGGGCGGACATGCACACAGAGTGGGGGTGCTGCTTTGTCCACCCATGCCTGATTGCAGATTCTGGGAAAGTTCAGGGGTAGAGATGAGCGAACCTTTTAAAAGTTCAGGCGATTCGCCAAATTTCCCTAAGAAATTCACTGGGCGATGTCCTTATCCTCCAGAGCTCTCCCACGCTAGTCTCCACAGCATCTCTGCTCCACCCCGCAGGGATGATGTCACAGCTCACTCCACGTATGAAGGGACCCTACCCTACTCGTGGCGGGGAGCTGAGCAGTCACTGGCAGCCGGAGAGTTTGTCAATGGATTAAAGATCTGTGTGAGGTTTTGGGTCTGTGTGTTTTTTTTATATTTAACTATTTGTGAACTGGTAAGTGGGTTCCCCCCTCATCCAGCAGCACCAGCTAAGGGGTCTGGTAGACCAAGGCTTCCAGCCTGCATAGCCCACAGGCCCCGAGCTCTTTAGCACCCCCTGGGCTATGGGAATGCAGGTAATGGGAAGGGGGGCTATGGCAAGTCACCCACTTGCTGGCAGGTGACTTTCCAGCCCCTCCTGCTCTCAAGGACCCCTAACCAGTTCAGCTAAATTAATTTTTTTACTCCATACTTGCCTGCAGTCCATTGCTGGTCTCCGCAGAAATTCAAAACTGTCCCGCGCTGTTCCGTCGCTGCTGTCACTGACACCACACTCCACACCGCAGTGAGGGGCTATTTATACTAGGCATGAGTCCCAAAAGATTTTGGTTCTTAATGAATCAAGCTTTCCCTGAAATTCTGGTTTGGTTATAGTGAACCAGTTTGCTCATCTCTATTTAAGCACCTTTTTAGTACCCGCCCTTTCTGTCTCAGCATCAGGAGAGGGAGGCAGGGGCAGGGTGAGTGGTTAATATATGACTGGACATTAACTTTAAGAACTTTTGTCAGCATAAAGAAGAACAAGGAGTGCTGGAAGTCATTATATGTCCCCCACAGAGCATTGATCCTAACATATTAAAGTCTGTCTGCGATTACCTGGAGAGACAGAAAGATTTGAGCAAACCAACATCCACAAACGTACTGAGCTTAGTTCTTCAGGATATTTAAAATAACCTTCCTTGGTTCAACTGTGTGCAGGTGTAGCTAGACATAGGTGTTAGAGGGAATGCCATGTTGACCCACCTTTGTGACTAACTCATCTGGCCTAATGGTATTACGTGCCTGAAGTCCAAAAGAAGATCCCGGTATAAAAGTCTGGCTTATCCTAATGTCCAATGCAAACATCTTATTTACGGTGGATGTTAGTGATTTATGTTGCTCGGTGAGGAGATCTTGGGCACCTATATATCAGTAGAGATTATTTGTGTACCTGGAACACCCTGCTGCCGCGGCTCCACAACAGGATATGCCTCACAGATTCTTTCATTTTAATGAGACATGGCAGCAAATACTGGGTTCGTGAGGGAAGGCCACTATATGGGCAATACTAATAGACAACACAGATGGGCACCAGTCACTTTTAGTTGTTTTTTTTTTAACTTTTAATAAGCAGTTCAGTGTTAGTGTTAGAAAGAAGAAAACAATAGGGAGATCCCACAAGGTTCTCTAAGCCAGTACAGGGCACTAACTACTTTAGTAGACTATCCAGTGGTTAAATGAATTGCAGCAGTAGATATGGTCAAACAGCAATAGTTCACAGAGCGTTGACGTTTTCTGTTTCAAATGCCTCTACTTAGAGCTCCTCCAGACCAGTAGGTATTCCTTAGCACCAGCTAAACACCGGCAGAACTCAGCCCTGTTCTCTCCATAGCAGACCCTTCAAGCTTCCTGAGACCAGACACAACTCCTCCCTGATCTTCAGACTTCTGAAAGAGCTTACTGCACATCCAATGCTCACAGGGGCTGCTTGCAAAATATTGTTACATTGTAGGGGAACATCTCCAGGCCTCATGGGTAACTGGTTCTAACCATCCACAGCTAATTACATGCAGGCCTGTTAAATAAAACACCAACCAAGACATGATAGATGACACTTTTAACAACTTTAACGCTTTATTACCCACTCTAGACTAACTGGGGTGCTACATACCCATTTCACCCATAAAAAAAATTAACTACTTAAAGTGGACCAACACCCTCCACTGATCGGCCCGGGAATCTATAAGATTGAGGCACCCCGATCGCCTCCTCCCGCGCGTCCCTCTAGCAGGACGCGCACCCACGCCGGCCGTTTGTGAATGGCGTCGTTTGTGAGTGACGCGCGGGCGTGCTCTCTAGTCCGTCGCTGCCTCCCGCTTGTCCGTCGGCGGTGATTGGCGGCAGCGGTCACGTGGGAGCGGAGAGAGGTGAGTTTTTGGGGCTTTCTGGGGGGTTTCACACGATCGGGGTGCCCCGCCGAAGTGGACCAAAACCCAGGATAGTCAAAATCCTGGGTGTCGGTCCACTTTAAGTTGGCAATTAACAAACCATTATATCCACCACACACTTGACACCTAAGAAATGCAATGGGACTGCTCCACCAACAACTTCTCTACTCCAGCCAGTGAAAACTATCAAAATCAATTTTAAACAATGATGGAAGAATTTGCTTAGTCAGTGCTCCTCAATTGGTGCAACCTGTTACTTGATTGAAGAAGGTAGTAACTTTTTTTTAAAAAAGGTCTTGGATAACCGGTACATCATTTTTTAATGTAAGCAGTAATAAAAAAAACAGTTTACGTGTTTTTTCTTTATTGAATATTATATTGTAAAAAATAAGATTCCAAGTATATCTGCATGTAAAACACACCCTGTTAAGTGGCTGAAGGTTTATCACAAGAGATGGTTCAGTTTTAATTCATATTGTCAGGTTCTGCAGAGATTGAGAAATTCTTAGCCTGTGATGTGGAAGGAGTTTCCTCTCTTTTACTGAAGTCATATTTAATGAAGTGCAGGAACTCTGTGTGCTTCAGACAGTGCTTGGAATCATCATGGGGTACAAGCGAGCCTGCCTGGTGCTGTGCCTCTTCTGCTTTGTCCAGGTCACCTTTCAGCAAAAGAAGCAAAAACAACCAGCGAAAAACAAACAAGAAGGTAGGAATTACATTGATATATATATACACATGTAATATATATATATATATATATATATATATATATATATATATATATATATATATACACACATATGCCATGTCATAGCCAGTAGCATCATTTTGATGAGAAAGAGGGGTTTAACACTTACTGTAGCTTAATAATAAGACTTAAACAGGATCTTAGTTAGTTTTTAAGACTTTTCTTCTCTTACTTGCAAAATATGTTGGTGGGTGTTTAGTTAATTGCATTTACTATCCCACCCTTTAGCTAGAACAGATTATAGATGTGAAAGATAAATAAAATAATGGTAAAAAAAAATGAGTCTAATAGGGAATCCTTGAATAATATTAATAATCTTACATTTTAAGGTACAAGAGGAACCTTGACCATCCTGTAATTAAAGCAATAATAAGTAGAACATACAAATGCAGCATTTAAGGTATTATTGGAACCGTGGGTGCTTTTGCTGTCATATGTTTACCACTTTGTCACTAGACATATAATAGACATTATGGACTAACATTCAGTAATAACTGATTTTAATTGAGTGTAGTAGTCTTTTAATATTTTTTGTAATATGTCATGTTGTTTTATTTAGTGTTATTTTTTAGTTTAATGTTATTATACCATGAGTCATTGCAAATATGAGCTTTGTATCTGTATGAGGTTGATGTTTCTCATTATCTCTGCTGGCTCTTACTTTTGTTAATACAATCCAGATAGAGTGATATAACTTTCCCTAACATTCTTGGAACACATTTGAAGCCTGCCTGGCTTCTTCATGTAAACCACATATGTTCAACCTGTGGCCCTCAGAGCCATCTGATGTAACCCCTATCGGGAAAGTTGGATGAGTGAATAGAACTGGCATGCAAAGGTAGTTAAAGTGGACCAACACCCTCCCATGATCGGCCCGGGAATCTAAAAGATTCCCGGACCGATCAGACCCCTGACTGCGGGTGCCCCGCTGTGTGAAACCCCTCAGAAACCCCTAAATCCCTACCTTATCCACGATCCAGCAGCGCCCGCCGCCGCCTCCCGCGCGTCCCTCTAGCAGGACGCGCACCCGCGCCGGCCGTTTGTGAATCGCTTGTCCGTCGGCGGGGATTGGCAGCGGCGGTCACATGGGAGTGAGGAGAGGTGAGTTTTTCGGGGTTTCTGGGGGGTTTCACACAGTGGGGCACCCCCGATCGGGGTGCCCCGCCGAAATGGACCAAAACCCAGGATAGTCAAAATCCTGGGTGTTGGTCCACTTTAAATAGGGGTTTAGTAAAGATGAGAGATTGCAAGGAGATTGATAAAGGAGGGGCGCATTGCCAAATAGAGGTGGCAGCAGCTTAGAGGAGTGTGGTGACATTGCTTGTACATTGCCCCTGGGTAAAGTCACTACAACAGTTGTCTTTTTATTTAATTGTATGTTTAGCATTGGTAGGTGTTTAGATGGGATTATGAATACATTTACAATTTAGGACAGATGGGGGGGATAGGCTATAAATATGGGACCCATATATTTGCAGAGGTAAGCCAATCATTCATGCGTATTGCTAGCATGTGGATTGTTAGATATAAATGTGGTAATGGAGTGGTGTGGTGGAAAGACATATGAGTGTAAAAAATCAATCTAATGGAGTCTGTGGAGAAATTGGGTATCCTGCTTGTTGTTGAAAATCTTCATTATGCTGAAAATTCTATGCTCAAAATGAAAAAGTGAAATTCTTTAAAAGTTTGAGCAACCCTGATGTAAACTAATGTGAGAAAAAACTTACACCCAGAGAGTTTCATCTAAGGATGGACAGTATGCTGCACCAGAATCAGCCATTTTTCATACAACAAACGTTATTTATCTAGCAATGCCAGTGTTTGCTTTTTAAGATATATTTCAGCTGTCAAATAAATCCACATTTTAAGGAATCAAAAACCCTCCCCACCTATGGGCCATGTTTTGTGCACATCGCTGGCTCTATAGCCCTGTTGAGTAAAACTTGGCCTGTTGCTGGCCATTGAGGAGGGCATTTGACCCTTGTGAAATAAGTGTTTGCTTTTTTTATAATAAGGTTTGGGGACAAGTTATGGCAACTATTGGTTCCTCATAGAGGATCCTACCCTCTTCTGACTGGGGGCGCTAGGGGCATTCAGACCCTAGTCCAAAACGCGTTACCCTTCAATTGCACCAATGATGGTGGGAACTGCTCCACTGCTCTGTCATGGGCTTTCAAACAGCTTAGATAAAAGGTGGACTCAGTGCTGACTCGTCTTTCTCCTGCATATTTTTAGTCTTTTTAACTACTTTTGCAAAGTTTATTTCCAGCAAGTTAGTTACAAATCCAGCTTCTATTTTACCTTTCATAACTTTATTTAAAGCGGACCTTCACTCTGAATAAGAGTCTATCTTATATGTTTCCCACACCCTGTACATACAGATTGTCCACATTAAAAATCATCCTACCTGCATCTACTTCATGTTATGAGCCTTTAAACATCCAAGATGGCAGCTTATGGAAGCCGCCATCTTATCAGGCAGCCTGCAAACAGGAAGTGCCTCCTGACTGTGCTGCTCTGCATTCTGGGACTGCTGACCGTTACCTGACCCCAACTCTGCTCTGTCTGAGCAAAGCACAGCTATAACCCGCCCCCCTGTACCTTATCCCACTCTCCTCTCCTCAGTAAGTGTGATGCTTCTGAGTCAAGATGGCGGCGCCCGTATCCTAAATTCCTGAACAGAGTTGCAGCCCAGTGGGGGAAAGAATAATAAGTTAGTGACTAAAAACGTAAAATATATTAATTTTAGATGCTGGGGAACCGTTTTTTAAGAGTTTGGGCTTTTCATTAAAAGGTCCGGTTTAAGCCACAAGTGGCCATTTTTTAATTTCTGAATCCAAGAGTCACTCAATTGTATTTTGAGATGCCAGACTTGTTATTAATCTGTCTTGGTAGATAAAAGGGCTACTACATACAACTGCAGTTTTTTCTGCAGTTATGCTTGGCACAGAGAAACAGCTACTGTTGTTTTTAAGCCCATAATCTGGTCTTTGTAGGTAGGCATATAGAACAGTAAATGCAGGTCTATAAAGTAGAATAGCCACTATTGCTACCCTTTATTTATGAAACTTAAAAAGAAAAGGCACTGTGCCAACACCCCGTGGCAAAAAGCATTGCCTTGTTTCTGCATACCAAGGTCATATGCCACCCTCATTTATTTTTTCTATAGACTAAAAGAGGTCCAATATGGCTGACAATTATGTGCACACAACTATAGCAACCAATCAACCAAACAAGATGACAATTCTCTATCCTTGCCTAAAATCCACACTATTTTGTTATCACTGCAACATTGTTTAATGAATGCGCACTTAAACCGGACCTGCAGCGTGATTTAATGAAAAGCCCAAACTCTTAAAAAATGGTTCCCCAGCATCTAAAATTAATATGTTTTACGTTTTTAGTCACTAACATTATTTTTCCCCCCACTGGGCTGCAACTCTGTTCAGGAATTTAGGATATGGGCGCCGCCATCTTGACTCAGAAGCATCACACTTACTGAGGAGAGGAGAGTGGGATAACGTACAGGGGGGCGGGTTATAGCTGTGCTTTGCTCAGACAGAGCAGAGCTGGGGTCAGGTAAAGGTCAGCAGTCCAAGAATGCAGAGCAGCACAGTCAGGAGCCACTTCCTGTTTGCAGGCTGCCTGATAAGATGGCGGCTTCCATAATCCGCCATCTTGGATGTTTAAAGGCTCATAACATGCAGTAGATACAGGTAGGATGATTTTTAATGTGGAAAATCTGTATGTACAGGGTGTGGGAAACATATAAGATAGACTCTTATTCAGAGTGAAGGTCCGCTTTAAGGTGAAACAAAACCCTTTTTTATCAGCTTTATGTGCATCATATACAGAAAAAGAACCACACATTAGCTCTGCCATTTATGTCTTAAGTTTATCCAAATGAGTTAAAATGACAACAAAGGCGCTGTGTGAGCCATGATGGAATCCCATTTAATGTTGGTACCAGGGTCCAGTGACACGGGCAGGCTGATTCGTTACTAGTGCCAGTTAACGGCAGATGAGCGTCTGTACAGCGGCGCTAAGAGGGACCGCTAGTGGTCGCTCTGATCGGCCGTGAGTCGCTATTACTGAGCGCCTCAGTCGCTCTAGTAACATGGTCGGAATTGATGAATTTTATGTGTGAGTCGCTATAACACCAGTACAGAGCTATATGCGAGCGAACGGTAGCAACTGGTCAGTGTGAGCGACTCAAACCATATTTATCAAAAAAACAGCTTCACACAGCTCACACAGCGCTCAAAATTGTGTTGCTGTAGCCCAGAGCGCCAGAAGATGTGTGATTGAAGTTTGTTTTTGAACACATATCCACTAGTAACAAAGCGAAAACATATGGAATTACATTGTTATTACAATGTGAAATAAACACTTTAATACCAGACCTGTAATGACAATTCTGCATAAAAAAATAAAAAATCCAAAAAGTTTTCAAAAATGTTACCGCTACCTGTCGCTTTTAAGGCACTACCTGTCGCTATCCCTTGATGAATAAAGCCCTTACGTCACTGCTATTTACTCAGCATAAATGTAAGACAAATGAAGGCTAGCTGCCAGAGAGACATTCAGACTCTTTGTACATGTGTTTTCAGGTACTTTCAAGCTGTATACAAGAGGACAGCAGATGGGATAACTTAGTAAGCATTATATAGTAAGCAGTAGCTTCTTCTATGTAGCACAGGGCAATGTTTTCGCTGTCATGCGCTCCCATACAGCGACTCCTAACCCAGTATTTAACATTACCGCACACCGACTGAGTTGCTGTCAACAGCCGAACAACGGCCAAGCACAGTGAATACTAGCGTGCGCTGTGAAAATAACGCTACTGGCGCTCATCTGTCGCTACCTGGCGCTATTAATGAATCGGCCTCCCCGTGAATCAAGGCCAAAATCATGGAATTACTGCATAATGCCACACCATTGTCTTCTATTGGGAGGGGTCTCATGCATCTCAGTCGAAGATGGTGCAGCATTATTCGGAAATTCCATTATGGCTGCTCACATGAACTTAATATAAGTTTAAACTGACCACTTTACAGGGTCATCAATATGGAATTTGAATTTGAATGCATAGATGGCCATTGTATGCTTGCGCACACATAGGAATTCGTCCTCCGCATTTAACCCATCCGTGCAGTGAGTGTACACATGCCCAGAGCGGTGGGCTGCCCTAATTACGGCGCCCGGGGAGCAGTTGGGGGGTTAGGTGCCTTGCTCAAGAGCACTTCAGTCATGTCCCAGGACCGGGATTCGAACCTGCAACCCTCCAGTCACAAGTCCGCTCCCCTTACCTCTAGGCCACAACTGCCCCTTAATGGTTTGGTTTGGGGTTGTGGCTTATCTGTAGGCTTTTAAAGCAGAACAAATCCCACCAGTGGCCTGCTTGGATGTGGGATGTCCCAGGGACACAGAATAAAACCTGGGAAAGTCAAATGCCTGGGTTTTGTTCTGCATTAAGGAACAATAACTGCGGCATTCTATGCATTGCTTCTGTGTGTAAGTAGCCCCATCCCGTACATACACTTAAAGCACGACTTGGCTATCTCCAGTCTGTAATGGATGTTAGTGATAGACCTAATACACAACCAAACCATACATTCCACTACCAATAAGTCAGAGCAAGGCTCCATTGGAAATTGATCTGAAGTCCTGGAATTGGTGGGAGAGTCTTCCCACTGTCAGCAAAGTAGGACATTTAGGTGTCCCCAGAGTTTTTGGGGGGACAGTGGGAGAAAAGGCCTCAAGGTGGGCCGGGGTTTAAGATGCCCTGCTGAAGAGGAACAATACCCGGGATGGTAAAAATACAGGGTGATGTTCTTCTTTAATACATAATAAAGCTGTCGCTACATTTAAGAGGAAATGCACAAAAACATAGGCAACACAATCTAATACATAGTGCCAAGTGTGATTCCTGATTTATAGTCCTGTCATCAAAGTAACAGATGACATAGGGGTCGATTCAGAGCCTGGCTACATTTTATTTGGATATGTATTTAGCTGATCATTGGAGTTTAGCATATTTTCAAACAGCAACATTTGGTTTTATATTTCTTTTTTCATTAAGCAGATGTGGTGACTCTAAAAATGTTTGATGATCTTAAAAAAGAACTGCAAGATGTCTGGAATGAAGTAAACCATTTGAAGGAACAGCAGTCATTGCAGACAAGTAAGTAAAGTGTGCAAATATATTTATGATAACCAGGGACACCATGCAGTCTAAAAAAAGAATTCCAGCAAACCAAACCTAAACATTTATGCTTAGTGCATTAACCCTTTAAGTGCCAGCCTACCTGGAGTTTTTGTCACACTCTGTTGCCAGACCATTTTGCACTATTTTGCGCTCCCCATGTTCAAATGTGATTTTTGAAGGGATTTCCAGGGATTTCCCAGGAAAATGATATATTGTTTTTTTCAGCAGAGTCTGGGCTTTAACATGAAATGTCTTGTTTGTCATTTTTTAGGTGTATTCTCAATATTTTTGGTTAAATATGTGCAAAAAAAAAAAAAAAAAATTTTTACATATTGTAGTTTTTTTTGTAATAAAAAATGTAAGTTTGTCAATGAAATCTTATTGCGTGTGAAATCCCAATTTCTCCCGGTTACAGCGGTACCACATATGTATAGGTAGACACCCTTTCCTGCCCAGGAGACTCCCCCAAACTGAAACAGCGCTTTAGGGGATTTTCAGATAAAATACAACTGTGCTACGCAATATGCGCACCTTGCAGTTTTTCCAGAAAAACAACCCTTTACATTTGAAATACCCCCAACAAACTATATATTCTCTGGAAGTACACACCTCAGGCTTTCTAGGCGTACCAGGCTTGTTGATGTGGCCATAGTTTTCTGGAAGTAATCCCTCAATGGATTCTTTGGTTGCAAAGAGTTTCCCTAAAAAAAGGATAAAAAAGCAGAATCAAAGCCACATTTTCCTAAAAAAACTATATACAAACAAGAAAAAACAAGTTTAATCTGGAAACGCAACATCCCCCGAACAGAACAATACCCAACATGCATAGGTTCTGTCAAGGGAAGAGTTGCCAAACACCCCAAAGTAAAGCATGTGCGTAACGGTAATTTTACTTGAAAATTTCAGCTCTGCAGACAAAGTGCGCACCTTGCGATTTTTCAACCAAAACAACCCTTGACATTTGGAATATCCCCCATAAACCATATATTCCCTGAAAGTACACACGTTAAGCTTTCTAAGGGTACCCAGCTTGTTGTAGTGGGCTCATCTTTCTGGAAGTAATCCCTCAAAGAATTCTTTGTTTGCGCAGGGTTTCCTTAAAAAATTTATAAAAAAGCTGAATAAAAAACACCTTTTCCTAAAATATAAATATGCAAACCAGAAAAAACAAGCTAAGTCTGAAAGCGCAAGGTCCCCCGAACAGAACAATACCCAACATGCATAGGTACTATTAACCTTTTTAATTGCCAGCCTACTTGAGATTTTGTCACCCTCTGTTGACAGGCCATTTTTCCCCATTTTGCGTCATGTTTTGCGCCATTTTTGCTGGAACTTTCAGGAAAATTATATATATATTTTTTTGCAGCAGAGTTTAGGCTTTAACATGAAATGTCTTGTTTGTAAATTTTTTTTTTTTTTTTACAATATTATTAAGTAAAAATAATAAATAAATAAATAAAAAATGTTTTAAAAAAATTGACTCCTTTATTTTAAATAAAAAATGTATTTTATTAAGGAAAATCATATTGCATGTGAAAGCCCCATTTCTACCGATTAGAACGGTACCACATATTTATCGGTAGCCCCCTGTTCCTGCCCAGGAGACCCCCCTAACTGAAACAAGTATTTTATAACATTCACAAAAAAAATACAACTACCATCCACACTACAAAGGGTTAAATCGAGAAAAAAAATGACATAGGGTTCCCCCTCCCAGGGGGGGGGACCCCATTTTTTTTTTGATTTTTAAGGGTTAAAAACCCTTAAAAATCAAAAAAAAATTGACGTGGGGTCCCCCTTACCCACAGTAACCAGCCCGGGACCAGCTATGGGGGCTTGTAGGCACAGAGTGGGGGGGCCAGCTTATGTGGCCCCCCCACCCTGCAGCCTACGAGCCCACATAGCCCATGTGGGCCCGGGCTCTTCTGCCCCCCCCTGGCCTTTGGGGAGGCAGGTAATGGGGGTGCCGGGGGTTAGTGGCAAGCCACCCGCTAGCGCAGGTGGCTTGCCATCCCCCCAGCCTTGTGAACTGGTATAGGGGTCATGGACCCCTTACCAGTTCACAAGGGGTTAAATGTAAATAATCACACAGACACAAGCAGAGAAAAAATATTTTATTAATTTTTTTTTTTTTTTTTTACACTGTACTCACCTCCCATCCATCCTGGAGCCCTCTGTCCCTCGGCGATCACTGGCTTCTGCTCACTTGCTAGAAGCCTTTTATAGCTGCTGGATGACAGAACACAAAGGGTTAATCAAAAAAAAAAATGACATAGGGTCCCCCCTCCCAGGGGGGGGGACCCCATTTTTTTTTTTATTTTTAAGGGTTAAAAACCCTTAAAAATCAAAATAAAAATTGACGTGGGGTCCCCCTTACCCACAGTAACCAGCCCGGGACCAGCTATGGGGGCTTGTAGGCACAGAGTGGGGGGGCCAGCTTTTGTGGCCCCCCCCACCCTGCAGCCTACGAGCCCACATAGCCCATGTGGGCCCGGGCTCTTCTGCCCCCCCCTGGCCTTTGGGGAGGCAGGTAATGGGGGTGCCAGGGGTTAATGGCAAGCCACCCGCTAGCGCAGGTGGCTTCCCATCCCCCCAGCCTTGTGAACTGGTATAGGGGTCATGGACCCCTTACCAGTTCACAAGGGGTTAATAGTAAAAAATGACAGACACAGAGAAAAAAAAATCTTTATTTTTCTTTTTTTTACACTATACTCACCTCCGATCCGACGTCCCTCGCCGCTGTATGTCCCGCGCCGCTGTCACTGACAGATGCCGGTGGTGATCGGCGCAGGGCGGGTGACAGGTGAGGGGGCTCCGATCGGAGCCTCCTCACCTGACACCCGCCCTGCTCCGATCACCACCGGCATCTGACAGATGCCGGAGCTCGGAGGGGGTATAGGAGGAGCGGGATGACGTCATCCCACTCCTCCCACAATGGGCGGAGCTAAGCGGCGGCGGCCATCGCCGCCATTACAAGAGGTGAGGACCCGAAAGAGGGTCCTCACCTGAAGACTGCGCAGCCCAGGGGGGGGATCGGACCCCCCCCTGGTGAAGAGGAGACCCGGACAGAAGGCTCGGGCGCGGAGGTGAGTAAATGACAGTTTTTTTTTTTTTTTTTACAGCGCCGATGTCAGCGCTGGAAACGGGGGGGGCGGCTGGTTTCGGGCCCCCCCCTGAAGACGGAGGACGACGGGGGGGGCGATCGGATGCCCCCCCCAGGAAGAGGGGACCCCAAGCTTCACGGGGATACCGGAGGTAAGTGTTTTTTTTTCTATCTTTTTAACTGTTTGTGGGAAATGCCAGGCACGTAGTTTCTACGTGCTTGGCACTTAACGGTAGGAGAGGCAACCACGTAGAAACTACGTGCTTGGCATTTAAAGGGTTAAAATAATGAATTGAGACAGACAGAAATTGCTAACAACCAGGCATGTTTTTTTACGCTTTGTGAACACAGCCATTGTTGCTTTGCTTCTATTGTAGTTGTCAACAGTTCCATAATATATCATTTTAAAGGCATATCACCAGTGATTTATACCATATTTTTCACCCTATAAAACGCAGCTGTCCATAGGACACACCTAGGATTTGAAAAATAAATATTCTGAACCAAATGTTGTGCTAAAACACCATCCCCTCAAGAGCCAATTAATAGGCAAGGTGCAGAATCCCACATTACAGGCAGAGTGGCATTCTCCCCCTCATCCTCCATGACCAGTGTGGCATCCCCCCCTTCACTTCCCCCATAGGCAGTGTGGCATTCCCCCCATCCCTTCCCCCATCCCATTCCCATAGACAGTGTGGCATTCCCCCATTCCCATAGGCAGTGTGGCATTCCCCCATCCCATTCCCATAGACAGTGTGGCATTCCCCCCATCCCATTCCCATAGGCAGTGTGGCATTCCCCCCATCCCATTCCCATAGACAGTGTGGCATTCCCCCCATCCCATTCCCATAGGCAGTGTGGCATTCCCCCCATCCCATTCCCATAGACAGTGTGGCATTCCCCCATCCCATTCCCATAGGCAGTGTGGCATTCCCCCCATCCCATTCCCATAGACAGTGTGGCATTCCCCCCATCCCATTCCCATAGGCAGTGTGGCATCCCCCCATCCCATTCCCATAGACAGTGTGGCATTCCCCCATCCCATTCCCATAGACAGTGTGGCATTCCCCCCATCCCATTCCCATAGACAGTGTGGCATTCCCCCCATCCCATTCCCATAGGCAGTGTGGCATTCCCCCATCCCATTCCCATAGACAGTGTGGCATTCCCCCCATCCCATTCCCATAGGCAGTGTGGCATTCCCCCTATCCCATTCCCATAGGCAGTGTGGCATTCCCCCATCCCATTCCCATAGGCAGTGTGGCATTCCCCCCATCCCATTCCCATAGACAGTGTGGCATTCCCCCCATCCCATTCCCATAGGCAGTGTGGCATTCCCCCCATCCCATTCCCATAGACAGTGTGGCATTCCCCCATCCCATTCCCATAGGCAGTGTGGCATTCCCCCATCCCATTCCCATAGACAGTGTGGCATTCCCCCATCCCATTCCCATAGACAGTGTGGCATTCCCCCATCCCATTCCCATAGGCAGTGTGGCATTCCCCCCATCCCATTCCCATAGGCAGTGTGGCATTCCCCCCATCCCATTCCCATAGACAGTGTGGCATTCCCCCATCCCATTCCCATAGACAGTGTGGCATTCCCCCCATCCCATTCCCATAGACAGTGTGGCATTCCCCCCATCCCATTCCCATAGGCAGTGTGGCATTCCCCCCATCCCATTCCCATAGGCAGTGTGGCATTTCCCCATCCCATTCCCATAGACAGTGTGGCATTCCCTCATCCCATTCCCATAGGCAGTGTGACATTCCCCCATCCCATTCCCATAGACAGTGTGGCATTCCCCCATCCCATTCCCATAGGCAGTGTGGCATTCCCCCCATCCCATTCCCATAGGCAGTGTGGCATTCCCCCCCATCCCATTCCCATAGACAGTGTGGCATTCCCCCATCCCATTCCCATAGACAGTGTGGCATTCCCTCCATCTCATTCTCATAGGCAGTGTGGCATTCCCCCCATCCCATTCCCATAGGCAGTGTGGCATTTCCCCATCCCATTCCCATAGGCAGTGTGGCATTCCCCCCATCCCATTCCCATAGGCAGTGTGGCATTTCCCCATCCCATTCCCATAGACATTGTGGCATTCCCCCATCCCATTCCCATAGACAGTGTGGCATTCCCCCCATCCCATAGGCAGTGTGACATTCCCCCATCCCATTCCCATAGGCAGTGTGGCATCCCCCCATTCCCCATATAGGCAGTGTGGCACCCCCCCCCCATTCCCTATATAGGCAGTGTGACATTTCCCCCTCCCATTCCCCATTTAGGCAGTGTGGCATCCCCCCCATTCCCCATGTAGGCAGTGTGGCAGTCTCCCATTCCCTATATAGGCAGTGTGGCAGTCTCCCCCTCCCATTCCCTATATAGGCAGTGTGGAAGTCTCCCCCTCCCATTCCCCATATAGGCAGTGTGGCATTCCCCCTTCCCATTTGTGCTCTCCCCGCCGGCTTCGGTGGGCGTGGCCGATGCTCGAGCGTCGGTCACGTCCAATTGCTGTACAAAGCCAGATGTCTGTGTGTGCAGATGCGGAGAAGGCGGCAGATGAAAAGGTAAGTTGACCTTCTTCTCCCCCCCCCCCCCCCCCCCCACATTTGCCCGATAAGAGGCACTGACATTCTGGACCATCACTTCAGTATCAATGTGTACTTACTGCAACTCAGTCACATGTGACGCATAATACCCTGTGTTTTACTAGTATATTATTTGTTTTACCCTGTCTATCTGCAATTTCTACCTTGTTCAGTACTGCAGAAGTTGATGGTGATTTTAAATTATTAATATTAAAAATAAAAATATATGTTAATCTGGTCTTCTGCCTCTTCATGCCAATTTATGTTAATTAAAATGCAGCATATCATTTTATATATGCTGACTCCAATTTTTTTTCTTTTTCAGTTTGTTTGAAAGGCACCAAATCTCTCAAGCGATGCTACCTTTCCTTCTCTGAACCAAAGACTTACCACCAGGCCAGTGATGTGTGCATTGCACAAGGCGGAACCCTGTGTTCAATAGACAGCAAGGATGAGAATGACTTTTTGTATGATTATGTGCGTAAAGACTTAGGGGCAGGCACTGAGGCCTGGATAGGCATTAATGACATGGCAATCGAGGGTGTCTGGGTGGATATGATGGGAGATCCTCTCTCTCTTAAGCTGTGGGAGTTCAATCAACCTGATGGTGGCAAGCAAGAAAACTGTGCAGCTTTGTCTGCAGCTGCCACTGGCAAGTGGATGGATAAAAACTGCAAAGAAGAATTGCCTTTTGTATGTCAGTTCTCAATTGTTTAGGGACAAACCCTGCATTTTGCCATTTAAAAAAGTCAACCAAAAAGTATTAGTTCAGCTTTTGGGTGGATGCTGGTAGGTAAATTCCCTTTTGGATTCCGTCACACCTATGTATGAGTGCAATGTTCCCAAAACAGTGTTGTCCTTTTTAAAAGCTGCCAGTGCAGGTCATATATGTCTACGGCCCATGCATTGTGGCTGGGTGCGTTGTTCTAAATTGTCTACAAGATGCATCCCAGGCAAAGCTTGGTATACAGATGTGTACTGCATGGTGTTGTAAGGCCTTTACCCACAGCACAGCTGGTACATGTGAACAAAGCCATAACATTCATTTTGGAATTCTAATAATAAGATCATTACATCAAAGTATCTTCCTATTTCCATAGCAAATCAGTACACATCTTGCTACCAGATTCCCTTTTAGTTAAGATGTCAGAGAATCCAGTAGGTATGGGACTGTGTAGCTTCCTAATAACAGCCACACCTTGGTGCCAACTCCAGTGACCCAACCTCACTGTTGAAGTTCCAAATAGAAAACTAGTAGGTGTAAGGCCCTACCTCTATTCATCCAAAACTGATCTACTATATGTCTTGTGTGGATATAAGCTAGAGGCATGCTAAGAGCAATTATGTAGCAAAATCTGTGCACACTATGCTCAGTCACCTGACAAATCAAACCTCATGCTTCAATTTTTATTTGTTCTTGTTCTGTTTATTAGACATCCAGAATGTAACCTGCTGCCGCTTATATTTAGTTCTATTTATTTACTCGTTCTATATTGTACATAGCCTCATTCCGGTGGAAATATTTGTCACACGCTATATATATATGTTAAATGTAATAAAGTATTTTCTTCTGTTTGGTCATATTGGAATATTGTAGTTGTCAGTAAAATTACATTTTATATAGATGGCTACCGGTAAAAAGTTTTACAGCGTTCATTATCAATTGAAGTTATATGGACAAAAAATGTAGAATGGTTAATTTTCCCAATTACCCAATAAAAATTGGTTAATTGAAAAAATTAGCGTTATAATTTTTTTTGTCTATCCTTCAACTGGACCGGCTTGGAGACACAATAAATAATTTGGAACTAAAGAAACAGGTAGGAATTTTAAAGTGATTGGTAAGTCAAAAGTAAAAAAAAAGTAAAAAATATCAGTAGCTTATCTTATATTTATACCCTCCAGCGCTCTACTTCCTGCTATGTCTGTCTGCTTAGTAAGGAAATCCCTCATTCAGCTTTTAGTCTCCACCCCGCTGACCTAATCCTAAAGTGGACCAAGAACGGAAACACCCTCCACTCCCTCCCAGATGCCCTGATTGGCTGCCTCTCTCTGCAGCTATGAAACCCCACCCTCCTCCCTCTTCCCTGGTCACAGTTGGAGATGCTTTTAGCCTGCAGCATCTCTCACCCCCTTTTTCTGATCACACTATGTGCTAGCAGTAATAACTAGAGGCACAACAATACACTTATTTTTTAATATGATATATGTAAAGCACACAGTGTGCTTACATCACATCGCTGTTGCCACACCCACTGTTTCGCCTCATTTTTTCTCTGCATCTACAATTCTCTAATACAAATAATTTAGGAACTGCAGGGTCTTTTTGAAAACAGATTGAAGTTTGGGACAGTGCAACATGTAGCCTGAGACAATGGGACAACAATTGGGCTTGCCTTTAGTATAACTTTAAAGAGATTGTCCAGGATTGTCCTGTTCCCTCTGTGCAGGTCCCTTGTTCCTCCAGCTTCTCTGGGATGTGTGCTGGCATCTTCATACATACTGAGGGCAGTCATCCAGCAATCACTTCATTTATTGCAATGGAGGGGGCGTTCCAAGGCAGGATCAGCACGCCCCTCCATTGCAATAGAATAGAGTAGGCATGTTAGGGGATTTGAAGCCAGCCTTGATGGACACCGCCCTGTCTGCCCAACTTTGGAGTAAGTTAATTGCTCAATCTTCATCATCTGTAAGTGTGAGGACACCGGCACTGTGCGGTGGAGTTGCAGGGGACATAACGTGAGTATAGCCTTCTTTATTTCCGGACAGGGACTTTAAAAGCATATGATCCCAGTGACTTTCTTCTTTTACATTATCTTTGATTAGGTTTTTCTTGTAAGAAAATCATGCAATTGCACAACTGGGCTAACACTCCATATATCCTCCTTTAGTTAACCTCCACCCCACCAAATAAAATCTCCAGACCACCCTCTCCTTGGAAAGATTAAGTTTAATCGGCCACAGCCCAACATACATAAATGTCAATTAACAAGTAAATTAAGATCCCCCTCCTGTTCCAGGTCCGAGAAGCCCAAAGCTAGCAAAAGGGGAGGGAAAAGATTGGGGACAAGGGGCAGAAGGCCGAAAAAATAACCTCTCAAACATCTACAAAGCTGAAGCCGATTTAAGCTTGGTCACGTCCCTTCTTAGGCCTGGGAGCTCAACTGGGTTAACTGCCAGTAGCAAAAATTAACCCCCCCCCCCCACACCTGTCCCTAAATGAAAACAACATTTTCCTAACTTGAAACAAACATCCCTCTTGGCCAGTTTCCACCGAAACAGCCGCATGCTCAGCCAAGTATCCCAGACCCGAAACCAGAGAGCAGACCTGCCATAGCTAAAAAGTGCTAAAACCTTAGCTCTATCAGGCCCCACATCTCCACTGCCATCTCAATCGGCTCCCTTAACAACACTTTAAACTTATCAATGCCTAAGTCATTCAAATGCACCCCATCTGGATGATAGAACCCCCTAAAACCTTCCACATCATGCTCGCTCAACCCCCTATTTAGCCTCACAAACTGTCCTGTTGACCTTCATATGTACCTTCTCAAAGCACAAGGGATCTCTTACATGCCTCCACTCATAACAGGGAACAATCTCTGACCAAACTAAGACCACCCTCAAAAACTCCAAGAAATCCAACAAATCCCTTGTTTAATTTACTTAATTAAGTTACTTAATTAAGTGCTTCATCGGAACGTTCTCCAAGTCCTTGCCATCCACATGACATACTAAGACCCCCAGCAGACTTCCACTTTGTCGCCATGTTCATAGTGTGGCCCCAGAGTCCACACCACCACAACCCTCTCACACCAGCCCAACCCAGATTCACCTGCTCTTCTGGTATGCCAAGTTGTTTGCCGCTCCTCCCCAATAAAGATCTCCATGCCGCCCAGAAGATAAAAGAATGTCCAACTATCAGGGCCAAGCATGCTGAATCTAAAAACAAAAGGGGGTTAGTAACTTAAACAAAAAACTCACTCCTGAAAGACCTTCAGAACCCCCCATTTTCTATGCCCGCTTGATTCTATTCAGATGAATATACAACCTAAACCACACTGATTTCCATCTCCCCAACTTCTTTACTAACTCTGTCGGCAAGCCCAGCCTCTGACCCTTCCTGCTGGAAGTCCTATCTCTGCCAAGCATTTCCTAAATACTGCCAAAAACTGAAAACGTGATAAAAAGATCCATCCTCGTGTATAAGCAACACCCCCCTTCCTATCGAACTGACCCCCACAAATTCTCTGAGAGCAGCCACCGGGCATGATACACAGGGCCCCAACCTTCCCAGGAAAACGCTAACTCCCTGCCCTCTCTGATCTGTTTTGGACCTCGAAATTCACAGCAACACCCCCTCCTCCTTATAGAGGCTAACCAATTCCCCTACCCTCAGTGCTCCATAAAAGGCTAAAGAGAACGCTGCTTTAAATAACTTTGCTTCAAAGACAGAAGGGCAAACCCCTGACAGACCGAGACTGGTCACCTGTTATCCGGTGTCTCTGCCCCTAAACGCCTGTCTTACTCAAAAGGTTTTTGTAAAATCTGCCCATCCTGATAAGCAACACAAAAAAGTCATAGCTGACAATTTTCTATCAATCGAGGCCGGGGACTCCCCATCTGGCAACAGCTTACCCACATACCGTAAAAACATATCATGCCTGTCGCCTTCTGTAACCGGCACCCCAAATTCCTTCTCCAATGCCCACCAGTGCTGCCACACGAGCAGCTCAAACTCCTCATTTGCCCTCATCGGTTCCAGCCAGTATATAAGCCTTTTAAATGTCTTGGGGAAGGAAATCCACATTCATTAGTCATCAATTTAATGAAGTGATGGGGCTTCCGGACTCCTGCCGTTGCTAACGACAACCCACACATACATTCTGGCAGGGATCCATTGAAAAGGTAAAATAGGGATAGAGGGAAACTGGGGCAGAGGTAAGGAGAATGTTCAGGAGATGTCGGGGATCTGTAACAGGAAAGAGATATGGGGAATGCAGGAAAAAATATGATGAAGGACCCACTGAAAAAAGAGGGAGGCTGCAAAATGCAAAAAATGCAGGGAAAATGGCAGCGGTGTTTAAAAGAAGAGAAACACTGAAGAAATGTACCTGAATAATGAGAAAGCAAGACTGTAAAAAGAAAGACAGGTGGACAATCCCTCAATCAGTGCTCGCCACACCAGGCAGACCCAAATGGCAATGAGATGCTGGTGGGTGCTGCATCCCCATTCTCTCTGGCCTGTGTGCACCTGCATGTTGATGATCAGGCAAACTAGGATGCTGGCCAATATCTGTGCATGCATTATGGGGTCAAGGCCAAATATAAGATAATCTTAAGATAATAAATGGTTGTCTCTTACCCAGCAGGGGCAGAACATCGGTCACCAGGGGTGCCTAGCCACTCCCACCACTGCTTCAGCCATTGGCCGTCACTGTGCAGCCTGATGCATCAACCTTCCATACCCTGCTATCTGCCCACCCAGCAATTGTGGCAACCAGTGAGTCCACATCCAAGATGCTGCCAGATCTTCTGTCCACTGTGAACATACATTTCAAGCAGATGCTTTCTGATACCTTTCGCCCCCTTTCTACCATGGGCCATGATAGCAAATGCCTTCCAGGATTCCAGGGGGAAAGCCAAATGCAGTATGCTAAAGACTACCTGGATAAGCCAGAATGCTATAAGAACAAAGCTTTGTGGATGGATAAGAGCTTTTTGCAGTAAATGTTCAGCTATGTGTTTGGGCCTCTTTTGCTGCATCTGAACCAGGACAGGCTGCCATCAGTGATGGAACAATTAATTAAGTGTTCTTGCATGGCAAGATCACTTATTGTTCTCTCACATATATATTATTCATATTATAGCCATATTTTGCATTGTAACTCCTCCCATAGTTTTTACACTACATAGACCATAATATACGTGCGGATCGTTCCCAAATGGTGTGCTATTATTTTGTGGAACGTTTCGCCAAACGGTTTCTGAAATATTGGCGTTTTTCTGGCGCAATTTTCCCATAGGAATGAATGGGAGGAATGTTCAAAACTAGAGTGGGAGATGAGTGTGAAGGGAAAAATCAGGACATGATTTCTAAACTGCTACCTCTCCCTACTTTTTAAGCCCACCTACACAAATCTTATATCAAAACGTTCAGCTATCCCTGCTGCCACTAAAAATGTCCATAAGCTAAGCCATAGCCCTAACCGTTTTCACAATATGACCTTTTGTTTGCAACTCACACCTCCCATTGACATTCATTGAAACTCCACTCTAGACACCACAAATTTGAATGACAATTTCTAAACTGCGACTGTGCCTTCATTTTTAAAATTTCAGGCCTGGGTCTTGTAATTCTTACAGTATAAAGCTCTTTGCTGTAGGATGTATACTTTTGAAGCTACAGCCATTTGAAAATGGCAACCACCAGTGAATTAGAAATGTGTTTTAAAGTGAGTTGCCATAGGAACACACCTGCAGCCAGGCTCGTTACATTCATTTTACAGCTGCTCCGCCCACACAGCAAGTCTCAGGAAAACTCCCCATGAAAACATGTTATGGAAAACAGGTTAGACAAATGACATAGCCAGTTATTTAGCAAGATATAAATACTTCATAATTTAATGCCTACTATCTTTACTCACTCCAAACAATCCATATAGTTACTCTGCCCAGTCAAACATTTCCACAGTTACTCCAGCCACTCCAACCACACAACAGTTACTCAAGTCACTCCACCCAGTTACTCCGCCCACTCCAGTTGTAGAGAACTGGTGGAGGCAAGAACACTTCACACAATTTACCCAGAAATTGTACTTTGTCTAGTTCTAAATTTTACCAGCAAATTTTAAAAAAGAATGGCAGGACATCTGTCCTTGAGCAACCACAAGAGAATGTTATATAGCCTTCCTTCTATGAGCTAAATCACTACAAAGTGTTATGTGGCAATTCAATGACCCTAAGTACACAAGCTGCCACCAAAAAGATAGTTAAAAAAAAATAAAATTTTGGAATGGCCAAATCAAAGTCCTGACAAAGTACTGACCAAGCAGTTCATAAAAAGAAACCCATCCAATAGAACAGTGTTGAAAATGTTTTGCACAGAGGAATGGGCTACAATTCCTACTCCAAGTCCATGTGCAGGACTAATAAACAAACTACCAGGAAACATTAAGATGTAATTATTGTTGCACTAAGGGTCATACGAGATAATGATAGTAAAGGTTCACATAATTTTGCCATGGAAAAACATTTTTAATTCACTTTATTTACTTTGGACTAGTCTAAAAATAAGATTTAATTTTAGGCCAGATATATACAGAAATAAATCATATATATAATAAAAAATACATATATCAATTCGGAAGGTGTCACAAACTTTCAAACATCACTCTAAAAAAACATTGGGCTAACTGGGCTGTGACCCAATAAAAACGGGTTTTTAGCTTTGCTTTATCAATCCATTATTTCAGACTATCAGTCTGTTGCCTGGCCTTCAAAATGCTGCACTTCATCCAAAGTGAATGAGATCCAGGATTCTGACACATGGAAGTCAGATGCTGAATAGGACAGAATCCCATACAGAGTGTATTCACTATGAAAAAATGTGCATGCAGCATTGGGGATTTGGATTAGTCTTATTATTATAAATAGCAAATATACCGTATATACTCGAGTATAGGTCGACCCGAATATAAGCCGAGGCACCTAATTTTACCACAAAAAACTGGAAAAGTTATTGACTCGAGTATAAGCCTAGGGTGGGAAATGCGGGTTCTGGGGGGTTGAGAGTGTATAAGAGGTCACATATAGGCCATACTATGTGATCTAAGAGGCTCCTGCTGCATTCCTGGTAACTGGGATTAAATTCCTCCTTAAATAAAAGGGTATAAGGGAGGATACAGGAGGAGAAGAGCTTACAATCTATTAGGGTATAAGGGAGGATACAGAGGGAGAAAAGATTACAATCTATTAGGGTATAAGGGAGGATACAGGAGGAGAAGAGCTTACACTCTATTAGGGTATAAGGGAGGATACAGGAGGAGAAGAGCTTACACTCTATTAGGGTATAGGGAGGATACAGGAGGAGAAGAGCTTACAATCTATTAGGGTATAAGGGAGGATACAGGAGGAGAAAAGCTTACAATCTATTAGGGTATAAGGGAGGATACAGGAGGAGAAGAGCTTACAATCAATTAGGGTATAAGGGAGGATACAGAGGGAGAAAAGCTTACAATCTATTAGGGTATAAGGGAGGATACAGGAGGAGAAGAGCTTACACTCTATTAGGGTATAAGGGGGCGGGTTGACAGAAGGGTTGGTTGGTGGGTATTTAGATGTGCGAGTGGGCAGGTGGTCAGGCAGGTAGGTAGGTGGGTGGGTGGCTGCCACCTCCACTTCAGAATCCGCTGATTCCGCCTGCACACCACTCCAGTCTGCTGCTGGTCCAGGGTCTGGGTAGGTAGGTAGGTGAGTGGCAGGTATATAGATAGGTGGGTGGATTAGGCAGTTGGATTAGTAGGTGGGTGAGTGAGCAGGTGGGTAGATGGGCAGGGCAGGGTGGGTTAAGAGAAAAACATTGCACCATTAATTAGTATTAGCATTTAGTTTGAGGTGTATTGGAACATAGTACAGCAACAGCATGGACTCACCTGGAGCCACTTCACTGCCAAGTTGGAGAATCTTTTCTGTTGTTGAGTTCTTTTCTCCTTCAATCAACATGGTGTCTGCAGGCTGCTAACTTGTCCTCGTGGGTGAGACACACACACACATCTCTCTCTTTCTCCCTCCCCCCTTCCTCTCCTCTATGGCTGCAGCCCTCACACTCACACACACACACATACGCTCTCTCCCCTCCCCACTTTTCCCCCTCACCGACCTCTGCTCCAGCCATCAATCACACTTTCTCTCCGTTTTATTACACACGTCATCCTCTCCCCGCGCTGGCCGGCCAGCATGCCTGGAAGGGGAAGCGCTGGCTTCTCCTGTGCTCTGGGCTGGCCTCCGCAGTGGGGGAAACAAGAGAGGAGTTTTTTGTTCCGTCTTGTGAGCGCCTTAGCTGACAGCTGCACACTGCAAAAATTTCACTGACTCGAGTATAAGCCGAGGGGGCTTTTTTCAGCCCAAAAAGTGGGCTGAAAAACTCGGCTTATACTCGAGTGTATACGGTAATCACTAACAAATGCTTGGCAATTTCATGTTATTCTCAATTACCTTTGCTTTTTGTAATTTAAAAATCAAGTAAGCCTTGCCAGTATTCTTCAGATATATTTGTATGGTTTAATGCAGACCTGAGCCTCGATTTAAAGACACATTCGTCCGGACTTCCGTAGCTGTCTGTGAAAGTTTTGGTGGGTGTTTTTTGCTTTTTTTCGTGCATTTTTCATTCGTACGAACGTTCGGGAATGCGCTTTCGATGAACGGAAGCAAATCGGAACATTTCCGTTAGTTCGGATCATTTTCCAAACAAAATTGGAAATTTTCTGTTCGTTCAGAAAACTTCCGTTGTTGGGATGGGCTTACGTCTGATTCAGAGAGCTGATTTCCGACGGACCACCACCCTATAAATCCGTTTCATTTCCGATCCACTTACGAGACCTTTGAGTTCTCGGATTGCTATTGTTAAACATGTTTTGCAGCTATGTGGAGGAGTCTGCGCGCCTTTAGCACCAAGGCATTGCATGTATCAGCATGGCAGAGCCCATAAATTGTATAGAAATGCATACCTGAATCAATACATTTCATGTATGCCTTATAGAAGCATTTTAATGCTGACCTTAATTAGTCCTTAGCATGTAAACATTTATTTTCCCACACATCCATATAATTGCTATATTTTTTATTTGTCCTTTGTGAATTATATTTGGATTGATGAACTTGAATCTTAATTTGTTGTAGGAGTTATTGTTTAGTCGGTTACCTTTGCTTTGTGTAATTATTTTATATTTAGTTGCAGGAACCGCAAGATGTGCCACTCACACAACATAAAAGCAGTGATTGGTCTAGCTATGCGATTCCTCAGTGTTCTTGCAGGACATCCAGGGTGGTCCCATGATGCTTATATATTGCAGAGCTCCGGCTTATTTCATCAGTTTGAGTCAGGAGAATTATCTGGTGGATGGCTCCAGGGTAAGTTTGCTCACATTCCATCAATCCATTTTCACTGTATGGCAATGAATATAGTTGATGACTCATGACTTAACCTATTGCTGTTTTTAGCCCTTGATGACATGTTAAACAATATTGTAGCTTAGAATGTGTATTTTATGTTAGTATTTTTAAATTCTTTCAGGGGATTCTGGATATCCACTCCTGCCCTTGCTCCTGATGCCCATTCTTTGCCTGCAGAATGCGGGACAGGGGTTCTCTAATCGGGCACTATGCAAAACCCGGCCCGTGGTGGCAAGGGCCCTCTGGCTTTTGAAGTACAGATTTAGGTGTTTGGACCATACAGGGGGGGGGCACTGCAGTATGACCCAAACAAGGTTATACCAATATTTTAATTTAAGTTTTTTAACAGGGACCACACATGCCAGAGTGGCACAACTGAGTGTCAGGGTCCTTCAGTTGGTGGGAGAGATGCAGGAGCTGCGCAACTCGTTGGGGACCACAGATGAAGAATAATGTTCTGTGGCCTGCCATTGCTATGTATTTTGTTTTTTATAGTTGTAAAAATTTGAAATTTTAAACATTTTTATAAATTTTATATTTTATGATGGAATTCAAAAAAAAAATGTTACAATGTCATTTCATTTACAAAATACATTAACACAACACTAATGGGCCCAGAAATATTTAAAGATGAATATTCACATGACCGAGAAGTGGTTTGGGTGAGCTTTAAGGTTCCAAAAGGGAAGATGGAGGATAGTGCTAAGTGGTTTGGGTGAGCTTTAAGGTTCCAAAAGGGAAGATGGAGGATAGTGCTAAGTGATTTAGCTAAACATTGTAGTAGAAGTGAGGGTGGCAAATATGTAGGCGAGCACTTTAATGATCGTAAGGATTTCTGTCTGGACGAATATTTATTGAAAAAGGGAAACATAATCGAACGGGAAACGTAAAGGATTCGTAAAGGATACGATGGGAAAAGGGCAAAAACGAAAGCCTACGTTGTAACATGTGGAAATGAAACGGAAAAGTCTGGATGGAAAATGACATCCTCGTATTCGTAATCTGCCGTACGAGTGAACGGAAACTTTACAGAAGGTTTTCAATGCATGCATAGAATCGCTCGTATGCTCATACGAGAACGGAAACATTTCACACAAAAAACAGATCGGCACTAAAACGGAAGTTTTTTTTGTCTCTCTGAATCGAGCCTCAAATCCCAAGATTTTGGGATTTAGTCCCTGGTGTCACCTTGATTTGTGATGTCTGCTGTGTGAAATTCCCCCCGTTTTGCCAGTAAACTTACCTATCAGTTCTTGTGAGGGCCTGGCAGGCTCCATTATCATGTCCCATGGCATGCACATCTGCCATACACCCCACTGCCCCTGCATCAGTAACAGTGATTTAGCAGTCCATTCACTGCATTGAAGAGGGCTTGCAAAACCTTCTTCCCTATGTTGATTTAGCTGGACTGTTCTGACAGGAAGCATGCCCGCATTTTCTCCCAGGACAAGGAGGAATTGGGTAAAAGTCTTAAAAGGCCTTGGAACCAAAAATTATAGTAGACAAAGAAAAAAAGGCTCTGCTCGAGTGTCTGGGACATCTTTAGTGTTCTTACTGTCCACCAGAAGTTCTCAAAAGTAGAAGAGATCAGCATTCTAAATGTAAGAAGCCTTCCACAAATCCATCTCAGTAATTTTCTCAGGTGAGGAAGAATTCTATGTCCAATAAGTACTCATGTGTCAAATGTGAAAACTAGGGTGGAGTCTATGGCACCGGTCATGGTGTAAGCAAAAGGGAGATTGAATAAACCATAGGGAGTATTGTCCCTGGTGGCCAAAAGACTCTGCCAGCAGGTACTGTCCTTCTAAGGGTGCCCTGTCTTCAGCTTCTTCCAGAGGAGGAAGGCCTGTCCAAGGAACCCAGGAGTCTAGAAGAGATTAGAAATCCCCAGGAAGCCCGGGCCCAGGATATTCTATAAACCGAGGAAATAGAAAGGTCAGAAGGATAGAACACAGACTGTGTCCAAAAGGACCTGGAGCTCAGGTCCAGCATAAATCTGTTCTGGAACACCAACAAGAGGGGGTGACAAATAAGTGATTAATGCTCTGTGCACAGGTCGAGATCAGCAAGGCTCAGATGAAGGGAGTAGATCCAAGAACCGACAGTTACATCCTGTCTGTGTCGACTTATACAGGACCAAGAGCCTGGCACAGTTGGAAAAGAAAGGTAGCGGCCATTTTGGACCTTCCTCTCCCAGCATCTCAGCCATGCTGTTGCCTGGATTCAACTGACACTGCACAGTAACAGGAAGCCCAGCAGCACTTCCTGTTTGCAGGTGGCTTGCCAATGCATGAGTCACCATTTTGTTTCTAAAATGTACTACAGCAAGAGTTAGAAAAAGGTAAATTAATTTTTATGTGCAGCAATCTAAATTGTCCTGGGGAGGGATGCATATGAGCACTTTTTCTTGTGTTGGCTTGGTTTAAGTAATTTTTGACTGTCCACTTTGTTCACTTTAACTGTTATTCTTATAGGATTATCCAGTGAAGTCACAGGAACACTATATTTTCCCCTGGTCAGTGCCTTGAGGTCCTAATGACACTTGTTGATTTTATGCTTAGCAAACATCTGGCCCAGTGACCAAACTTGAGGCAAGGCCTATGTTCAGGGATCCCAGTGTTTCCAGTTTATCATGGCATTCAAAGGTATTGAAGCAATCCTAAAGCCTAAAAATTTATTATAAGTCCAGCACTCACATAAACAGAAATAAAACTATTGTCTCACAGGAAGAGGGACTATAGGCTTGATTCAGAGAGACAAAAAAAACCTTCCGTTTTAGTGCCGATCTGTCTTTTTGTGAAATGTTTCCGTTCTCGTATGAGTGTACGAGCGATTCAATGCATGCATTGAAAACCTTCTGTAAAGTTTCCGTCCGTTCGTACGGCAGATTACGGATACGAGGATGTTATTTTCCAGCGTGGCTTTTCCGTCTCATTTTCACATGTTACAACGTAGGCTTTAGTTTTTGCCCTTTTCCCATCGTATCCTCCAACGAATCCTTTACGTTTCCCGTTCGATTCTGTTTCCCTTTTTCAATAAATATTCGTCCAGATGGAAATCCTTACAATCTAGCGCCTGCGCACTACAAACTTAACTCATTAAAGTGCTCGCCTACATATTTGTCACCCTCACTTCTACTACAATGTTTAGCTAAATCACTTAGCACTATCCTCCATCTTCCCTTTTGGACCCTTAAAGCTCACCCAAATCACTTCTCGGTCATGTGAATATTCATCTTTAAATATTTCTGGGCCCATTAGTTTTGTGTTAATGTATTTTGTAAATGAAATGACACTGTAACATTTTTTTTTTGGATTCCATCATAAAATATAATTTTTTTTTAAATCTAGAAAATTTCTAATTTTTTCAACTATAAAAAACAAAATACATAGCAATGGCACGCCACAGAACATTATTCTTCATCTGTGGTCCCCACTCTGGCACGTGTGGTCCCTGTTAAAAAACTTAAATTAAAATATTGGTATAACCTTGTTGGGGTCATACTGCAGTGCCCCCCCCCCCCCCCCCCCCCCGTATGGTCCAAACACCTGAATCTGGACTTCAAAAGCCAGAGGGCCCTCGCCACCACGGGCCGGGTTTTGCATAGTGCCCGATTAGAGAACCCCTGACCCGCATTCTGCAGGCAAAGGACGGGCATCAGGAGCAAGGGCAGGAGTGGATATCCAGAATCCCCTGAAAGAATTTAAAAATAATAACATAAAATACACATTCTAAGCTACAATATTTAAATAAATAATACCGCGCTCAAAGTAATAAAGAAACCATCAATGCAGTATTATATTATTGTGAAGCTCCACGTGCTGAGACTAGCATCTCACTGATAAGTCAAACACAGAAAATAAAGTCAATAAAATGCACAGAGCTTCTATGGACCTCCAAGTAGCCGTGTGGTTATTCTGTGCTCATTCGCTTTCACCACTGTGTAATGGTGCCATAATATCCAATTCAGTGATGGTTCCCACCACCAATACAATGCTCTTACCGGAACATCCAAAAATAATGTGCCAGATACTCAATGAATTCCCCCACATTCAGGATCGGAACATCCAGGGATAATATGCCAAATGATCAATAAATTCCTCCCCACATTCAGGATCTTGAGTTGGTTATCAGCACTACTTCAGGCCATATACAGTTGTGTCTCTCATAAATATATAAAGCACATATAAAAAAGAGAAACACAACACGACCATAGTGTAACAATGCTGAAAACAAGGAATAATTTATTGTGCCAGATTGCACACATATTTAAAACATTAAAATCACGCTTTGAATCCAATCCAATATGTATCCACTCACGCTACTCTGTTCCACCTTAAAAATACTTATGACGCAAGGTTCCTCCACTCCAGGTGAGGAAAGCGTCCTACCGCCGGTTCTTAACGCGTTTCGTCGCTCCACACGACTTTGGCTAGGTGAGCCAGCGCGGCGGAATCGATTCTTTATATACAGGTGATGGTGGGTGGAGCTTCCCACAGTAAACTCCCCTGCAGCCAATCAGCGCGCTTCTATGGGTAGGGCAAAATGACAGCCTCCCACCTCCGCCAATCAAAGTCCTCCTGCGTATATTCTACGTTCGCTTCACTGACAGAGGAAACTTTATTAACAAACGGACGAACAGCACGCATTCAGCACAAGAGGAGAGGGAAATTTAACCCTTAATATTCAAATTTAATTCATCTAAAATCAATATAAGAGCCTCCCAGCTCAGCACAGCCTCTATTAGCGACAAGGAGGAGACATAGTTACACTGCACCATGTTTTGTAATATATATATATTATTGTAGCTTATACTAAGCTACAATATTGTTTAACATGTCATCAAGGGCTAAAAACAGCAATAGGTTAAGTCATGAGTCATCAACTATATTCATTGCCATACAGTGAAAATGGATTGATGGAATGTGAGCAAACTTACCCTGGAGCCATCTACCAGATAATTCTCCTGACTCAAACTGACGAAATAAGCCGGAGCTCTGCAATATATAAGCATCATGGGACCACCCTGGATGCCCTGCAAGAACACTGAGGAATCGCATAGCTGGACCAAAGACTGCTTGTATGTTGTGTGAGTGGCACATCTTGCGGTTCCTGCAACCAAATATAAAATAATTACATAAAGCAAAGGTAGCCGACTAAAACAATAACTCCTCCTCCTCCTGCAACAAATTAATATTCAAGTTCAACAATCCAAATATAATTCACAAAGGACATAAGTCTAAAAAAATATAGCAATTATATGGATGTGTGGGAAAATAAATGTTTACATGCTAAGGACTAATTAAGGTCAGCATTAAAATGCATCTATAAGGCATACATGAAATGTATTGATTCAGGTATGCATTGCTATACAATTTATGGTCTCGGCCATGCTGATACATGCAATGCCTTGGTGCTAAAGGCGCGCAGACTCCTCCACATAGCTGAAAAACATGTTCAACAATAGCAATCCGAGCCCTTAAAGGTCTCGTAAGTGGTTCGGAAATGAAACGGATTTATAGGGTGGTGGTCTGTCGTAAGTCAGGTGTCTGAATCAGACAGAAACCCATCCCAACAACGGAAGTTATCTGAACGAACGGAAAATTTCCGATTTTGTTTGGAAAATGATCCGAACTAACGGAAATGTTCCGATTTGCTTCCGTTCATCGAAATCGCATATACACATTTTCCCGAACGTTCGTACGAATGAAAAATGAACCAAAAAAAAGCAAAAAAAAGACTAACACCCACCAAAACTTTCACAGACAGCTACGGAAGTCCAGACGAATGTGTCTTTGAATCGAGGCTTATATCCCTCTTCTTAAGATAGATGGTGCTGCAACTTTAAAAAGGGATGTCCATAAAAATCCCTCTTTATCAGATACAAATATAGAGAAAAAGTGTGCACTCCTTTATATTGTCCAGTTCAAAAAAGATTTAATTTCACAATTAAAGTTATATTACAATACATGATCTCCTTCAGACAGATACAGACAAAAATTGATAACAAACATCCAAGTTAAAAATCACAGATGGTGACAACTTTCTCCATGTGCTGATAGAGGGGCTTATTGTAAACAAAATTAATGTTTTTATATTCATAAAGTGCAAAGAAGTTATATATGAACAAATAGACTACCTCTACAGTAGCATATTGCACCTCAAATAGCAGCTGTTTTATATTAGAAAATTGCTTTAGTCTCTTGTTACTATCTTTCAATAAAGTGAATCAGTGTCACAGCAGCAGATGAAATCTCATTCTTTACAAATAAAATGATAACATATTGCACTTCAGAAAATAGTAGCTCTTTGGTAACATATTGCACTTAAAAGATAGCAGCTCTCAATATCACATTGCACTTGAAGACTTTTTCCCCTCCTTTTCTGTGTATAAACATTGTCCTATTACATATCATAAGCCATAGTAGTTTAGCAAAAATGTATCCATTCACTTCATTCCACCAGCAAAGAAAACAAACAATACACCTTACGGCCTTTTCGGGTCCTCACACCCTTCGTCAGAGGTATGCTAGTCATATGTAACTTACGCGCTCTTTTTATATAGAGCAGTTCTCCCCCCGGCGCCATGTGACAGGAAGTGACGCGGTTGAGTGTCCGCGTCACTTCCTGTCACACGGCACCGGGGGGAGCTTCCGCCAACCGCCGCCTGTCAGCGTGCATGCGCACGGGCCGCTGCAGGCACTCCTGTCTTTATGACATTAACACTTGCATTACAAAATGTAATATCTACTCAAAACTTTAGACAGAATATGGGGATAGCTTGTCCTGGGCTCCATTCTCTTCATGGGGAGAAATGCTTAATCCCCATTTCTTATTGCGTCCATCATACCTATAAAGTACAACATAATTATTATCATGTATATGTATGTATATATCAACTATTTATGTTTTCTTGTTGATCCACATTCTGTTTTGCTTATTGTATCCATCCTGGAAAGATCTTTAGAAAAATAATAAACATAATAAGCAATCCTAAAGCCTGAAACAACTTTAGGATTGTTTAGTAGTGCCCCTTAGGGGGCATTATTATGTGGTGTACTCCACAGCCTAAAACTAAATAGGAAGCCTGTGATTAGTCTAAAATACCCACCTGATTCTCAGTTCTATTAGCAGCTGTAAGCAGGGGCAATAGGCAATTGCCACCCCTGTTTCCTTCCTGCTTGTGACTGCTGGCAAATCCTTAGGTGGCTTCTGACACCGGGACTCCTCCCTTGTGGCTGGTGAACCTGATTAGCAACTGTTGGTCACATGAGGCCTGGTCCTGGGAAGGAACGAGGAAGTGGAATGTACCACTTGTGTGAAAAAGTGCTTGTGGCAATGCATGGGGTGTCATCAGCATTGCCCCCCCTCCCCCCACTGTAATCAGCTGTCACAGTTATAGAACGTCTGCTTGCTGATATACAGAAGTAGTAGGAGGGGCAATTCCTCACTGAAGCAATTACTTTCGCAGAACCTGGGTCTCCTAACCATAATAACATGTATGGATGCCATATGAGTTCACCGCAAAAACAGGCTCACCTGCCCCCTACCAAGAGATTATTTGAATTGAGCAGCCAGGATAACATCAGAGGCCCACTGATTTCTTACATAGGGATCCATGGAGCTCTGCAACCCCCACTGGTTTCATATACATTTTCATACATTATTGTAAATATGTTATCTATATACAGTTTCCACAGCTCTAAAACATTGTATGATGTTGATTATTATGTTGTTGAGGGGCTAGATGCAGTATTAATGAGAACAAGAGATCCCTAAGGAGATTGCTATGGGGCCCAAAGATGATGTCATTGGCAGTCCCAGTGTCTTCTGCTGCACGTAATGCTATTTCGTGCCTTGTCAGTGATACATTACTGTACATACGTGCCACATCTGCATGGATATTGGCAGTGTTTGATCTTTCTAATGGAATTAACATTTTCCTTTTCAAAAAAACCACCTGCAATACATTTACTATTAGAGGATATAAAGCATGAAGACAGAAGAAAGCATATGTGGGACACGACCGTGAGCCAGATGTGGCCTTCAGCAGAGTGTGACCTTCTGTTCTTTTTTTTTTCGTTCTTGGAATTATCTATTATGAATCCTTTCTTTCAAAAGTGAAATTGAACACATTATATGGTTGAGAGTGATTGTACTGTACAAAGCAATTATTATAAATACATAATATGATTTTAATCATTCCATGAAAATATTATCTCAGGGCTCACACTGTATAACTGACATGAAATTATTGTGCCTGTTAATGTTGAGTATCCCATCCTATTAAAGATGACTATATTTTCTAGGTAAAATTACAGATGGGCAACAATTTTGGGGGCCAAATGGGCTGGCACCTTACCCAGGCCCTTTGCTGGAATTCATCCAATCATATTTTAACACCCTTTTCAGCTCCCTGCCCCCCCCCCCCCAGTCTTCCTTCAACCGGTTCCCCCCATACCTGGCCCCATTTTCCCTTCTACAGAAGACAAAGGGGCACTATGGCAGAAAAGTGTCATGCTGCTAAGCATTTTGGCACCCCCTTAATCATGCATAATGCCACACTAAACACGTGTTAAAATAGGTAAGCAAATCTGGCCAATATTGTAAAGGGTTCCATGGGCTGTCTGGGTCAGTAAAGTCCTGGGCTGATTTTTGGCCACAGTCTGTCCCCGTTTTCAGCTACCCCTGCAGTGATGCTACAAAGGAATATCACTAAGGATATGTGGACAAAGAACAACTGCAAAAAAAAAGAACCTGTTAATGACCTGTTTGCCTCACTTAAAGTAGGACCTTCAAATCGTATGGTATACCCATTGTGAAGCAGCTGAGGTTGAACAACCCTGTGTATTAGGTCCTCCTGTCATATCTGGCTGGTGAGACCAGAAGGAACAGAAACTCCCTCTGACATATCCTCTTGGTTACGGAGAAAATGAAGACCCATAACACACAAATCTCTGAGCACCATTGTTCGTAGCAAGCTGTCTGTGCACAAGGAAATGTGCATGCGCTAACAAAAATGCTAATGTACAAGTGTGAGGAACAGGGCAAATATTATATGTAATTTTATTGCTGTACTTAGCAAATGTCACCCTTAATTTCCTCCTGTAGCATTAAGGCATTCTAGCCATAAACATGCATAGGACCTAATCTCCCCCAGGAAGGAGAATTAGCATTTGTGAGTTGAGCCAAACGCAGATCACAGACTCCCTGCTGATTCTTTCACACCTCTGGGCCGGGAAGGCCCCGATGGGTCTAAAGCCGACATAACCCCTGGCTGCCACTGTGTGTCCCAGCACCAAGCCAGATACAGAACCAGAACAGGCCCACAAAACCGCACTAAGTTGTACAATTCTTAGGGCCATGGGACCAGGTGAACCAAGAGATCTCAGGTTCTGACCAATTTAGGGACTCCATCTTTGGACTACTCGGATACCCAGCGTCCATCAGAATCATTTGGTGCCATAACTGAAGCCATATGACCCCCGGCCTGAAGTTATAACCCCTAAAAGGTTTTAGGTTCTAAAGCAGGTTCCACAATGGGGGGAGTGAACAGTCCGCCCCACAGAAGGGAGGGAGTGAAAGGATCCTGAGGCATAAAGGGGGATGACCCTGGGACAGGCTTTCATCACTTCTTGGGAGCTCATGCTTCAGCGTGCGGGAGGTGTCCGAGCCATCAATAAGCCACTCACCTCCATGTGGGACCTCATAGCCACTACTCAGCATCTGCATTGTAAGGTAACTCTGTGTGTAACTCACTGGAACCTGTAACCCACTTCTCAGAACGACATTTGCATTCATTCATATTCCATCATAGCCAAATGTTTGTTATCACTGCCTAGTTTGCTCATTGCATTAAAACCTTTATTTAACTTGAGCAATCTTTTTGCCTTAACCAAGAAGCTGGTAGGCTTTAAGCCTGGTAGTCCCGCTAGACGGGCGACGGACAGGGTTTTGCTAAGGCCCTAATTCCCAGTTCTACACCTGGGGTGTTCTAGCAGCCAAGTCTGTTCTTCCTTGCAAGGGACACATATGAAGCCCAAGACACCTCGTAGATTCTGGGACCCAATTAGACCTAGGTTTTCCTTGGTTCTGCTAATTAGGCTCTACCAGCCTCCATAATCTAAACTTCTGCTACGAGGCTACAGTGGTGGTACACTCAGGTGCTACTGGGATTTGAAGTCCATAGTCCCTAGGATTCAATTCTGCTGTATTAGTACTGGTGAGTGGTTATTCTCTGGATTTACTTTACCTTTTCCTCTAACCTCTGAACCAGAGCAGCCTGGCCTTCTGACCCTGGCCTAAATTCCCCATCCCGGACCATTGCTCTCTGCCCTGGACCTTCTGCTCCATCCCTGTTTCTTCCCGTACTAAGACCCTAATACCCAGTTCTACCGGTGGATGACCTGGGGTCAGGGGCGGACTGGGGCTAAAAAACGGTCTGGGACTTTTTGGGGCACACCGGCCCTGTTGTACTGTTCCTGGCCCAGTATAGTATCTTAATGTTACATTATATATACACCTTATTTTTCGTTCTATAACATGCGCCAACGGTTTAGAGGACAAAATTACATTACAGCGAGTGAGGGGCATCCCTCATTACAGCGAGTGAGGGGCATCCCACAGGCACGTTGCCGCATCTCTCTGTACAGGCACTCACACAAAAATTGAGAAAGACACACACACACACACAGAAAGAGACACACACAGGAAGAGACACACACACACACGAAGAGACACACACACACGAAGAGACACACACACACACACACACACAAAGAGAGACACACACACACACACACAGGAAGAGACACACACAGAAAGAGAGACATACACAGAAAGAGAGAGACACACACACACACAGATAGAGACACACACACAGGAAGAGACACACACACACAGACAGAAAGAGACACACACACAGACAGAAAGAGACACAGACAGGAAGAGACGCACACAGAAAGAGACACACACAGGAAGAGACACACACACACGAAGAGACACACACACACACGAAGAGAGAGACACACACACACACACACACACACACACACACACACACACACACACACACACAGGAAGAGACATACACAGAAAGAGAGACATACACAGAAAGAGAGAGACACACACACACACAGATAGAGACACACACGGGAAGAGAGACACACACACAGGAAGAGACACACACACACAGACAGAAAGAGACACACACAGACAGAAAGAGACACAGACAGGAAGAGACGCACACAGAAAGAGACACACACAGAAAGAGACACACACAGAAAGAGACACACACAGGAAGAGACACACACAGAAAGAGACATACACAGAAAGAGACACACACGCACACGAAGAGAGACACACGCACACGAAGAGACACACACAGAAAGAGAGACACACACAGATAGAGACACACACACAGATAGAGACACACACACAGATAGAGACACACACGGGAAGAGAGACACACATACAGGAAGAGACACACACACACACACACACACACAGACAGAAAGAGACACACACAGGAAGAGACGCACACAGAAAGAGACACACACAGAAAGAGACACACACAGAAAGAGACAGACAGACACACACACACAGGAAGAGACACACACACACAGGAAGACACACACACACAGGAAGAGAGAGACACACACACACACACGAAGAGAGAGACACACACACACAACGAGAGCAACACCTCTCTCCCCCGCTCAACCTCAGGCCAGCACACTTGTCTCTATATAGGGCGCACCCTCCCAATCTCTGGCTGTCTCTCACCCCTGCATACCCTCCCAGCCTGATCCCTCTGGAGCTCGATGCCGCCAATCTCTCGCTACCCCGCTAACCTCAGGCCGCCATCTTCACTTCAGCAATGTAGAGAAGGGAACGCCCTCGGATGCTGCCATTTTCCGCAGGGGGGTGTTCCCACTCTACAGCTGGGGAGGCACCATCCAAGTACTGCCCCCGATGACAAGCTGTATAATCAACTAGTCACAGCTCTGCCTGCGGCCTGCCAGGTACCGCCGCCATTTCCTTCTACTGCCGCATGCTCCCCTCCTAATGCCGCATCCTCTGCGGCCATTCCTCCCCTCATTTTAGGTCGCACCGCCGCAATTGTCTTCATGATGGCTGTTGCGCGCTGGCTGGCGTGCTACAGATGGCCAGCGTCTAATGAAAACAATGGACGTCGCCCATAGATGCCCACTGACCAGCGCGCAACAACCAGGAAGTGTGTGTGTGTCGGCCGGGGAACAGCAGCAACTGGCAGACTGGCCACCACCCACCCTTCCGCATGATGTCATTAACAATGTTGCGGCCTTCCCTGCCGTCGGCCTACCGGAATTTTGCCCGGGCGGTGTGCCCTATGGCCAGCCCGCCCCTGCCTGGGGTGTTGCAGCAGCCAAGTCTGTCCTTCCTTGCAACAGACACCAGTGAAGCCCAGGGCACCTCATAGATTCTGGCACCCGGTTAGATCTGGGTTTTTCTTGGTTCTGCCAATTGGGCTCTACCAGTCTCCAGGATCTAACCTCTAGTACAAGGCTACAGTGGTGGTTCGCTCAGGTACTACTGGGGTTTGAAGTCTATAGTCCCTAGGATTCAAATCTGCTGCATTAGTACTGGTGAGTGGTTACTTTTTTACTGGACTCTACTTAAAGTGGACCAACACCCACCACTGATCGCCCCGGGAATCTATAAGATTCCCGGGATGATCAGCTCCCTGCCTGCGGGGCACCACCGCCTCTCGCACATCCCTCTAGCAGGGCGCGCACCCTTCACAAACGGCAGGTGTGGGCGCGCTCCCTGTAAGAGGGACGCGTGAGAGGCAGCGGCGGGCGCTCTCACCTTGTCCGTCGGCGGTGATTGGTGGAGCGAGTCACGTGGGAGCGGGGTCAGGTGAGTTTTTGGGGCTTTCTGGGGGGTTTCACACAGCGGGGTGCCCCGCAGAAGTGGACCAACACCCAGGATAGTGAAAATCCTGGGTGTTGGTCCACTTTAAAATCTTTCCTGCAGAGGGACTAATTTGTCCCCTGGAAACAGGGCCCCTATTGAGGTGGTAACCCAAGAAAGAAATCTACCTTGACAGAATGATAATAAGGGAAGAAATTAGCCTTTTAGGCTAACTTTTGTGGACATACCCCACAGACCTCAGATCAGAGGTGTCTTCATGAATAAAAAAAGACACCCTGCTTACCTTGCAACCACTTGCGCTGTACATCTCTCACCCACAGCACCAGTATGAGAAGCCGTTGCGGTGGGAGGGCATGGCCAGGGGCAGACTGGGGTCAAAAAACGGCCCTGGAACTTTCTGGTCACACAGGCCTTGCATTTGCCCAGGCCCTGTCATTGCATCTGCAATCGTCGGTTGCAATTGCATTGCAAAGGTTCTGCATGCAGTGATTTTTTGCTGTGCTAGCGTTTGCAACCGCACTCCATTGAATGGTGATCACTGCATTAGCACTAGTAGATCACCATTTCTTATGTAAATCACTAGCGTACATGCAAATGCGTTAGCACAGTGATTATGACCACCATGGTGTGAAAGTAGCGTAAATATTCTTGCAAGTCAATTCTCTCTCTCTGTATATATGTACATGTGCCACAGCCCTGGCATCTTGCTGCTATCACCTCCTCCTGGCCCAACTGTGGAGGAAGGTGAAAAAGGAAGAACAGGGGTCACACCCTTGCAATGCATTGAAGTGTGCTGCGAAAATGGCTTTAAAACCATCTGTGAGCATTAAAGTGGACCAAAACCCACCTGTCACATGGCCGGTGGCATAACTAAATGTGACAGGGCCCTAGTGTAATTATTAAGTGGGGCAGAGACAAATGATGTTTCCTTTATCTAAATGATGCTAAGTGATCACAAATATGATAAATAAGGTGGAGGAGCAACACAGATGGGGCCCCACTGACCTTCTGGGCCCAGTGTGGTTGCACCTCCTGCACCCCCTCTAGTTTTGCTCCTTTATATGGCTCTCCCTATCCCTGGGGTATCCCACTTGTGTGAAATCCCTGGGTCACTGAGAAAATGCTGCTGGTGCAAGGAGCGGCTGGCATCCCCGGCTGCTGCACGCTCACTAGCTCTGCCTATCTGAATGGCTGGCACAGCCGGAGGGAGCAGGCAAAGGGATGCGAGCCTGGGCGCATGCATGGGGGGGAATTCCCAAATCTGGGTGTTTCACAGCAGCGCAAACTAATTGAATGTACTGCTTTTGTAGGCATGGGTAGCTCAGGGGTTAATTAGCCCTCTCCCCCCCCCCCCCCCCCCCGCACTCCTTGCTGACAATCTTAGCCTCTCTCCAAGTAAACGAGCATCCTCTGCTCCCACCATCCACTGCCTGACAAGCAGTGCAGAGGCGGCTGGGAGAGGGTGACTTCACTTCCAGCAGCGCTGCTCATGGAGACGGTGGATGGCAGAACCGGAAGCTGCAGGTTTACTTGGAGAGAGGTAAAGATTGTCAGCAAGGAGTGCCGGGAGGAAGAGGGGGGGGGGGGAGGAGGGCTTATTAACCCCTGAGCTACCCATGCCTAGCAGTGTAACGTTCTGACTGTCCTTCAGCGCTTATTACCCAGCATGCAGCTGCCCACAGCAGTAAAACCCAAGCGGCCAGCTTCTTATTAGTTAAGCAAAGCTGCAGCAGCATGATTTTGATATTATGCAGTGTGGGGGAGGAGCGGCCCACCGGGATTTTGCCCGGTATGCCCTACGGCCAGTCCGCCCCTGGGCATGGCCATCAATTGGAATCTACACACAGGGAAGTTCATTCTGTAAGGAGGCGCCCATTGTGCATGTCATTCCTAATAAATATATAATACTTGCCTCGGGTGTGAATCCCCCAACCCCAAAAGATGCATGCTCAAATCAAAACCCAGATACTGCTGTAAGGCTGGTAAGCTGAGTGCGCCAATGGAAGCTGCTGAGACAGGTAAGCTGCACATTTTGACAGGCAAGCCAATTGCATTAACATGGTGATCACAATGCCCAGACTTCCCCTAGACTTTTTCCCAAGGAGTAGAAATTCTCCTCCCAGCATCTTGGAGGAGTATTTCTGGTCAGGAGGAGTGCACAATATGCGGGAATAAATTAAACAATATAGAGGTATAGGTGAGATAGAGAGTTAGATACGAGCTATTTAATGCAAGTAAACATTCCTAGAGCTTCTGCAATGCTTTCATGCATCTTTAGAGAAGATTTAGGGGAATGTAAACTGAAAGATTTCAGGGGCAGTTCCTGGCTTTTCCCTGGGGCATCCCGAATCGACCAATGGAGCATGCATGGGTTCTTTTACAATCAGAGCCTTTGCTTTTCTGATAATTTTCAGTGGGAAGCGTGTGCTGCCAAACCCACGGTGGCACACCACTGGGAATGCAGCAGCACGTTCTTTCTGTTGAAGACAATCAGAGCCCTTTTCTGAAGGATGTAAACAGAAAAGGGCTCTGTTTGGAAGAGAGCCCATGTATGCACTGTTGGACTGAGGAGAGGTGAGTTTTACTAAGCGGACTGTGAGTTTCACACAGCAGGGCATCCCAATTTGGGGGCACAGAACAAAACCCGGAAAAGGCAAATTCCTGGGTTTTGTTCTGCTTTAAGCTTATGAGGTTGAGGGCTAGAGGGGGTTAAACATACTTTATTGTGTGACTTGTAGCCAGCAAGCATAGGTTCTGATGTCCCTTCCTCCCCAGCACTGAAGGGTTACTAAGAAAAACATCTTGGGTGTCAGCTTTACAGCAGCTGACCTCTCTTCAGGGCTATGTATGTTGGATGCAGGAAGGTGAAGAAGATACAAACAGGGCTGTGTGATAAATGTGTTCTGTTATCTTCTCTGCATGTGTTTAGCAGCAGTATAAAGGTCCGCTGAAAAGGACACTGCAGAGCCTAAGGGAGAATGGGGGCGCACAAAGACCAGGACGACTGGGTGTCATGGGAGGACAAAAGCTAGTCACCATCTGGGGACACAGAAAACCATCTCCCTCATTTTCACTGTCCCTCATCAGCATATGATTTTTGCAGATCATAAAGTATGCTTTGCGAGCATGTCCAGGGCTGTATTTAACGCAAGGCAAAGCTAGGCACGTGCCTAGGGCGCTTAGCAGGCGTTGGGGCACATTGTTCTAACATTTTATATATTTTTTATTTTATTTTTATTTTTTTCATTGGTGATTCGGTGTCTGCGCCCCAAGCTGCTGCTGGCCGCTCCCGGAAGCACTAGTGCCGCTTCTCCACGTACCTCTGTACCCTATCCTCTTGGTATGAACTGCCCGGGCTCAAGCCACTGCTGAGGTGAAGGTGCTGGAGCTGCCGTCAGGATCGCTCGATACATCGGCTGTGTGAGTCTGCCTCAGCTGGGTGAAATGGTGGCAAGGGTTAACTTCTCTCCAGTGTGTCTGAATGGAGGGCGCCCCAGCGCTCCGTACCAACACAGGGGCAGCGTGTAGAAGCAGCATGGCAGACCTGCATGATCACAGCAGGGAGGTAAGCTGCGCCCCCCCCCCAGCATTGTCAATAGTCAGAGGAAGCTCACTGGGCTCTGTGAACACACACACACAGGTGCTGGATTCAGGGGAGTGTAGACTGCTTCTGTGCTGTGTGGAGCCCTGTGAGCAGACTGTGATTGGGCTCCCCTGCACTCAGCATGCCCCTGGGAATCTCCAACTGAGTTGCAGGTTTGAGGGAAGTCTGGTGAACTACAGGTCCCAACAACGCCCCTGAAAGTCACAAGGAACACCAACTTAAAGTGGTCCAAAACCCACTTTGGAGTCTGAGTCTCCAGGACATCCTCTCCCCTGGGGCATCCCAAACTGGGCGCTGTGTGAAACCGCCCACAGCACCCAGTAAACTCACTTTTCCCTCGAGGCTATGACATCACTTGCATCCCTTTCTAGCTGTATGGTGCCCCTCAACTGAATTGCTGTGCAAGGGAGCAAGTGATGCCGAACAAGCTAGTTCTGCCAGCTTTGAGCAAACCGCTAGGGGAGGGGCTCAGGCAGTTTGGTTGACTACAGTGCCCAGCATGCCCTGGGATGTGGGGGTCTCCTGCACTTAGCATGCCCATTGTAACTTCTATAAGGGCTACTCTAACCTTGTTGCAAATCTCATAAAAGTTATGACTGACATGCTGTTCACTGCCGGCAACTGGTGCAACTCCACAAGATCAAACTTTGGAATTAAAAACGCACTTTGGTTGAACTTTTTCACCTGTGTGTGTGTATTTTGGGGGGGCTCCAGGCTGGTGAACTGATAAGTGTGCATGTGTTAGGTTGTGGCTGGTGGATTGATGTGTGTGGGTGTAGACCAAAACCTGGCATATTGACTATCCAGGATTTTGGTCTGTTCCCCTGGGGCATCTTGTCTTGAGATATACATACCTCACCGCCATGGCTCTTCTCTAGTCAGCTGAATGGGAGCTTAGCCGCACTCATGGTCATGTGCAGCACCCCTGGCACCCCTCCAAGGCTGTGAGCAGCCATGCCAGCCATTCAGTTTCGGCCCAAGAAAGAGAGAGAGATGCCGCTACCGGCCACGCATTCACCATGAGCTTAGCAAGTTAAGAACATCGGATGATGGGGGTTTCACATAGTGGGGCATGCCAAATTGTGGATGTCTAACTGTACCTAGCATCTTATAGATATTATATCCCGTTCGGTCCACTTTAAAAACGGGGAAAGAGGGGCGCATGACCAAAAAGTGCCTAGGGCAGCACAAATCCTAAATACAGCCCTGAGCATATGATGTGACATACCACAAGGGGCCCTCTAAGACTCTGTTGTCCAAGGGCCCATATAAACCTTGGGCTAGCCCTGTGTGGACATGTGATTTAGAAATAAATTCATATATGTTGCCCCATGCCCAATGTGGTTAGAACCGTACAGCAATTATTTTCTCATATAGGCCAATGCTAAAGACTAGACAAGACTAAATGATGAAGCTGTAGCAAGGAAAAACTAAAAAAACTACGACATGAGCATATTCTGGAATTTTAGCTTTTCACCATCTCATAACTTCACCATTTCTCTGAAAAATCAAGTTTTGCAAAAGTAGTCCAGTACCAGTCCAGTTTCTAAATGTTTCTGAAATCTTGGCCCAGGAGTGACTGTCAACCATAATATCATAAGATGCCAAGTGGGGGTACATCGCTTAAAGAGAAACATCAGAGGCTCCAGGGCCATTCGCGTTCCACTCCTTGGGGCACCCTGAATTGGGATACCTCATGGTAAAACCCCCCGGAAGCCCCATTTCACTCACCTCGTCCTGGAGCCCTCGCAGCGCCTCTGTGCCATGGCCACATCCCGCATGCCGGCTCTCCTCTTTGTGAATGGGCGGAGCGGGCATGCAACAGCTAGGAGGTGACCGTGGGATGCGGCCGGCACCACTCGGCTGCATCTTAGCTTACAATACACAAGGCACATATAAGACGTTCTACACTGTTCCCAAGGGGGATAACGAGGGGGGGGGGGGGGGGGGTTGTGCAGGTCTGGACAGGGACTTTAAAAGACAATGATACTGTAATTATAGTGCAAAATTGTAATTTGTACTTAGAATTCCTTCGACAATTTTCAAGTAAACAGTAGAGGCTTGGTCGCGCTTTTCTGCTGTTCAGCTAAGCAGTTCACCCCGTGTGACCTCACCCATCTGGTTTTGCATAAAAGATAAAGCACTTCTCAGCAAGGCTGTAACACCGGTTACCAGTAGGAGGCCCCCCTATGCAAGCTGCAATAGCATCGGGAAGGTGCCAATAGGACAACTGCTAGCCTTTAAAGGAGCTGTATCACAAGATTCCCAGAAATGTTCTGGATAGTGAGAGGAGGGGTTACAAATACCCCCCAACTGAGAAACAATCCTCCCAGGCTTGTGTTTTTCTTCACATGGTAGGAATAAAATCCAGGGGTGACATGTTATTAAGCATACCATTCCAATTTAACAGAAGTGATCTGCTCTATTGCAATGCTAGTCTCTTGAGCCAGCTTGGTGGGGAGCAGCAGCCATGACCACTCTGCCCAACGCATTGCAAGATGGGTAAAATGATCTATACACATCAGAAGAATTGCAATAGCAAAAGCTGCTACTCTAGCACTGAAATGTTTAAAGTGGACCAAAACCCATGCAGAATCTGGATGCCCCGCTGTGTGAAACCCCCCAGGTCGCCCATAAACTCACCTTCTCTCCCGGTCTAACGATGCATGCACGAGCAGCGGCCGCATCCCTGCTATCCCTCTAGCAGGGTGTGTGCCCGCGCCAGGCATTTGTGAATGGTCATGCAGGCACACTCCTTGTTAGAGGGAACTGGGGATGCGGCTGGCAGCGCACTCCGATCTGCCCGCCTTAGATGAGCTCCTGGCTGAAAGGTGCCGAACCTGCTGATTGGACAAGCGGCTGCAGCATGCATCTTAGGACAGGGAGAGGTGAGTTTGTTCGGGCAACCTGGGGGTTTCACACAGCGGGAAACCCCCGATTGGGTTTTGGTCCACTTTAATGGACAGGTCGCTGAGCTAAACTCCCCTATTTCTAATATAGGACCTTTTTTTCTTGATAGTCCTCATTTAAAGTGTAATTATAGTGAAAACCAGCAAGGCATTTTGCATTAGTAGAATTCAGGTGTGCTATCTTTGTCTTTATTGCCATATGATTAATCATTTTTGTATGTTATGGAATTGGGGGATACCTTCAGATTCCAAATTCATGTTATTTTTGCCAAGCATGTAAGTACGTAGACACAAGGACATCTGGGAGGCCTAACTGGAGTACACTAATGATGAGGATAAAGCGCCAGTCATAATTAGAGGACTAGTCAAGATGCACAATATGTTGAGGGGTATTGGGATGAAAGAGAATCCCCTGAACCCGGAGCAACCTGCCCAGGTAGCCATACATTCCAAGGCAGCACTTGGAGGAGACCAGTGCCAAGAAAGTTGGGGAAGTGTGTATTAGGTCAACCAGGTAATGAGAGTTGTAGGGTAGTATGCCAGACAGGGTGTAGATAGGGAATGCAGGGATACAATGGTATAGTGGGTGGAGGGTTGTCTTGTCAAGTGGAAGATGGGTGGGTGGTTGAAGGAGCTGATGTACACACCCCTGGAAGAATCCCATGCCCATACTGATGGGCTACGGGGGTGTGGGTAATCAGGGGGAGTACTGCCATGTCACCCACCAATGCCGGCAGGTGACAGGGTGGCCCCTTACCCTGGGAACTGGTATAGGGATCCTCTGGGGTTGGGAGCAACCTGTTTCTCTGGGCAGAGCATTCTCGGCTGGTGAGCAGCTTCTCTTGTATGTGAGTTTGATTCAGCTGGAAAACAAGAAAATCTCAACCATCACTGAATCAACCCTTTTGCGTTCCAGAGGTCAGGCAGGGAGGTAGGTAGGTGGGAAGGCAGGCAAGTGGATAGGTGAATAGTTGGTCAGGCATCTAGGCAAGTAGGTGGGTGGACGGGTAGGTTTCTGGGCAGGTAGGTGGGTAGGCAGACAGGTGGTTACGTAGGCAGCTAGGTGAGCAGGTGGGTGAATGGCAGGGGGGTGGTTGAGCGGTCAGGCATATAGGTGATAGGATCAGCGACTCAAGGGAGCAGCTGCATTTCTGCACTGGCTGGTGGAAGCTACAGCATCTCGGCAGCCAGATGAGCTGCATCGGCTTCTCAGCAGGCTGGTGGGTGGGCAGAGAATTCTCGGTGGTTGAGCTGCTTCCCTCATCGCTGCGATCCGCGAGTCAGGAAGATTCTGAAAAGTACATGTAAACACATTGTTGCTAGGGAAAAGTTTTCTTTTTTAATATGGAGTTGCAAAGGAATAAAGATAAAACTAAGCACTTCATATTGACACACGATATTGGGAAATGTAAAAAATGCCACAGCATGTAGAATTACCCTTCCCCAGGGTAGTCCAGCAGCAGTCTGTGTAAAGGGAGGGACTCAATACAGGTGGAGGACGGAGAGGCATGTAGGGAGTCCTCCTCACAAGAGACGCCAGCATGCTGCTTAGGATCTCGAACTATAGGGGGAAACATACATTTGAACATAAAGAATCACATCAAATGATCTGCATGTCTGACCAGAAAGCTAAAGGATATGGATGTCGCAGGCATGTGTACTCAGATGACTCATAAGCAGTCTGCAAGTAGGGGCCAGGGAGCATGAATGGATCTAACAGAGAGCAAAACTCTATGCCTAAGGTAAGAAAAATGTTCCTGGCTGAATTATTCATCACAGAGTCCAACACAGAGGGAGTGGTACCGGATACCATTAGATGCTTTTATGCCACAAACAGCTCACACACGTGCTTGTGTTGGCCTTGATATTTATTAAAGAAAAAAAGGTCTACAATTGAAAATTACTTTCCTTCTCATCATATATAACAATGAACCTTTCAATATGGAAACAAACTTGAGTTGTGCTTAAACATTAAATGTGTGTGTCACCAATTGGGATGCCCCCCCCATCCCAGGCAGGAGCAGCAGAGATATAATTAGGCAAAGCAGTCCCACAGCTGGTCTATAAACCGGACCAACAGCCTGGCACAGTTAGAAAAGTAAGGCAGTGGCCATTTTGGAGCTTCCTCTCCCAACTGATATAACTGACCATGCACAGTAACAGGAAGTCTAGCAGCACTTCCTATTTGCAGGTGGCCTGCAAGTCTCCATGAGTCGCCATCTTGTTTTTAAAATTTACCACAGTATGGATTAGAAAATGACAATGGTAAATAATTTTTAATGAACAGCAATCTAAATTATCCTGGGGAGGGATGTACATGAGCACTGATTGTTGTGTTGGTCTGGTTTAAGTCATTTTTGACTGCTGGTCCTCCTTTAAACCGCTGCACCATGCACCCCCCCCCCCCCCCCCGAGTAAACCCTTTTACCCATGGACAGACCAGAAGTGACAGGAAACGCTGCAGCAGTGGGAGGTGATGACTGCCATATTGTTACCTGCAGTTTCCAGTCGGAGCTGGGGGGAGAGTTTTAGTGCAGGCAATAGGGCGCAGGTCCTTTTTCAGTGTCCTGGGAGGAAGCATATCGATGTGGAACAGGCTTTACCCAACTTTAAAGTGGACCTCTGCACCTAAATACCACTTCTACCTCCACCAGTGGTGGTGTCCCAATTTTCAATACCGCACTGCACATACCCACATGCATTGCATTGTTGCTGGTCGCTGGTTAGTTACCCCACATGACAATAGGACCAAATGGGTTTGTCCGGCAGCCAGTAGTCATGTGGGCTGAAGAACAAGTATACAGTTGCCTGAGGGTTTATGCAGGTGTAGTTATCCAAAACAGGGATGCCCCCTTCCAAAGCAAAGCCGACCACCAGTAGTTTTTAGATGCGCTGGGTCCACATTCCTTTTCATTTTCCTTTCTAATATTGCTCATTTACTTTGGTTGAGGAGGAGTGTGGGGGCACGTGGAGTTCAAAGCCGCCAATCATGCAGCCATCTTCAGGAGTTCACCAGATATATCAATTACCTGGAAACAGCTGCTGGTGGTTCATGTACCAGAAACCTGTTTATTTCTTTATATTTAGTTGTGGGCCAGATTAGCAGCTAAGCAGCTAGCTAAACTATAATATATATATCATTAGGTTGCAGAAAGGTCCACCAGAAGCAGCCAAGCCTGTGTCTGGATCACAGGCTTTGATTTTAAGTATAAGTAGAGAAGATATGGACTAGGCAGCAACTGCCAAGATAAAGCCCCCTTTTATTTTTTTACTTTATTTTATCTCACACCAGAACAATGTTTTAATGTACCCCTCTGGACAGGTGTGTGGCACCAGCCCAGCAGTTTCCTGTCCTGAGCAGGGCAGGCTAATGAAATTCATGGGAAGGAAGAAGACTGTAATGTATAGATGGGGTTTTTGTCATCTCTCATGAGTGCTGGAAGATAACTCGGTTAAGCTCTAGAGATGAGCGAGTAGTATTCGACCGAGCCGGTATTCGATCGAATACTACGCTGTTCGTCATACTCGATTTCGATCGAGTACAGCGGCGATGGCGCACTCACAATTCGTTTCCCCTCCCACCTTCCCTGGCGCGTTTTTTACACCAATCACCATGCAGGGGGGGTGGGACAGGTCCTGGGAGGACGCTGGCATCGCGAGAACAGCGTCTACACGCATTGGCTGGAAAAACCATGTGACCTCGAATATACAAAACTCAGCACTTCCTCTTCGTCAGCATTAGCAGCTTGAACTTAGTGAGGGACAGACGCTCACAGCAGGGAAAGACAGGCTGTCGCTGGCAGGGCCCCAGAAGCTCGGAATATCGCATTTACCACCATCTATACCAGCTACCAGAAGACAAGAGAGTCATTAAGAGCCCTTATTAGGGCTACTACGCTGAACGGTATATGGCTCATATGTAGGCAGGCAGGGCCCTAGAAGCTCAGAATCTCGCATTTACCACCATATATACCAGCTACCAGAAGACAAGAGAGTCATTAAGAGCCCTTATTAGGGCTACTACGCTGAACAGTATATAGCTCATATCCTATGTAGGCAGGCAGGGCCCCAGAAGCTCAGAATATCGCTTTTACCACCATATATACCAGCTACCAGAAGACAAGAGAGTCATTAAGAGCCCTAATTAGGGCTACTATGCTGAACAGTATATAGCTCATATGTAGGCAGGCAGGGCCCCAGAAGCTCAGAATATCGCTTTTACCACCATATATACCAGCTACCAGAAGACAAGAGAGTCATTAAGAGCCCTTATTAGGGCTACTACGCTGAACAGTATATAGCTCATATCCTATGTAGGCAGGCAGGGCCCCAGAAGCTCAGAATATCGCTTTTACCAACATATATACCAGCTACCAGAAGACAAGAGAGTCATTAAGAGCCCTTATTAGGGCTACTACGCTGAACAGTATATAGCTCATATCCTATGTAGGCAGGCAGGGCCCCAGAAGCTCAGAATATCGCTTTTACCACCATATATACCAGCTACCAGAAGACAAGAGAGTCCTTAATCCCTTATTAGTGCTGCTATGCTGAACAGTATATAGCTCATATCCTATGTAGGCAGGCAGGGCCCCAGAAGCTCAGAATATCGCTTTTACCACCATATATACCAGCTACCAGAAGACAAGAGAGTCCTTAATCCCTTATTAGTGCTGCTATGTTGAACAATATATAGCTCATATCCTATGTAGGCAGGCAGGGCCCCAGAAGCTCAGAATATCGCTTTTACCACCATATATACCAGCTACCAGAAGACAAGAGAGTCATTAAGAGCCCTTATTAGGGCTACTATGCTGAACAGTATATAGCTCATTCTAGCTATATACACACTGCACACAACGGCTGCTTTAGTGAGGGGTAGCTGCTGCTGCTGGAATAGGGACAGAAAGACTTCAGTGGTGTATTACCACCTATATACAAAACTATATACACTCTGCTCAAAACGGCTGCTTTAGTGAGGGGTAGCTGCTGATGCTGGAATAGGGACAGAAAGACTTCAGTGGTGTATTAGCACCTATATACAAAACTATATTTTGCACTACTGTTTTGTGTCCTCTGTGCCAACAAAACCTTGTTATATACCCGGTGCGTATAGGCACCATTTCACCTTCTGGCAGTATACGGCTGTATAGCCAGGTGTTTTTCTTAAAAATATTTTTATATTTGGCACTACTGTTTTGTGTCCTCTTTACGAACAAAACCTTGTTATATACCCGGTGCGTATAGGCACCATTTCACCTTCTGGCAGTATACGGCTGTATAGCCAGGTGTTTTTCTTAAAAATATTTTTATATTTGGCACTACTGTTTTGTGTCCTCTTTACCAACAAAACCTTGTTATATACCCGGTGCGTATAGGCACCATTTCACCTTCTGGCAGTATACGGCTGTATAGCCAGGTGTTCTTCTTAAAAATATATTTATATTTGGCACTACTGTTTTGTGTCCTCTGTGCCAACAAAACACTGTTTTATACACGGTGCGTATAGGCACCATTTCACCTTCTGGCAGTATACGGCTGTATAGCCAGGTGTTCTTCTTAAAAATATTTTTATATTTGGCACTACTGTTTTGTGTCCTCTGTGCCAACAAAACACTGTTTTATACACGGTGCGTATAGGCACCATTTCACCTTCTGGCAGTATACGGCTGTATAGCCAGGTGTTCTTCTTAAAAATATTTTTATATTTGGCATAACGCGTGGCCAAAAAAGTAAAACGTCTGAAATGCGGAGGGCTAGCGCAAAGGGACGTGGACGAGGACGGGGGCGCGGAAATGCTGGTGGGGGCACAAACCGCGTTGAAGCCAGTGGGGATACAATGCGTGCTGGCGAGGGGCAGCCAGCATTACGCTCATCCAGCTTCCCTGCCTTTATGGGACAGTTATGCGGGGGGCGGGGTACACCTCTGTTAAGGCCTGAGCAGCGTGAACAGGTGGTGCAATGGATGGCCGATAACGCTTCCAGTCACTTGTCCACCACCCAGTCATCCACACAGTCTCACTCTGACCCTCCTTCCTCCCAACCTGGCCAACAGAGTCAGCCCACCCTTGACCCCTCCCAGGACCTCTTTTCGGGTCCTTTTCCAGATGTGCTGCAAGAATCCCAGGAGCTAGCAGAGGAATTTGTTTGTAGTGATGCCCAAACACTTGAGTATCCGCCATCTGCTAGTGATGTGGACCCGGAACCAGCATCTGCTATCATGAGCGATGATGATGAGACGCAGTTGCCATCAAGGGAGGCTGTTGGAATGTCCGGTGGGCAGGATGAGGAGCAGAGAGAGGAAGTGGAAGAGGAGGTGGTGGACGACGAAATGACCGACCCCACTTGGACAGGGGTGATGTCCAGCGGGGAAAGCAGTGGAGATGCGGTCTGCGCATCACCGAATAAGGCAGCAAGAGGCAGAGGACAGTCCAGAGGCAGAGGACAGTCCAGACAGAGAAGGCAGGCCACAGCCAGCAGGGCCGAAGCTCTTCCCGGCAGCAGGCAGTCGCGCGAAGCTCCCCCATCGAGGCCTCGTACTTCTGTGGTGTGGAGATTTTTTAATGTTTGCGCGGATGACAAACTGAGCGCGGTTTGCGCAATCTGCCACTCAAAACTGAGTAGGGGCTCTGAGAAGAGCAATCTGACCACCTCAGGCATGCGCCGTCACTTGGAATTCAAGCACTGGGCTGAGTGGGAGAGAGCAAACGCAATACAACCTGCGCCCGGTCTTGCTGCCACTGCCTCTTCCCCTTTGTTGTGTGCTGCCACTGCGGTCCAGACCTCCAGCCAGGACACCTCCACATCTGCCTCTGCCTCGGCTACTTTGGGGCCTTCTCCTTCAGCCCCCCCTTCCCCCGCATCTTCGTCTGCACCTTCCATCTCCTCGTCCCATCAACTGTCCATCTCGCAGGCGTTCAACCGCAGGCGGAAGTACGCCTCCAGTCACCCCCAAGCCCAAGCCTTAACCTGCCTCATCTCCAAACTGCTGGCCCTGGAGATGTTGCCGTTTAGGCTTGTGGAGACGCAGGCCTTCCGCGACCTGATGGCGGCTGCCGCACCTCGCTATTCCGTCCCTAGCCGCCACTATTTTTCCCGGTGTGGCGTCCCCGCCCTGCACCAGCACGTGTCGCGTAACATCAGGCGGGCCCTGAGGTACGCAGTCAGCGCAAAGGTCCACTTGACCACCGACTCGTGGACAAGCGCTTGCGGCCAAGGACGCTACATCTCTTTGACGGCACACTGGGTGAATGTTGTGGAAGCGGGGACGGGGTCGCAAACAGGGACGGCCTACATACCACCCCCGCCCAAGATTGCCAGCACGGGTTCTGATAGACCCCCCTCCTCTTCCTCCTCCTCCTCCTCCTCTGCCTTAACATCGCCCTCAGCCCCTAGCTGGAAGCGTTGCAGCACTGGCGCGGGGAGACGTCAGCAGGCGGTGCTTAAGCTCATCAGCTTGGGCGACAGGAAGCACAGCGCCGCAGAGGTGAGGCACGCCATATTGCAGCAGACAGAGATGTGGCTGTCGCCGCTGCAGCTAGGACCAGGCATGGTCGTGTGCGATAACGGCCGTAACCTGGTGGCGGCTCTGGAGCTTGCAGAACTCAATCACGTACCATGCCTGGCCCACGTTTTTAATTTGGTAGTACAAAAGTTTCTAAAGACTTACCCCAACCTGGCAGAGCTACTGGTCAAAGTGTGGCGCTTGTGCGCTCACTTTCGGAAGTCAACTGTAGCTGCTGCTAGCTTAAAAAAAATCCAGCAACGCCTCCATTTGCCTCAACATCAGCTGTTGTGCGACCTGCCCACTCGCTGGAATTCCACCTATTGCATGTTGGCCAGGGTGTGTGAGCAGCAGAAAGCATTGATGGAGTACCAGATGATGCATCCACGCGTGCCTCCAACTCAGCTCCCTCAGTTTGCCAACCACGAGTGGCCATGGATGGCAGACATATGCGATGTATTGCGTATCTTTGAGGAGTCCACTAAGAAGGTCAGCAGCGAGGACGCTATAGTGAGCGTAACCATCCCGCTCCTATGCGTCCTTAAAGAATCGCTCATCGCAATAAGGGAGAACGCATTGCACACAGAGGAGACGGGGGTAGGAGGAGACGCAACGCAGGTAGACAGTCAGACCACACTTTTGTCTGCTGCTCGGTGGCAGTTGCAGGAGGAGGAGGATGAGGAGGAGGAGGACAACGTGGAGGTGGCTGTGGAAGAGGATGCTGGCGGCGAGGGTAGCAGTCAGGCTGTGTGCGTCCCATTGGTTCAGCGCGGATGGGGCGGAGAGGAGGAGGAAATGGAAAATGATCCTTCTGGTGGGGGCAGTGACGTCATGCCTACTCAGAGTCTGGCACACATGGCTGACTTCATGCTGGGCTGCTTTTCCCGGGACATACGTGTTGTCCGGATATTGGAGAACAAACTATACTGGGTCTTCGCACTCCTGGACCCCCGGTATAAAGATAACTTCTCCTCTTTTATTCCGGTAGAGGAGAGGACGAATCGATTACTGGAATACCAGAGGGAACTCTTGCAGAACATGATGCAGATTTTCCCACCCAGCATCGCTGGCGGCAGAGAGGAGAGTGTCTCCCAGAGTCTGACAACATCGATCAGGCCCACAGCCACCAGGGGAACACTCTCCAAGGTGTGGGACACGTTCATGTCACCCCCTCGTGCAACTTCCATCACTGCGGGGCCCGCTATCAGCAGGAGGGACACGTATCGGCTGATGTTGCGGGACTACCTGGCAGACCACACCCCTGTCCTCCCCGATCCCTCGGCGACCTACACTTACTGGGTCTCCAAGTTGGACACGTGGCTGGAACTGTCCCTGTACGCCTTGGAGGTGCTTGCCTGCCCTGCCGCCAGCGTGCTATCAGAAAGGGTGTTCAGCACAGCCGGGGGCATTATAACCGATAAGTGCAGCCGCCTGTCAACCGACAGTGCCGACAGGCTGACGCTAATCAAAATGAACAGCAAGTGGATTGACCCGGACTTTGCTTGTACAACAGTGGAAAGCAGCCAAGAGTGAAGTGCCATCTGTATGAAGTGCCATTTCCTCCTCCTCCTCCTCCTTAACCGCCGTAGAATTGCTGTATTAATAAAAAAAAATTATGGCTCACCTCTTGGGCTTAATACAATCAATTTTTAAGAGGTCTCAGCTCTTGGGCCTCCACACAATTTTTAAAAGGTCTCAGCTCTTGGGCCTCCACACAATTTTTAAAAGGTCTCAGCTCTTGGGCCTCCACACAATTTTTAAAAGGTCTCAGCTCTTGGGCTTCCACACAATTTTTAAAAGGTCTCAGCTCTTGGGCCTCCACACAATTTTTAAAAGGTCTCAGCTCTTGGGCCTCCACACAATTTTTAAAAGGTCTCAGCTCTTGGGCCTCCACACAATTTTTAAGAGGTCTCAGCTCGTGGGACTCCACACAATTTTTAAAAGGTCTCAGCTCTTGGGCCTCCACACAATTTTTAAGAGGTCTCAGCTCTTGGGCCTCCACACAATTTTTTAAGAGGTCTCAGCTCTTGGGCCTCCACACAATTTTTAAGAGGTCTCAGCTCTTGGGCCTCCACACAATTTTTAAAAGGTCTCAGCTCTTGGGACTCCACACAATGTTTGAGAGGTCTCAGCTCTTGGGCCTCCACACAATTTTTAAGAGGTCTCAGCTTGTGGGACTCCACACAATGTTTGAGAGGTCTCAGCTCTTGGGCCTCCACACAATTTTTAAAAGGTCTCAGCTCTTGGGCCTCCACACAATTTTTAAAAGGTCTCAGCTCTTGGGACTCCACACAATGTTTGAGAGGTCTCAGCTCTTGGGCCTCCACACAATTTTTAAAAGGTCTCAGCTCTTGGGCCTCCACACAATTTTTAAAAGGTCTCAGCTCTTGGGCCTCCACACAATTTTTAAAAGGTCTCAGCTCTTGGGCCTCCACACAATTTTTAAGAGGTCTCAGCTCTAAGCTTCCCTTACTGCTGGGGTGACACACTGTAACAAACCTCCTCCTGTAAGCTTCCCTGACTCCTGGGGTGACACACTGTAACAAACCTCCTCCTGTAAGCTTCCCTGACTGCTGGGGTGACACACTGTAACAAACCTCCTCCTGTAAGCTTCCCTTACTGCTGGGGTGACACACTGTAACAAACCTCCTCCTGTAAGCTTCCCTGACTGCAGGGGTGACACACTGTAACAAACCTCCTCCTGTAAGCTTCCCTTACTGCTGGGGTAACACACTGTAACAAACCTCCTCCTGTAAGCTTCCCTGACTGCTGGGGTGACACACTGTAACAAACCTCCTCCTGTAAGCTTCCCTTACTGCTGGGGTAACACACTGTAACAAACCTCCTCCTGTAAGCTTCCCTGACTGCTGGGGTGACACACTGTAACAAACCTCCTCCTGTAAGCTTCCCTTACTGCTGGGGTAACACACTGTAACAAACCTCCTCCTTTAAGCTTCCCTTACTGCTGGGGTGACACAATGACACAAGAGGACATGTCTGACCACATCTCACACACACACACACACACACACACACACACACACACACACACACACAATGACAATTTGGGGTGGGGTCTATTTATTTTCCCCCTTGCCTATGCCATCTGTGGTTGTCATTAGGCAACGTGATTTTAAGGGGTGCAGAATTTTGTTCTTTTTTGTACAGTTTGGCTTGGGGTCCATGGCAATGTAGAGGAAAGAAGGTTTCCTTGTCTTGTCTCACTTTACGTAGAAGTTATATTGTGTCTGGAGTGTATTGTTGAGTGGCTGTGATAGTGGCATAATAGTGCGACTTGGGCGCGTTATATGCACCCAGACATGCTTCCCCTGCTGTCCCAGTTGCATTCCAGCAGTGTTGGCATCATTTTCTGATGTTTCAGGGTGGACTTGGTGACCTCCAAGTGGTCGAATTGAGATTTCCAAGTGTCGAGCATTTTTTTCCCATAGACTATAATGGGATTCGACATTCGGTCGAGTAGTCGAGTAACGCGGTCTATTCGAATCGAAATTCGAAATTTCGAATATTTCACTACTCGCTCATCTCTATTAAGCTCCAATGTCTTATTGACAATGACATGCAGCTCCATGACTTGTGGTAGATTATCACATGGTCCGCACTGCTTTCAGCCACCAATAGTGTCAAGACCATGTGATTGCAATCAGAGGGCTGCATCATTCTGCTGGCGGAACAAGGAGCAGATACGTTTACAGCGGGTTGGCTGCAACTGTATTTTGAAAAAAAAAATGTATACTGAGCCCCACAACTGTTTCATCATGTTTCGCTGTGCGTATGCAGTGAGTACGCGCCCTTGGAGCTGGAGGCTTGGCACGCCCCTCTATTGTAGTGAATAGAGTGGTGGAGCATAAGAGTAGACATCCAACTTGGAGGATCGGCCATTGCCCTACATCTCTTTCACAAATGGAGACAAGCTCTGGCTTGGGGTGGGGGGTGCATAATCTTAGCATCTGATAAGTTTCCAAGCACCAGAGCAGGACAGAGGGGCTGCGGGGGACAAACAGGAGTATAGCTTTTATTTATTTCATTTTTTACAGGCTCACATCTGTACTTAGTGACGTTATCCATTCACACTGTGTCACAATCAGTAATGTTCTTCAATAAAAAGCACGGTGAAAGAGGAGAACAACAGGAACCCTGCATTTTCTGGTTTGGCCATTAACAAAATAAAAATAAAAAAAAAAAAAGCCTTACCTGGCGCTGACCACCCGCTAGCTGTTATAAGTTGTCACCTGGCCATGACCGAATCAACCAATCTTTGTGCAGCAGCCCCACTGGTGCTGCACCGATTGTGGCTTCAGGGGAACAGGCCGGTATTGTAATTTCATTTCATATTTTATAGTCAAATAATAAATAATAACCACAAATAGCTCAGCAACATTTGGGGGACAGGCAGCAGCCAGTGGTGACCATACTTCTACTGTTATTATGTGTTGAGTTGTTTGCCCTCAAAACCTCATCTTCTGATGCTCCCAAGCCTAGTTTTCCTTCTCCTTCAGCGAAACTCAGTCCCACAAATGGCCAGCTATATGGTTGGGTGGGCTTGCACATTACTGTGTGCCTACCGGTATGGCGAACCTTAATGGTTACCAGTGATCACATGACTGCCAACTCTACAAGGGAATGGAACTACTAAACATTGGCTGACTTTAGTTTAGTAGAAGAGATCTTCGGGGGAGGAGGTAATTTAGTTAAAGCATACCCATTTAGACAAAATGATGAGTGCACTGTGGGGGGGGGGGGGCAGATGCCCCACAAGCAAGTCTTGCTCCTCTTACCTGCACCAAGCTCCCTCTGCAAAACTGGGCCCTACTATTGACCACTGGTGGCCACCTGAGTGAGTGGGGGCCTCTGGACTTGGAGCTGTCCTTGCTAATGGAGGCAGGAAAGTAACCTGGTGGTTTTTATTTTCACTAAAACAGTTAGGGGGGTTAATACCAGCATTAAATCTGTACTATTTCCACTCATTTTTCACTGCCCTACTCCTTTATTTAGGTGAGAGAACAATAGAGTTGCTATTGTTTCATTACAATCCAAATAACATGGTAGTGTTATAAAGTAAGAGTTTGTATTCTGTGTAACTGTATAAATACAAATGCTAAAGACAGATATTTTCATGGATATTGAATTAAAAATTGCCCCCTTTCTGTCAGCAGTGTCCCCTTAACCTGAATATAAAAACGAGCTACATTTTTACTTGCAAAAGAGTTAAAAGGAAAATTCCCTTTTTGTCAGAAGTTTTTTTTTTTTTGTCTTCAGCCTTACTGTTTTCCTCTTCTGGAATGTGAAATAAACAGGTATGTTAGGATTGTTCCCCCAAACTTGTGATTTTCTTATCAGCATGGCGTTTCCATGTTTCTTATATGCCTCTCAGTCGGTCTTGGTAAAACAGGAGTGGCGTTCTTGCCCCATAGTAAAACACTTAGTACCCTTTCTGACTACAACATCCACAATCCTTCCACTGTAACAGGTGAGCTCATTAGAAGCTTTGCCTAAATCCTGCGGCAGCAATCATGTCTCCAGCTGAGAATTCTCCAGTAACCCTTTAGCTACTAGAACACATGATTGTTTTCCTCCCATCTGAAGAGGGTTAAATTAGAGCAGAAGGGGTTAATACTCTTTGTCTCTGCCTCAGCGAAATAGATGATTAGGAAGCTTGAGGCTGGAAGTGTCTGATCACACCACTTTGATGTACATTGCTAAGGTAAACACATTGTTGCTAGGTTTCTTTTATAACACAGAGTTGCAAAAAACTTTTAAAATGCCATTGGAAGTGGCAATTACCCTTTAAAAGGAAAATGCTTATCTGTGGTGTGTATTTATCTAGGTTATTTTTTTTGCAGTAATTTAAAAAAAAAAACTCATTTGACTAAGTAGTCATCCAACCGTCATCCTAATTTAGCAATGAAAAAAAAGCCTGTACATATTTTTAAAGCAAAAGAGCAGCTATGACACACTGAAGGAATGCCTAGGCATTGGTATGCAATGTATTCTAGAACACATGTTAGAGCTTGTAGAGGAGTTGAAAAGGTTCATGAATCACATAGCTTGCATCACAATGAAGGTACATAGTTTTATTACCTTACATAGGCAACTCTTTCAGTGCTGCCCAATGATCAGTAAGAATTCTGTCACTCTAAAGGTAACCAATGCTACTGGAATCTGATCTGCAGACATTACCAGTCTTTCATACATTTACAGTGAACTTGTATAAAAACACCTTTAGCTTGTACAGTATACATGCAATTATGCATTATATAAGCACCTGCTTTAAAACATGCTTTGTGCTTGACCCACAGGGCTGGGGCGCACATCCCGGGGCCTCCACCACTTGCCCTGCAATGAGGGCCTCCACTAACCTTTGGGTTATGGTCTGGTCCAGGAGGCTTTTCAGTCTTTGGTTTGACTGGCTGCGGGGCCAGCAACAAAGCTATCAGCGAAAGTGAGGGCCCCCCACTCCTTGGCAAGCCTTTTTTTGTTTTTGCAAACCTGCAGCCAAAGCCACCACAGGGCAGGATGGAGAGTCTAGAGCAACAAAGCCTCTGTCAGCAACGCTACAGGGATATGGGGGGGGGGGGGGGGTGCAGAGCTGTCAATCAGTGGCCGCTACTGCACATAAGCCACCAAGCACAGCCGCTGGCAGCTCAATGCAGGGAACTGTTTTCTGCTGGACCAGCTGAGCGACTACACTACCCCCCACCCAGAATGGCAAAGCAGGAGTTCCCGAGCAGCACGCACCTGCACGAGGGACTCTGACGTTCTAGTAAGTAGGCGGGTGCCTTACAACCACCAATTAGTTACTTGGCTGGACTATTATTTTAAAGGGAAAAAAATACTGTATCTGAGGCCTCCAACACACTTAATCCGGCCCTGATGACCCTCCTCCCTCACTGTCAGAACAGTGGGAGCGTGCAATTCCCCCACTGCACATTGTGCATTCACTGTACTAACAGCAGGGCCAGCGTCCAGGTTCTACTCTAAGCAGACAGTGGCTGGACTATAAAGGATGGCAGTCACTTAAACCGGACCAACAGCCTGGCACACTTGGAAAAGAAAGGTAGCGGCCATTTTGGAGCTCTCTCCCAACTGACATAACTGAAATGCACAGAATCAGGAAGCCCAGATGACTTCCTGTTTGCAGGTGGCCTGCAAGCCCATGAGCGGCAATCTTGTTTTTAAAATTTACCTCAGCAGGAGTTAGAAAAAGGTAAGTTATTTTTTATATGCAGCCTAATTTGCCTTGGGGAGGCACCGTTTGTTGTGTTGGTCCGCTTTAAGGAGAATTGGGCTGTAGCGTCAGGCAAGGAATGTTTTAGATTTGATAAAATTAATATTTTTTTTTATTAGGTTCAAGATGTTGAATGAATGAGCAATGAATGAGCAATCAAGTCAAGAGCAATACCTGACATACATTCAGTTTGTGGTTTCATTTCATAACTATATTCTTTTCACAAAAACTGTAATAATTAAATGGTAAGTCCACTCAGCCCAGTAGTGCCCTCTGACATGACACCCCCCACTTACCTTGCACCTGGTCTCACGCCACATATCTCTCACCTGCAGTGGCAGTATGAGAAGCTGGTCTGGTGGGTGGGTTTGGACCCAGCTGAGATCAATAGGAGCCTCATGTACAGTGGCGTCCATTGACCCCTGCTCTTAGGTCTCACAAGAAAGTCCACAAAAGTGAACTTTACCTTTTACGGATAAGCTTAAAATATTATTAAATCACACACACTGGGATAGGTAAACACATGGTTAGAGTTAAAAAAAAAAATGAACAAATTATTTTACATTAAAAAAAAAAAAAAAACATTTTTAACTTTTATGTGCATTCTTTGTGGGTTTAAATGGAGGTCTCTGGCTGCCAAGACATCATTATCTCACATTACACAGTTAATGTCTAACCAATCTAGTGTTAGCTGCCTCCAGAGTCAGTCCGCACAGGTAAGGAGTCTCCCTGCTACAGGGTATTTCCAACACCATTTAAGCGTTCAGTAGTTCAGTGTCAAAATAAATAGAAAAAAGGTTTCTCCATGATTATGCCGATACCACAGTTCCATTCTCCGAGTCTTCTATATAGGGAATACTGGTATCCTCATTTTCAACAGGTTGTTGCACAATTGGTTCAGAGATCATATATATCTCATTTTCTTTCATTGAACGAGCAAGAGGATCCATAGTTTTAGCGCTTCCATTGGGAGATCTTACAGGCGGGACTGGTGGGGGATCGCCCATGGGGCCTTCAAACGGCCGGTATATATCTACATCTTGGATGGAACCATTGGTCTCTTTTAACAAATGGCCGTATATCATTGTATCATCGATAACAGCATACACATGCGATTCATTGTCCCTCCTAGCCTTCTTAAAGAAGGCCTGCCGCCGGGGTGCTTCAGTGTTTACTCTAGAATTGTATATACCCACTGGAGATTTGTGCTGCTTTTTCCTGCAATCAGAAAAGAGAGTCTAATATGTATATCACAAATCAGGAAAGCTGCTACAGATCATCATTTAATACATCTTTTTTACACACAATTACATCTGGGGGCAGCTTCTTCATTTTTTATGCTTATGGAGTATACAGGCCCTGTCCACCTGAAGGAGGTTGGAAACCATAAAGCGTTGTAAACCACTACATAAATATATATTGGGGAAAGAAGGGTGAGGTAAAGTATACTTTTACTTTACCTCACCCTTTTACATTTTCATTCTCATTTGAATCTAAATATTACCATATCATGATTTCACATTGAGGCAGCTAAAACTTTACATGCTCAGGATCAAGGTTACCAATGGTGACCAAAGAAATATATATATTTTCACTTAAACCAAACCAGCCCCCATTTTATACATATTTCATTTTGGGCAATCCCCTCCCTCATACCCTGACACCCTGTTTTTCTTCAGTCTTTCAGTGAAACCAAGCACTGCGGTGCCCACGCCATATGACCGCCAAGGCTTGCTAGGGGCTACGCATGGGAGTAGGTGGGGCTATTGATATAGAAGGAACATAAACACATAGGGACAGACTAGATGGACCATATGGTTTCTTTCTGCTGTCAACCTTCTACGTTTCTATAGATAAATGTACTAATTTGGCCACCGATTTCCTGACCACTTAAACCAGTAGAGGGGGGTATGTAAATGAGCTGAATGGAGAATGAACAGCAGCATGTTGTTACATTTGGTAAAAATGACTTTACACTGAGGCATAAGAAAGAGAAACCGGCACAGAATGAAGCCTGAAAACAAAGGAACTATTGCTTTACATCAACCACTAGGTAAGAATCAGTCATTGATATTTAGCAAGTACTTACTTCTTCCTAACGCAGCATATGGCTACTATCACTGAAAAAACAACACCGACAGCTGTGCAGGCTGCAATTATTATGTACTGAATACCTGTGAAAAGAATGAAGATCATAAGACCACCCAAAGAAGAAAATAGTTTACAATTCCTGGAAGAAAAAATGCAACTGGTGTCAACATACCCCAGCTTTCTTGTAGCTGTGTCCCCCCTCCCAGCCTATCTCAATGGCTGTGAGCCGGGGGTGTGACTAGGCCCATCTCTCAGCGGCCCAAGATCAGCCAATCGCGATCTCAAAAGGGCCAGGTGGCCTTAGCCTCAGTGGTGGAAAACCCTGGTTTTAACAAAAACTGGGCAACCTCCGGGCATCGTTGATGCTGCTCGACCAGGGGAAGGGGGTGGGGGTTTGGCAGAGCGGTGTGGGTTTCATTCCGCTTTAGGTTTTATGACACAGTGGTAGATTTAGCACCACTTGAAAAAATAAAATAGAAGTGTTCTTTTTTCACCTGGTGCTGAATCAACTCCAAGCTAGACAATGAAAGTGAATAATCAGGATTCGGTCAGAATTAATTGTCCAAGGAGCACATCCCTTCAGACAGAGTTTAAGAATGAGGGGAGAGGTATAAGCACAGAGCCTTTTTATGGTTTTATTTTTAATTATTAATTTTATTATGGATATGTTCACTAAGGAGTCACTAAGGAGTCACTAAGGAGTCACTAAGGAGTCACTAAGGAGTCACTAAGGAGTCACTAAGGAGTCACTAAGGAGTCACTAAGGAGTCACTAAGGAGTCTACAAGTTTACAGAGCCCTCAGAGGGTGCAAAATGAAGAAAGAAGAATGGCAAGAGAAGAGGACATTTGCCAAGAGGAAGGTTTCCGGGGAAAAGATCCTAGACAAGGTTAGGTAAATTATACATATCTATATATTACTACATATGTTCTTTAAAGTGGAAGGCCAGTGTAGAAATGCCCCCCAGCCCTGACTCCCTCCCCCTATGCTAAGGCAGGGCAGAGGGATTACAAGAAAGAAGCACCTTACCTTGCCGGAACCCCGCACCACCTTCGGCGCTACTGGGGCAGCTGCACAGGACAGTGCATAGAGCAGCATCACTCACATGTGTGCAGGACCACATATTCAAGTGAATGTGAATTCCCATGAGCTGTGCTTCCTGTACAAGGTGGCTGCACCAAGGATATGAAGCACCGGGAGAGCAGCAATGGATATGGATTGAGGTAAGATTTTTTTTTCATTGTAAAAAAGCACCGGGGGGGGGGGGGAGTGGGGGGTGTCGGGTCCATGCTACACTGGACTTTAATATCTGTTATAGTGGTAGCCATTTTACCTGGTGTGATGTTACTGAAGTTAACAGACAGCTGGAGTTTAAGTTTCTTTGTAGCATCCCGAGGTTTGCAATTAGAGATGTTGACCCAAAAGGAAGAGTACAGATCTGTAGCACTTGGTAACAGCTGGTCATACCGCCGCAAAATGCCTGGTCCCTTGTCTTGCTCTTCTCTTATGTTGAGATATGAAGTGCCCACGTCGCACATGATATCCATTGTATTCTTTGCGAAAATTAATCGCCCATATTGCTTGCTGGGTACCTTTATATTCCATGAAAGAGAAACAAAATCCGGAAGTCCATGTTCCCAGTTTGGGGTCTGCAGATGAACCGTCTGTTCATTGTTTGGAGACACAGTGAATATACACTCCTCTGTAAGGAAAACCATTATAAAAAACATAAGTTATTGTAACAGAAATACATATATTTGAAAATAAATAGCTTAAACAATAACACCGGCTGAATATATCAAAACCATGCCACGTTAAAAGCAAACCAAACAAAGCAGACCAACAGACCAAAACCCTCTAAGCACTGTTAGGAGCTATGCTCGGTTACAGCATCATCCATCTCTTGTATATAGTAGTAGCCAGCCAATCAATGGTCAAAGCAAGCAGCCTAGAAAGAATAATTGAAAGGAAGAACTCATAAAAGAGCATTCTACTGAAATCAATGTCTGCCAGAAAAAAGGGCCATGTCCCTATAGATAGATTGAAAGATTTTACAGTGAACAAGATCTTTTTTTTTTCCTCGCTCACTTCATTTTGGGGACATTCCAGAGCAGTCCTTACAGGAGGTGCAAGTAAGTAAGAAGCACAGTAAGAACCATGGGTGTAACAACAAGGGGCACAGAGAAAGTAGCTGAATCAGGGGCCTATGAGGTCAGGGGGGCACACTGCATGTATAGAAATGACCATTATATTGGCTTCAAAGTTAATGGTGTAAAATATAGCAAATTTGGAGACTAGGGGCTAAATGTTACAGTAGTGTAGACAGTAGTTTGTGATGCCAGAAGTGGCCCTTCCTGGTTCCAACTAGCAGGTGGGCATGGTCTGTGTATGGATGGCTCCAACTGAAAACAAAGGCGGTGTCCGTACACCAGAAATATCTGTGTACAGGTGACCATTGTTTATGGGAGCCGGCTGTACACAAGCCACGCTCACTCGAATGCCAGTTAGTTTAGTAAAATGTTTCTGTTGAACCACAATTCAAAAGCTATGTCTGATTTTCATTAGCTGATTTCCAGTAAAGTGTATATATACTTCTGTCAGTTACAAATTATTTCAGTAACCATTTAGTCCACGTGTGCATAACAAACAAATTGGCCAATTACTGAGACTGTTCTACAGCAGTCAAATCATATTTCAAGGCTCTAACAACATCCAAACATTCCAGCAGCAACAGTCAATCGGGGGGCAGGACTAGGTCTTTATTATTATGAAAGAAACCTTCTGCAAGAACTGCAATGGAAAAGGCAGAAACACCTTATCCCTGTGCAGAATAAAATAGGAAGATTTGGCAGACAAGACTGCCAGTCCAGACTCGTCTGCCTGACACATCCAGCTCTAAAAACACCACCTTCTGGGATAAAAAACAAAGTGGTGCAACAGTCAAAAGTTAAAAGACAGTCCATTCAAAGCTAGGCACTGAATTCAGATTGCATGGTGCAACTGGGGCTTTCAAAGTAGGCCTTTACAAATGTAGTATAGCCTCTAGAGCTGAGTGAGTGAAGCAGAGAATTAGTCCTTCATTTTGTACTACAGGTAAACCCTTTGGCCACCTGGCACTCACGTGGCTAGTGAGCTTGTCCATTGTTCCGGCTGCCGGAAAGCCCTGCCCATGTGAGCTCCAGCAGCCAATCGTGGCACTGGATTCCCAGTGGAGAATGGAGGCGAAGGTAAGAATATCGGGGTTTCTAGTGGGTTACATGTGGGGGGACTTCCACCTCCCCAGCTTGTCTTATTGCAGCTAGACAGACACCTACAGGGGTGTTGGTCCACTTTAGGTCTGGATATGGAATATCTATGTGAAGATAGTCGTTGCCTCTCACACCAGCTAAATTTAGCCCTATAATATACCTTGACCAGCGACGCCCTTCTAACTTTGATTATAGTTCCAAGGACTGCCAGAGTCAGGAGTCCTCAAACCACCTTCTCGAGCACTGAAACAGACCAGGTTTTGTAGCTTTCTTCACTGATGCACAGGTGTAATAATTAGGGTTATAGCTAGATTTAAGAACTAATCACCTGTAATTAGAATACATTAAAAAGACAAGAACATGGCTATGTAATCCAGGTACTAAGACTCAAATTTCTCAGTGGTGACATTTTTTAAGCCCTCCAGGCTCTTCATCACAAGTCATATGCCATTAGGACACTTTGCATACTGGGCGCAGGAATCAGGTGCATTGATAAGCAGTGTGGGTCCACACCAGACTTGCCTTATCGGGAATAGGGAGAAGACCTGTCTTATATGCTGGGAAACACAGCAGTAGAAAAGGTACTAGGAGTCAATATAGGTTTTCTTCAATCACTGAAGGCCTGATGTTGTAAGGATACTTTTGCACTACAGTGACAATAACCATGAAAATTATGCTATTTATTTTGGATGGTAAACCACTTTAATGTCTAATGTCTGTGAAAACTGAACAATTATAATTGCTTCTCTGTGATGTTATGACTGCACAGCGTTTTGCAAAACCTTTTTGGCTGCCCACATTCAGGGGCGGACTGGCTATAGGGAGACCCAGGACAATGCCAGGTGGGTCTCAATGCTTTTGGGCCAGTTGGGCTGCTGCTGTTAACAACCACATTCAATCCCTGCCCCCTTAGTCTCCCTCTCAGCCCCTGTACCCAACCCCACTGTACCCACAAGCCAAGGAACCCCAGCCCCCAATGCTATAGCCCCAGTATCATGGTTGGGGGGGCGCCTCAGAAGGGATGTCTTGGGCCAGCTAAGGGCTGGTAAAATCCAGGGCTGATGTTTGGCCCCAGTATGCCACTGCCTACAGTCATGCAGGCAGGGTGTGTGGCTGCTGTATCAAAGGATAGGATATACGGAAGAAAATAATCCAGTAGTTTATGTTAGTTACTTTGCAGAAAAACATTTTCACTTTGAGATTAAAAGAGTATGTTTTGTTGACCTAAATCCAGAAAGACATAGAAAACCTTCCACAAAAAATGTTTTTAGTTTACAACTTAGTTCCAGCTGAAACATTCAATATAAAAATGCTTTTTTTCTGGATGGCCAATTCATACCTTCAATTAGTGATACAAAGGAAACACGTAGATCATGTTTTAGTAGATCACGAACATTTCCTGTCCTTGGCATGTTCAGTACGATTGTAACATTGTCTCTCATTTGGATCTTCTTAATGGATCCATTTGGACAAAACGTGCCAATTCTGAACTCATCCTGTAGGTTGCAGCTAAGTATTTCATAGGTAAAACTGGATGCAGTACCATTGCAGGGTTTATTTGGTGTATGCTGCTGCAGATAAATAGATTTGGAGGTTATTTCAGTACTGATGTATACTGGCGCCAACAGCTTCCAGGTAAAACTGTCCAATCGCACAGGAAAATTAATGAAGGACTCAGGAATACGGAGGGCCTCATTGGTGATATTGCAAACAGTAATATTCCAACATGCTACAAAAACAAAAACAAGTAATAGTTAGCCTATTTCCTTGCTAAAGGCTATCGCCAGTGAGGCACATATGAATATGTGAACAACCAAATAAAGGAGTAGAGCCAGATTAATTAAACAAATCAAAATCAAACCACTTATCCGACAAATGTAAATTGATTTACATATCATAAAAATAAGTAAATCTTTATTATTAGACAGAAAATACATCTAACATCATATATGAAAAACCAAGAGATGTGCCTCAGAAACACAGGTCAGCATCTCAAACACTGAATCCCCGGCTGCTGAAGGGGATGAATGTAACTGTGTATCATAGTAAGTCAATAGCCTCAGCCGCCACAGAGCATTGAAACAGTTGTTTACATTGTTGATACAATGTTTTAAAAGCTTTTAGAGCAGTGACGAGTCGTTACAGCGGCTGGCTTTTAACTTCTGGCTACAGATAAAGGAATATTTCACCAAGACTTATGGGAATTTGGACTGTGGGACTGGGTTTTTCAGAAGCAGGACAGTCAGAATTGTAGCCACATGGCCGCTTCCATGCAGAGCATTTTCCTCCTACCCCTCGGCTTTCAGATCCTCCAATTGATTAGAGGAAAACTCCTTTTCTCAGGTATTTGGTGTTCTGTCTTATTGTTTTCCTAAACATTTGTGTTAAAATTGTGCCCCCAGGCCTATCTTTCCGCTCTTTCCAAGTTTCTCATGCTGTGTTGCTAAAATAGGAACAGCTTTAGCTTTTCTGGCCTTTAGTAAAGCCCATCATATAGAATGCCAGAATCCTTCCACTGTAACAGGTGAATTCATTAGCAGCCTTGGCTAAATCAAGCAGTAATGACCTCCCCAGATGAGAACGCTGCCAGTAACCTTTAGCTACTGGAAAACAAGATTGTGATCCCTGATCGGAAGTAGTAAAATTAGAGCAGGAGGGGTCAAACCTGTGAGCTCAGGAATGTGGAGTGTCGTCTCTACCTTAGCAAATCAGATGATAAGCAAGCCAGAGTCAAATGTATGGTGGAGTAAGTTGCTAAGGTAAACACATTGTTGCTAGAGAAAAAAAAGTTCTCTTTTATAAACACACAGTTGCAAACAAATAAAATAAAAAACTTTCAGGTAAGCTGAGCACCTTGAGAACATCATTTTGGCATGCCATTGAAAGTGGGATTACCCTTTAAAATGACGTTTCCACGTTCACCAGAAGAGAGAGAGTGGAATACAGAAGCTAGTGGAATACATGCCCCATTATATAGGCAGTGTGGCATCCCCCTCTCCCATTATATTGGCAGTTTGGCACCCCCTCTCCCATGCTCCATTATATAGGCAGTGTGGCATCCCCCTCGCCCATGCCCCATTATATAGGCAGTGTGGCATCCCCCTCGCCCATGCCCCATTATATAGGCAGTGTGGCATCCCCCTCTCCCATTATATAGGCAGTTTGGCACCCCCCTCTCCCATGCTTCATTATATAGGCAGTGTGGCATCCCCCTCGCCCATGCCCCATTATATAGGCAGTGTGGCATCCCCTCTCCCATTATATTGGCAGTGTGGCACCCCTCTCCCATGCTCCATTATATAGTCAGTGTGGCAGAATCATCCCTTGAGGACAATGGGCACAGGCCATGCCCACCCGATGCACAGACCCAGGTGTGTGCACGCCTGAGGATCAGCACCGCTGCCTTGAGTGGGGACATCGGCATAGATCATGAAATCAGTCACACAGTTGCCGACACCCAGAATGCACAGTTCCAAGTATAACAACCAATTCCAGGTGCGGGGGACACAAGTTCTGCAGCCATTGTGGAAGGTTATAAACGTTTAAATAGATCTTTGAATCAGAGAAGAAAATAATCTTACCTATTTCCTTTTCCACTGTTACACTTAATATGTTCAAATTCTGACAGAAAAATGAAATTTTATAGTATTTTCCTCCCTCAAGCACTAGCTCAGAGTCACAGTCCTGAGGTCCTCTGCAGATCTTACATTGTGGAGTAAACTGTCGGGCTGTAGTAGCTCTTTTGCCTATACGCACACGCAGATCTTTCTCATTTATTAAGTCTATGGCATAGAGATCATCTTCACACGAGACAAAAAAAAAAAAAAAAAAAAGAAGAAATTAGAGAGTGTTGACATGGTGCCAGATAATATTTTTTTTAACCAGCATTCTCAACTAATATTTCTCTATGCCGTGTTGCTATGCAATCAAAGTGCAACCAGGTACTGTGCTACCTAGCTTTAAAATGAACCAAAACCCAGGATTTGTACTATCCTGGGTTTTGGTCCATACCTTTAGGGTATGCCGATCTGGAAGAAACCCCGCCAATTGGACCAAACCTTGCCGGAATTCCCACAGAGCAGGCCCAGCTTTGCCCCAATCAGCCTCTTTGGCCATGTATATTAATGTGCAGCTAAAGAAGCTGATTAGGAGTTCAGCAGCACTTGGGATTGGTGTGCAGCACTCGCTGCATCCCTCTATGACTATGCACGGCAGCCATTCAGTAATGTCTGGTGCAGCAGCGCACAGACCAAGTAAGATGCAGGGGATGCCGCCATTGGCCACGCATATGCCATGGGCTTGCTGGCGACATATGAATATTGTCTGACCAACGAGGTTTCACATAGTGGGGTATCGCAATTTGGGAGTGAGGCTTGGCCCGGACCCTAGCATCTATATGTTTTTGTCCACATTAAAATCCCTGTCCAGCACACACTAACTTCTTCCCACCTTTCCCCTGTGGAAACAATGAGCCATTTCAAATCATTTTGAAAAAAATCTCTGCTCATATGCAAATACCTGTGTTCTAAGCAAATACTATTTCTTCACCTCAATTTCTGGGTCGTGACTGAGCTGGGTGTGTCATGGTGTAGGTTTATGAGTCATGAGCAGTGGTTAAATTCAGCTGTGTGACCACTGTGGCTTGCCAGGCTCACTCGCACTGAGAGCACAGAGGGACACTTTGGAACCCTGCTATAGCTTCTGCCCTAGGCGCACAGGACAGGCATCAGCTGAGCTGCTTGCTGCCATGAGGACAAACTGCCCCCACAGGGACTATTGCACGTCCCTTCCATTCACTGCAATGGAGGAGGTGTGCCAGATCTTGACATGCCCCCTCAATTGCAGTGAATGCAGGGGAAAGTGCGGGACATGCATCGGCGACTCGGAGCCATAGTGTGTGGGGGATAAAAGGTGAATATAGCCCTTATTATTTTACCTGGACAATGACTGATTATATTTGATTAAAAAGTGGTGTTTCATTTTGAATCATGGCCTAAGTACATTTGAATAAAACATACTTCCACTCATAAATTTAGTTTTATCTATTGTTTGAAGCTATTATGACACATACTTACAAGCACAATTACAAAAAGAGCAGTGTTGTAATTGCAGGATAACTCTAGTTATGTAACTTACTTCCCGGGGTTTTTTGGACGGTCACATTGAAGTTCAAGGTAAGTCCAGTTTGGCTAACGGTCCTTTTGTCCACTACGCAGTTTTGCAAGGAGAAGTTGAAGTTATCTTGTATATTGGCAGGTTGCTTTTCATGTAGTTTTAATGTTGTCCGCTTGGGAATGTAGTATTGTACTTCCAACTCATTCTTTTCACACATAGGGGTAGTATAGTCAGCAAAATTAACAGCAGCTGCATAATTAGGAGGCATGTTGAATTTCCAAGTCATGTGTTCATTGGAGGGAAATGGAGATGGATAGTTCGCCGACAGCAACATTACAAGCGATTCGGTCTGAAAATTTGATTCCACAATGCACAATCCTGTAAAGTATAATTTATCACAAAATATGCTTAAACGTTGTCAACAATTGGTTTTTTTTTGGCGTTTATGAACTTTGATAAAACTAAACGTTTGCAACTAGCATGACACAAAAAGACCTTCCTTCTACTCTATTCTTGATAAAGATGGCAACTTGCCAAAACACAGAGTTTCCAAGTGGGAAGTAATGGCTGAGTAAATATAAGGCACACACTAACTTCCTCACAAACGTATCCCCTGTTAAAACCAGGGCTGTGGAGTTGGTAAGCCGAAGCCCCACATGGACACCTCAGTTTCCTCAGGCGCCGACTCCTTTATAAATGGCCAGTAATTAGTAATACATTTCCTGTAGTAAAATAGCAACATATGACTTTTTCTCATCATTATATAAGCTATAGGGCTACAAGAACAATGGCATACAAATTCTGAATAAAATAACTGATAAAAGCACTAAAAGGAAGCAGTATGATGTCCAAATGGCAGCCCTGTGCTAATTATTTAGTTACAAGCTAAATTGCCACATAATGGCAGTTTAGTTTGTGGTGCCTTCAGATTTATTGCAGTTATTTTAATTATAAGACTGAACACTGTGTAACTGAATGTATAAATCGCTGGAAAGCACCAGGAGGAGCTGCTGCATGGCCAGGGAGCAATACGGCTAACCAAAAGCAAACTGCATCTGGCTCTTGTTTTTATATGGCAAAGGATTTAGAAAAAAAGAAACACAGGCTGTTTTGGGTCACTGGGCTGGGGACAGAAGGTAATGAGATAAACTTCCTTTCTGGGTCTAGGATATATATATATATAGTGACTTGGGATGGTTGATCACCCAGCCGAAGGACTCCAGTGTGGACACCACCATCTGGGTATCTAGCTCGGCCTGCTGGAAGGACCGAGACATGATGAGAATGTCGTCCAAGTAAGGAAGGATGCGAATGCCCTGAGATCTCAGCAGAGCCATAATGCCCGCCAGCACCTTGGTTAATACCCTGGGAGCCGAGGTGAGACCGAAGGGCAAGGCCACAAATTGGTAGTGCTGATTCTCCAGAGCGAACCTGAGGAATCTCTGATGACCTGGAAAGATTGGTATATGAAGGTAAGCATCCTTGATGTCTACAGAGGTCATGAAGTCCTCCGGGCGTAGGGAATTTACAGCTGAGCGCAGAGTTCCATGCGAAAGTGTTTAAATCTGACAAATTTGTTGAGGCGCTTTAAATCCAGGATGGGTCTGATGGATCAGTCTTTCTTAGGGACGGTGAAAAGATTGGAATAGTAGCCTCTGCCCCTTTCCTTTAAAGGCACTTGGCAGATGACCCCTAACTCCAGAAGGTTTTGGACAGCAAGGCGCAGACCCTGGGCTAAAAGGGGGTTTTGAGCCATCCGGGATTTGATGAATCTTGGGGGCGGCCAGGCTGCAAACTCTATCTTGTAACCTGAGGACACTACCTCCCGAATCCAACTGTCTGAGATGTGAAGTCTCCAAATGTGAGCAAAAAGCCGAAGCCGTCCCCCCACCCGGATGGGTGAGGGCGCCCTTTCATGCCTGAGGGGGCTTGGGTGAGGTTTTTGGCTTGAGACCCCAGGAGAGGCCAGGACGGCCACGTCCTCTGCCCCTACCCCAATGGTCTCCACAGGCCCCAGTAAAAGAGACTCCACGGTTAGTTCTGGAACCACGGAAGGATGGGAGACAGGCACCTGTCCCCCGAAAGGACCGAGACGGCCTCCTGCGTTGAGGTACCTACCACCCTTAGCAAACAAATCCAAGCGTTCCCCAAAGAGACGCAGGCCCTTGAAGGGGAAACCAGTGAGAGCCTTCTTAGCAGCATTGTCAGCCACCCAGACGTAGCCAGACAGAGCGTTGTATAGCCACCAACAGGGAAGAAGTCCTACCACACATTCTAATGGCATCATCCATGGCAGAGAGGATATATGCAATAAATTCCTTACAAAGCAGGAGAGATCTATACTCTTCTCTATCCGCATCCTCAGATGCCCCATCCAAAATACACTTAAGCACCCCTTTAATGGCAATAGCCATAATAGCAGAGGCACAAACCGGGCGCAGTGCCGTCCCCACACATGCAAAGGCATGACAGGCCAGTTGGTCCAAACGCCGGTCCTCGGCATCTTGCAGGGTAGTATTGTCCGGAGAATGCATGACAGATGTATTGGACAACCCTAGAACCGGGCGCAGTAAATATAAGGCACACACTAACTTCCTCACAAACGTATCCCCTGTTAAAACCAGGGCTGTGGAGTTGGTAAGCCGAAGCCCCACATGGACACCTCAGTTTCCTCAGGCGCCGACTCCTTTATAAATGGCCAGTAATTAGTAATACATTTCCTGTAGTAAAATAGCAACATATGACTTTTTCTCATCATTATATAAGCTATAGGGCTACAAGAACAATGGCATACAAATTCTGAATAAAATAACTGATAAAAGCACTAAAAGGAAGCAGTATGATGTCCAAATGGCAGCCCTGTGCTAATTATTTAGTTACAAGCTAAATTGCCACATAATGGCAGTTTAGTTTGTGGTGCCTTCAGATTTATTGCAGTTATTTTAATTATAAGACTGAACACTGTGTAACTGAATGTATAAATCGCTGGAAAGCACCAGGAGGAGCTGCTGCATGGCCAGGGAGCAATACGGCTAACCAAAAGCAAACTGCATCTGGCTCTTGTTTTTATATGGCAAAGGATTTAGAAAAAAAGAAACACAGGCTGTTTTGGGTCACTGGGCTGGGGACAGAAGGTAATGAGATAAACTTCCTTTCTGGGTCTAGGATATATATATATATAGTGACTTGGGATGGTTGATCACCCAGCCGAAGGACTCCAGTGTGGACACCACCATCTGGGTATCTAGCTCGGCCTGCTGGAAGGACCGAGACATGATGAGAATGTCGTCCAAGTAAGGAAGGATGCGAATGCCCTGAGATCTCAGCAGAGCCATAATGCCCGCCAGCACCTTGGTTAATACCCTGGGAGCCGAGGTGAGACCGAAGGGCAAGGCCACAAATTGGTAGTGCTGATTCTCCAGAGCGAACCTGAGGAATCTCTGATGACCTGGAAAGATTGGTATATGAAGGTAAGCATCCTTGATGTCTACAGAGGTCATGAAGTCCTCCGGGCGTAGGGAATTTACAGCTGAGCGCAGAGTTCCATGCGAAAGTGTTTAAATCTGACAAATTTGTTGAGGCGCTTTAAATCCAGGATGGGTCTGATGGATCAGTCTTTCTTAGGGACGGTGAAAAGATTGGAATAGTAGCCTCTGCCCCTTTCCTTTAAAGGCACTTGGCAGATGACCCCTAACTCCAGAAGGTTTTGGACAGCAAGGCGCAGACCCTGGGCTAAAAGGGGGTTTTGAGCCATCCGGGATTTGATGAATCTTGGGGGCGGCCAGGCTGCAAACTCTATCTTGTAACCTGAGGACACTACCTCCCGAATCCAACTGTCTGAGATGTGAAGTCTCCAAATGTGAGCAAAAAGCCGAAGCCGTCCCCCCACCCGGATGGGTGAGGGCGCCCTTTCATGCCTGAGGGGGCTTGGGTGAGGTTTTTGGCTTGAGACCCCAGGAGAGGCCAGGACGGCCACGTCCGCTGCCCCTACCCCAATGGTCTCCACAGGCCCCAGTAAAAGAGACTCCACGGTTAGTTCTGGAACCACGGAAGGATGGGAGACAGGCACCTGTCCCCCGAAAGGACCGAGACGGCCTCCTGCGTTGAGGTACCTACCACCCTTAGCAAACAAATCCAAGCGTTCCCCAAAGAGACGCAGGCCCTTGAAGGGGAAACCAGTGAGAGCCTTCTTAGCAGCATTGTCAGCCACCCAGACGTAGCCAGACAGAGCGTTGTATAGCCACCAACAGGGAAGAAGTCCTACCACACATTCTAATGGCATCATCCATGGCAGAGAGGATATATGCAATAAATTCCTTACAAAGCAGGAGAGATCTATACTCTTCTCTATCCGCATCCTCAGATGCCCCATCCAAAATACACTTAAGCACCCCTTTAATGGCAATAGCCATAATAGCAGAGGCACAAACCGGGCGCAGTGCCGTCCCCACACATGCAAAGGCATGACAGGCCAGTTGGTCCAAACGCCGGTCCTCGGCATCTTGCAGGGTAGTATTGTCCGGAGAATGCATGACAGATGTATTGGACAACCCTAGAACGGGCGCATCCACCTCGGGAGGACATGACCAACGCTTAACAACATCAGCAGGAAAGGGATACCTCTTTTCCCAACTCTTAGGCACCCCGGGCAGCTTGCTAGGCCGTTCCCATTCTTTTGAGCAATAGATTATTAAAGTGAGACTGCTCAGGAAACTCCCAGCGTGGCTTAACCATATGAAAAAGCTCACCCTGCTGCTGCGGAGCCACTGCCGGGGGAGAAATACAAAGCACTTCAAATATGTGACTCAGCAATCTGTCAGTGTCATCAGGGGACCCCGGGTCTTCCCCAAAGGGAGTCCCAGTGCCACCGTATATCTTAGGTTGTTCCTCAGAGGATTCTGAATCAGAAAATAATTCCCCCTCCTCAAGGGGGTAGGGACCTGAGAGTAAGGGCCCTCATCTTCCACAGGGAAGAGGGAAACAGCGGGTGATAAATGCCGCTTCTAGCAGAAGCCTTACGCGGGGCAGACCCAGCAAGATGTTTCTCAATGCTGCTCACCCGTGCAGCTAAATCAGGTTGAGACTCCCCACTAGTATGCCCCGCAGTGGGGGTCAGATGTAAGCGTGGGGGGGGGGGGGAAGGTGAGGCCAGAGGGGTCGCACCACCAGGCCCAGTAACAGACAGCCCAGACTGCAGCGCAAGTACCTGCTGGGCGGAGGGTACACACACCCTGACATCATCACTAATAGGGGATACCCCACACACAACACATAGCCGGGCTTGTCCCAAAGGAGCCCAGGGCCCATTATCCCCAGAAGCCTCCATATGGGGATTTGAATGGCACAATAGGCCAGTAAGGGTTAACGCTAAAGAGATACCCGGGATGCCCCAAGAACCGCTAGGGAGTTAGTGAGGGAAAATGGCAGGGAGAAACCACAGTGCTGAAGTATTCACCTGCTTGGAAGACATAATCAACATTCCCATGAGAATAAGGCAGCTAGAAAAAACTTATAGAAAAAAATCACCCCATTGGGGTAACTCACGCAGAGAGCCAGCAGCACGCAGCAAGGAGACAAAATGGCGTCCGCAGACCTCGAGGGGTAGGTTGTGGAGTTTATGAGATAAAATGCATCATCCACAGAGCCCCCCCCGAAGAGCGGGAAACCCGCCTACGTGATCCGGCCGGCCAATAGTGGCCCGGCAGCTCTGAGGTGAATGGGGCTGCCAGGCGCGGAGCGCAGTACAAAGCGCGGCGTATTATAAAGTTACAAGCACTAAAACATGTCAAGAGTGAAATACAGTGTTGAATCACTAGACGACCCGCCCGGAGATCCCCCAAGGGGAGAGTGAGGGAGGATAACAGCAGAATTCCCAGGGAAAATGTCGCCCAGAGGACTAATATGAGAAGTGAGGGTGGAGGGGGAAATATATATGTGAATAGGGTTTAACTGCACAGAATAACCTGGCAAAACCCATGAGGCAGTGGGGGCATCCCAAAAAGGCTCACCATTAGCCTAAACCGCCTACCCTGTTAGAGCAGGGACTGCGGTAGGAGCCTAGCTCCTCAGCACTATAGTGCTTCCATAGCCTACCTTCACCCGAACCTCAACAGCCGAGGCTGGGAGGCAGTAAACGAGACAGAACGGGTGGGAATAGTCTTGCAGGGCCGCAGGCATATAAGCCCTGCTCACCTACGCCACAAAGAGCTATCTTCTATCTTCGCAGTCCAGACTGCAGAAAGAACTGGGGATTTTGTGGGAGGTACCTGACTTATATAGGGCCAGGAGGAGCCACAAGCTGTTTTCTGCAGTCCAGTGCCATCTTGTGGATGTATTACCCATGTGTAAGGAATCTTCTGGAACAGGACGTGCTGTATACTGAATATTAAAGCAGACCAACACCCTGCGTGGTGTGGGTGTCAGTTGCCGCTGGGAACGGCTCTAAATTGACAGGCAAATATCCCCCCCTAGACACCTGTAAACCTTACCTTACCCACGTAGCCTGCTCCTAGCAAGTGCTCTCACTCCCAGCGCTGCCCCACCTGTTATGCTGCTTACATAGCTATAGAGGCCCTGCCCAAATGCTTCAGGAGAGAAATCATGAGGTAAAACTGTAAACCTTGATATCTCTGCTATTTTTTCCTAAATTTAAATACGGAAAACGGTTTAGGACAGTGCCAAACGTAGCCCGACACAAAGGTCTAACGATTGCCTTTGCCTGAAATATGACTTTAAATCTGGAAAAAAAAAATTGAATGCCTGATACACAAAGAAGGAACAAAGCATCTCAAACACATTTAAAATGATATTAAAAGCTTGCACATTGGGGCACCTACAACTTTGACAGCATTTCTCTACTTAGAAAATTAAAGTGATTCTATACCCAAAATTATGTCTATTTCCAGACCAGTACCTCAAAACAGCCGTTTTTTTTTTTTTTTTTTTTTTTTAACTAAAGCCTTTGCTTTGTATAAAACACTGCCATAAAGCAGTAAGATGTCAGAATGGCAGCCATATGGTAATTAATTCAGTTACAACTAAACAGTCACATAATGGCAGTTAGGTTGAAGAGCTTCAAAATGCTGATCTGTGTGTACTGTAACTGAATTTATCATCACAGGAAAGCACCAGGGGGACAGGTCTACTCGGCAAGGGAGCAATATTTATCTGGTTAGTGTTTTTATGACTATTAAGCTATTTCACCATATAGAAAGGTAAAACATACTAAATAGCAAAGCATCCTAAGAGGAGTCAAGCATGATTATAGATATTAAAAAAGCATGCAATCAGCCGGCCCTGGGGTTTCAGACTTTGGCCGGCTTTAAGTTATAATTAAAGAGATATTCCAGAAAAAGGGTTAAATTAACCTGCTTTCTGCTTGCCCCAGGCTGGCTGGCAGGGGCTGTATCATTTATAAATGAATAGAGTACTGAAGAAACACTCACATTGAGACATGCATGGATGAGTCATCATCTGCTGCTGGGGAGGCCGCCGTGCAGAATGGGCGCGGGGGGGGGGGGTAGAAAGTTCACTGGGAGTTATAGAAATATAAAGCAGGCTGGATAAAATATGCAGCCCCTGACAGCCTGCACAGGGAGAGCAGAAAACAGGCAAATTTAACCCTTTCCCTGGAATGTCCTTTTGACACACAGTGTAGAGGACCAGCACACCATTATTAGCACCATCCACATCTCTATTGGACAGACAGTCTTTAATTACTCTGGATAAAACAAATTGAAGCAAACTGTTCAGATGACATACTTTGGATGGATGATCGGTTTGCAGCAGTAAATACCAAGTCTTTTATGGTTTCATTCCAAGGCAGACTTAATGCAACAAGCCCTTTTTCATGGACTTTAATTCGAGACACAGTCCCCACCCTGCAGAAGGTTCCAATGCTGACAGGATCACCGCCAGAGTAAGTGCCGATCTTAAAATGGGTTATGCCAGGGCATATAGCTGATGGATGTATCTGTTGCAGCCATGGTCTAGGAAAGCCGAATACAAGACCTTTGCTCCTGATGGCAGATACATGCCAGAAAAAAGTCCTATTTAGGCCTGTCAACCCTTGAGGTAAAAGGCTTATATTTAATGGACAAGCACCCAAATCACAATCTAGAAAAAAAAAAGAAAAATAAATTAATATGTGTAGCGGTATCCAAGATGCTAACTATTAGATTAAACAGTGAAACAATCTGAATCTTACTATACAGATATGCCACTTTTATCAGTGTTAATTCACTTGGAGAAACCAACTGTAGTAGTAAACACAATAATTTTAGTTTGAGATGAGCTTTATAACATCACACAAAAGGTAATACAAGGTAAACTATAGCAATAAAGAAATATATGCAGTCGTTTTAGTTTTTAGACAACAGTAGAGGTAGTTCAACAGTGTTTACAGTACATTTACTTATTTTTCTTTTTCAACCTTTGTCAACTGTACATAACATTCTAAAAGAACATTATTCTATACAAATGATTAATCTGATATTTACTCAACGTTTCAATTTGTTCACCACTTATGACATGTTCTTTCATTTTTGTGCACGGGCATGAGCTCCCCAACAATCACAAAATCGCCAGACTAAATTCCCTACACTACTAGTATAGGCAGGAGCATAATACCATTTTGTGATTACTCACCTGTAAAATGGGTATTGTAAGTATGTCACACACCCCGCTTCCAATATTCATGACATCTGGGTTATAGCCAGTAGAGGGCGAACTTCTGCAGAGATGACAGGAAAAAAAAGGAGCCCCCCCCGGTCCATAAATACCTGGGACCTCCCACACATTACCCAGTATAGGAAAGCAGTAAGGGGACCAGGAAGAGTCAAATCCAAAAATCTTAACAACAAAAGGTTCACCATATAAAGGATCCAGAATACAAAAAGGGCGGGATGAAGCGGGGTGTGTGACATACTTATAATACCCATTTTACAGGTGAGTAATCACAAAATGGTTTTATTCCAAATATGTCACAAACCCACTTCCAATATTCATGACATCTGGGACATCCAATAGCAGTGTCCAACCAGGGTGGGGATCCAAACAAGGCAACAATGCACAAACTTAGACCACTGCAGCTTGCAGAACCTTGCAGCCAAAAACAGCATCCACTGAGGCCCGCACATCAACCTTATAAAACTTGGAAAAAGTATGAACAGAAGACCAAGTAGCTGCCTTACAAACTTGTTCAACAGAGGCCTGGTGCTGAAAAGCCCAAGAAGCTCCAACAGCACGAGTAAAATGAGCAGTGATATGAAAAGGGGGAACCTTCCCCTTGGCAGAATAGGCCCCAACAATGGTCTGACGTATCCATTTGCTAATGGTAGACTTGGCGGGCGCCAAACCCTTCCTAGGCCCGGAGGGCACCACGAACAAGGCGTCTGTCTTACGAAAGGGAGAAGTAGCCACCAAATAGTACTTCACACAACGAACCACATCCAAAGAATGCAATACCCTCTCCTTGTCAATGCTAGGCTTAGGACACAAGGAAGGGAGAACTACATCCTGATTGAGGTGGAAGGCAGAAACCACCCTAGGAAGAAAATCTGGCTTAAAGCGAAAAACCACCTTGTCCTGGTGTCTCTCAAAGTAAGGGGCCTGAATGGACAGAGCCGCCAACTCAGAGACACGCCGACACTCCTGCTGCAAGTCCCTCCTTGGTGATTGATGTAAGCTACCGCAGTTCGATTGTCTGATCGAATCTGAACCGGTAAGCCCCGTAGGTGATGCGTCAAGCATGACAGCACCAACCGATTAGCTCTCAGCTCCAAGACATTGATGGGGTTGTGAGCCTCCTGAGGACCCCACAGCCCCTTGAACTGATGTGTCTTCCAAAAACCTCCCCCAGCCCGACAGGCTGGCATCCGTGGTAACCGTCTCCCAACAAGGGGTCAGAAAAGATCTGCCCCTCATCAGATTGCTTGGTTCCAGTCACCACTGAAGGGACTGCCGAACCCAGGGAGACACCAAGAATGACTGATCCAATGACAGGGGACATCTGTCCCAGGCCAACAATAGATGGAGCTGGAGCGACCTCATGTGAAACTGAGCAAAGGGAACTGCCTCGAAGGAAGCCACTATCAATCCCACTAGTCTCATCCCTAGACGGACAGAAGGACGAGGTTTGGACAGGAGAAGATGTATCAGATCCTGAACCATCTGCACCTTGGACTGAGGTAGGAACACCCTGGTCCGAATGGTATCCAGATTCATGCCCAGAAACGAGATCTCCCTTGAGGGAGAGACAAAGACTTGGGAACCTCTCCAGCGTCGTCACCACCAACCTGGTGTCCAGCTCCGCCTGACAGAGAGGATGCCGCAATGAGGAGGTCGTCCAAATGCGGCACGATGCGAATGCCCTGGGCTCTGAGAAGGGCCATTATGCCCACCAGCACCTTGGTGAACACCCTTGGTGCCGAAGTCAGCCCAAAAGGGAGGGCCACAAACTGAAAGTGCTGATCTTCCACCACAAACCTGAGAAATCTCTGGTGTGCTGGGAAGTTTGGTACATGAAGGTAAGCATCCTTGATGTCTATGGACGTCATGAAATCCCCCTGATGAAGGGAATTGATGGCTGAGCGCAGCGTCTCCATGCGGAACTTCTTGGTTCTGATGAACCTATTGAGAAGCTTCAGATCCAGAATGGGTCTTATGGATCCATCCTTTTTGGGGACCGTGAAGAGGTTGGAATAATAGCCCCGGCCTCTCTGCGAGAAAGGCACCGGGCCTATGACTTCCATGTCCAGAAGATTTTGTACTGCCAACAGGAGCCCCTGCGCAGCCTGGGGATCCGAGGGCACCCGAGATCTGAGAAATCTATGAGGAGGCCGTTACTTGAACCCGGAAGAGACCACTTCCAAGATCCATTTGTCTGTGACCTCCCGGGCCCAAACCCGGAAAAAATGTCGCAGCCGTCCCCCCACCCGCAAGGGTGAGGGCGCCCCCTCATTGCTGAGCTGGCTTGGCAGCGGGCTTGGGCTTGGAACCCCAGGCAGGTCCAGGACGAGTGTCCTCTGCCTCTGTTCCAGGAATCACCTCTGAATGTAGAGTAGGCAGCTCCTCTGCCTGCTCTGGCACCGCGAAAGGAGGGATTAAAGGAGCCTGCCCCACGAAAGGAGCGACGCTGCTTCTTACGTTGTGGTAACTTTCCCCCTTTCGCCACCGAATCAAACATCTCCAAACAGCCGCATACCCAGGAAGGGTAGCCCAGTAAGTGATTTCTTAGCCGCAATGTCAGCCGCCCATTGGTGCAACCAGACCGATCGGCGAATAGCCACTAGCAACACCGAGGTTCTACTACACATGCATATTGTGTCATCCAAGGCGGATAAAACAAAAGACATGAACAATTCGCACCGCTTAAGGGCTGCAAATTCATCACTGGCCGGGTTAAGCTGGGAACCACTCAACAGGTCCCTAACCACAGACCTGGTAGCCACAGCCGTGAGCGCAGATGCACAAACAGGCCGCAAGGCTGAACCCACACTAGTGAAGGCATGGCAGGCCATTTGGTCAATGCGCTTGTCCTCACCATCTTTTAGAGTGATGGCGTCTGGAGAATGTACAACAGAGGTGTTGGACAATCCCAGAACGGGCGCATCGACCTCGGGAGGGGACGACCAGCGCTTAACCGCATCCACCGGAAAGGGATACTTCCTATCCCATCCCTGAGGAACACCGGGGAGCCGGCTAGGTCTCTCCCATTCCTTAAGAATCATGCTTTCAAAATGATTCTGATTTGGAAACTCCAAGCGAGGCTTAGAAGTCCCAAAGAATTCCCCTTTCAGTGGAGGAGACTCCGCTGGAGGAGAAATATCCAGCACCTCAAATAAATGGGCCAGGACCCTGGGGGTATCAACGGCATCCCCCTGCGCCTGCCCAGCATTAGCTATAAAAAAACTGCTGATCCTCAGCATCAGATTCAGCAAACAATTCCCCCTCCTCAAGCGGGGAATAATCAGACCAGTCAAGGGAATCATAGTCATCAAAATCCAGAACCGGCGCGGCCAGAGACAGATGTCTTCTCTTAGCTGGGGCCTTTCTGGCCGCAGAGCTAGAAATCAATTTCTCGATGTTGGCCACATCAGATTGCGACTCCCTGCCAATGACAGTGTCACTTGGGGTGCGGATAAGGTGGGGTGGGGTAGGAGACGAGGCAGGTGGCACGGACCCAGACGCCTGGGACCCCGACTGACGCGTTATGGCCTGCTGAGCACATGGTTTGCAAATCAGTACATTATCCCCCGTAAGGGATACCCCACAACCCACACACTGCCAGGATTGCCCCGAAGGGAGCCCAAGCCCGGTATCCTGGGAAGCCTCCATATGGTGATTTTAAGGTAGTCGCAATGACCCGAGGGAATTACGCTGCTTGAGCAACCCGGGATGCCCCTTTAAGTCCCTAGTGGGAGGATTTATAGGACCCCAAATTTATCTGCACGGGACCCTAGGACCGGGAGAACCTCCTTTTAATATATTGATAGGGAGTCCTCCTGAAAGACATAATGTGAAGGAACCCATGAGCAGGCACACACACACATGCAATCGAGCACATAAAATATGACAGAATATATATAACAATAACATATTGAAGGACAAATTGGCAGACAGCCCCAACGCGCTAGAATGAACACGCAGTGCACAGATAAAGAAAAAATAGGGGCCCAGCAGGGCACTTGCGGAGAATAAATGGCGTCCTGCCAGCCAGTAACTCCTGGGAGAGAGAGAGAAGAAAGGGCGGGCCAGCGTGGAGCGTGCCGCGCCTGGCCCCGCCCCCATCTGAAGGACATGGATTCCAGCAAATAGCTGGGTTCTGCACTGCACCCCAAGCAAAGGGGGCGAGTGCCTGGCTCCGCCCCCTTTCCAAGCAACCTGAGGGGAAGAAGCTCCCCATGTAAAAAAGGGGCTTCCACATGCGCCCAAAGCCCACACACCCCACGCGACGAGTGTAGAAGCACGCACATGCACGCACACACACACACACACACACACACACACATGCTAAAGAAGTGTTGGAAAACGGTCACACCCCCCCCCCCCCCCCCAATAGAGGGGAACAGGGAGACCCGGAAGGGGGGGGGGGAAATCCTGCTCTACAGGGTGAAAGGGATAACGTAGGGACGGGGCATCCCAAACCGGGATCACCAACTCGGATACCACTACCCCTTAAGATGGAGTCTCACAGGGGAGCATGGCTCCCCAATACACCTCTAAAGGTGTAGTCTACCGTTGCCCGGACCTACAGCCAAGGCTGGGAGGCTAAAAGAAACAAGGTCTGGAAAGAAATAGATACCTGCAAGGAAGAGACGCAGCCATCTTCTGACTTGCTCGCCGTCTGCAGAGACGAAGACTGGGTAATGTGTGGGAGGTCCCACATGGTATATGGACCGGGAGGGGCTTCTTTTTTTCCTGTTATCTCTGCAGAAGTTCATCCTCAACTAGTTATAACCCAGATGTCATGAATATTGGAAGCGGGGTGTGTGACATACTTGGAATAAATAGATTTTGCCGGGCCCTATAGCAAAAGTCATATTAGGGCTCCCCTTTAGTGCAGCCAGGTGGAGCTGCCAAGTATTTGCTGTACCTGGGGAAGGGGATAGGTAGGGGTGCAGGTCGGTGGCTAGGGAGGGGCTGGATACCAATAGAGAGAATACTGGCTGCACATAGAGGGTATGCCATATAGTACATGGGGTTATTAAACCAGACCTTAGATGACAAGCAGCCCACCTTGTCTGGTCCAGTGCTTCAAGGTCCACAGAGGAATCAACCTCTGAGAATTTGACTTCATCAGAAGGGAGTCCTGGACAGTGAGGATTACAGAAGATGTAAAGGCACAATGTCTTACCTTTATCATGACTTGTATGTGCATGTTTTGCAGCTCTGTTTTTCCCACTTACCAGGTGTAATCCCTGCCACATCTACCCTACATGCATGCTACCAGAAGGAGGGGTGTGCAGAGGCAGGGGGATGTTAAAAGGTACAGGGCAAAGGCCACGTGTGAGGTCCATGCATGGGCCATGGGATCGAGGAAGAGGTGAGAGTTTTGGCTGACCGTGGAGTTTCAGGCAGGGGGGTATCCCTAATTGTGTTTTCTCCAGGGTCTAAAGACCAGAACCCAGGATAGACTAAGTTCCAAGTTATGGTCTACTTTAAGTCCAAAAAAATTGGCATAGGATAGAGGAGTGACTGTGCCGTCTAGAATAGGCTGGCCTAGAGGTATCTTAGCCCAGAATTCCACAAGGGGCAATCAGAGAGAAAGCGGACAAAACAGGTACAACAAACCCTGGTGTCTGTGCCCTAGATAGTGTTTCATGACTTGAATCTTCACTGGAAGAAATGTTAGGACCATCAGACAAAGACAAGCCCAGAAGTAAACCTTTTGTAATCTCCTGAAAAGGGAACAGGAGGATTTGTGATGGAATCAGTTGAGTCACCCTAGCCTACAGAACCTCCAGCCAGAGAGGGAAGGGGATTCTGAGTTCTCGAAGCAACATTCGTGAACCTAACCGGCACCAATCCATGTGATATCAGGAGCAAGTCTGAAGTGACTGAAGTGGGCTTGGCTCTTCACTAGGAAGGGGAACAAATATGCAGGCAGTGTCTGCATAATAACATACTAGAACCTCTTAGATGAATAAGACATACAGAAAGGAATGCATGGCCTGCATGGAAAAAAGTCACCATGGGGGGGGTGAGAGCAGAGCTTTCCTCAGATGAAGAACCTGGTGCTGGAGGGGGGGAGGTCCCCCCTTGGTCCTGCATATGCTTCTAATCCTTCTAACACTGTGTGACAGATCTATGCCAAATAAGCCCTTAAAGCAAACCAAAACCCTGCACAACCAGCCCTAGAGCTCAAAAGACTCCAGCACCAGCCGATTTCCTCTCCCTGTGCTGCGTAAAACCTCCTGGGATTGACACTAAACTTACATTGGCAGTGATCACATTGCGTTTCTATGGGCCATGGCCGCATCCCTAGCATCTCTGGGCTGTGGTGTGCCCTGGCATCCAGCCATACAGGTCAAGAAAGAAGTAGGGCTACAAGCATACTTTCCACAGTATCAGATTCAAACTCGATGCTAGTCCAGTGATCAGTAACTCACCTGATTCGTTTTGAGCCCGCGATGCCCAGGACCAATGCAGAGGGTCAGTATTGATGATGAGTCGGGTTTGCAAACTGCCATCTGCCACAAAGCACTGCCATGCACGCTCTATTCATTGCAATGGAGAGAGTGTGCTGAGGCCTGACACACCCCCTCCATTGTAGTAAAAGGAGAGGGCATGGCCTGTGATTGACGTTGAGGTGTGGCCGCAAGCACTGGTGAATGGAGTTCAGGCCGTGGGGTGATGTGGGAAATGAGGCGTGAAAATTCAGTGTCAGATGAGTTACCAATTGCCAGACTAGCAACAATCAGCTGCGTAGGACAAAATGTTAGTACCCTTTTGTTTTTTTATTTGCCTGTTGAACTGGCTGTGAATAAAATTAATTAGTCCGGTCTGGTAAAGCTTAGGGCCAGCACTAAGAACTTACCAATTATCCTGTTAATTTCCATAATGAAATACCGCTCAGGTGTTGTACAGCTGAAGCTGTAATCCACAGTTTTTCCTGGGGGAATATTCAGAGATACGTCCTTGCATTTGTTGTTTCCAGTGCAGAGGTAACAGGGAGGTGAAGAGGCACCAAAAGCAGGTTTGATAAGGATTGTTACATTACCTTGTGAAGAGATAGTGAAAGATTCTGCAAAAACAACAGCAAGGTATATCATGGCTTGTTTTACAACATTTTAGTTTCTATAGAGGCACATGTGTACACAATGAAATATGAGGCCCGCATTGTGGGCTGCACTCTGTATTAAACTTGCAAAAATGAAACAATCAGGTTATATTCACACCTAGGTAGGTGCAGATGTGTTGCAGATTGCTTTCTGTTTATGTTGAACTGGAATCATCTCTGCTTTACACTTGACAGAGTTCTATCTTTTATAGTTGCACAGAACTGTTTATGCATATGCATATATGTTGTTCTGAGCTGCAAATCATGGAAGAGCTATGAACATAAACATTTAAAAAATCCTTTAAAGCAGATTGTGGCAGGTGCATTGCATTTATTATATAGCTGGTGTGGCAAACACATGGCTGGACTCCACACTTGACTGGGCTGACAATATTCCAAGGTTTTAATGTCTTTCGGGAAGGAAAACAAAAGGAAAAGGGTAAAGACTTTAACTGGGACACTTTAAATCTTGGGCATCCATTTCAATGTGGATAAATGTAAACTAAGACAGTTGGGAACTAATAAACATATAGCTTTGGGGGAGAAAGATGGAAGAGTCACTTGTTGAGAAGGATCTGGGGGTACTGGTAGACCACAGGAAATAACAGTATACAATGTCAAGCAGCAGCTTCTAAGGCCAGCAAAATATTATCATGCATTGAAAGAGACATGGAATCACAGGATAGGAAAGTAATATATCCGGCTGCTGCGCTCATATCTGGAATTGGCCGTCCAGTTCTGGGCAACACTTCATAGAAAGGACGCCCTTATTTTGGAAGTGTGCTGAGAAGAGCAACCAAAATGATAAAGGGGAATGAAGGTTCCTGGACATGAAGAAAGATTGCAGGAATTACATGTATTTCATCTTGAGAGGAGATACCTCTCCAGTGCTGCAATAGGCCACCCAGGCGCACACGTTGACAGGACATTCTGTCGGCCGGAACAATGGCGGTGCTCGCTACCAGCACTGGGTGGCCAATCACTGCACTGGATTCCCAGCAGAGGACCGTGGTTAAGATTTAAGAGTGTTCTGGGGGGGGGGGTTATGTGTGGGGGGGCTCCACTCATCCTGTCTTATAGCTGCGGGGACCAACACCCACGCAGCACAAGTGTTGGTCTGCTTTAAAGACATTTTTCAAAAATGAGGCAAAAAGAGGCAGCAGACTCTCATCAGTGTTGTATCTGGCTGGGGCTGGGGAAAAAGGGGAAATATGACCTCATTTCCCCCCTCCCCTGTCTGACCCCCTACACAGCTCTCCTTTCCCCACGTGTATACGGCCATTTGCCTTAGTCCTGTCCCTTCCCTGTGTGTAGTCTGCCCATCTCCCCAGCTCTATTCATGCCTGTTATTCTACTAGTTACAATGGCAGCATCTGGCGCTGTTGTCCCCAGTCTCTGATGCCTCCACAGCGCCCCGGTGCCGGGAGTGAGAGCAGCATGGTGCCCCCCTGATCTCTCCTCCCAGCTGGTGCCAGCAGTTGTGTCCACCTACTGATCTAAGAGTTGCCACATGCGCACTTGGGAGTGCCCACATGGACCATTTTTTCTCGATAGTGCTCCTTGAAATCCTCTCAAAAGACAAGATAAAAAGATTCAACCTCCAGAGGTGATGATCCCTTTTTTATCTATAAATCTGTGGAATAACCTCCCACAGAAGCTCATTACAGCATCAACAGCTTTAAAAAGGATTAGATGCGTTTCTAGCAGAAAAAAAACATTCACAGTTTTTAATAACGGTTAACTGCAAAAAAAAAAAAAAGGATAAATTTTCCTCAACCCCCTCTTTTTGTTGACAGACATATATAACATTAATCGAGAGTAAAAGCAACTGCATCCCCATCAGCCAGCACGTTCACGCTCCCAGCCTATTTGAATGACACAGCCCACAGATGCTAGGGATGTGGCAGGTAGTTATTTACATACGCAAAGGGAGCCAGGAAGGTGGTGAGTTTTGCTGGGGGCTGGAGAAGAGAGGGTTCACACAGTGGGGCATCCTAAAAGTGAGGCCAGCAGTCGGCCCTGGAATGTATTAGATTCCATGGGGTTTTGTTCTGCTTTAAAGAAGGGGAAGAACTAGATTTTTCTTTCCAAGGTTTTGTCCCTCCTCCTAGGGGCATCCTGATTTGAGATGCCCTGCTGTGTGAGACCCCTTGGAATGCTTGCTGTGCTTACTTCTCCAGCAATCCCACAGCATATGTATGGGCTCCCCTCCAAACAGCGCTCTATGCCATGCATATTAAAGAGTGACATAAAACACAAAAAACACACCTCTAATGCTGTTCCCATATGGTCGTGGGTACCAGGCATAAATGAATGACAGGCATATCTGATGGACAGCCAGAGGGGTGTCAGGTATGCCAGCATGGCCTGTGCATACACCATAGGATTGCAGGAAAGGAAGGTATTATGGCGATCCCAGTAGTTTCACACAACAATTTGCCATCCTAAATCAGTATACCAAACAAAGAGATGTTATAGACTCTAAGCCAGTGGTTGCTACTCTTTTAAAGCAAAACGAAAGTTATTCTCCTCAGTTTTGTTCCGCATCCCCGGAGCATCCTAATTTGGCATACCCTGCTGTGTGAAACCCCCCAGATTGGTGCATTCAACTCACCTCTTCGTGGGCTCTCGTCCAATCAGGGCTGCCCGCTGAAGTGACGTAATTTGGTGTACAGCTCTGATTAGTGTGAATGGGGAGCAAAAGCGCTCATCCCCTGCTGCCCTGCCCTCATGCCCCAGCCTATCTGAAAGGCTGGGGTGAGAGCTTGCACACAGCCTGAGGATGCGGAGATGTGTCCACTCTCGCTCCCCATTCACAACAATCAGAGCTGCCTTGCCTTGGACGAGAGTCCACGCAGGCGCTCTCGGCCGGGGAAAGGCGAGCGATTACCAGCTCCCTGAGGCGTTTCACACACAGGGTATCCCAATTCTGGATGCGCCAGGGAAAGCAGAAGACTCCAGAGCCAGGACAGGTGGGTTTGTTTCACTTTAAAGTTACACCAGAAAGGCTTAGGATGGCAGTTAGCGGTTTTAGTGCTTGCAGAACCACATAGGCTCCTAATAAAAAAAAAAAAACGGTGGTCTGGTCTAACTTTTTCCAGAAAAAGCTAGGACGTTGATAATTTACTATGGGGTGTGGGCTCATTTGAATAAATTTAAAAAAAGCAGAAATAGGTTTATATATCATTTGGTGAGAGGGGTACTTGAACCGTGGGCATGTCTATGGGCCTGCCTAAGCTGGGCACATAGCGTGTCAAGGAAGAATTGAGTAACTGTTTCCAGTGCAGTACCACAGCCATTACACCACATTTATTGTAGCTTTCCAACACACACTTTTACCATCTGCACCTTTTCTTTTCCACATTAGCTCCTCTCTGCTTGGCTGCATATAAACCTTTTCTATTCTACTACACAAATGTGATTCTTTCAGCCATGCATTACCCTCTTCATTGTACTGTAAATTAACCCTTAAGAATCCCCTATGCTGACAATTAACCTTTTCTGATGTGCTTTCCTGCTTCCTCTACTGTAAATTAACCTCTTACTTTCTGAAAACTCAGAACAATTTGTTTTTATACGACCTAAAGGCCATAAAGCCCTTGCAGCGTAGCCATTTATAATTTGTATTGTTACTAATCAGGCTGATGCCGAAGATAAAGAAACAAAGGGTTCCATCTTTCAAACATTGAAAAAAAAACAATTCTGTAAGACTCTAGGGCTTCCTCTTTATGGGGCAGCTCAAAGAGGGATGTCCAGTGGCGTAATTAAAAGAGACAGGGCCCTGGTGCGAACATTAAAGGAGCACTGTCGCGAAAAATAGCCCAATGATAAAAATCCATATAAATATGCTGGATGGCAGGAGGTGGGGTCACTTATATACCAGGTATCAGAAAATATCCAGCCAGACATGTTTTTCTTCCTTTAAATGAAAGGAAAGGGACATCCAGTGTGGCAGGCTCCGTCACCCCTGATAGACTAAACCTGTCACCTCTGGATTTTATTTCTACCATGAGAGAATGAGCCACAAGCTTGGCGGGAGTTTTATTCAGTTCGAGTGTATAAGTGACCCCTCCTCTCATTAGACGACATGGTTATATGGATTTTTAATATTACACAATTTTGTGATAGTGCTCCTTTAAATGTGGCCCTTTCATGGCTCACATGGTAACACCATCTCACTCCCCTCCCCTCTCTAACACCACAATCTCTGTAAATAATCTTACAATAACTGCAACTTCTAAAGCCTGGTGCCTGGGCGTCATTCTGGAATCCTCTCTTCTCACATTCACACCTCACATTCACTCGCTAGCCACCTCCTGTGGTCTTCAACTTAAAATATCTCCCGCATCCATCCCTTCCTCTCACCCGATACCACTAAAACGTTAGTGTACGCCCTGGTCATATCCCGACTGGACTACTGCAACACCATCCTCTGATGGGATGCCAGCCTGTCAAACCTGGCAAACCGCAATCTGTTCTAGACTCCTCCTAGACACTCCTCTCGCTTCTCCAGCGCTGCTCACCTCTGTCAATCCCTCCACTGGTTACCCGTTTCTCAGGGAATCACACAATGCCGGTATTGTGAAAACGTACTGGTATTGTGAAAACATACCGACGGCCCAGAGTTTCGCTTCCATCAGTCCCGATGACTGGCTGCACCGGCTCTAATCGTCAGTCCCTTTATCTAAACTAGTTCACTAACATATATATTGTCATGTCCCACGACTTACATTTCATTCCACCCGAGGTAATGTTTTAATATGTGTTTATTGCATAGGCTCTGCAGTGTGCCTTAAATTCCCTTGTCCCCTCCAGGCTCCCTTAGTCTTGCTCTGATGCAAGTAACAAATTGCCCAACTCCAGGAAACTGCTTCTCACATTTCTAAGGCCACTAGTCGTTCTAAAAGTTCAAAGCGATCATCCAAATCATGATCGTCTAAATATTCAACGATCAGCCAACAACTTATACAGGCTTGCTCAGATGTGGTAGCTGCTAAAATCCAAGCAAGGTTTGCACAAAGGAAGGCAGACATGGAGACAGAAGCAGCTCTACAGGTGGCAGACGCCAAGGCAGCTCGACTGCGGGCAGAGGCCGAGGCAGCTCTACAGCGGGCAGAGGCCGAGGCAGCTCTACAGCGGGCAGAGGCCGAGGCAGCTCTACAGCGGGTAGAGGCCGAGGCAGCTCTACAGCGGGTAGAGGCCGAGGCAGCTCTACAGCGGGTAGAGGCCGAGGCAGTGGCAGCTCGTAAGGAAGTAGAGGTGATACGGAAGAGAGTGGAAATTGAGGCTCTGGAGAAACAATGTGAGCATGCCATAGCCATGGCAAGACTGCAGGTTTTAGAACAAGCCATCAGCGGTAGTGAAAGAGACAGTGTCAGTTTAAGTGAAGTGTCATCAGAAGATCCTTATGAGTGGACAAGGGACTATGTGCTAAGCCAAAATAGTGCGCCCCTGAATGCTACAGATGTTCCTGATATTAGAGACATTTCTCCACAGCGGCAGGGGACAGATCCTTTGGCAGCACCCCACTTTCAAGGTCAGTACAACGCACCACCCACTTAACATGATCTTTCCTCACATGTTCCTGCACTCCAGGCCCCTATACCTCAGCGAGTACATTTCAAAGACACTCGTGTTCAAGCCAATGCTCCATCACGACACCAACCACCTACACAGCTCCAATTGTACATGGAACCGAGCCTAAGAACTTTAAGACAGTTCCTGATTTAAATGCTCATGCAGCTCCTTACTTACCCATGTCTGTAACTTCTCAATTCCCTGCCTAAAGACAGAGAAATCAGACATGTCAGAGTTCGCCAGATACATGGTCCGCCGTGAACTCACCAGCCTCACAAGGTTTGATGACCAACCTGACAACTACAGAGCTTGGAAATGTGCATTTAAAGCGACAATCAGTGACCTTGGCATTACGGCAGCTGAGGAGCTTGATTTACTTGTAAAGTGGCCTAGGCCCACAATCCACTGAATGTATTAAGAGACTCAAGTCTGTTCATACTGACAACCCAAGAGCAGGACTTATTGAGACTTGGGAAAGACTTGAACAAAGCTTTGGCAATCCTGAAGCTGTAGAGAACACACTTCTTACTAGATAACTTTGGAAAGGTCTGTAGTCATTTGAGGACAACCAGAAATTCTTAGAGTTCAGTGACTGCTGTCAGAGCTCCAACTTGCCAAGGCAGACCCTCACTTACAGGGACTAAGTTACTTGGACACTGCTCATGGGGTAAACCCAATTGTTTCCAAACTGCCATACCATCTGCAAGAAAGGTGGACTACACTTGGGTCAAGATAAAAAAGGGAATATCAAGTCTCTTTTCCTCCGTTCTCCTATATCTGCAAGTCCATCAGAGAGACATTGTAGAGACTAAGAACGATCCAAGCTTTTCCTTTGGTGAACTTAGTGGGCCTGGTCCACCCCCTTCTGCACTTGACAGCTTCTACCCCAACTACAGAACCCGCAGGGGTCCAGTGTCAGTGAAAAAGACAGACATTCTGCCTACACCTTCATCGTCTCCTGACAAGGGCAACCATGGGGTCAAGATTGAAACCCTAACCGCCAGTGCCCTATTCACAAGTTGCCGCATCCCCTGAAGAAGTGTATTGGCTTCAAAAAGAACCACTCAAAGAACACATAGAACTTTTGAAGCAATTTGGGGTATGTTTCAGATGTTGTGAATCCACTGAACACATAGCCAAGGACTGTGAAATCCCCATCAAGTGCATAGAATGCGACAGCGAAGACCATGTGCAGGCACTCCATCAATATGAGCAAAGCCCTGCATCACCTGTGGATTCCTCTCCTGTGTCACAGCATGGCAGGGAGGATACAAGTCAACCTGCAAGACCCACCACAGTATCTTCTTCATGTACAGAGGTTTGTGTTGAAGACCTTTATGACAAATAGTGCTCAAAAATATGTCTTGTCAAGGTATGGTTTATGCCATCTTGGACGATCAAAGTAATCAGTCGCTTGCAAGATCAGAACTTTTTGACTTTTTCAACCTGAAGGGCGAGACTTATCCTTACACTCTGGGTACCTGTAGCGGCATCGCTAAAGTCTGTGGAAGAAGAGCCAGCGGACTGATGGTAGCTCCTGTTCAAGACAATATTGAACTGCCCTTGCCTACACTTCTGGAATGCAACCAGATACCATCCAACAGAGATGAGATCCCGACACCAGAGGCCGCTCGTCATCACCCACACCTGAGTTTAATAGCTCATGAAATACCACCTCTCGATAAGGATGCCAAGATCTTGCTACTGCTGGGCAGAGACAGTCTCCAAGTACACAAGGTACGCTGGCAGATGAATGGAGTGGGTGGTGCTCCGTTTGCTCAACGCCTTGCTCTAGGTTGGGTCGTTGTAGGCAATGTTTGCATAGACAAAATGAAGAAGTCTACACCAGTCACTTCATTAAAAACGCAGATCATGCTGAAAGGTCCCAACTGCCGTTTGGAGTCATGTTCATACCATTACTACGTGAAGGAGAAGCTGAGCAGCAGTAAGTGTCAGCAAGAACCTCAAAACAACCTACCTCAGGATGACGACCTGAGAGCAACAGTGCCTAATACAACCAGCGATGACAACAAGTTGGTGCCTTCTAGAGAAGATAGAGAACTCCTCGAACTTATGGACAAGGAATTTACACCTGACAATTCCAACAGCTTGGTAGCACACCTACCTATCGATTCTCCAAGAGAGACTTTACTTAGCAAAGACTTTGACAAGGAAGTCAGAGACTTCAGAATGGAAGTGCTTGTTTTCAGCAACAACCCCTCTTCTGCTGTAGCAACTTATGGACTTAGAAGGACAGTCCCAGAAGTTGAGAAGGAGTTTGGTTCTGCTGCTTGTCAGTCTGTTAAACTGAACTTTCACATGTAAGATGATCCTAAACACTTGCTTACAACTGGACAACTGACCACCTCAGCACATCACAGGAGATGCTACCTGTGGCAGTCCTGACTGTTGTGAGCAGTATCTGTGATCCTCTTGGTTTTATAGGCCCAGCAGCCATTCAGGGCAAAGTACTGCTGAGACAGCTTACTACAGAGAACATAGGCTGGGACACCCCCTCTCTTGAGAGACGGCAAAGGTGGGATAAATAGAAGAGTTCTTTGGAAGTATTGGAACAACTTCAAGTCCTGCACTGCTATGCTCCCAAAACTCTATTCCTACCGCTGTCAGAAAAGAAGTCCACATCTTCTCAGATGCATCCAATGAAACCATTGCCACAGTAACCTACTTGAAGTTCTCAGGAAACAACAGCAAGCTGTACCGTGGATTAGTTCTAAGGAAACCCGAGTTAACTCAGAAACAAACTGTGCCTACACTTGATCTTCATGCCACTGTGCTAGCAGTGGATATTACTAAAGTCAGAAGGGGTGAAATGGACATTGCAATTGATTTATTCACTATCTACATCAACAGCAAGGTCATGCGTTGGTATATATACAACCAAACCAAGCAGTTTCATGTGTATGTCAGCAACAGAGTGGAATGCATCAGAAGTTTCTCCACTCCCACTCAGTGGCTCTACACCTCTACAGATCTTAATTCAGCTCATCATGGGACAATGCCAACAGAGCCAGCTAGCCTTCATGACAATATGTGGCTGTCACCCCCAAGCTTTCTGCTTGAGGATTCCCCCTCACCTCAAGTCGACACTACCTACCAGATGGTGAGTTTGACAACCAGTAAGGAAGCCTGGCCCATTGACATTAGTGGACCGAAATCTCTTACCAGAGAAGAGGTCACAACTGGACCTATCCACCCTGCACAGGCTATGGCGGGGAGCAGCTCATTGTATTACCTGCTATGGCACACAAGATACTTTGAACATTGACTGTGCCCTACCACGTCCGTGGACTTTTTGAGGCCTTAGCTAATGGCAGCCTCTTTAATCCGAAGAATGGGTTTTCTCTTTGTTTGGATTACCAGCGTTTCTTGTTCCAGTTGTTGGTCACAAGAACATTGACCAAAATGCCTAGTGGATTATGAACAGTCTTCAGGAACATTGTTCTCTTCATGCTTATCCTTATTTAAGAACATTATGCCATTACACGTTTTCCTCCTTTTACAGGTTTTCAGATTACAGTTACCATAGGACAATTAATAAACATTTATACAATGTTGTTTAGTTATGTGAAATCTAAAGATTTCAGACGGGGAGTGTCATGTCCCACGACTTACATTTCATTCCACCCGAGGTAATGTTTTAATATGCGTTTATTGCATAGGCTCTGCAGTGTGCCTTTAATTTCCCTTGTCCCCTCCAGGCTCCCTTAGTCTTGCTCTGATGCAAGTAACTCCTCCCTTCTTTCTCTCTTTTGTGGCCATTCTTACTCTGACATCCTAGCAGTGCACATCTGCTGCTGCCTTCTTCAGCTATAGTTCTTTCACCTGTTGTTGCTGTATAGATTTTACCAGCTGTTTACCAGCAGAAGTTTCCAGCTGCATTGAAAGTACATGTGTCCTGTACCAAGATTCTGTACCGAAATAAAGCTTTTGAAAACTTATCACGTGATTTAACCAACAATTGAGTGAGCTATCTGCCGAGCCCTATGGAGTGAAGAAAACATCCAGCACAGACACACACAAGGAACATGGAGCTGTCGACAGGATTCCATTTGCTGCCATCTGGTGAGTCAGAATATATATATGTTTATATTTTTTTTTATTGTGTTTATTAAAAAGGAGTACGAAACATGTGTAGTATTAATAATCCATATAAACATATTGGCTAATGAAAAGAGGGGTCACTTATACACCTGAACTGAACTCCCGCCAAGCTTGTGGTTTTCTTCTCCTGGTAGGAATAAAATACAGGGGTGACAGGTGTAATCTTTGACAGGTAACAGAGCCTGTCACCCGCAAATTCCTCTAACATTAAAATAAAACAAACAAACCTGCTTGGATATTTTCTGATGCCGGGTTTATAAGTTGCCGGGTGTTTTCGCTATAGTGCTCCTTTAAACCGGACCTTCAGCGTGATTTAATGAAAAGCCCAAACTCTTAAAAAACAGTTCCCCAGCATCTAAAATTAATATATTTTACATTTTTAATCACCAACTTATTATTCTTTCCCCCACTGGGCTGCAACTCTGTTCAGGAATTTAGGATACGGGCGCCGCCATCTTGACCCGGAAGCATCACACTTACTGAGGAGAGGAGAGTGGGATAAGGTACAGGGGGCGGGTTATAGCTGTGCTTTGCTCAGACAGAGCAGAGCTGGGGTCAGGTAAAGGTCAGCAGTCCCAGAATGCAGAGCAGCACAGTCAGGAGGCACTTCCTGTTTGCAGGCTGCCTGATAAGATGGCGGCTTCCGTAAGCCACCATCTTGGATGTTTAAAGGCTCATAACATGCAGTAGATAGGATGATTTTTAATGTGGGCAATCTGTAGTCAGCTTTAAGTACTTATTTCTTTGCTACCATTAAATTCATATTTATTTGTTCAGATGTACCATTGTTTTCTGGCTCACCTGATCTACGATGATCTTTTAATGGTTTTTTCAATGTTACATGTATCGTTATGAATTAATACAATGGTGATTATAATGTATAAAGTCTGTGTGGTATTAATAATTCAACAACTCTATTTAGCTTTTCTGAAATCTGAATGGAACGTGACATGCTCCAGGGGAGATAAAAAAATAAATAAATAAAAAAAAGGATGTTCCAACCACAAGTAACAAAACCCAAGGTGAAAATCTAGAGTTGTGTTCCTTTTTAAATAGAACTGTGTTACTTAGATGTCTTCTGCGAACCAGCACCCGTTTTGTAATAATTAAAGATTATGGTAACAGTAAGAAAACTATGGTTACTAAGTTTACTCTGGCAAATAATGTATTTAGGGCTGTTTCTAGGGGAGGTCGATCAGGGCGATCGCCCTGGATACCAAGGTCAAAGGGGGCACCTATATCCCAGTCACCCTATTATCTGCAGATAAGTCAGGGCCACTATTGCTGGTGCAGGCCATATGCCAGGCCCCTCATCCCCACCATATGGTAGGAGACACTGTCTGTTGTATGAGGCACCAGCAGCACCACAGGATGGGTGAGGTGGCAGCAGAACGAAGTGCTCTTTTGCCTAGAAACTGTCCTGAGTGTATTATTCATATCCAGGTGCAAACTACTATGAAAGTTGGAATTCCAATAAGTGGTTTGAGTAAAAGTATTTTTAGATATACTTCTGCTAGCTGGTAGATTATATTAACTCCAGATCAAAACTTTTGAACAAAGACATTTTGTGCTAGCATGTGCTGCCAACCTCTTGCCAGAACATGCCTAATCTCTGGGTATATAGTACAATACTTGAAATGGAAAGAGTAAAACATAAAAGTATAAATGGTTCCTATAGCAATTAGGCTTACACAGAAAACAAGCTATTTTTGCTGGGTATCTGTGTTTTGGATAGTGTTTTATACAGATTTTGTTCATTAATTTTAAAAAGGGTAACCTGGGCTTAAACCGGACCTTCACTGTGATTTATTGAATAGCCCAAACTCTTATAAAATGATTCCCAAGCATCTAAAATTAATATATTTTACGTTTTTAGTCACTTATTCTTTCCCCCACTGGGCTGCAACTCTGTTCAGGACTCTAGGATACGGGCGCAGCCATCTTGACTCAAAAGCATCACACTTACTGAGGAGAGGGGAGTGGGATAAAGTACAGTGGGGCAAGTTATAGCTGTGCTTTGCTCAGACAGAGCAGAGCTGTGGTCAGGAAAAGGTCAGCTATCCCAGAATGCAGAGCAGCACAGTCAGAAGGCACTTCCTGTTTGCAGGCTGCCTGATGTCCATGAGCCGCCATCTTGGATGTTTAAATGTTCATAACATGCAGTAGATGCAGGTAGGATGATTTTTAATGTGAGCAATCTGTATGTGCAAGGTGTGGTAAACATATAAGATAGACACTTATTCAGAGTGAAGGACCGCTTTAAGCCCAATCCCAACAACCTCCAGGCTTGCTTAAAGCAGAAGTCAAAAACAACTCCGCACTGCCACCCTATTCCTGATGCTGAGGCAGGATGGGGGGGGGGGGGGGGGTTACAAAGAATAAAAACCCTTACCTCAGCCACGCTTCAGCGCTGTTCCCTAGGACACAGACAACAACTGCCACCTTGTGTCTATGCCAAATCGGGAGAGCGTCACTGGACCCCATCTGAGAAAAGGGTTTTTTTTTTGTAAGCCCCTTCCTGCTTCAGTACCAGTTGAGCATGGCAGAGCGGAGTGGTTGTTTTTAGCCTGGTACTCCGCTCTTTAAAGTGGGTCTGCATCAATGAATTTTTTTTGGGGGGGTGTCTATGCTGCATTCTCCCTTGCTCCCAGTCAGCCACTGCTGAGAGGGGCATTTATACCCTGGGAGGCGGCGCTTTGTAGGGATTTCACCCACATCAACATCAATTTGACACCTGGGGGCAAAATGGAAAACTCTGCAACGTCTCTCTGGTGGGAAGACACATTGGAGACTTGCCACTTACCATGTCAAGATAGATGTCTGTGGGATCCTTCTGTAGTTTGGCATAGTGTAAGGTGTTAGACAGCTGTCTGTATGCCTCCTGTTTGTAGTCACTGGTGTTCATGACGACTATAGCACCACCTGGTCAGCTGGTTTTATTATAATGGCGGATCCCACAGACATCTACGCAAAGGAGCTCCTAAAACTACTTAAAGGCCTTCCCTCTAGAATCAGGGATTCCGTACCGCAACTAATACCAGAAGACCCAAAGGTGGCCTGCTTTTATATGCTCCCCAAAGTTCATAAACCAGGAAATCCGGGAAGACCTATAATCTCTGGTATTGGGACTTTGACTGAAAACCTGTCAGGCTGGGTGGAACATATCCTAAAACCTCTGGTCCGGGGGACACCAAGTTTTATTCAGGACACAACACATCTTCTCAATAGACTATCTGCAATTGGACCTTTACCAGAGGGAACCATCTTGGCCACCATGGATTTAGAGTCACTTTATACCAACATCCCACATGATAGCTGCTTGTGCAAGGTACCTGCAGGAACACAACCTACCTGCAGATGAGATCAACGAAATAATTCATTTCATCCTGACCCACAATTACTTCTGTTTCGGCCAAGATCTATAACTGCAGCAGATGGGTGTGGCAATGGGCTCAAGATTTGCACCACAATATGCAAATTTATTCATGGCAAAACTGGAAGAGGAGTTCCTATCACAATGCACCACTAAACCAAAAGCCTATTTTCGCTACATTGATGACATCCTAATCATCTGGTCTGCAAGCCAGGAAGACCTCATTGACTTCCACATGAATTTTAAAGACTTCCATCCCACAATACGTTTGAAACTCACCGATTCACCAACAGAAATCAATTTCCTTGACACCACCATACGTGTTAAGGGAAAGGCCCTACAAACATCCATCTACCGGAAACCCACAGACCTACCTACATACCTTAACCATAACAGCTTCCACCCAAACCACACCAAGAGGTCCATCGTATTCAGCCAGGGAATCAGATACAACAGAATCTGTTCTGATACCATGGACAGAAACGCACATATGGACAATCTAAAAAGGGACTTTATTAGGCAGGGCTACAAACCATCAGAAACAGAGGCCCAGTTACAGAAAGCACTCCACATCCCCAGACACAGACTCCTGCAGTACAAAGAATCCCAAAAGAAGAACCGTGTTCCTCTGGTTGTCACATACAATCCACGTCTGGAGATTCTAAGGAAAATTGCGAAGGAGCTCCAACCCCTTTTACACAGGAATGAGAGACTTTCTGAGATTTTCCCAGATCCTCCTCTGTTGGCATACAGACAACCTCCCAACCGCAGAAAACTCATTGTGAGGAGCTCCCTAAGTGACCCAGCACAAAATGGGTCATGACCTTGCCTGCAGAAAAGGTGTGAAACCTGCGCACACATCTACACCACTGACAGAATAAAGACACCAGGTATGCAACATGATTACAAAATACAGGGTAATTTCACATGCAAATCCCCTAATGTAGTATACCTGATCATGTGTGTGCAGTGCCCCTCAGCATGTTACATCGGGCAGACAGGACAAGCGCTAAGAAAGCGACTCAATCTGCACAGGTTCAGAATCAAAAATAATAAAACTGATGTGCCTGTTGCAGCCCATTTCTGCAGACCAGGCCATGGCCTATGTGATCTCAAACTCACAGTGCTCAAGGGGGGTTTCCGCTCACAAAAGGAGAGATTGGAATGGGAGTGTAAATGCACCCAAATCTTTAAATCGATGGACTGTGGGCTAAACAGGGAGAATAATTTTATGTGTCATTATGACATGGATTGAATAGACAAGACTCATCACTAGGTCTGATATTAAACAGACTGTCTGGCCTGGTGTGAGAGCAATAAAAATTCCACACACTTTCTCTCCCCCTCTCATTCTTATCAGCCCACCATTAATTGTTATAATCCCCCTGATCCTTATCTCACAGTATATGATTTTACGACTTAGCTATTTTTCATGTGTGTCAGTGTAAAAACTCTTTTGTAGTTTTTTTGTATAAATGTGTGTCTAAGTTACAGATCTGTATTATGCCTGAAGAAGAAGCTTGAACAGCTTAGAAAGCTTGCATTTTCTAAATGAGTTATCCAATAAATGGTATTACCTTAACCTTGGATTTTCTGCTTACATCGATGGCTAACACGGTACAACAACTTACTACTACTTTTCCTGTAACAAAGTTTTGGTTGGAGTTTTTCCATTAAATGTGGGAATAGATGATCAGCTTTCAAAGTCCTAATCTTCTGTGTTAGCTGTACCTAATTTTGGATTCATAAAAAAAAATATATATCGACAAATTTTAAGCTAATCACTGACGAGAAAAAATTAACCAAGGGTATCATCAAACATAATTACAGACACAGGAAACGCTGTAGGTAGCTGGGAAAATATTCAAGTAGGATATTAAACATTTTATAAAAGCTTTTAAAATGATAGAGAATACATTTTTAGCTTTTTTTTTATAATTTTAATATATTACAGCTTCCCCTTTGGCTCCTCTCACCATGGTTTAAAGGTTTAAAGGGAAAGTCCAGGAATTAGCAATAGTTGGGAAGCAGGGAGGTCACCCGAAGCTTGTCCCCTGTGCCTCACCTCCATTACCTACAGCATCCTGTAGATGCTGTAGCAGGTCTCCAAAGCTTTCTATTCCATTATTTCCACATTCAAAATGTGGTGGCATGCCCATCCAGCCCCATGGCACTCCTAGTGTGAGCAAGCCCCACAAGCAGGGCCAATGTGGCTCGCTGGGTCCACTTATGATGGGAGAGCTGAGTGGTTTTGGTCGAAGTAGTTTTGGATTTGAAGGAAGGGAAAAGAGAGGCCAATTTGGAGACCTGTGAAAGTATGTACGGTGACCTTGCTTTCCTTATTTGTGTCATTGACCAAAAGGTGCCCAACCCTCTCCTCGAGACCCACCAACATTCCGGTTTTGTGAATCTCCACATAGCTTCCTCTATAACTCTGTTGCTGTACCAATTACAGTACTTCACCTGTGCATCTGTGTGGAGATCTGAACAACCGGACTCGGTGGCTCTTGAGGAGACTGTTCAAGAACACTGGCCTAGACCATAGGTCAAGAGCCACCAGCTGGTAATGTTTTGTGGATTTCTACTGTAGTCAACTCTAAAGCTATTAGCACTAATTACTCCACTTGTGCATCTGTGTAGAGATCTGCAAAACCTGACCCGTTGGTGGCCCTTGAGGAGAGGGATTAGCACAAGGACCTTTAAAATTACATTTTTAAATGTGTCCATTTAAAGTGGTCCAACACAATTTCCAGCAAACAGGTGCTGGACTGCACTGGAACAGGAGTGGGGGGGGGGCAGCCAGATTGCTGGAGCAACTATAACTATATTAATTTTAGATGCTGGGGAATAATATTTTTAAGGGTTTGGGCTTTTTATTAAATTATGCTGAAGGTCTGCTTTAAATACGATCCCTTGATATAAAGGTGCACCCAATTGGCCGTCTGGTTGGTATATATATCAGCCATAAAAGCAAAAGCTGCTCTGGACCACCAGTGGTGAATCACGGGGCCCCATTTGGGGGGGGGGGGGTCATGGTTGAGGTGGGAATGCCCTCAAAGCCCAGCCCCAGGGTGGTCCAGCACCCATTTGCAGTAATACTTAAAACAATAGTTGAATCATTTCAAGTATTGTTAATAGTTACCTGGCTCCAATCCTATACTTATTTGGACAGTACTGCTCCCACCACACAGACATGCACAGTTGTCACCCCAGTGCAGAGAGGCCACCGCTAAAGATGCAAAATTAGTATTTACAGAACAGCATATCATAGGGTTTTAGTCCACTTTAAGGAACAGTCTCTTGACTCAGCCACTGCCCCTAGTATGAGGTGCTGACTGTTGCAGTGGGTGCTGTCCCTTCTATTTCCTGATAGGGCTTTAAAGTGGACCAACAACCAGGATTTTCACTATCCTGGGTGTTGGTCCACTTCTGCAGGGCACCCCGATTGGGGTGCCCCGCTGTGTGAAACCCCCCAGAAAGCCCAAAAAAACTCACCTCACCCCCGCTCCTACAGCGCATGCGCGAGTGCTCCACCAATCAGCGCGGACGGACAAGCTAGAATATGGACCGGACAAGAAGAGCGTGCCCGCCGCCGCCTCTCGCGCTTCCCTCTAACAGGGAGCGCCCCCGCACCGGCCATTCACAACGGCGGGTGCGCACCCTGCTAGAGGGAAGCGCGAGAGGCGGCGGCGGCCCACGCATGTGCCATTGGATCGAGGAAAAGGTAGGATTTTTGGGGGTCCTGGGGGGTTTCACACAGCGGGGCACCCCCGATCAGCAGGGAGCTGATCGGCCCGGGAACCAGCAGTGGGTGTTGGTCCACTTTAAAGGTTACCTTTTCACAATTTTTGCTGCTCCTGATTTACTCTGCCATCTGTGTTCGCTGTAAAGCCCCGCCTCTTCAAGTTATTGATGTCATTAACGCAAGTATGCAATGACTGAATGCCTGCCATCTTAGAGAGGGGAAAAAAGAAGTTCTACACCTTAAGAAGAGAGTATTGGCATAGCCTTTGGCCAAATGTATGTCACAAGTTCAGTGAGTTTTATTTTGTTTGAAATCAATTGTCTGCCAGTTTACTTGATGCAGGGTAAGGCTCACCCCATCTCTCTGCTCAGTCACAAAAAAGAAAAATAATTTATTTTTACTCTTTGCTTCCTTCAGCTCCACCTGACAACAAAACAAAGTCTGAGACTCGTCGAGAATGAAGCCCTGCTCACTCCAGTGCAAAGCACACAGCATGCTTCCATCATTCACACTTGCCACTCCCACATAGGACAGCAAAACATGAGGTAAAAGGAGAGCATTGCAATGTATAGCCCTACACAATAGGAATACTGAGACAGGACGATGGAGTACCTATCAACTCTTTCAATAGTTGTGTTTTGAAGGGATAGTTACTATCCCATACGTTTTGGTTAATACAAATAAGTCAGTTATGGTGTTTCACAGTTGGTTCCAAACCTTTAAAAGTTTTGGACAGTCTGGGCCGTAGGTGGTTACCTCAGGCAGTTAGGTCTGCAAAGACACCTCAGTGGGCGCCTTGAGGGAACAGGCCTGAGCAACACAGGGAATCTGTGAAGCGGGTGGTTGCCCATCTATCAGAAAGTAAACATTTTAATTAGTTAATAGAAATAATTGTAGTTACATATTTAGACCACTTGATGGCAATATAGGATAAGAAATGGTCAGAAACTGTAAAAATGTAAGCGAAGCGTTTCACTTTAGGTTGAAAAGTTTATTCTGAGAAAAACAAAGAGGAAACAGGAAGTAGGTTGCAACATTCCGCTTGCACTGCAATGCAAAACGAAAATGGTGCCCATTATTTTTAAGGGACCAGTTCACATATATACACAGTGTATATATGTGACCCCTTGAGAAGATCCTTAAAAGGAGGCTGCCCTTCCTGGACTAAACCCAGCATGCACGTCCCTGCAGAGGGTTACAGCGGGTTGAGTGTGCCTTCCCAATGACTTTAATGTAATGTGTAAAACTGTTAAAATATCTGTACACCAACAGTCAAAAATGACTTAAACCAGACCAACAAAACAAACAGTGCTCATATACATCCCTCCCCAGGGAAACGAAAATGGTGCCCATTATTTTTAAGGGATCAGTTCACATATATACACAGTGTATATATGTGAACTGACCCATTAAAAACAATGGTCACCATTTTAACTTGCATTGGGACTACGTTGCCCGATGCAGCTCAAGCGGAGAGGTGTAAATAGTCATGAGGCCCCCTCGATAGACTGCTGGTGGCAACGTTCTTGTCCCTGGGAGAAGCTGAGGCATATAAAAAGAGGGGAATTAGATAGTTAGGGGTGGGGGGCAGTTGTACAAAAAAAAAAAAAGGGGGGGGGGGAAGGTGGGACGGCCGCTTGCGGGCAGGGGAACTAATGGTCGCACCTCCAGAGGTCCACATAGAAGTGCGACAGAAGTGGCGCTGTAGTATACAGTCAAAGAGTGTTCTCTAGGAGCCCACAGGCACCAGGGTAGGTCCCCAGTTACTCCACCCTGCCCTTCAATCTCATCCTCAATGTCCGCGGGATCCGGTCTAAGCAGGCTCTGCATTGATCACGGCCCTTCTTGGCTATGGCCTTCTCTGTGACCTTCTGAATGCCTGTACTCATTACTGTGGGGTGGCATCTCACTATGCTCCTGTAAGAAACCCTGTATTTGCTGCCATTGTGTTCTGTAAAACTGCGGTAAGTAACTGGAGAACTGCCAAAGTAAAAGAAGCTGGTTTACATCCATCATGTTGTCCCTGAACTCGCCAGGCCTCTTCTGTGGGCCCCTGAGAAGATCCTTAAAGGAGGCTGCCCTTCCTGGACTAAACCCAGCATGCACGTCGCTGCAGAGGGTTACAGCAGGTTGAGTGTGCCTTTCCAATGACTAATGTAATGTGTAAAACTGTTAAAATATCTGTACACCAACAGTCAAAAATGACTTAAACCAGACCAACACAACAAACAGTGCTCATATACATCCATCTCCAGGGCAATTTAGATTGCAGCACATAAAAGAAATCATTTTTTTATATCCTGTTGTAGCAAATTTAAAAAACTATGCTCTGTAAAAAAATAATTTATAAATATTTGTATGATATGTATGATTAAGTTAATGTCTTTTGCATCCCCAGCTACTGATGGATGGCTGCTGGGGATGTCACTCTATGAGGGGATTCAGAAGTGCACAGCCATCTCCTCATCATTCCCAGCAGCTATTAACTGCAAGCTGGTGATGCAGAAAACTGTGCACCAGTGCAAAACACACAGCTGTCTTCTACTAAAAAGTAACAGTGTGATCCCCGAGGTCGTAATTGGCTGCTGGCGGCCTTGTGGCCCCTGTTTCCTTTGGTGGCTGGATAAAATTACATGGACAGATTTTGCCAGGTGGAGGCATGTCAAACTGTTACATATGACTTTTACAATGCTGACCAGCAACCACTTTCAAAAAAACAGGTGCTGGAACACATTTATATATTTATTTACACAAAAGCGGCCCTGGAGTCTATAAGACTGATTCCCTCTTCATGCCAAAAATCGGAATTCCCCGCTGTGTGAAACCTCTCAGATATCCCCAGGAAAAATTACCCATTTGCTGATTCAATGGCACATGCGTGGAATTTCTTAATGGCCGATGTGGCACGCCCCCAGCTAGAGGCCTAGAGGCCAGTGGGGATGTTGTCACTGGTGTGCTTGGCTCTATTCAGCACTAATTGGAGATTAGATGTCCTCTCATCAGCTAAGAGAAGCTAAATGGAGCTGAGCAAGCCGATTGATTGGCTGCGTGCCTGCACATGCATCACTGGATCAGAGGTCAGATTTTAAAAGTCCAAATCAGGAAGCCCTGAGGGCAAGCGCCAAAACCCGGGACAGTAAACTTCCTGGGTTTTGGTCCACTTTAAGGAACAGTCTCTTGACCCAGCCACTGCCCTTAGTATGAGGTGCTGACTGTTGCAGTGGGTGCAGCCCCTTCTGGTCCCTATTAGGCGTACATCTGGTCTAGAAGAGGTATGTATAGCATGCCCTATGGGCCCTATTTTATGTTCGGACCCGGGCCCCATCACATTTAGTTATGCCAGTCTGTAGTGTATGTACCTTGAGGGTCCAAAAAAAAAAAAAAAAAAAAGAACAGTCACATAGTTGGAGTTTGACAATTAGCACAGTATAGAGTCCCAAAACAGGGAAAAAGTCACACAGGTGGAGGTTGGCAGGTGCTAAAACTATATAAAAGGTTGATAAGGATTATACCCTTGCTCAGTTAGATAACAGTGTTTGATTGCTAAACAGAACACACCAGGTGCACACAAATAAATATATATATATATATATATATATATATATATATATATATATATATTATATATATTGTGAGCGACTTAGGGCGAACGGCAGTAACACGGACAACAGTTCTTCAACAGCAAAGGCAGTTTTATTGAGAAAATAAAATGTTAAAAAGCAAAATATCTCTTACTTCAGAGGTTGCAGCAACAATGCAATAAATCAAGTGGTTACTTCACCAACTTAATGAAAGTCCAGGGTTTGATACTCCAGCAAGCTGCAAGTCCGGGATATCAGGTTTCGCTTTACAGGGCATACAAGCCCTCCACTGCTCATCCACACAAGTCCAAGTTTTGGGGTCGCAGAAGCCAAGTCCTTCAGCTTAAAGTGGACCAACACCCAGGATTTTGACTATCCTGGGTTTTGGTCCACTTCGGCGGGGCACCCCGATCGGGGGTGCCCCGCTGTGTGAAACCCCCCAGAAACCCCAAAAAACTCACCTCTCAACGCTCCCACGTGAACGCCGCAGCCAATCCCCGCCAACGTCCAGGCGGGGATCAGGAACGTCCAAGCCGCTTCCGCCGCCGCCGCCTCCCGCGCGTCACTCTCGGCGCGCGCGCGCCCCCGCCGGCCATTCACAGAGGGCCGGCGCGGGCACGTCTGGAGGGGCGCGCGGGAGGCGGCGGCGGCGGATCAAGTAAGATGTTTTTGGGGTTTCACCCCGCGGGACATCCCGATCTCGGATGTCCCGCGGGGTGGGAGGTGATCGGCCCGGGAATCTTATAGATTTCCGGGCCGATCACCCCTGGGTGTTGGTCCACTTTAAATCCAGTCTCTCATTTACCACTGAGCAGTACAGCCTGGGCCCCTTCCTTTAGGCTGGTCAACAGCAAACTGACAGGATCAGCGGCTCCTTTTATTCAGGCTTCCCCTGAAATCAGCCTCATCACCTGTGCAAGGCCTGAGATTAGGGAACAAACCTGTAAAGGACTGGGGAATGTGACCTGGGCCCTGAAAAGCCGGCATGGAGCGTGCCTGATACAGCATAGTAGGGGAAAAATACACACCATTTATCACTTTGCCATACACATTACCACAATAGCTCTAAACTAAGCCCTCCCTGCCTACACAGCTTCACTGGTACATGCACTACAACATAGCACTCTTTCCCAGTCACCACAATGTTGGTTGGTAGATGCTTTTAAAGTGGACCAAAACCCATGATTTTGACTATCCTGGGTTTTGATCCTTGCCCGCTGTGTGAAACCCCCCAGAAAGCCCAAAAAAACTCACCTCACCCGGCTTCTACGGCGCATGCGCGAGCGCTCCGCCAATCAGCGCGGACGGACAAGCTGGAATATGGACCGGACAAGAAGAGCGCGCCCGCTGCCGCCTCTCGCGCTTCCCTCTAACAGGGAGCGCACCCGCGCCGGCCATTCACAAACGGCTGGCGCGGGTGCGCGCCCTGCTAGAGGGAAGCGCGAGAGGCGGCGGCCCGCGCATGCGCCGCTGGAACGAGGAAAAAGGTAGGATTTTTGGGGGTCCTGGGGGATTTCACACAGCGGGGGAAACCCCCGATCGGGGTGCCCCTCGGGCAGGGAGCTGATCGGCCCGATCAGTAGTGGGTGTTGGTCCACTTTAAGTATTTAGGCTTTTCAGAAAACAACGTTGCCAATTTCCCAAGAACAAAAAAAATAGAGCAAGATATTGCAGCCAAGATAGAGAAGCCTGAGACAGGCTTATACATGTTTCAGGCCCTGGAATGGACTACAGTTCTCAAAAAGCCCTGAGTCATTTTTTACATTAAAAGAAAAGGAAATGTTCAATTTCTGCTCATTTCACTAGACTGTCTATGTGAGAATGTTCATACAGAACCTCCAAAATTATGAAGTCATTTTACCAAGAAAGAATTATAATTATATTCCCCACAGCCCCCTTCAGTGGTTAATTTACAGTATATATTACTCAGCCATACAGCATTCGCTGCCTCTGGGATTTAAAATACGGGAAAGTCCTGCTGTGGGAAACCACCTGGGCTTTGTCATATACACACCACAGGAATAGATACCACAGTGCCTTGGGCAGCATCCTCAGCACTCCTTTATACGATGCATGCCCCCCTCGCCAGCATATCTGAATGGCTGGCTGCAAGTGAGCGCAGCAGAGGGAGGCTCCTGACTAATTAGGCCTCGAAAATTGTTGGAATTTTTAATCTTATTTTAATTTTTTTTAATCTTATGTTAATTTTTAAATAAGATTAAAAATTTCAACAATTTTTGAGGCCTAATTAGTCAGAGGCAATGATACCTAGTTGTTTCTGATTTAATTAAAAGGTGGAAACACCCCCTCAAACAAAACTTCACTTTGGTAATACTATTGCATTTGTTTATTCATACTGTTATGTATATATACTAACCTATTTTTCCTCACAGGATTGCAGAGAACATTAACCCTTTATTTACTCTCCCTTTTAACCTGCCTTTTTATCCACAGCGCACCTACACTAATCTCTTCACCTAGGTCGACACCTAAGTTAGAACAGATTTAACCCATCTATATTTTTTTTAATTACTGCCCACTGACCTGGCAGTGCCAGTATTTGGTTTTTAAATGGTAATTGTAATAGCAGGTATACTTCTCAGATCCTCAATTACCAGAAAAAAAAACAAAATACTGGCACAACCAGGCCAGTTGCACCCGAAATCGGGATGCTCCGCTGTGTGAAACCCCCCAGGACGCCCCATTCACCTTACCTTACTCCCGTTCCAATGGCGCATGCGTGGGCCGCGGCAGCATCTCGCACTCCTCTGTAGCAGGGCGCGCGCCCGTGCCGGCCGTTTGTGAATGGGCTGCGCGGGCACACTCCCTGTTAGAGGGAAGCGCGAGATGCGGCCGCCAGCGTGCTCAGAGCCGCTGTGGTTGTCTGTCCCTTGTACGTGCATACCACAACGGCTCTGAGCGCGCTGATTGGACGAGGCCCGCGCATGCGCCGTAGGAGCGGGGTGAGGTGAGTTTTTTCTGCCATTCTGGGGGGTTTCACGCCTATCGGGGGTGCCCCACGGAAGTGGACCAAAACCCAGAATAGTGAAAATCCTGGGTGTTGGTCCACTTTAAACCAGAACACTCTATAGAAGTCTATGGGGCATTGGGTCCAGCACAAAATTTAGTCTCCAGGGATGACCACACGCTGCCCCCTGCCCTCGTGGTGCCCCCTCCTGCCCATCCACATTCAGTCAGCAATAAAGCATTTAAAATAAAGAAATTTTACCTTTCACATTGATCGCCTGGCGAACTTGAGCCCCATGGTTAGCTGTTGGCAGTCAGCACTGGTAAAAAGGACTCATCACCTCCTGCCTATTAACCCCTTCACTGCCAGCCAGTTTGGGTCTGCATTTGGGTATGTCCCCTGGGAAAAGGGACTTATCTGCTGCTAATGACTTGTTACTTTTCCCAGTGGTAATACACCTCATAGCCTGTGTTTTGGACCTTTTCATGTATTATGCCACATCTCTGTATGCTCATGTACTGTCACCCATCACTGCTTTTTGTCTATGCAATGACCCTGTTCACATAAATACTGCTTGTTTTGCGACCCCCTAGCTTCCCCTCCTGATAACCCCAGCTAAGCAACTTTATTGCCCTAGTACCACCACCCCCCCAGCTGTTTGACTGAGCTAATCAAGGCCTCTCACAAGTGGTAATATATCTGAGGAGAATGGCTGCAGTCCTGGATTTCTAAAGTCCGGGATTTTTTAAGTCCATCGAAGAATAAGGCCCGAACTGAGCCCGAAGTTACAAGAAGGGAACAGGCATCAGACTCTGCTCCCCTGAAGAACTCATCCTCCAACAATGCTCATCTGGTATTTCACAGTCCTGCTTCCTCTCACTCTAAAATTCCTGAACTCCCAGCATCCTCCTGCACCTGGAGAGATATAGAGAGACTTACCATCACTGCTCTCATCCCCCTACCTGTGCTTGCATGAATTTATCTCACTGGCTAAATCTCTCTCCCTTTCTCCATGCACCCTCAAAAAACGCTCTTCCACTTTCAAATCCCACAGTCTACTCCTCTCCCTTTCTCTGCTCGTACTTGCTGCTGGTGACATCGCTCAAAACCCAGGTCCATTCCCTTCACCCCCCGCTCCTCTACACCCCAAAACGCATCACAGACTAACCTTCACAGTAGTATCAAACCAGCACACACACGAAACCTAGCCAACCTTTTAACAATCACCCCCTCCCCACGCACTCCCCCTATTGTCACCTGCGCACTGTAGAATGCACGTTCAGTGTGCAACAAACTTGCATACATCCATGACCTCTTCACTACCAACCTCTTCACTTTCATGGCCTTTACTGAAACCTGGCTCACTCCCACTGATACAGCCTCACCCGCTGCCCTCTCATATGGGGGTTTACAGTTCAGCCACACCTCAAGATCAAGCAACAAACAGGGTGGAGGGGTTGGCATCCTTCTGTCTGAACACTGCTCATTTAACCCAACCCCTGTTCTACCCTCCCTTTCCTTCCCTTCATTTGAAGTTCACTGTGTCCGTCTCTACTCTCCCTGTCACCTAAATATTGCCATTATCTATCGCCCTCCTGGACCTGCCACTCTCTTTCTGGACCACTTCTCAACTTGGCTTCTCCACTTCCTGTCCTCTGACATCCCGGCTATAATCATGGGGGACTTCAACATACCCGTTGACACCAACAACCCTGCAACCACCAAACTACTATCCCTAACCACCTCCTTTGGCCTCAAACAATGGTCTACCAGCCCCACCCACAAAGATGGACACACACTTGACCTACTCTTTACTCACCTCTGCTCTGTATCCAGTCTTTCCTCATCACCACTTCCCCTCTCTGATCACAACCTACTAACACTAACACTCTCTTCCCTTACCACTCCCCCCCTTGCACACAAACCTGCTTTTCTTCGCAGGAACTTCAGAAACCTAAACCTTCAATCTCTCTCCGATGCTTTACATCCCCTTCACACCCTGTCCTCATTTACCATTGTAGACAATGCCGCTTCATACTACCATAATACACTAACTGCTGCCCTTGACTCTGTTGCTCCCCTTAACTACAGCTGCCCTCAGGCCAAAAAAAAAAAAAAGACAACCTTGGCTTAATACTAACACTGCAACATTGAAACGGCATTCTCGAGTTGCTGAACGGCATTGGAGGAAATCCAAAACCAAGGAGGACTTCCTGTTATACAAGAAATCCCTTCAGGAACTAAGGACTGCCCATTTATCTGCTAAACAGGAATATTTCACATCACTCATATCAGCACAGGCCTGGAATCCAAAACAGCTATTTAACACTTTCAACTCCCTTTTCCGCCCACCGCCACCTCCTACATCCTCACAGCTAACAGCTGAGCAGTTTGCCACATACTTCAAAGACAAAATCGACATGATTCGAAGTGGCTTCACCCCTCTCAAAACACCTCCTCTCCTACCAACATGCCCCCTGCCCCACTCATTAACTCATTTCAAACAGTTACCGGCTCAAGGTCTCTCCTCTCTGGTCTCAAGGGCTCACCTGACCACCTGCTCCCTTGATCCCATTCCATCCCACCTTATCCCTCAACTGTCTCCATCTGTCATTCCAGCCCTAATAACTTTATTCAACCTCTCCCTCTCCACTGGTACCTTTCCCTCCACTTATAAGCATGCTGTTAAAACTCCACTCATCAAAAAACCCTCTCTGGACCCCTCTGCCCTCCCCAGTTACCACCCAATCTCTCTGCTCCCTTTCTCATCCAAGCTTCTTGAACAGCACGTCCATACAGAACTTACCTACTGTCTACAAACTCCCTCCTAGATCCCCTCCAATCTGGTTTCCGCTCATGTCACTCTACCGAAACTGCACTCACCAAAGTCACCAATGATCTACTGACAGCCAAATCCAAAGGCCACTACTCTACTCTCATTCTTCTCAACTTATCATCTGCTTTTGACACTGTCGACCATGCTCCGCCTCTCAATATTCTTTCTTCTCTTGGAATCCAAGGTCTCGCACTCTCTTGGCTCTCCTCCTATCTCTCTCACTGCACATTTAGTGTATCTTACTCAAACACCATTTCCTCTCCCCGGCCTCTGTCTGTTGGGGTACCACAAGGCTCAGTCCTAGGACCCCTACTTTTTTTCAATATACACTTCTGGTCTCGGACAACTAATAACCTTGCTAGGCTTCCAATATCACTTTTATGCAGACGACACTCAGATCTACCTCTCTGGCTCGAATCTCTCTTCTCTCCTCTCTCGCCTTTCTGACTGTCTAACAGCCATCTCTTCCTTCATGACATCTCACTCCCTTAAACTAAACATGAACAAAACAAAACTGGTCATTTTCCCACCATCTCACTCCCCTTCCCTCTCTAACACCACAATTTCTTTAAATAATCTTACAATAACTGCAACTCATCAAGCTCAATGCCTGGGTGTCATTCTGGACTCCTCTCTCTCGTTCACATCTCACATTCACTCCCTGGCCACCTCCTGTCATCTCCAACTCAAAAATATCTCCCGCATCCGTCCCTTCCTCTCACCTGTCACCACTAAAATGCAAGTGCACGCCCTGGTCATATCCCGACTGGACTACTGCAACACCCTCCTCTGTGGTTTGCCAACAAACCTCCAATCTATTCTAAATTCTGCTGCTCACCGCATCTACCTCTCCTCTCGCTTCTCCAGTGCTGTCCCCCTCTGTCAGTCCCTCCACTGGTTACCTGTCTCCCATAGAGTTCAGTTCAAGCTTCTAACGCTAACCTACAAAGCTCTCTCTAACCAGGCCCCTTCCTATATTTCATCTCTGATCCAGCATTACCAACCCAAGCGCAACCTCCGCTCTGCCTCTGACATTCTCCTGTCCTCTTCATTGGTTACTTCCTCGCACTCCCGCCTTCAAGACTTCTCCCGTGCCTCCCCACTTCTCTGGAATGCACTTCCCCCCCCCCCCCCCCTCGATCCGCCACTCTCCATCACTCCAAGCCTTTAAAAGTGCCCTCAAAACTCACTTCTTCAGAAAAGCATATGACCTGGCTTAAAGTGGACCAACACCCAGGATTTTGACTATCCTGGGTTTTGGTCCACTTCGGCGGGGCACCCCGATCGGGGGTGCCCCGCTGTGTGAAACCCCCCAGAAACCCCAATAAACTCACCTCTCCCCGCTCCCACGTGACTGCCCGGTCCAATCCCCGCCAACGTCCAGGCGGGGAACAGGAACGTCCAAGCGGCTTCCGCCGCCACCCGCCTCCCTCGCGTCACTTTCGGCGCGCGCGCCCGTGCCGGCCATTCACAGACGGGGGCGCGCACGCCTAGAGGGGCGCGAGGGAGGCGGCGGCGGAAGATAAGGTAGGTGATTTGGGGTGTTTGGGGGGGTTTCACCCCGCGGGACATCCCGATCTCGGATGTCCCGCGGGGTGGGAGGTGATCGGCCCGGGAATCTTATAGATTTCCGGGCCGATCACCTCTCGGTGTTGGTCCACTTTAAGCAACTCCGATAACCTTCAAATGGCACATGCAGCCATACTCAAGCTCTACCACTTGTGACCCCGCCCCCATCCTTTAGACTGTAAGCTTGCAAGGGCAGGGCACTCCTCCCTATTGTCTCCTGTGCTCACAACACTTGGTTTTAACCTGTGGCATCTAATTTTGTATTGTTCTCTGTACTATATGTTTTACCCTGTCTGTAATCATACCTTGTAAAGCGCTACGGAAGTTGATGGCGCTATATAAATAAATAATAATAATCTTGGTGCTTGAAACCATGTGCCCACATCAGCCAAACACAGGGCTCAACTTTACCGGGGGGGGGGGGGGGGGCAGGTTCGATGTGAAAGGTAAGATTTCTTTATTTTAAATGCTTTATGTGCTGTCAAATGCGAGTGGGCAGGCAGACGGGCAGCATGTAGCCGACCCTAGAGTCTAAATTATGTGCTGACACAATGCCCCGTAGACTTCTATTGGGTGTTGTTCCGGTTTAATGATTGAATAATAATCAACTTTGGAGTACAATTTACAAATATTACTTCATGATAAAAGATTAAGACACAGATTATAACAAAGCTCATCATACATTGTAAAAATCTTGACAAACTGAGGGCCGTTCACACCGATGTATTACACACATTGTTAGACAGCAGAGGCAAGCCTAAGTCAACAGCATTACAATAGGTAGTAAACAGAACACATCTTCACCAATATTTACACCTAGGTTTACTTAGAAGAAAGGACAGGGCTCCGTTTGTTAATTAGTCAGCACAGCACAAAGTCAATTCAGCATAAGAAATAATACATTTCTTATAAAACCCAAGCTTTCAATTTAACAATGCCAAACCGACTAGTATTATGCATAGGAGGGTGGCAGGCACTTAGGGGTGCCTGTTTTATCTCTGCAGGGGTGTGGCCTCTTAAACTGAACCAACACATTTAGAAGAAACTGTGCTCATATGTATCCCTCCCCAGGGCAATTCAGATTACTGCATATAAAAAGTATTTTACTGTTTTGTAACTCCTGCTGTGGTCAATTTTGCAACCAAAATGGTGTCTGATGGAGCTGCAGGTCATCTGCAAAGAGGAAGTGCTGCTAAGTTTGCTGCAGCTGTGTATTGTGGGGTTATGTCAGTTCAATCCAGGTATCCAGCATCATGTATGGAGATTAGAGCAAGTGAGTTTTGCCAAGGTTCCCCCCCCCCCCCCCCCAAGGCTGTTGGTGCAGTTTAAAATATTTAGCACCTCTGTGTTCCCATGTGCACTCCAGCTCTAGAAAAACATCTGTGCTTCACCCTGTGCTGTACATGACTTCTAGTGGCCACTCATTTATGGAGGCCGCTACCAGACTTTCTCCACCACACTTGCCTCCAGGCTCAAAGAAATACATCCTAACCTTATGCCTGACATGACATGACTATCTAAAACCAGTGTTTATTTTCCTGTAATTTGGCGCATAAATCCCCCAGATAGTCAGCACCTGCTACAGCATCAGCAGGAAGGAGCATTTCAGAGGGAGCTAAGAGAGCCTTAGCCATCGAAACAGATAAGATTTACTTATCCTTTAGGATACAATGCTACTCGGATTGACCCTGCATAAAATGGCACAAGGAAATTGTGTGATGCTTATGAGTCAAGATGGCGGGGCCCATAACCTTGAGTTGCAGCCCGGAAGGGGAAATAATAATAAGTGACTAAAAACTTAAAATATATTAATTTTAGATGCTGGGGAATAGTTTAAGGGTTTGGGCTTTTCATTAAATCATGCTGAAGGTCCGGTTTAATATGTGTATTAATAAGCATTAATCATGAAAAGTAGTATTGTTTCTTTACATTCCACCAGCCATTTCTTAAGCCTGAGCAAGTTAAGCTCAACAATGAAAAAGTCACATCAATGGATGATTACATTTAGCTTAAACTGTTTGCATGTGTTAAGTAAGATAACCTGCCCCATAGTATATTACAGTATGTACAGAAACACAGGACGAGAACACACATGTCAAGTAACGAATAACAATGGTATCTAATCCAGTAAATAACCAAGGGCTCATGCAAGTGACATCGGTATCACAAGTGAGCTGATGTCACTTAGAAGAGGCGCTCAGAGGACAGAGCAAAAGCACGCCACTGAGCCACTGGGTATGCCAGGTGGGCAATATTATGTTGGAGATGCAAACGTTTGCAACAGCTTCTGCTTGTCGCCGAATGTGATTTGTGGACTTTTGCCAGATTGACTGCAGTTTACAGTTATGACAGTAGATGGCGCTGTTACCAATGCTTATCTGTAGTCTCTCTATGTATTTTTCACTGTATTGTGTTTCCTGTATATTCAGATGTTTCCAGAATTTGGAGGGGTCTGACAAGGAAACCTGTAAGACCTATTAACTCAAAGAAGATCTAGTGGTTCCTTGTATAATCGCCATTAGGCTCTTCCCTTACATACTTTGATGTGATATTTTGTGGGAAGGCATACTGAAACTGCCACTGCTCTTGATGACACTGACCAGCTTGCACTTCCATTTTAGGATACAAACTTGAAACTATCAAGGGAAACAAAGGTGTTCACCCAGGAATGGTGGAATGTGCTGCTTTCACCCAAGGACTCCATAACAAAAATGTGGTTCTGTTCTAACAAATCTTGAAAAAAGTCAGCACCAAAAAAAATGTATTGTAAATATCAGATCCAAGAACATAATAGAAACAGCATATCAAACAGAGCTTCCTAAAGCATTTTATATAATGAGTGATTCAGCCTACTGACATCTAGCTGCAAATACAGGTTATGCCTACACCTGAACCTTCTAAAAACAGCACACACCCCATTCACCCTCCATTTTATACACAGCAATCTGCCACCATAAACATCAGAATATGTACATGTTAAACTGTAACTAGCTCTGACTATAAAAAAGGTAAGCAGGTATCCTACAGAATTTGAGTCAAAGCAGACTGTCATTCATTTACATTGCATTTTCCAGATCCTACACCATTCAGATATCAGGAAATTGCAAGCTGCTTTGTGCTTTACCAGACCTTGGATGCACTGCTACGTTGGTACACTCAAAGCTCCTGTTGCTCTCCTCTTTAGGCAGAGCATTTAAAAACTTGTACACATAGAAGCACTGAACTTATTTAAGCTGAGCCAGAACGGTCCTGTGGGTTGTTGATAAGTCAGTGGGGCCAGCTGCACAGGTGATGGATGGCAATGAGTTATATTTTCATTACATGGGGGAGTGGATTCAATGTAAGCCTAAGGATCAGCTGCTATGGCCCCTGGCCATACATTTTTAGCAAAAAATGAAAGGGGAAGTGTAGTAGATTTTTAACATATCCAAAACCTGTGGGAAGATGCCCCACTCATCACTGTCAAAATTTCCCTGCAAGACAGTGCATATGCGGGCTCTCTCTGTTTACAGACAGGGGAGGTGCCGCATCCCTGGTCACCCTGCAGTTTGTGGCGTGCTCCCATCCCCAGCCTATATGTGGCAGCAGCTGCGAACGTGCTGTGGGCCCCCCAGAAACAAGGATGCCCCCAGAAACAAGGATGCCCCAGGAGTAGATAATTAGCGGGACAAACATTTGATCGGTCCACTTTAAATGCCTTGCTAAGACAGCAAAAAAAAAAAAAAAGCATTACTTTCTCACACTAGGCAGACTTAAAGTCTAAAAATACTTTAAAGTTATACTAAAGGCAAGCCCAATTTTCCCACTGTTTCGGGCTACATGTTGCACTGCCCCAAACTTTAATGTGTTTTCAAAAAGACCCTGTAGTTCCTAAGTTATTAGTAAGTTATTAGTAAACTAAGTTATTAGTAAATGTATTAGAGAATAGAAAAATGTAGAGAAACATTGAGGAGAAACAGTGGGTGTGGCAACAGCGAATTGGTGTAAGCAGACTGAGAGGAGGTTTGTGTTTCATGGGTACAGAGAGAGGCAAAAAATATAAACTATGAGGTAATGAACACCATAAACAAGGTTATGCATGATAACACATGATTTTAATGCTTATGGGTCGTGAAAACACAGAGAGAGGCAGCCACTAAGAACGTCTTGGCAGGAAGTGGGGGGCGTTTCCATTCTTAGTCCCCCCAAAATTGAATGGTGGACCAGATTGGCGGGGTGGGGAAGAAAACGAGAATGAGTACGTGATTTTTCTCACTAAGGAGGCAGATAGGAGAGGAAGGGCAGCATCGGAGCCACTTTATGAAAGGTAAGCTACACATTTTTACTTGTCAGTAAAACAATGCACTTTGTCTGCCTGCACATGACTGATACTGTTCAAGTGTGTCTGCACCGCCCCCTATAGGCCATCAGTAGTCACGTGGAGAGCAGAGCAAGAATGAGATGCGTTTTCACTGCAGTGCAACTGTCGGCTACTCTATTTTTACACTGTAAGGCATCCCAAAACCCAACCAGGGAAATGCGGTGTTGGTCAGTACGGACATTTCATCAGGTTGCAACAAGTGGTGAAACAGGAGGACAAACAGGAGGCACCACACTATCATCCCATACCACTTGATCAGTTTATTGACTGTTCATGTAGCTGAAAAAAAAAAAACACACAAACTTGCTTTCAATCTGGCTTTTGTGCTCCTCCCCTATACCAAAGAAAATGTGATCATTTGCAGATCTTAGCAACACCTGAAACCTCCCGGATTAGCCTTTCTTGGAGATTTGTCCCGTGCTGGTGTTGCAATTTAGATGCTGAGCAGTGTGTTAGAAGCAGGATGATATGGCTGCCAATTGTCACATCTGAATGCAGAAGTATTTATTATAGGCCTATACAGAGCCTGTGACAATACTCGGAGCCAATGGGAAGTAATACGGAGGTAATAAAGCTTTATTCTCTAGCCTCAATGTTAAACAATTAGCTAACAATGCATTAACCACTGTTAGCACTCTTCCGGGAAAACTGTTTACGGTATGTTAACAGCACAAAACAGAAGTGTAATGTTTCAGATATGCCAACCTATGATTCACGCCAGGCGAGGTACACAAGCTGTTTGGGTGTTACTGTACAAACGCTTTTGTAGTCTTAAAAAATAAGTAATGGGTGGATTCAGTAATTGTATTGTTATTCTGTAGGGCCATGTCAAATAAAGTGCAGATAGCAACTTTAAAGTGCATACGCATTGGGATCACCGGATCAGAAAGAATACCATGCGAGTGGGGCATCCACGGCAGGGAATCGCCTGAAGATGGAGATTTTAGACTTCAAAGTTTTGGTCCACTTTAAAGCAGACCAAACCAGACCAGAGTCTATGAGCCTCCAGGGCCTCCCTCTGCCAGGATCATCCCGAACTGTGAAATCCCCCTAATCGCCCAGCAAGCTCATCTCTCAAATGAGCCCATGAAACATGCGCGTCCAGCGGCGGCATCAATCGCCTCCTATTCCAGCTGTGTGTGGCAACGACCCACCAAAACTAAATGGCTGTGTGCGAACGCACAGCCGAAGGATGTGAATGATGCTGCACGTAGATCGTGTGTGCAGCTGGGACACCATTCAGCTTTTCTAGCCGCACATTAATATGCAAGGCCAGAGAAACTGATTGAAGGAGAGCCGCGTCTGTGCCGTGGGCTCATGGAAAGGTAAGGTAAGAAAGGTGGGATAACCGCAGGGTTTCCCGCAGTGAGGCTTCCCAAATCAGGATGCCCCAGGGGGGTGGACCTAAAACACGGGATAGTGAAATCCTTTTGGTCCACTTTAAGATGCAACAACCCCTCACATCAGAATGGCGATCTGGTCTGGTAACTCGTGAGCATTTACATCTGAGAGCTGGATTTTTGCTTTTGATCCTTGCCCCCAGGGCATCCCGATGTGGGATTCCCTGTTTGTGACCTACCCCCCCCCTGAATTCGCTGTATTCATGCATATTAATGCCTGGCATAAAGCTTTGTTTAGACACAGAGTCGGCACTAGGGAGCAGGAGCACCCTGGGTTTTCCTTAAGATGAGGGCGTGCTCCCGGCCCAGTCTATCTGAATGACTGCCCATGGGACAGCTTTTCAGCCCAGAGATGCTGGGGATGCATCCGGCATGGCTGTGGAAGCCAGGGCAAAGGTTAGACAGGGAATGGGGGGGGGGGGGTTCACACAGCAGGGCATCCCAATTTGGGAAAAAAAACTGCAGTTGGGAGGGTGGGAGCACTTCAGTCATGTCCCAGCGGGAATCCACTCTGCAACGCTACATGGTCACAAGAAGAGGGGCCACAGTGCGGGGGAGCATTTATTTTAATTTTTGGGGAATTCTTCATATTTGGGATCTAGGGGGGATCCCTGCAGCCAGGAAACACAACCTGATTTAACAATAGGGGACTTAAAATGGACCAATCAGGGCCCAGGGCTGGCTAGGTCCCCCAAGATTTGTTATGCCCCATTGTATGAACCCCTCCAGATCACCCCAATCACCTTAACTTTCTGCCAGTCCCTTGCTGCAGTCGCAGGCCGCGGCCCTATCCACAGCATCCCTGCACGCCCCCACTGACAACCAAAATGCAGCGACGGAGGGATTGTTTAGAGAGGAACATCAGAAAACATCTGAGGAAGTAGGATTGCACCTTAGCCCAGGCATGCTATGGATGTGGGCGCTTTCACTCCCCATCAGTGGCGGACTGGGGTGAAAAATCAGCCATAGATTTTACCAGCCCCTGGCCAGCCATCCTTGCTGAGCCCCCCCCACCAACCAACCATGATGCCAGGGCTATAGCATTGGGGGCTGGAGTTCCTTGGCTTCTGGGTACAATGGGTATAGGGGACTGATATGGAGACAAAGAGGGCAGGGATTGAATGTGGGTGTCAAAAGCAGCAGCCCAACTGGCCCCAAAGAAGTGCCGCCCACCGGATATTGTTTAGGTCTCACTATGGCCAGTCCGCCCCTGCTCCTCATATTCCCCCACATTGTTGAGGAAGCCATCGTTAAAGTGGACCAATACCCAGGATTTTGACTATCCTGGGTGTTGGTCCATTTCCGCGGGGCACCCCGATCGTGGGTGCCCCGCTGTGTGAAACCCCCCAGAAAGCCCCGAAAACTCACCTGACCCCGCTCCCACATGACTCGCTCGTCCAATCGCCGCCGGACAAGGAGAGGCTGCGCCGGCAAGCTGAGCGCGGGCCGCCGCCTCCCGCGGGTGCGCGCCCTGCTAGAGGGACGCGCGGGAGGCGGCGGTGGCCCGTGCATGTGCCGTTGGAACAAGGATCAGGTAGGATTTTCGGGGATCTGGGGGGGGGGGGCCCGGACCGATTAGCTCCCTGACTGCGGGGCACCCCGATCGGGGGTGCCCCGCGGTGTGAAACCCCCCCAGATCCCCGAAAATCCTAGCTTTTCCACGTTCCAGCGGTGCCTGCGCGTCCGCTGCCACCGCCTCCAGCGTGTCTTTCTAGCAGGGCGCGCTCCCGCGCCGGGCCGTTTGTGAATGGCCGGCGCGGGTGGGCTCCCTGTAAGGGGGACACATGGGAGGCGGCGGCGGACGTGCTCTGCTTGTCCGGCGGCGGGGATTGGCTGCAGCGATCACGTGAGAGCGGGGTGAGGTGAGTTTTCGGGGCTTTCTGGGGGGTTTCACACAGCGGGGCACCCCCGATCGGGGTGCCCCACCGAAGTGGACCAAAATCCAGGATAGTCAAAATCCTGGGTGTTGGTCCACTTTAAAGTGGACCAATTCCCGGGCCGATCCAATCCCGCCCCGCGGGGCATCCAAAATCGGGATGCCCCGCTGTGTGAAACCCCCCAGGACGCCAAGAAACCTTACCTGTATCCCGATCCAATGGCGCATGTGCGGGCCGCATCTCGCGATTCTCTCTAGCAGGGCGCGGGCGCGCTCCCTGTTAGAGGGAAGCGCGAGATGCAGCCGCCAGTGTGCTCGGAGACGCCGCGGTAAGACATCTCATTGATGCACATACCACAGTGGCTCTGAGCACGCTGACTGGACGAGCGGCCGCATATGTGCCATAAGAGCTGGGTGAGGTGAATTTTTACTCGTGATCTGGGGGGGTTTCACAGGAAAGTGGACCAAGATCCAAGATAGTCAAAATCCTGGGTGTTGGTCCACTTTAAAGAGGGGCGTTGAGCTGGGACTCAGGAGTTGTGGGGGGTGCACAGTGGAGCATCCCAATTTGGGATGCCCCGCGGCACTAATGGGGCAGAATAGACAACAACATTTTCTTGGTACAAATGAGAGAGATAAAATAACATCTAGTTAGCTCTATGTGTGTGTGTGTGGACAGATAAGCAATAGGACATAATGAATAGAGAATGACAGAAATCTGAAACTAAACCCTAACATTTGATTTTACAACTTTTCTAGAACATCCAGAATACAGTAAAACACATGTCACTACAACATGAATATAGACTGAATATGAGTATATGAATAACTATTAGAAACCGGAGAGTATAAAAAGACAGTTGATCCCTACCTGGCAATAGTGGCAGCAGAAAGGTGATGAGTAACCCCAGCAGCTGCACGGGGCAGTGTTTAGCCATTTCCAGTGGTCACCCTATGACCCGATCAGTACCTCTGCTGTCCTCAGCCTGTTTTCATTGCTGTAACTATTCCACCTAAGGCTCTACATTCACAGGCCGATAAGAAACGATTCTCTTTCCTCAGTGTTCAGCTTTCAGGTGGACCCAGCCCACAGGAAATGGCTGCAACAGGGAGCACACTCCCTCCCTCAGGTGTGTGTCTCCTCCTCTCAGGTGTGTGTCTCCTCCTCTCAGGTGTGCACACACTGAATGGCGGCTGCAGGTAGAAGCACCTCACCTCACAGACCAGCATGTACTGTGTCTTCCTTCCTCCTTTACACTGCACTGGAGCCCAGGCTGACTGACATGAATTGTAGTGGAACCCAATAGCTTGTTCCTGGCTTTAGTACTTACAAAGCTGCTTCTTTATTATAACCAGGGTTGTATTTGGTGTTTGTACTCTGGGCAGCTCCTATTCAGTAACAAGGACTATTAGCCAGGGGCAGATTGGCCATTGGGAAAGCCTTTTATTTATTACATCTATATTTTTTTTTGCATCTGTTCTGCCTTTTCCTTTCTATCTTTCTTTATATAATTTCTGTCGGCCCTTTTATTTTTTGTTTCTTCTATCTCTTTCCTTCCATCCCTTCTTTCATATGTACATTCTACCAATCCTTTTCTATCTTCCCTTTCTCTTTTATTCTTTCCACCACGCCATCTCTATAAATTCCTGCTTTCTTTATTCTGTCATTAGTTTTATTATTTCTTTGTTTCTGTCATTCATTTTAAATTCTCTTTCTTTCTGACATTCATTCTGTGGCACATTTGTTCTTTTTTTTTTTTTTTTGTTTCTTTCCTTACATTTTTTTTTATTTCTTTAGCCATTTTCTCTTGTTTATTTTACCCCTCCTTTCTCTTTCTGTTTGCCATTCCTTCTATTACTTCATTTTTTCTTTCTATAATTTGTGTTGGCCCTTCTATTCTTTGTTTCTTTACCTCTATCTCTTTCCTTCCATCCATCCTTTCAACTATACATTCCACCAATCCCTTTCTATCTTTTTCATTATATGGCACTTTGGTTTGTTCTTTCTTTGTTTCTTTATTTTTTGAATCATACACTTTCTCTTGATTTCTTTTTTCTGTGATTTCTTCTATCCTTTCTTTCTCTCTTTCTGTCTGTCATTCCCTCCATTTCTCATTTCTTCTATATTTTCTTTGTCATTCCTTCTATTTCTTTTTCTTTCTAGTCTTTGTTCACCACACATGCAACTTTACTAACATATATAAATATGTTGGGTGTGCATGGAATTCCCCCCTAAACCCCCAAAACATATGTACAGTATGTGCCAATCCCTCAGGCCCTAAAATTAATATGCAAAGTGTACAATGAATTCCCTCCAGCAGGGGGTTAAAGTGGACCAAAACCCATGATTTTCTATCCTTGGTTTTGGTCTGTCCCCCAAATTGGGATGTCCTGCTGCATGATGCACCACCATTCACCCTTTTTTCTTACCTTTCCAATGAGCCCAAGGCATAGGCACGGTTCTTCTCCAATCAGTTTTGCCGGCCACACATATTCATGTGCAGCTGGATGGAACCCTAGCCGCGCTGGTGATGGGTGCATCGCACCCCCCTGCATGACTGGACTGTGTGCAGCCATGCCAGCCATTCAGTTACAGTGAGAATGGCCACGCACAGCCCGAGGAAGATGCAATAAATGCCACCTGCCGCACATGTATCACCGGTTCGTTTAGTAAGAAAATTGAGGGAGTGGCAGGATTTCACAAAGTGAGGCATTCCAAACCCGGATGCGCCAGAGCTGGTACTCTTTGAATTCAACTAAGTGGTTAAAGCATAACAAAACCCAGCGCAGCCTGCGGCTCACTTGCTATAAAAACAATCGAGAGCTGCATCTACAGGCTGAGGCGCACCCTGTGCCCAGCTATTCAGGTAGGTTGGTAGTGGAAGCATGCCCACGTTTAGGGATATGGCTGCTCTCACTCCCGGTTGCTGTAAACAGAGCCATTTGCCAAGCATCAATATGCATTTGGACGAGAGCTGGTGCATGCACCGTAGGATCAGGGAAAGTTGAGTTTTTCACGGGTGATCTGGGGTGTTTTACACAATGGGGAATCCCAAATTAGGATGGCCCGGATCAGGATCCTGGGTTTTGTTCCTCTTTAAATGCAAACCATGCAGAGAGAGGTCACAATAGCTTATCATTGGTAAAGCGAAACAAAACCCAGCAGCAGCTGGCCTGGAATCTAAAAGATTCTAGCCAATCAGCTCGGTCGCCTCCATTCAGCTTTAAAGTGGACCAACACCCAGGGGAGATCGGCCCAGGAATCTTATAGATTCCCGGGCCGATCTCCCCCCCCCCCCCAAAAAAACCTTACCTTATCGCTCCCCTCTAGACGTGCCCGCGCCAGCTGTTTGTGAATGGCCGGCGCGGGCGCGCGCCCTGTAAGAGTGATGTGCGGGAGGCGGCGGCGGCGGACGCGCTGTCTTGTCCGTCGCTGTCACCCGCTTGTCCGTCGGCGGGGATTGGATGGCGCGGTCACGTGGGAGTGAGGTGAGGTGAGTTTTTGGGGCTTTCTGGGGGGTTTCACACAGCAGGGTGCCCCCCCGAAGTGGACCAAAACCTAGGATAGTCAAAATCCTGGGTGTTGGTCCACTTTAATTAGCTGATTGAGCCAAGTGAATCGCCAGCCAAAATCCCTGAAATGCCCGAGTTGAGGGGGCATTTGTGAATGGCAAGCACCCGGCTAAAGGTACCTTGGAGCACAGCTTCATGTGTTGTTGGATCGGGCGGTCAGGTACATTTTACTGGCGATCCGGGGGGAGGGTTCAGACAGCAATTTGCTGGGTAGTGAGGATCAGGTCCACTTTAATTGACCAGTCCTAGGGTTTTCTAGACTCCAGGGCCAACCAAATAAGTGGTTGGTGCTCTTTAATGCAGCATGCCACTTTCCATGATGGGAAGGGATAGGGTTCCCTGCCTTCCTTTACCTCACGCAGTCGAGTATCACAGTCACTGGTGGACTGATCCAGTTTGACGTCATCCTGCCTAGAGGGAGACGGCAATCAGCGCAACCTGGTTGGCAGTTGCATTTGCCAACCACGGGGGGAAGCTCTTCCCTACTACATCATCATAGGGGCGGGGTTTTACATCAAAGCTCCATCCCGCTGATAGATCTGATCTATCAGAGAGGCCAGGCACAGGCATGCACACAGCTGGAGGTGAGTGTGGATGCGGCCACCACGCAGAGGCACAGAGGCTCCGGGAGAAGGTGAGGGTTTCACGCAGCGGGGCATCCCAATTTGGGATGCTCCAAGGAATGGAACTCAGAAGGCCCCGAAGTCTAAAAGACTCCAGTGCTCCTATTTAAAGGAGACCAAAACCCACATTTTTAACTAGCATCCCCTGACATGCTCCCCCAATGAAGGGTACCTTTTGCCGATTTTTTGCTGCTCCTGCTTCACCCTAATCCCAGATAATGGTGCCTGTTTTAGCTGCAAAGCCCCACCTCCTCCATTCAATGCCATTGTTGTGTGTGGCAATGATGTCATTGCCACACTTATGCAATGACCTATCGCTGCCATCTCACAACGAGGGATAGCAAAAAAAATCAGTGTTCCAGAACAAATTGAAAAGTAAAAGTGTCAATTTCTAGTTCTACACCCTATTAAGGAAGTATTGGCAGGTGCTTTGGCCAAATGTATTTCACAAGTTCAGTGGGTTTTGGTCCGCTTTAAAAATGCTAATTAACTCCTTGTTAGATCATAAAATAGCACAGCGGGACAGCATAAGTTGACAGCTAACCGGCATTCACCATAACATATTGCATATGACTAGTGGTACATGAACACATATGAAACTGCAAAGTTAGTGCCATCTGCTGGTTACAAGATGCATACACAGGTATTGTGCTATGGCTAAAGAAAATGGTTCGATAGTTGAACAACCTAGCAGCTGACTGAATTCAAGTGACTTTTTTCCAACATATCTAGCAGGTAACCTAGTAGGTTAAAATAAAAAGTTAATGGCTGCGTTTTTTATTTGAAACACTTGTCAGTGGCTAGTTTGGAAAGTCTAGGTAGGATGATGATTGTCAATGGCTATTAGTTATAACTACGTCACTGTTTAGGCAAGTCATTTAGTAATTATTGTAATGTAAAGTAACTTTGTTTCATGCCAAATCAGTTCAGTACTATATTTGTACAGAGATGAGACCTGCAAGCGCAAATGTGAGCTCCAGATTGCACACGCAGATCATGCATCTAGACCACTGCGTGCATGTGCATTGGAGCACTAATTCAAGTCAACACATGTTGGTCAGACCATTCATGAGATATAAAAGCATTTAGCTGGCTAATCCAACTCTCTTTATGTTGTATTCTCACCTGGGGAGGTCATTACTGCTACTTTATGTAGACAAAACTGCTTATTGTTGTAGGTCATGAAGGCCGCTCCCACTTTAGATCACAGACACACAGGAATATAAGAAATGTGGAAACAGCATGTTGATAAGTAAATCACAGGTATGAGGGCACAATCCTAACACAATCATAATCCTTTGTTTATTTTACATTCCAAAAGAGGAAAACAACCCCCCATCCTGCCTCAGCGCCAGGAAAGTTCTGCTTTAAAGTTTCAATTTATTTTCTGCAAGTGAAGGGACCAAGAGATTGCTATCAGAGAGGGCAGCAGCAGTTAAAGTGGACCAACACCCAGGATTTTGACTATCCTGGGTTTTGGTCCACTTTGGTGGGGCACCCCGATCGGGCCAGTCCCCGCTGGCGGACAAGCGAGAGGCAGCGCCGGACAAGCAGAGCGCGTCCGCCACCACCTCTCGCGCGTCCCTCTTACAGGGAGCGCACCCGCGCCGGCCATTCACAAACGGCCGGCGCGGGAGCGCGCCCTGCTAGAGGGACGCGCGGGAGGCGGCGGACGCGCATGCGCCACTGGAACGTGGAAAAGGTAGGATTGTGGGCTTCCTGAGGGGTTTCACCCCGCGGGACATAGCAATTTCGGATGCCCCGCTGGGTGTTGGTCCACTTTTATAACCAAAAACCAAATATATAATTTGTTTAGGTGACATCTGTGAACATTTCACTCAACCCCCTCCCCTTACTCTGATGGCATCCTAATAAGGATGTCCTACAATTTAAAAGTTAAGAGCAAATCAGAAATGGGGGAAATACCTACCTATCGACACTGCACCCTATGCCACGTTTATGTTCCCAGTTCCACCAGTAACTAATGGTTTCCCGGGTAAGCAAACACACATTGTGAGTGGCAGCAAAAAATCGTGGACATGGGAAGTCATTTTTTTCAATTAGGGGCTTGCTTTTAAGTTGGAAGGCATCCCTAATTGCCATTTACCAAGGGTAGGGAATCTAGGGTCATATCTGTCATTAGACAGCCCTAGGCTGGTGCCCAGGGCTGCAGATTACTGCTATAGAGGAAAAGAAAATGTCAGGTGCTTTAATGCCCCGGCACCTCCCCCCCCCCATGTCTATGAAGGAGCACAAGGGGTTAAATGCAAACTCCCCAACTCTGGCTTGCCAATTATCTGATTGGCTAAATCAGAGACAGCAGGTTTAGCCCAACCTGCTCTAACTGAACCTCTGCAGATGAGGGGATAACAGTCTTGTTCCAGTAGTAGAAGGGTTACTGGTGTCGTTCTCATCTGGGGAGGTCGTTACTGCTGCTTTATGTAGACAAAACTGCTGATTGTAGTAGTTTTTACTCAAGGTCATGAAGGCCGCTCCCACTTTAGGATCACAGACACACAGGAATATAAGAAACGTGGAAACAGCATGCTGATAAGTAAATCACAGGCATCAGACAATCACAATCCTATGTTTATTTTACATTCCAAAAGAGGAAAACAACCCCCCATCCTGCCTCAGCCCTTGCCACACACACACACTCTTTCTGCATTTAACCCTTGCCACCCTCTCTCCCCACATGCACTGTTCACATTTAACCCCTTGTGTGCCTCACTCCCGGGCCTGTCGCTTTGCAGTCCACCACCTGCTTTCAAGGAGCTCTATTGCAAAATGATCTAATATTACAAACCCATCAATTTATTTTGGTTTTCTCCTGGTGGAAGAAAAAACCAGCAGTATAAGTTTTTGGAGTCATTCCATCTAACTTCTTGTCTCCTCAGCTTAGCCTGTGGGAAACATTAGCGATAATCACTTTACTATCAAGCCTTGCATAGTGAATAAAATCAGAGGAATCGCAACAGAAATAAGCCGTTATTCAGGACAGGCTGAGTTCAGCGTTTTTCCCCTGTAAAAGAAAATGGTACATTCAAAAACTGTCACCCCCAATTCTTCCTTACAGTCATAAAAGAAACAAGCTTTGCTGAATTTGTACATGCAAGGTGTATATGTAACGCCTCCTCTTGTTGTCTAGCATAGTTATGTGTGTGTTTATTATGGGACCACCTTTGAATACTGCTCCTTTAAAGCGGTCCCACACCTATTTTCTGGTACTGTAATGGGCACAATGCCCCCCATACCACCACCAAATCCTTACCTTCAACTCGATCTTACCTTACCCCTTACATTGTCTGACCACTTTAAACTAAAGGTATTTTGCAGAGCACCAATAAACAGTGCAATAAATAGTTTGGTATAAAATAAAACATAGGCAGGTGTTGAGCTTAGTGTTCATGCTTCCATGACAACTGCCTCAGCCATTCCCCTGTCTTCCTCCTTGGTTACCTCCTCGCACTCCCGCCTTCAAGACTTCTCCCGTGTCTCCCCACCTCTCTGGAATGCACTCCCCCGCTCAATCTGTCACTCTCCATCACTCCAAGCCTTTAAAAGTGCCCTCAAAACTCACTCCTTCAGACAAGCATATAATTTGGCTTAAGCAACTCTTATAACCTGCAAATGGCACATGCAGCCCAAATCAAGCTCCACCACTTGTGTTCCCCACCTTTTGTATCCACCACCATCCTTGAGACTGTAAGCTCGCAAGCGCAGGGCTCTCTTTCCTATTGTCTCCTGTGCTCACAACACTTGGTTTGAACCTCGTGGCATCTAGTTTTGTATTGTTCCCTGTACTATATGTTTTTGCCTAAAGCACTACAGAAGATGATATATGTAAATAAACATTAATATTAATTATAATAACTCATTCACTGGTCTCTATGGACAGTAAATGAGGTATGGGTTTTGGTGAATACAATAGATACATTGAGAGAAACACCACACACATTATTTGAGTTATTTAGCAGTACACTGTAGGTGTACAAATACATTTTGCAAAATAAACATTTGTTTTAGGATTGTGCTCCCATACCTGTGATTTACTTACAAGTTTCGTATATTTCTGTGTATCTGTGCTGCTAAAGTGGGCAGGGCTTTCCTGGCTTTGAGTAAAGCCACCTACAAATCCTAGGAGCCTTCCACTGTCAAGCGTGAGCTCCCGTACAAAGCAGAGCCAGGAAAAATCAGACAGATTCAATGGATCCCAGGTTTGTTTTCAGGTGCTCCCATGCTCAATTTTCCAGTCTGACATGGCTGAAACACTGCCCCCTGATGTTATGGACCTTAACCAGCTCCCTTTGCGATGACAGTCTTGAACACAAAGGACAGAATATTCTGATCTGGTCATTTTTTAAGCTTCTAACTTGAACCAATAAGGTCAGCCTTACGTTAGTAGGTGCCCTGTGGAAGACTGCAGGGTGCCGCTCCAGGACAGAACAGACTGTGTGCCCTCTAATGGAACCCCCACTCCTAAACAATAAATCTAGTTTGCAGGGGACAAAACGCAGTGTTTTCCCACCAACTAACTCTGTATACCCCCAAAAAGCATTATGGTAGAGTCTGAGCTGAGCAGGTACCAACCCATTGGCGTTCCTAGGATCACTGCGCCCTATGCAGCTGCTCCATATAAAAAAAACCCCCACAAGCTGGCCATTGGTCATCTTTAGGTCTTAAGGTCTAAAGATGCTTAGGATGATGATTTTTATTTCTCTATTAAAGTTGTTTATTTCCATTATCATCAGTTTCCCATGTGTATTTAGAATGTCAGAGTTTATAAAAACCTAATAAAAAATCATGGTCGAAATCTTTCATTTCATTTCTACTGTGTGTTATGAAGACCGGTCAAATTATTCCAGATCTTTTTATAGACCTGTAAATTGAAAAGGGTGTCTGGCTAGGTTAATAATACTGTTTTACTGCAATTATCAGCGCATACCAACCAGTAAAATTCCCATCTGCTAAGTTATTCATTTATAATAAAATATTCATGTTTTGCATATTTGAAAAGGACTGATCACACACTAGAAATGGATACATTTTTATGAGATGGTAATGCAGCATGTATCAAACTGTGTTGTCATTTTTTTTGGTCTAAAACACAGATCTGTAGCAAATGTCATATCTTATTACAAGTCAATATTCTTCTAGATAATTATCGGTAGATGTGTGTACTAGGGTCATAACAAATATGTTCATATAAATGTTACAGTTGTATAGTGTGTACGTAAGTGTGACAATACTATTCACATCAGTCTTGCGTGTTCTCTATTGATGTCTCCTGCAGTGGCATGTGACAGAACCCATTTTGACCTGTACATTCAATTTTGCTTTTATTTTTCCAGAAGCTTATAGCTGTTAAAACACCTTTATTTTGTTCCCAGAGCACATGCGTAGGCTGTTTAGACAGTCAGTGGCTCTCATCCCATTTAGATTTTTTGTCACTCTGATTTCAGAGCATCAAGTGAAGCTGTATGGAGCGTGCGCGGAAGGCCAGCCGTTCAGAATTGCCTGGTGTGGGGATGCTACATGGGATAAGTGGAAAGGTGCGTTTTTCTGCCAAGTCTGGGGGGTTTCACACATCGGGGCATCCCAAATCAGGATTTCCCCCAAAAAGGGAGACCACCAGGGCTTTGTATATAGAAATTCTATTAAATGTGTTAAAGTTATATTAAAGGCAAGTCCCATTGTTGTTCTATTGTCTCAGGCTACGTGTTGCACTATCCCAAACTTCAATCTGTTTTGAAAAAATAGTCCTGACTTTGAAGAGGAGGTGGTTGCTCCTTTTTTAGAGTCTATAAAATTCCGGGAGGTTGTTGCTCCTCTTTAGAGCCTAAAAGGCTCTAGGGAGGTGGTTGCAACTCTTTAACATGTCCAGCAATATTTCTGTTTATATAGCCCCTCTTCCCTAGCGTTCGTTACTCTAATATTTATGTCCTACCACTTTTAAAAGTTCACCATTTTAAATGTAATTTGCCACTTTCTGTTTCCTTGCACCTGTTTAAGAAACCATGTACACTTACATTGTTATTATATGTATCTCAATTTTTATTTGCAGTCTGATGGTGGTTAATCCAAAAGAAGCTGAAGAATGAGATGCTGACTCGTTTCCTATTTTCAAATATGCATTTTTAGGATTTTTTCCTATTCGGCTGTTTTATAAATAAGCCCTAAAAATAAAAAGGCAAATTGCACAAAGTAAAAATAAAGCATACAACAGTATCAATATAGGTTGGTATAGATCAACTTTGGTGAAAATATAATGTGGAAATCGATCCCCAAATAGGATTTTTAAGCTTATTGAGGACTGACAGCATCTCATATAGCTGGATGTTCCTAAGTGTTTAACAACACTTACCTGCCAAGATATGTAAGACCTTTCAAGATTTAATGTATTCCTTGGAGGATACCATCTTTGCTCCTGTAGTATTCACACTCAGATAGCACTGCTGTCCTGCAATGATGTAGGCATAATTATAAACAGTGTTGCTATTATATGTTTATATGCTCTTGTTTGGTATCCTATAGTAGAAAAGTAAAGAAATAAGGCGATACCTTTTGTAGGATGAGTATATTTTAAAGTGGACCAAAACCCAGGATTTTGGCTATCCCTGGGTTTTGGGCCACTCCCCCAGGGGAACCCTGATCGGAGGTGCCCCACTGTGTGAAACCCCTCCGATCGCCGCAGCCAACTAACCTCACCGCGGTCCTACGGCGCATGCACGGCCGCTCCAATCAGCGCGCTCGGAGCAGCTGAGCTATGGGTGTCTAAGCGACGTCTAAGCTCAGCGGCTCTGTCCGCGCCGGCCAGAGCATGCGCTGTTGGACTGGGATTCAGGTAAGTGCTGGGGGGTTTCACACAGCGGGGCATCCCGATTTTGGATGCCCTGCAGGGAGGAAATGGATCGGCCCGGGAATCTTATAGATACCCGGGCCGATCCAGCTGGGTTTTGGTCCACTTTAAGGTGAGCATTTTTGAATGCCTAGTTCTCGTCAGACATGATGTTGATGGTATACTATAGGTTCTCTGTCTTCCTTTTGACACTTCTAAGTTTAAGAGCATTTTGTTTCTCACTAAATTATTTTTGGCTAAGCTCTAGTGACATCTATAACAACAGTAGGTCTCCTACATAAGTATATTTTCTAAACTTGTAATTACTGTTTAAATAATATTAGAATTACTATATGTCAATATTTTTTATGCAAATCCATAGAATTCCTAACCAAAAACTGTATAGAAGCAGGTAGTATAACACAGTAGGTTTCCTACTAAGACAGAAAAAGTACTTTGTACCACCCTGTGCCATGTTGTAGTCATTTAAGTGTTATTAAAGTAAACCCTACTGCGGAGGCTTTTGTACAATCAATTTTAATTACCTGTGACTTTCAAAGTGGTTTACTTTGTTTTAATTGTACTATATGTAACCTTTAAAAGCCTACATTGTCCTAACAAATTGCTCATTTTCTGAACGAATGATCAGTGATGCAGCATCAAATGTCAAAATGAATTGTGGTAATGGATTTTCTTTAGAACACAAAGTTAATTTTTCCTCTGCGACAGTTAATCAGTCTACATGCCTCCCGTACATTGAAAACAAAAGAATCAGCAGCAGACTAACCACTGTCTCTTGCCTTTGCACCAAATTAATACACATGTAAGAATTTATGGAAGGTTTTAGATAGAACAGGCTTGATGAGCCATTGTAGAATGGCAGATTGAAGCTCATAATTTACTTAGCGAACAACCAAGTGCTCTGGCGAGGATTCTGATAGACAGGATATTCCTGGAGTAAAAGGGTTTGATCCCTGGGTTAGTGAGCCAAAACAAACAAAACAACAAACACATTTCCATCTTTGTTTCCTCATAAAACAGCATCCATAAATGGTCCAGCAGCATCAGCCAAAATTGCAGCAATAAGGCAATTAGCTTCAGGGGTCCATGTGCAGCATTCCCAAGCTTCTACGTGTTTCAAGCTAACTGCTCTTAATCATGACACTAACAAGACCTCAATGAAATAAATGCCTGTAAAAAAAATTGTAATGTGGTCATGGGGTAAGTAATCCCACTATAGTAATAAGAGGGGTCTTTGTCTGGTTTAAGCAATGAAGAACCGATTAGGCCAAGTACGGTATATAATTAGTCTTGATTATTAGCTCAATAAAGAGGGACATTGTAGGTATTGGGGAGTTAATAAAAACTCCCCAAACCTGGATTGTTTGGCCCCCTGCTCCTCTGGTTTAACATTTCACAACTTACCTGTCCAGTCGCATCGTGCTCCGGCATCCCTCGGTCCCGCACTGTCTCCATCAGGCAGTGCCATCTTGCCAACCCATCAAGCTCTGCGCCACCCCACAGATCTCCCGCATGGGCAGTGTCACTGCTTAGGCTGCAATGACACTCAGAGCAAATTCCGCAAAATTTGAAGAGCGGCGTGGGACATTTGAAGAGGGATGGCGAAGGGTAAGTCTGGCTAAGGCTTACCGCCTTCACTCTTCAGTGGTTTTAGACAAATAAATTAGTGGGGCATTTAGCATACGCATGTTGCCCAAAAAGAGGGGTTCTACAGAAAACTATGACTAGAATTGAGGTACTTGGGGTAGGTTGGGGGTGATTTCTGTGTGCTTGTACTTTCACCCTTAGTCTACACCTCTAGGTGCTGTATGTGCTGTAGGTGCTGTATGTTGACAAAACCAAGAGATTTGATTGTATGTCTATGGGAATTTGTTTTGAGGGAAAATTGCAGCTTGCCTTAATTTCTACGAAACAATCTAGTTTAGGATAGTATACAAAATGGGAGGTGACTTGAGGCCTGATTTATCAAGCACTTCTGCTAGATTATGTCACATCTGTGCAAAATACAGCATGTTGCTGCACCGCTAATGTTTTAGCAAATGTGTTTCTTACAGTGCAGCAGCTGTGTCAGTGTTAAAAAAAAAAATTAAAAAATAAAAAAAAAGTGTATATGGCGTAGTCTGGCAGAAGTGCTTGATAAATCTGGCTCTTACTCTGAGTGATTTATGCTAAGGCAACTCGTTTTATCATCATCTCCTGGACTCCTGGACTGTTTCTCAATTGACTAGTGATTCATCTGGTTTTCTCCACTCCCACCGCTCACCTGTGGTCTTTTGTAGAAAGCTAACAGAATTTCAGTCGGGTCTGGCAGGGACGGGGCGTGTGCAGTGACGGCGGGGGGAGTGGCCGGTCAGGCAGTGGCGTCATGCAGGCACCACCTGCACTAGCAATAATAAAAACAGCCGATGTACTACGCGAGCCACGGTCTGGGACGTCTGACGGCCGCAGACGCCGAACACGCTGCAGCTCGCGCATGCCTCTTATTGATTGGCTGGAGGGAACTTCAAATAGGGACACTTCTGGTGCTGCCTTCAAATCCTGAGGAAGTGGTTGGTATCTAACCATGGAACGCGTGGACTTCATTCTCCTGGCTTTTGGGGACGGCGGGGCACCATCTATCCTGGGCTCACATTGTAGGTGATACTTTCATGCATTAGCTGCATTTATATTTGTAAAAATACATCTCTTTGCACACTGTTCAAGCACTTTATTTTGCACTCTGCACTTTACTGGTCTATAGATGAACTAAATTTGCGTATTGCACATCAGCTTCATAGCTTTATAGTATTAGGGAAATGTATATGTTTAGGGGTTCACATATGTACTGTTTGTTGTGTTTCTTGCCCAGGGGTGATTACCTGCCATGGTATTAAGTATGCTTGGATCCAGTTTTAATATGATTTGTGATTTATAAATATGTATATCTTTTTGATTAATAAATAGCTTCTTGGATAAAATGAAATTTGGATAATTGCTATTCTTGGGATTTTTTGGTGCAGTGGTTTTTTCCTAAGCGGCTGCTGGAGTCGCATGCCTTGTTGCATATGCTTTATAGAATTTCAGTTGGGCATAGCAGACACAGACCTGCTCAGTCATGATTTGGACATCTTGTTGTCCATGTCCCAGATCTCCCCAACATGGGAAGGGAAGCTGGTCTTTCCTTCAGAACAAAAAGATGAGATTAAATCTTCATTGAGTATTAGGCTCCTATATAACAATTACAAAGTCTTTACCAAGTACATTAAGGACCCCCCCATGGCATATAATCTGTGCAGGCTTACCAGATATTTGCTGAGGGTGCTCAACAGTTCCTTCTTAAATAATCTGGTCTTGCCATCAACAATTTGCCTTCAAATTTAGGGCTCTCCGAAAAATGACCCTCGGTTTTCCGGGCAGTATTGCACCCAAGGCATTGTCTAACTGAAGTATATGCCAATGTTTGCCCACAAGTTTTTGCACTTCCCTGTACTGATTACAAAAGCTAGTAATAAAGGCTAATCTAGAATCATTCAGTGTACTCTCAAAACCGCTTGGTTAAAACCTCAGACTGGGCATGATGACAGCTTGAATTGGGGACGTACCCATTCCTGTCAGTGGGCTTGAAAAAGGTAGACATAGTGAGTTTGGATCCCTCTTTTTTTTAGTCAGGTCCAAGAAGTTAACTGTCATCAAGCTAGACTCAACTGTAAACTCTAGGTTATACCTGTTGGTGTTAACCTCACCAAAGAAGGAGTCCAAATCGTCCTGCGTCCCCTTCCAAATGCGCAGGATGTCACCTATGTATCGTTTCCAACACACCAAATTAGGTCTGCACTGTCCATAGATTAATTCTTCCTCCCATTTACCAACGTAGAGGTTTGCCATGCTCGGAGCAAACTTAGCCCCCATGGCAACCCCACAGCCTTGTAAAAAGAACTCGTTGTTATACCCAAAATAATTATGGTGAAGTGCAAAATTCAGCCACTCCATAATATATTCAATCTGTTCATCTGGTATGTCTAAACTAGTCAAAGTGTTTGACTGCCTCTAACCCTAAGTTATGTGGAATAGCGGTGTAAAGCGATGATACATCCGCAGTGACTAGAATGTAATGACCTTCAACCTCAAGGTTCTCACACAATCTAATTACTTGCGAGGAGTCTTTCAGATAGGTGGGGAGTTTGATAACTAAATTCTGTCAATGAACTCCCCCAACCGGCACGTAATGGAACCTAACCCACTTACTATAGGTCTACTGGGGGGCTTGGTCATGCTTTTATGAATTTTGGGTAAAGCATAGATTGTGGGTGTCCTGGCTGCCGTGGGTGTCAAAGATTCCAATTCTTTTTTCATGAGGTTACCCTTAGAGGCCCCTTCCTGTAGTAGGGCAAACAAACTCACTTTACAATTACTCGTGGGGGCTCCCCCGAGTTTGGTATAAGTCTCAGTATCCCCTAACAGTCTACTTAGTTCCTCCAGATAGTCACTTTTATTCATGATTACCGAACCCCCACCCTTGTCCGCGGGTTTAAGGATAACCTCATGTTTGGTTTCTAGTTCTTTTAAACCCTTATGGATTGCAGTAGGCCACCTGTGTTTCTTGATCCTCATGGCTTATAAATCTCTTACTACTGCTGCTTTAAAGGTTTCTGAGAGCTTCCAGCATTTGTTGGATTAACCCTTTAACTTGTAAGGCTGGCTGGAGATTTTGTCACCCTTTGTTGCCAGACCATTTGCACTATTTTGCGCTCCCCATGTTCAACTGTGATTTTTGAAAGGATTTCCCGGGATTTCCCAGGAAAGTGATATATTGTTTTTTTCAGCAGAGTCTGGGCTTTAACATAAAATGTCTTGTTTGTCATTTTTTAGGTGTATTCTTAATATTTTTGGATGAAATATGTGCAAAAAAAAAAACAAAAACAATTTTTTACAATTTGTAGTGTTTTTTTGCAATAAAAAATGTAAGTTTGTCAAGAAAATCTTATTTCGTGTGAAATCCCAATTTCTCCCAGTTACAGCGGTACCACATATGTATAGGTAGACACCCTTTCCTGCCCAGAAGACTCCCCCAAACTGAAACAGCACTTTAGGGGATTTTTAAATACAACTATGCTATGCAATATGCCCACCTTGCAGTTTTTCAAGAAAAACAACCCTTTACATTTGAAATACCCCCAACGGACTATATATTCTCTGGAAGTACACACCTCAAGCTTTCTAGGCGTACCAGGCTTGTTGACATGGGTGCAGTTTTCTGGAAGTAAGCCCTCAATCAATTCTTTGGTTGCACAGGGTTTCCCTAAAAAAAGAATTAAAAAAGCAGAATCAAAACCAAATTTTCCTAAACAAAAGTATATGCAAGCAAGAGAAAAACTGAAAATCTGAAAAAGCAACATCCCCCGAACAGAACAATACCCAACATGCATAGCCACTGTCAAGAGAAGAGTTGCTAAACACACCAAAGTAAAGCATGTGCGTAACGGTAATTTTACTTCAAAATTTCAGCTCTGCAGACAAAGTGCGCACCTTGTGCTTTTTCTACCAAAACAACCCTTTACATTTGGAATATCCCCCATAAACCATATATTCCCTGAAAGCACACATTTTAAGCTTTCTATGCATACCCAGCTTGCAGGGTTTCACAATAAAATTTATAAAAAAGCAGAATAAAAAACACCTTTTCCTAAAGTATCAATATGCAAATAAGAAAAAAACAAGCTAAATCTGAAAGTGCAAGGTCCCCCGAGAAGAACAATACCCAACATGCATAGGTACTATTAACCCTTTTAATTGCCAGCCTACTTGAAGTTTTGTCACCCTCTGTTGACAGGTCATTTTTCCCCATTTTGCGCCATGTTTAACCGTGATTTTTGCCGGAATTTCCAGGAAAATATTTATATATTTTTTTGCAGCAGAGTTTAGGCTTTAACATGAAATGTCTTGTTTGTAATTTTTCTACAGTTTTTTAAAATATTTTTGCGTAAAAAAACAAAAAAATTAATAAAATAATATTTTTTAGACAATTGTCTCCTTTATTTTAAATAAAACATTTGTTTTATTAATGAAAACCATATTGCATGTGAAAGCCCCATTTCTCCTGATTACAACGGTACCACATATGTATCGATAGCCCCCCCATTCGTGCCCAGGAGACCCCCCAAACTGAAAAGAGCACTTTATAACATTTACAAATAAAATACTACTATCCACACTATAAACATAAGGGGTTAATTTTTAAAAAAATGACGTTTTTGGGGGGAATTTTAAGGGTTAGGGTTAGGCTAACCCTAACCCTTAAAATTAAAAAAAAATGACTTAGGGTCCCCCTTCCCAGGGGGGGCCCTATTTTTTGGGGAATTTTAAGGGTTAGGGTTAGGCTAACCCTAACCCTTAAAATTTTTTTTAAAAATGACGTAGGGTCCCCCCTCCCGGGGGGGGGGGGGGGGGGGGCATTTTTTTTGGAATTTTAAGGGTTAGGTTTAGGCTAACCCTAACTCTTAAAATAAAAAAAAAATGACTTAGGGTCCCCCCTCCCTACCCGTCATAACCAGCCCGGGACCAGCTATGGGGGCTTGTAGGAACAGAGTGGAGGGGCCAGCTCTGGTGGCCCCCCACCATGCAGCCTACAAGCCCACATAGCCTGTGTGGGCCCGGGCTCTTCTGCCCCCCCTAGGCTTTGGGGAGGCAGGTAATTGGGGGTGCGGGGGTTAATGGCAAGTCACCCGCTAGCTGCAGGTGACTTGCCAGCCCCCAGCCTTGTGAACTGGTACAGGGGTCTCATGGACCCCTTACCAGTTCACAAAGGGTTAACAGTAAAATAAACACACAAACACAGAGTAAAATTATTTTATTTGAAAAAAAATATTTTTTTTTTTCTTTACTCACCTCCGATCGTCAGCTCCTCTGTCCCTCGCTGATCTGATGACAGAAGCCGGTGATCGGCAGCCAGAGGAGGAGGGGAGGCAGGAGATCAGAGGATCTCCTGTCCCCTCCTTCTCAGGCCACCGATCACCGGCATCTGACAGCTGAGAGGCCTGGAGAGATCGAGCGCACATGGAGGTGAGTAAATGTCATTTTTATTTTTTTAAATTTTTACAGGAAAAGCCAGCGGCCGCAAAAACGGGGGGGGGGGGGGGCCTACTCCGGGCTCTCCCCTTCCTCCGGAGGAGCCCCGACGGGGGATCGGAGCCCCCCAGGGTGAAGAGGAGACCCGGCCAGTTCGAATGAGGGGTCAGATAAGTGTTTTTTTTTACATTTTGCAGGTGCTAGCAGGGGGCAAAGCCAGGCACGTACATTTTATGGTACGGTTTACGGTTGGAGAGGCAGCCACGTAAAATTTACGTGGCTGGCAATAGAAGGGTTAAACAACCACCTCTTTGTTCATAGGGCATTCCTCGGTCTGGAGAGTCAATTTATCATGAAAAAATTTCTTTACATGTAATTTCCTCACGAATTTGTTTATATCTATAAATACCCCAAACTTGTCAATTTCTTTAGGTGGGGCAAACTTCATACCCTTATCCAGTAAAATTAGCTCCTTCTGTGATAATGTAACCGAACTCAGATTGTATATCCCTTCCCCTATTGCCATCTTGGCCTTCGAGTGCTTCCTCCTTCCTCTCCCTACCCTTGATTTTCTCCTTTCCGCTTTAATGATCTCATTTCGTCCCTTTGGTTTGGACCCCCCCTGTCTTCCAGCGGGGTACGGTTCTGCCATATATTGCTCTGGGATCATAGGGCGTCGCCCTGAAAAGGGGTCATAGGGGCTGTGGGCTCTCCTCATAACGGTAGAAACCTGTTATTGAATCTACTCATAGGTGGGCTGGTTCTCCGTTGAAAACTGGATCGGTTAGGCCGATGGGGGGATGGTGACCTTTTGGCCCATGTACCCCGTCCCCATCTACCCCGTGGAGTCCGGTATTCAGTTCTTCCCGGGGTCCTAGTAGTCATTGGTGGGCGTGAGGTATACTCCCCACTAAAACCTGGAGCAGATGCTCCGTTATCCATTCTCCCCTTAGTATGGCCCATATGCTGAGAGAATGCCATTCTCCATGTCGGAGTAGGGGGTAATGGGGGGGGGGGCCCGTTTCTAACCACTCTTGGCTCATTTCTCCCATTTTCTCTCAAAGATGGTTCTATATTTGGCTCCGATTTTTGCCATTTAAAAACATTTTTAGAACCATAGTCTTGCTGATCCCTTTTTTCCTAAGTTTTCTTGTCCTTATTATCTTTTCCTCTTTTCTTAGTTTTTCTTTGAGATCATCTGATCTTTGTATAAAGTCAGTAGTTGTACTAAGAGGCAATAGCCTTTGATCCTATTCCCCCCCCCCCTTTTTTATGTCCCTTTTTTATGTGCCTTACCCCCAAGATGTAGTTTGCAAATGTGAGGCCAATTTAATGTATTGTTTGATTTTTATGAAATATTTGTGTGGTCCCAATAGGAGTCCCCTAAATGTCTCTGCCTAGCTGGGCGAGTTTAATATGTGTCCTTCTGGCGGTCCTCTCTACCGTCGGGCTGGGCTGATTGCATAGCTGTGTGCTTTAAGGTTCTTTTGAGCATATCCTTACATAGATATCCACCTGCGCTATCTGCTCAGATGGTGGTTACGGTTTTAAGCGCCGAAGCTGCGCAGTGAGTGTAGCCCAATAATGACAAGTTGATACGCACCGAATGGATACGCCATTTCCGTAAAGCGCATGGCGGAAGCAACGTAGTATGCGTATCCTATTAAAGAGATGGAGGTACGCTGTTTGCGCACTGATTGGATACGCTTTTCCAGTAAGCGGCAGAAGCTATGATGGAGATTGAGGAGGTTTATGCCAGTTTCGTAATGAGAACTGGTGGTGATGCTGCCGCGTAAGAGGTTATGTGGCAGCTTTCTATTGGTCAGAGTGGGCGAGTTCGCATTGGCTCACTCTTTTCCTAGCTCACTAACGCATTATGGGACTTGGAACAATGTGAGGCCGTGCACGGCACGCCCCCGTAGACGGCGCTCGGTGGGACCTGATAAGGTATTTAATCTCTGTTTCCGCCATGCCTGCCAGCCTTGAGAAAGTTGCCTGTCGGGCAACCTCCCGACAGGCAACGCCATCTTGTATCCCATCAGGCACTGCGTGTGACCCCTGCAATTTGATACCTCTAAATAAAATCCACTGTGACCAATTGCCTTCAGAAGTCACCAAATTAGTAAATAGAGTTCATCTGTATGTAAACTATTCCTTAGTATATTTACAGTTGTTCTGTCAAGGATTCAGAGGATTGTCAGAGAACATTAGTGAACAAACAGCATCACGATAACCAAGAAACACACCAGACAGCTCAGGGATAATGCAGCTCATGGATAATGTTGTGGTGAAATGTATTGCATGGTTATAAAACAAAATATCCCAAGCTCTAAACATCTCACAGAACATAGTTCCATTCATATCTGTAAATGGAAGGGGTATGATACAACTGCAAACCTAGCAAGACATGGCCATCCACACAAAATGATAGTACAGGCTAGGAGAGAACTAACTTGAGAGGCAGCCAGGAGGCCGAGGGTCAGCGAATTTTCAAAAAAGATTCGGACAAATCGCTGAATTTTCCGGAAAAATTTGTTTCGGTCTGAATGCATTCGCGGTGAATCGCTATTAAAAATGTCTATTTCTGGCCTTCCAAGAGCCTCAATAGGGTTGTAGAACATTTTGCCTTGCTGTAACACGCATAGGATGCGTGCTGGATTAGTGAAATAATATTGTAAAGAAGTATGACATGCAGATCAGAGGCATCACTATTAGAATCGCTGTCGCAGAGCGGCACAATTACAGAGCCTTGAGGTGGCATCAGCATGTGGAGCCCATATATTGCCTGAAAGACACACCCTGGACTTGGCAGCAGCATGTGGAGCCCATTTATTGCCTAAAAGACACACCCTGGAGTTGGCAGCAGCATGGGGAGTCCATATATTGCCTTAAAGACACCCTGGAGTTGGCATCAGCATGAGGAGCCCATATATTGCCTAAAAGACACACCCTGGAGTTGGCAGCAGCATAAGGAGCCCATATATTGCCTTGTAAAACACACCCTGGAGTTGACAGCAGCATAAGGAGACCATATATTGCCCGAAAGACACATTGGAGTTGGCATCAGCATGGGGAGCCCATATATTGCCTTGAAAAACACACCCTGGAGTTGGCAGCAGCATAAGGAGCCCATATATTGCCTGAAAGACACATTGGATTTGGCAGCAGCATAGGGAGTCCATATGTTGTCTAGAAAACTCACCCTGGAGTTTGCAGCAGCATAAGGAGCCCATATATTGCCTGAAAGACACATTGGAGTTGGCATCAGCATGGGGAGCCCATATATTGCCTGAAAGACACACCCTGCAGTTGACAGCAGCATGGGGAGCCCATATATTGCCTAAAAGACACACCCTAGAGTTTGCAGCAGCATGGGGAGCCCATATATTGTGTAAAAGACACCCTAAAGTTGGCAGCAGCATGGAGAGCCCATATATTGCCGAAAAGACACATTGGAGTTGGCAGCAGCAGCGGGAGCCTATATATTGCCAGAAAGACACACCCTGGAGTTGGCAGCAGCATAAGGGGCCCATATACTGCCTGAAAGACACATTGGAGTTGGCAGCAGCATGGGGATCCCATATATTGCCTTAAAGACACCCTGGAATTTGCAGCAGCATGGGGAGCCCATATATTGCCTGAAAAACACATCCTGGAGTTGGCAGCATCATAAGGAGCCCATATATTGCCTAAAAGACACATTGGAGTTGGCAGCAGCATAGGGAGCCCATATATTGCCTGAAAGACGCACCCTGGAGTTTTCAGCAGCATGGGGAGCCCATATATTGTGTGAAAGACACCCTACAGTTGGCAGCAGCATGGGGAGCCCATATATTGCCGAAAAGACACATTGGAGTTGGCAGCAGCATAAGGAGCCCATATACTGCCTGAAAGACACCCTGGAGTTTGCAGCAGCATGGGGAGCCCATGTATTGCCTAAAAGACTCACCCTGGAGTTTGCAGCAGCATGGGGAGTCCATATATTGTGTGAAAGACACCCTAAAGTTGGCAGTTGCATGGGGAGCCCATATATTGCCTTAAAGACACCCTGGAGTTGGCATCAGCATGGGGAGCCCATATATTGCCTGAAAGACACACCCTGGAGTTGGCAGCAGCATAAGGAGCCCATATACTGCCTGAAAGACACCCTGGAGTTTGCAGCAGCATGGGGAGCCCATGTATTGCCTAAAAGACTCACCCTGGAGTTTGCAGCAGCATGGGGAGTCCATATATTGTGTGAAAGACACCCTAAAGTTGGCAGCTGCATGGGGAGCCCATATATTGCCTTAAAGACACCCTGGAGTTGGCATCAGCATGGGGAGCCCATATATTGCCTGAAAGACACACCCTGGAGTTGGCAGCAGCATAAGGAGCCCATATACTGCCTGAAAGACACCCTGGAGTTTGCAGCAGCATGGGGAGTCTATATATTGTGTGAAAGACACCCTAAAGTTGGCAGCAGCATGGGGAGCCCATATATTGCCTTTAAGACACCCTGGAGTTGGCATCAGCATGAGGGGCCTATATATTGCCTGAAAGACACACCCTGGCTTTTCCAGCAGAATAAGGAGCCCATATATTGCCTGAAAAACACACCCTGGAGTTGGCAGCAGCATAAGGAGTCCATATATTGCCTGAAAGACACACCCTGGAGTTGCCAGCAGCAAAGGGAGCCCATATATTGTGTGAAAGACACCCTAAAGTTGGCAGCAGCATGGGTAGCCCATATATTGCCCTAAAGACACCCTGGAGTTTGCAGCAGCATAAGGAGCCCATATTTTGCCTGAAAGACACACACTGGAGTTGGCAGCAGCATGAGGATGCCATATATTGCCTGAAAGACACACCCTGGAGTTGCCAGCAGCAAAGGGAGCCCATATATTGTGTGAAAGACACCCTAAAGTTGGCAGCAGCATGGGTAGCCCCTATATTGCCCTAAAGACACCCTGGAGTTTGCAGCAGCATAAGGAGCCCATATTTTGCCTGAAAGACACACACTGGAGTTGGCAGCAGCATGAGGATGCCATATATTGCCTGAAAAACACACCCCGGAGTTGGCAGCAGCATAGGAAGCCCATATATTGCCTGAAAACCACACCCTGGAGTAGGCAGCAGCATAAGGAGCCCATTTATTGCCTGAAAGACACATTGGAGTTGGCATCAGCATGGGGAACCCATATATTGCCTAAAAGACACACACTGGAGTTTGCAGCAGCATGGGGAGCCCATATATTGTGTGAAAGACACCCTAAAGTTGGCAGCAGCATAAGGAGCCAAATATTGCCTGAAAAAACACCCTGGAGTTGGCAGCAGAATGAGAAGCCCATATATTGCCTGAAAAACACACTGTAGTAGCAGCATAAGGAGCAACCATGTACCAGCTACTACCATGCACCAGCCATTGGTGGGTGGAAATCCTGGCTGACCCATGCCTGATTCATTTCACAAAGGTGGGTAATTCCAAATTTTTTGTGGACAGACAAACACACAGGGCAAACTATGCTAGTTGCGGCCACAAATCAAGTTTGGCTGCCCAGAAGTCCAGCGGATCCTCAAGGTGCATTGGTATGGTCATGTCAAGGTATGACACGACCTGCTGGTTCAGGTCCTGCTCCAGGTCTTCCTGCTGCTCATGAGTAGCCTCACTATGCGGGTGAAGAAAGCTACTCATTAGTGACTGTAGACTCAAGCTGCTGCTGATGGAGCTGGTACTGCTCCTGCCACCCCCCCAGTAGCCATGGCAGTGGAAGGTGAGCACATAGGGCCCCCCCGAGTCAGACCTGCGAGAGTATAGACGATGGCGCAGATAGGCATCGGCCAACTGACTACGTAGAATGTCTCTGTAGTAGGTCAGTTTGTCCTCCCTCTCAGTGGGTGTAAAAAATGCCCCCATTTTGTGCCGGTAGCCAGAAGTCATCCCTGCGACAATTCTGCGGTCACTACGCAAGCACGTGAGCATGCATCGTGCCATTTGTGCAAGTGACTCGGAGGGACAACCTGTCTCCATCTCCACTGCATACTGCCACGGTGTGTCTGGGTCCATACTGCCTTCCTCACAACCCTCTAGCTCCTCTGGTTGCTCATGCTCCTCCTCTCCTGTCAGATGACTAGATAAATCACCCATTTCGCCAAACCTAAATTGTGCTTTACTGTGCCCCTCCCCCTCATCTTCCTCCTCCTCCTCCAGTTCAGCTCCCACGCGGTTCATGTGGCCGTGAGATGTAGGCACCATTTCTCCAGTGCCCTGACCAGCCATGGTTTCCAACATGTGTTGTAGTGGAATCACGTCGTTCATCCCGTAATCCTGGTGACTGACAAATAAAGTGGCTTCCTCAAAGGTCCTGAGCAAATGGCAGGTGTCACGTATGAGCTGCCACTGGTTTACATTGAAATGACACAGCAGAGTCCCCCTATCTGCTTGGATCATCAAGAAATCAGTGATGGCTTTTCTCTGTTCGTATAGTTGATCCAACATATGGAGGGTGGAATTCCAAGGGTTGGAAACATCGCAAATCAGACTATGTTGAGGGATACCGTTCTGACGCTGTAGCTCAAGAAGGGTGTGCTTAGCGGTGTAGGAGTGGCTGAAGTGCATGCAAAGTTTCCTTTCCGTTGTTAGGATGTCTTGCAGATGGGGGGAAGACTTCAGAAAATGCTTGACAACTAGTTTAAAACATGTGTGCCATACAAGGCGCATGGCTCAGGCTTGTCGCAGGGCAGACAAGATGTTCTTGTTGTCAGTCACCATGGTTCCCATTTGCAGTTTTCGTGGAGTAAGCCATGTTTTGATTTCTTAATGAATGAATTTTAGGAGCTCCTCCCCTGTGTGACTCCGTTTGCTAGGCAAACCATGTGAAGCACAGCGTGACACTGCCGCGCCCTGCACAGATGGTAGGCTGGAGGGGCACTGAGACTTGACCATACAGTGGAGTCTGAGGAGACAGCGGAGGATGGGGAGGCGTAGTCGCACAGTGTCACAGGCATAAAGGCCTGGGAGCGTGGAGGCCGAAGCGGCATGACCTGTCCAAGTTGCTGTTGTGGCTGTGCAGGAACCACATTCACCCAGTGGGCAGTAAAGGACATGTATTGTCCCTGACCATAGTTACAGCTCCAGACGTCGGCGCTGCCGTGCACTTTGGTGCACACCGACAGGTTCAAGGACTGGCCCACTTTCTGTTCAACAAATTTGTGCAGGGCTGGTACTGCCTTCTTTGCAAAGAAATGACTGGGACTCTCCTCCTCGGCACAAGCCATCAGTTCTCTGAAAGGTGCAGAGTCCACCACCTGAAAAGGGAGGGACTGCTGCACCAGCAACTTGGACAGGAGCACATTTAGCTTCTGCGCCGTAGGATGAGTGGGCGCATACTGTTGTCTCTTGGACATGGCTTGGCTGATGAATTGCTGGCGGGAGGAGCAGGAGCATCTGGAGCTACAGAGGATGAGTATGATGCACAGCTACCTTCGGCTGAGGTGCTGGAGCCTTGGCTGGCTGAAATTGGGAATGGAGTGCCACTGGGTGACGCAGCAGGCTGGACCACCACTTCGGAGCCTCGGTTCTCACAGGCCGCTTTATGGTGACGCTGCATATGTTGCCGCAGAGCTGTGGTGCCAACATTGGGGCCCTGGCCACGCTTCACCTTCTGCCTACACATCTTGCATGTGGCCAGGTTACCCTCCTGCAGATGCTTGATGAAAAACTGACACACTGCAGAGTAGCTAATTTTCCCACCAACAGTCCAGACTAATTCATGGCTACTGCCGCCAACTCCAGGTACCCCTGCTCCACTACCTCCCAGGAAGGTAGCCTGCCGCACAGCAAGAAGTCTACCCTAGCCTTGTTTGGCTCCAGACTTTCCAATTCTGCCACCATGCTGACTGCCAACCATGCTACTACCTTGATGCCTCAGCTGCGACCCTCTTCTCCTGATGATGATGAAGCCCCTTCTTCACCCGGTCATCAAGTGTGATTGGCTGACTGTCCTCTATCAGATCGTCCTCACTGAATAGTGGAGCTGAACCCAAAGCATAAGATAGTCGCTGGGGGGGGGGCATAGGACAGAGACAATGGAAGGACAGGGACTGCTCCCAGGCCATGCCAACTCAGGGTTGTGTCCAAGGAACTTACCGACTGTTGACTGGGGGTGTCAGATGTCACTTGTGATGAAGTGGATGACCGCGTTAACCAATCGATGGCGGCTGATGCGTTGCTGGTTGAGACACGACCGCTAGTAGATACCAGGAGATCAGGCCTCTCACCGTAACTTCTGCTGCCACTCGCCCCTAGTCTGCTGCAACCTCTGCCTGATGAATCTAGGCCTCTGCCACTCCTCTGTGCACATCCTGGCACTTCTCTGCTTGACATTTTTACTGCGTTTAGGAGGGGAAAAAATATGCTACACTACACTTAAAAAAGTATTTTTTGAACAACAGCAAGTGTGTAGAAAAGTTAGAGCAACATAGGCAGACACTGTAGCTAAAAGCTAATGCAAAAAGACACTGTCAGGTGGCCTTAAATAGGATGCCCCTGTTCAGAGTTAAATGCACTACAGGCAGTTTTAAAACATGGTTTTGTTTGAAAAACAAAAGCGATATAGGCAGGTGCTCTAACAAAAGATAAAGGCAAATACAATGTCACATCATGGGCTGCTATGGGATGCACCCAGTGAAAGTGAAGCACTACAGAACTTTTAAAATGTGGTTTTTGTTACAAAAGGAAAAGCTAAATATGCAGGTACTCTTTAAGACAAATGCTAGCACGCTGAGACACCATGGGCTGGCATGGGATGCCCCCAGTGAAAGTGAAGCACTACAGAACTTTTAAAATGAGTTTTTTGTTACAAAAGGAAAAGATAAATATGCAGGTACTCTTCAAGGTCAAATGCTAGCATGCTGTGACACCATGGGCTGGCATGGGATACCCCCAGTGAAAGTGAAGTACTACAGAACTTTTAAAACATGGTTTTTGTTACAAAAGGAAAAGCTAAATATGCAGGTACTCATTAAAGACAAATGCTAGCACGCTGTGACACCATGGGCTGGCATGGGATGCTCCCAGTGAAAGTGAAGCACTACTGAACTTTTAAAACGTGTTTTTTGTTACAAAAGGAAAAGCTAAATATGCAGGTACTCTTCAAAGTCAAATGCTAGCACGCTGTGACACTATGGGCTGGCATGGGATGCCTCCATTGAAAGTGAAGCACTACAAAACTTTTAAAACATGATTTTTGTTACAAATGAAAAAGCTAAATATGCACGTACTCTTTAAGGACAAATGCTAGCACGCTGTGACACCATGGGCTGGCATGGGATGCCCCCAGTGAGAGTGAAGCACTACAAAACTTTTAAAGCGTGGTTTTTGTTACAAATGGAAAAGCTAAATATGCAGGTACTCTTTAACCCTTTAAGTGCCAAGCACGTAACACCTATGGGCTGGCTTGTCCGGGCCTTAAGTGCCAAGCCCGTAGGTGTTACGTGCTTGACTTTCCCCGCTGTTATTTAAAAAAATAATGTAAAAAAATACTCACCCAACCCCTCTATGGATCCGGCCGGGTCTCCTCTTTAATTTGGTGCCATCCGATCCCCCGTGGGGGGACACTTGCTTACCTGCGGTCGCGCTGCCTCCCGACAGGTCTCCTCTTTACTGGGGGGGCCTCCGATCACCCCCCAGCCTCTTCTGTGGCGAGGAGAGGGCAGAAATCGCCCTTCCCCCACTTCCTGAAACGCGACTGCTTGTGATGTCACCAGCAGCCGGCTTCTTAAGTCCAGCACCCGAGACAGAGAATCAGTCTGCTCGGGTGCTTGGAGGAGAGAGCTGGGGAGGAGGAGAGGGCTGAGATCGCCCCCCCCTCCCCAGGCTCTCTCCTCCAAATACCCGAGCAGACTGTCATCGCAGATCGCCGGGATCGGCGGTGAGTAAAGTAAAAAAAATAAATAAATGACATTGTTTTTCTTATGTCTCTGTGTGTTTATTTTTACATTTAACCCCTTGTGAACTGGTAAGGTGTCCATGAGACCCCTTACACCACTTCACAAGGCTGGGGGCTGGCAAGTCACCTGCAGTAGCCGTTAATCCCCGGCACCCCCATTACCTGCCTCCCCAAAGCCCAGGAGAGCCCGGGCCCACATAGGCTATGTGGGCTTGTAGGCTGCAGGGTGTGGGGGCCACAAAAGCTGGCCTCTCCACTCTGTTCCTACAAGCCCCCATAGCTGGTCCCGGGCTGGTAATGCTGGGTAAGGGGGACCCCATTTCATTTTTTGGGGGGATTTTTAAGGGTTTTTTTTTTCTTCCATACTTATGTTTATTGAGAAAAGAAAATTTTGACAATAACAGTTTGCATTTTGTGATCATGTAACAATGAGAATGCAGATATCAACATATAAGGAACACATTTGTTACATAAGTTGAAGGGGGGGGGGAGGAAAAGAAGGGAAGGGGAGGGGAAGGGAGGGAAGGGGGGGGGTGGGGGGGATGAGAGGGGGGGGAAGGGAGGGGGGGGAAGGGAGGGGAGGGGGGGGGAAGGCGGGCACATACATATAATTTGCAGTACAAATAATGTGAAGGGGACCGTTGTCACATGTCATCTCAGCGTAGGGCAGTCAGTTACAGAGGTAAAATTCAGAGTTGCTCATAATGTACATTATTCAGAAATGTTCTCGAGGGAATAGCTTCTAAGACCAGTTGCCAGTGTTCTAGCCGACTGCTCCGATTTATACGTTAAGAAGTCATTAACCTAGCATTAGGAGAAGAGTGCACTTCTCCGCTTCCATCCTCAGTACATCTGTCCCATGTGTCAAGAGCAGGTTCCCTGAGTTAGACAGAGCCGACCGGCCCCCTAGAGATCCCCAACCCCCCACCCCCTCCAGCAGGACAGGTGACACCCAACAAACACCGACAACTCGACAAAACAAGAGAGAACTACGAGAGCAAGAGGAGGAGAGGAAAGAACCAAATAGACAAGGAGGACCGGATCAGGAGGTACAGGAAGGGGAGGGGGGGGGAGAGCAGTAATAGGGATCTGGGGGAGCCATGACGGCAAGGAGGGGGGGGGGGGAAGAGAGGGTATATTGGTAAGAAAAAAGGGGGGGGGGTAGAGAAACAAAGAGGGGGCGGGAAGGGGAGGGGAGGTGGGGGGGGGGGGTGGAGGGAGGCAGAGACGGTGTCAACCATCCAGTCTCAACCTTCCATCGACCAAATGCTCCCCGTGCCCCTGACTATGCCCAGCTCCTGGTCAGCCCCTCCACCACACCAAGGGACTCGGCCGAGTAACCGCTCAAGAGGGGAATTCCCTTTTGTATTCATCTGAGTCCCTAAACACTTGCCAGATCGTCCAGACATTCCTAAATGCTTCCAGCCTATCCTGTTTGGAGTATAGGATCTCTTCCATTGTCTCAATGTGATTTATCTGTCTGAGCCACTCCGCCATTGTAGGCACATTTTCAGATCTCCATTTTCTAGGGATCAACGTTCTGGCAGCATTCAGTAGATGGACAGCTAAAGGACCGTATCCAGCAACTCCCCTACCATCTGCTGTCCAATTAAGCAGGTATCCCGCCGGGTTCCACTCTAGCTCACATCCCAGTATTTTCCCTATCAGAGCATGAATTTTCTCCCAGAACACTTTAATTTTGGGGCAGTTCCACCAAATATGGAGCATATCTGCGCCTTCCCCTCCACACCGCCAGCATCTGTCTGGGACCTCAGGGAAGATACGGTGTAAGCGCTGTGGTGTCTTGTACCACCTAGAGATGATTTTGTAATTGGTTTCTTGTAGCGAAGAACCTACTATGCTTTTGTGTGCCCCCTGATATATGGAATCCCATGCTTCTTCATCCAAGCTGATCGACAGGGCTTCAGACCATCTCCGTTCCCACGGCTTCTCCTCATCTCCCACTGAGGACAGCAAAAGGCCATAAGTCCAGGAAAGCAAGTGTTCCTTGGGGCCATTACCCAAACAGGCTCTCTCAAAATCTGAGAGTGGTTTATCCACCTTGCCTCTCAGTTCTCCTGAACTCACAAAGTGCCTTAGCTGTAAATATGAAAGGGTGGGGACCGGGCCTCCTAATCTTTCCTCTAAGGCCTCCTTACCCAACACTTTAGCGTTGTGGAAGATCTGTGCTGCCCTCCAGGGTCTGTGCAATGTGCACGTTCTCAGGAAGGACCTCTCCATACCTGGGGGAAAAAGTGGGTTATCTGTGAGGGGGGTCAAAGGCCCAGGCAGCGACACCAAGTCTCTGTGCTTTTTGGAAACTACCTCCAGGACCCCGATAGTGGCCCCTATAAACGGGTGCCTCCTAACTAACTCCGGGGCATGCGCTCTCCCCAATGTACCTATTGCCCTCAGCTTCCCTCCACATACCGCGTCCTCAATTGCAACCCAGTCCTTCTTGTCCCTACATGTCTGCCATTCTATGACCCTACTAAGATGTATAGCCCGTGAGTAAGTTTCAATACAAGGTACTCCTACACCACCTCTATCCTTCGGGAGCCTCAGAATGGAACCCTTGATTCTGGGTGATTTATTGCTCCAGATAAATTTTGAGAACAGTGAGCGCACTCTCTGCAGAAACCACCTTGGCATGCTGATAGGGATGCACTGCAAAAGGTATAACAGCCTTGGGAGAACATTCATCTTTAGGACCGCGATCCTTCCAAACCAGGATAACTTTAGTTTGTCCCATTTCACCAAGTCTTTTCTGATTTTGGTTTCCAAGGGAGCAAAATTAAAGTTGAATAAATGTTCAAGAGAGGTAGGAAGCTGAATCCCCAAGTATCTGATACTGCCTGATACCCAGCGAAATGAGAAAGACCGCTCCAAGACAGCCACCTCTGCAGAAGGGAGGCCCACACCCAAAGCCATGGATTTGCTATAATTGATTTTTAAGTTCGAGATCGTCCCAAAGCGCGTGAATTCCTGGAGTAGACTAGGTATGGATACAGTTGGATTGGACAAAAAAAACAACATATCATCTGCATAAGCAGCCACTTTCCTTTCCCTGTCCCCAATCGAGATTTCCTTAATATCCACATTCAGCCTCACCTTTCGCAAGAATGGTTCAAGCGAGAGCGCAAACACCAATGGGGAAAGGGGGCATCCCTGTCTTGTTCCGTTGCGTATATCAAAGGAATCTGAGCTTGTATTATTAACCCGTACCTTTGCCGCAGGATTGGAGTACAGGGCCAAGACCCGGTTCAGGGCCCTGTCACCCAACCCTATGTGCCGCAGCACTGCTTCAATCCATCGCCAGTCCACCCTGTCAAATGCGTTTTCAGCATCTGTTGAAAGCATTACAGTTTTAACTTTATGATGGGTTACCCACCAATGGACATTCAAGGCCTTGATCGTGTTATCACGAGCCTCCCGGCCCGGGATGAAGCCCGTCTGGTCTTGCGCAACCAGTTCCGGGAGGAGGCCTGCCAGTCTACCAGCCAGGGCCTTAGCATATATTTTTAAGTCAGTGTTAAGCAGTGAGATTGGCCTGTAATGTTGACAAATCTCAGGGTCCTTCCCCTCTTTAGGAATAACCACTATTTGTGCCTCTAAAGTGCGCAATGGAAGCGAACCTGACTTGGCGGCACTCTCAAAGGCCTTAGCCATATGCGGTAGCACTTGGGGGGCGAATTCCTTGTAATATAGCTAGGGAAGCCATCAGGCCCGGGGGCCCTTCCTGGTCTGGTCTGTTTAATTGCATTCTGTAACTCCAAGACAGTGAGGGGCGCCTCAAGGGCATCCAAAGTGTCCTTGGACAGTTTGGGCATATCCACCTCTGCCAAATAGGCCTGCATTCGTCTCAACATTGTCTCTTTCTGTCCTTGAACCGGCAAGTTATAGAGATTAGAATAGTATGTTTTAAACGCCTCCGCGATAGCTTTATTGCGCTGCTGGAGCACCCCCGCTGAGTCCCTAATACCACTTACAGGGGTCTTGCCAAGTAATGGGTTCAGGGCCCTGGCCAGTAAGCGGCCCGGCTTATTGCCCTGTTCATAGAAAAGTCCGTTTCTAAAAGTGAAAGCCCGCCCTGCAGCCGCCGCCAGCGCCTCCTTCAGTTCCTTCCTTGCGTCAGTCAGTTCTGTCAGGCACTGTTCTTGTAGGGATTGTTTATGCTTTGTCTCCAGTCTAGCTATTCTAGCCAATAAACCCTCCAACCTTGCCCCTCTCTCTCTCTTCAATCTGGAGCTCTCCTGAATCAAAATCCCTCTCATGGTACATTTGTGTGCTTCCCACACTATCATTGGGTCCATATCAGTTTGATTCTCTCTGAAATACAGTTTAATCTGCGTTTTCAGCCTCTCCACCACCCTAACATCTTTTAGAATGCCCGGGTTCATCTTCCAATTCCATTCTTTCTGATGAGCTGAGTGCAGGGACAGATGGAGGAGCACCGGGGCGTGATCAGCAAAAGTTATATTGCCAATCTCCACAGCCTCTATTTTCTCCAAGTCTCTCTGGGAGAGGAAGATATAATCTATTCTGGAGTATTTAGAGTGAGTGTTGGAGTAAAATGTGTAATCCTTTCCTTGGGGATGTAGGAGTCTCCAGGTATCAACCACCTGCGCCTGATGCAAGGCTTTTTTAATCCGCTTCAGAGCCCGGTAAGTGATGGTGGATTTCACGTCTGAAGTGTCTATCAATGGGTTTAGGGCACAATTGAAGTCCCCCCCCATAAGAAGCATCCCCTCCTGAAATGCCCTCAGCTTGTTGATAACACCGGAGAGGAAGCAGCCCTGGGATCTATTCGGAGCATAGACATTGGCTAATGTGATCGGGAGCCCGTCTGCTAACCTGCCCTTTACAAACAGGAACCTACCTTCCTTATCTACTAGTTCCTCTGTCAGCTGAAATGACAAGCTCTTATCTATGAGAATAGAGACCCCTTTTGTCTTAGAGAGTGGGGAGGGGGCTAGGCGGTGTGTGGTATAGTTTTTGTTGCCAAGATAAGGGATTTTCTCTGCCTGAAAATGAGTCTCTTGCAATAATGCTATGTGTACCTTGTGTTTTTTAAGTTCTCTCAGTAAGGCATGGCGCTTCTCAGGGGAGTTTAAGCCTCTTACATTGATTGACATGACATTCACCTTCATGATGTAGGTTATGCAGGCCCGTACCAGGGGGAGCACAGAGGGACAAAGAGCAGGATCAAAAGTCGCGGATTGGTCAGAAACTCCGAGTCCCAACCCAGCCCCCCCCTCCCCGGAAGTGAATTAGAACAGGCAGGAGTGAGAGGGAATAGGAATAAGAAGGAAGGAAAAGAAAGAGAATATGAAGGGCCACACACGAGGACAAGACACACACCAAAGAGAAGGGACGAATACCAGACAGGATAATAACTGTGGAATCAGATAAGAGGGGACTAATCTAATAGGCCCTCACCAGATGGTATAAAATTATAACACTCCTCCACGAATGCGGTTATCGTGAAGGAGAGTAAGCCCCCACAGCCGTGAGGCTTCTATGGTTCCACCTAAAAAGGAACCTTAAATAAAAAGGTTCCTAGATTGTTAGGAGCATGGAAGGTCGGCGAAAACACCAGCATCAGGTGTATATTAAAACGAAAATAACGAAGCAACTTGCAATATAAGCCAGCAGAGAGAAGAACTTCCCACAATACTATGTTGTAAAAATTCCCAACTTCAAGCTCGTATGAACAGAGTAGGCCAGTCTTGAGTTTAGTGAATCGTGCTACATGTATCTTCCAACTCTCCTCCTACGCCTCAAACTTCGCCTAATGCACGCAAGCATACATTCAGTGGCCCCCACCCCAGCACCCTGGGACTTCCTCATCTTGTGCACCATGGGCCAGAGTCCTACTAGGCCATCCCCTAGGTGAAAGTTTAAAAATGAGAAGTCATCACCGTCGGACTCTCCGCAGCCCTCCCCCTAACGGGTTCCGGGGTTGCGATATCGCTAGATGGCATAACTGTCTATGGAGTGGCCGCGTCCGGAGGCATTTCCTGAATGTGGGTCACCACCCCCCGGTTTTGTAACAGGGCCACTATTCACTATAGGACAGTGCTTTCCCAGTCTCCCGTTCCCCGCCGAGGTAAATGGACAGTGAGGGCTTAGCGATCAGGGCCCGTCTCACTGCTATCTCATAGTGACCAACCAAAAACGTCGAAAGGCCCGACCGCCAAGTCATCAGCAGCCCTCCCCCTTCTAGGCCCCGGGGTATTGATATGACTAGGTGTCAGAATCCCCTACAGAGCGGCCTTCCCCATAGACATTACTCAATATGACTCGCTTTCCCCAGGTTGGCCGCGGAGCCTTTCCATAGTATAATAATGTTCCTTCCTATGCGTCCCCTGCCAGCGGAGATATGCAGACTCTTGCGTGGTTAGCTCATATATTGAAAGTTGGGATCAATAAGATTCGAGACCGCCAGCCCATCAGCAGCCGGCACCCAAACGGGCCCCAGGTATGCGATATAACTGGATGGCAGAACTTTCTGTCGAGCAGCACCGCCTATAAATGTTCCTGAATATAGGTCAGTCCCCCACAAGCCAACAACCGGACCATTTCCCATGTAGCTACTGTGCCCTCTTGTGCAGCCTATAATTGCATAGATAAACAAATAGTAAAGACTTTGTTAACGTAGCACGCATATCTGCTATCCCATGGTTGAAAGCTAATTTAAGCAAAACACAATCCCACCATCTCATCAGCAGCCTGACCACTTAACAGCTCCAGGGTTGCGATATAGTTAGATGGCAGAGCTTTCAACAGGACAGCCCCGCTTATGGGTGACTCCCGAGTCTGGGACATCACCCCCCAGGCCTGCGAGGGGGCCAATTCTTATTATAAATCCACGCATTCTTATGCAACCATTAACAGCAGAGATAACCAGATAGTAAAAGTTTCCCCACGTGCATTATCAGCAGAGATGCCCAGACAGCAACGAGTTCACAGCGCACATGTCTGAGGACCTCTATGGGCAAAACACATAACACGTAACAATCGGAATGCAACTGCTTGACGCGAGCTCCCCCACTCCGGCCGCGCCCGCCCCGCGAGGACGGAGCGCGTGCGGGCGCACCCGAAGGGGGGGAGCCCACCCCAAACCGACACCCACTAGGGAAAACCCTTGGTGAAGAATAAAAATAAGAATAAGAATAAAAATAAAAATAAGAATAAGAAGGGGGCCGTGGTTGTAACTAAGACGCAGTGAAAGCCCCTGTAACAGACAAGCATCAATATAAAAATGAGTAGAACCCAAAACATCTCACGTGAAGCCACTCAACGCAGTCCTGGTCGGAGTAGCTTAAGCTTGACAGAGCTGCTAGTCCTGATAGCTGGAAAGAAATGTAGGGAGTGCCAGGCTTCCAAGTTGAGCTTAAGGTATTAACAGCCAAGGCCTCCCCAGGCGCAGCAGTGTAGTAATAGGTGACATTCAGGCACTCACAGTTGGGGTGACGATCCCTGCGGACCGCCGTGCTGGGGGGAGCGGGGTGATCCAGGCGGGGCAAAGAGCCTCCCCAAGTCCGGGATAGCAAAGTCTCCAAACCAGTCTGGGAGGGAGAGCGGGGGTAGGTGTAATAAATCACAGAACGCAGCTAAGTCATCCGGAGTCCGAAGGGTTCCTGTTCTCCCGTTCTTGGAGGCAGACAGCGTGAAAGGGAACCGCCATCTGTATGGGATCCCCTTTTCCCGAAGGAGCGAGGTGAGGGGCCTAAGTGCTCTACGATGCTGTAAGGTGATACCCGACAGGTCCTGGAACAGTTGTATCTCGTAGTTGTTAAACATAATGGAGTCTCTGGTCCTCGCTTTGGACAAGATTTCCTCCTTAAGCGCGAAGCTTTGTAGGCAGCAGATTATGTCCCTTGGAGACGTCTCCCCAATATTCCGAGGACGAAGCGCTCTATGAGCTCTTACCAAGTCTATTGGTGTTTCAGGCGGTCTCTCCAGTAGAGTGTTGAAGATCGAGAGCAAGGCCCCAGAAATTTGATCATGTGCCACTTCTTCGGGGACCCCTCGTATCCTTATGTTGCATCGCCGGTTCCTGTTGTCCAGGTCTTCTAGGTGACGGTGTACATTCACCATATATCTGTTGTGAGCGGTGACCACTTCGCTCACCTCCCGGAGAATCCGTCGCGTCCCGCGTTCCTCCTTCTCCACCCTCTCCACCTTCTGGGCCAGAGCCCGCAGGTCAGCGCGCAGGTCTGCCACTGCCTCCGTTATGGAGGTTTTAATTTCACCTGCGAATTTCGCCAGCTCCGTGCGGGTGGGTAGTTGGCTTAGTTGAGAGGTGAGATCAGGGTCCCCCCTGTCGGAGGCCGCAATGCTCTGTCTGTCTGGTGAGCTATCTGGGGACGGAGATGCCGCCATCTTTGAAGCACGTGAGGTCGCCTCCTCCGGCCGTTGCACACGAAACATCTCTGGGTAACTTCTAGAGCTTTGAGAGAGGGTTTGGGGGGTTCTAGATGATCTAGGCAAAGTCCCCGACCGGCCAGTCTTGCCCATGATCGCTGTGGGGTGCAGGGTCTGTTGCGAATGGGAGATCTCTCTGCGAGCTAAGGACTCACGCCGCCATCTTCTTCACCGGCCAAGCCACGCCCATTTTTAAGGGTTTTAACCCTTAAAATAAAAAAAAAATGCCCCCCCTGGGAGGGGGGACCCTATGTCATTTTTTTTTTTTTTTAATTCTTTATTTAAATTTTCAAAACATTACAGGTAAGATATCAAAAATAAGACAGTACAGGAAGAAAATAGGTCCAGCACGCAGGCCAGGTCACACAGCACGCAGGCCAGGGCATGATAGCCCCCATCAACTCCTATATCTCACTCCTACCGCATACTCGGGCGAACTCAACTCTAGTATATCACCAATATTTGGGTCAAGGATGGAGTCCTTGCTCACCCCGCTCCGGACCCCCTCCAGGCAAGTTTTGGGTTCTATTCGCCTTTTTACTGACTGCAGCCTACTCCTTGGTGCCCTGTTTGGGCAGCAGAGGCACTCCATATGTACTCTCTTTCCTTTAGCTAGTAGCTGTTTTAAGTCAGGTTTGAGTGTCTTGGTGGTGTAGAGGTCGGTCGGGGGCGTCCCCCAACCTGGGCTAGACCATTAGAATTCGCAGATAAGAGGAAAAGGAGTGAAGGGAAAGAAGGAAGCAGATGGGTTTAGGATGTGAGGAAAGAAGGGAGACACGCACGAGAGAGAGGAAATGTCAGAAGGGGAGGGGGGAAGGAAGAGAGGGGGGAGCGAGAGGACAGAAGGGTGACGGGAAGAGTAAGGGGAGGCACTTAGACCATCCAACCTGTGGCGGGGCGAGGGGAGGGCAGATGGGATCGGCGCCCTGGTTTAGGGCTACAGAGCAGCTCCCTTCTCGTCTCCATGGCTCGTCTTGGGTCTAGATTGGAAGAGGGAGGCATGGGGTTAGCTATTACTTCACTGAAGCTCGGAACATATACCAGGATGTCAACAAAATTCTGGTCTCCTCCTCTTTATCCTGGACGGCAGCCGTCAGTTCCTCCATTTCCATTATTCTATCCACTTCCCTAAACCAGTCGTTTTCTGTCGGGATGCTCTTGGTTTTCCATAATCTGGGGATCAGTGCTCTGGCTGCATTGATTAGGTGTCTCAGAACTGATTTCTTATAATTAGTAATACTACATCCGGTATGGTGCAGGAGCATGAGTGCCGGACAGCACAGGACTTGTGAGCCTGTTACCATAGACATGGTCTCCGAGATTTTTGTCCAGAATGACGTAATTTTGGGGCAAGACCACAGAATGTGGAGCAATGACCCCTCCTCTGATTCACATCTCCAACATACAGGTGAGGATCCCGGGAAGATGTATGCCAACCATTTGGGGTATAGTACCATCTGGATAAGTATTTGTAGTTAGTTTCTTGAGTTTGTGCAGAGATTGATGATTTGATTTTTTGGTTAGGGAGAAAATGTTCTTCCAGTCTTCTACCATGAATTTTCTACCTAAATCTCTTTCCCATTCCCCACAGAAAGCAGGAACCGAATCCCGTTCTTCTTCTAGAAATTGATAGACCTGAGAGATTACCCCTCTCAGGGGGGTCTCCGCAAGTGGCCAGCATCTCAAAGAGCGTAAGGTCTCGACCCAGCAAGTTTTTGGGCGCCGCCTTCTGGAGAAAATGTTGAAAGAGCAATAAGTACCAAGGGTCCAGTTGAGGGCTGTTCCATCTACTCCTTATTTCCTCAATGTCGCACCAGTCCCGGCCTCTTACGAGTCCCTTGCCCTGATCGTTCCCAGGTCCCCCCAGAGCCCCATTGCTTGGGCCTTCTGTCTGAGAGGAAATTCGGGGTTACCTACTACTGGGATCAGAGGAGACGGCCAAGGTGAGATTTCCTCTCTCCCTCTAACTCCATCCCAGACGTCGAGGGTAGCCTTAATCAGCGGGTTAGATCCTGCCCATCTGCTTGAGGTTGCTGACGACCATGTGATCTCCTTTAACAGGGTTCCCGTGAATCCAGCTTCCACTTTAACCCATTTCTTGGTGTCTCCGTTCCTCATCCAGTCCACTATTCTCTGCAGGTGGGCTGCCTGCCAGTATTTCTTCAAGTTCGGGACCGCCAGTCCCCCCCTGGTTCTAGACCGCTGTAGTAGTGTAAATTTGATTCTTGGTTTCTTATTCGCCCAAATGAAGTTTATGAATATTGTGTTCAGGTTCCTGAAGTAGCTTGCTGGTATGTGGCATGGGAGGGTTTGGAACAGGTATAGGATTCTAGGTAGGATTGTCATCTTTATAGCGCTCATTCGTCCTAACCACGTGAGTGTGAGGGTGCCCCATCCCAATAAGTCAGACTTGACTTTGTTGAGCATTGGAATTAAGTTGTACCGGAAGATATCACCGATTTCACTCGGAATTTTTGTGCCCAAATAAGTCAATGCAGATGGGGTCCATTTAAATGGGAAGGAGGATCTAATAGGAGACAACACGGCTTCTGGCAGTCCCACATTGAGCGCTTCCGATTTGTCAAAGTTGATTTTAAAATTGGAGAGCTTTCCAAAGGTTTTGAATTCTTTCATAAGGACCAGGAGCCCAATCGTTGGGTTGGAAATGAAGAACAAAAGATCATCCGCGTAGGCAGATATCTTATGCTCGACTCCCTTCACATGGATTCCTTTAAGGTCTATGTTGTTTCTTACATGCCTCAGGAAGGGTTCCACCACCAGGGCGAAGATAAGAGGTGACAAGGGACATCCCTGTCTGGTTCCATTAGCTATCCGGAAAGGCGAAGAGAGGTGACCGTTTATTTTTACCCTAGCCTGGGGGGTAGAATATACACTTAGGATGTATTTGAGTGCCCTACCCTGGAGAACAACATGCCTCAGCACCTCGGACACGAAGTTCCAGTCCACCCGGTCAAACGCTTTTTCAGCGTTTGTGGACAGTAATATCATTGGGGAATTGTCTATTTGTGATCTGTGTATCAGGTTCAGAGTCCTGGGGTGAAACCACATTGATCTCCATCAATCAGGTTGGGTAGGTATGTCGCTAGGCGATTCGCTAGGATTTTAGTGAACAATTTAAGGTCCACATTCAAAAGCTATATTGGACGGTAGCTTTTGCAACTCAGGGGATCTTTTCCAGCCTTATGTATTACTGTGACGTGGGCTTCTAGTGCTTCCGTTGGGAGCAATACGGGCTCGTCATCTCCTGTGGTCGCATTAAAAGCTTGGAAAAAATGCTTGTTCAAAGTGTTCTCAAATTTTTTGTAATAGGCGATAGTTAGTCCATCTGGACCAGGCGATCTACCGTTTCGGAGATGCTTTTATTGCTTGATGCAATTCAGCTTCCGATATTGGCTCTCCTAGCCAGTTAATGGCCTCGTCTTCCAGTTTTGGCATACCGGAAGCTACTAGGTATTGTCGCATTTGAGACAAGTCCCTCGGGGTGTTCCCCACCCCCTGAGGTCTCAAGTTATACAATGCGTGATAATATTCTTGGAACACTTTGGCAATATCCTCTGTTTTGTGATGTTTCTGTTGCTTTGTGTCCTTTATTGCTTCAATGAAATTGAGGGACTGTTGCTTCCTCAGAGCTCTGGCAAGAAGCGAACCGCTTTTGTTTCCCCTTTCGTAATAGAATCGTTTACATTTCTTTATAGCGAATGCCGCCTTTTTCAGTAGCAGGGAGTTTAATTGTTCTCTGCAGGAGGTTAACTCCTGTAAGGTGTCTCGTATCTGGGATACTTTATGCCTCTTTTCAAGAATTTGAATTTGCAAGAGTAGGCGGTCCCTGCTTAGTGTGTGTGCTTTTTTCAATGTGGATGCGTGTTGGATGAGAATTCCTCTTATCACCGCCTTGTGTGCTTGCCAAACGGTCATTGGGGATACTTCCCCCGAGCAATTCAGTGTAAAATAATCGGTAAGGGCGGTCTGGACTGCTTGGTCTGTTACCGGGTCTTTTAACAGGCTTTCGTTTAAACGCCATGTCCACTCTCTTTTGCTTTTTTCCGTTGTGGTCAGGAGTAACCATACAGGGCTGTGGTCCAATAGGGAAGCCGGTCCTATGTCAGGATTAGCCACTCTGGGTAAGAGGCTATGAGATATTAATATATAGTCCAGCCTCACATAAGTCAAGTGGACTGTCGAGAAATGCGAGTAGTCTCTAGCTTAGGGTTGAGAGTTCTCCAGGGATCGCACATTTGTAGTTTATGTAACGCCTGCTTCACCTTTCGTAGTCCTCCGTACGGTATAGATGACTTGCCAGTTGATGAGTCAAGAAGTGGCTCCAGGGCAATGTTTAGGTCTCCTCCCAAGAGTACCTTTCCCTCCTGGAATTCTGACAGCTCCGACAGGAACCTCAAGAGGAAATCTACCTGGCCACTGTTGGGAGCATATACGGAGGCCATTGTATACATCTCTCCCGATATTGTTCCTTTAATCATTATGTATCTGCCCTCACTATCAGCAGAAGTTTCCAGCTTCTGGAAGGGGACATCCTTGGCTAATAGTATTGCCACGCCTTTGGATTTAGAGATCGGGGAGGAGCTTGCGTACCATTGGGGAAAGAATCCGGGAGACATCCTGGGGCAGGCGTCTCCCCTGAAGTGCGTCTCCTGAAGGAAGATGATCTTGGCCTTCATCCTTCTTAAATCCGAGATCACCGCCGATCTCTTCTCGGGGATATTGAGGCCTCTACAGTTCAGGGACACAATCTTCAAGAGTGTCTCCCAGGGACCCCGAGGGTCTCCCGCCCCCTCCCCCACCCCGGCAGCCGACATCGTCAAGAACCCGGTGTGCAATGCAAGGTAAGCAGCAGTCCAGCGCAGTGAAACAAGAAAAAGGTTCAGGAAATGGGGGGTGGGAAATGAGAGGTAAGAAAGAGATAGCAACAAGGAGAACAAAACTTTCAATTCCGGAGAGAACTTAAGAAAATCCTTAGGCTGGCAGGATTGTTAGTACCGACTTCTCTAATATAGGAAAGTCTGGCCACGCGTTTCCCGGGGGAGTCTCCGGAAGCTTCCCTCGGGAAGTCACACGAGCCTCTGGGGGAAATGGACACCAGGCGAAGATGAACCAGAACCATGTGGGTTGTTGTTACAGACGGTTTCTACTCTTCCATCTAGGCTACCCCCCCTCATAACACATTAACAGTAAAACAGCAACATTAACATTGTATAGGCTCAGGGAACAAGGCATTCCTATTAATAACTTATACCCTATGTCCGATGGCTCCCCTCTGCTTGTACGCTATAACAGCCGTCTCCTCAGGGCAGGTGCCCCCCCTGGGGCGCAACCCAGATCTGGCGCAGACTGATTATATTTCCCTCTGAAGAGGGTCCATGAAAATTATGCTCCCACAATAGATCCCTCAGGTGATACGGGCCACGATCTCTCAGGCCCCCACACTCTCAGCTAAGGGGAATGCTCCGATCCACAGGACCGCCCGTCTCCACAAAGTGGAGAGAGCATCTAGAACATGACGAGACACTGCCCCACTCCCACACAGGCAATCCCCCCCCCCCCCCCCCGGGGCGATACCATGCAGGCCGTACGGTCCGGATAACCCCCTGGCGCGCGCCGCGCCCCACCCGCGGACCAATTCAGCCCACGAACTGGGCCACGGGGCCAACCAGGGGGGCGCCCCACACGGCACCCCCCCAAACAAGAGCCCACCACCGCCCACCAGATACTTCGGGTCAGGCGGGGGCCCAGGTCAGAGGGAGGAGGGACCCCCGCACAGGAGGAAAGGGCCACAACCACGCCCCGGGGGGCGACCCCCCCCACCACGGCTTCAATTTATGGGGAACGCGTCATCAACCCAGGTTCAAGCCCCCCCCCGGGCGGGAGCCCCACGAGCCCCGAGGGCGGTCACACGAGACGCGGTCGACAGGGCCACCGAGGCACAGCCGGGGACACCCCCCAGGGGCAGGGGCCCCCGAACAGACGCCAAGCCACCTCGCCGCGGGGGGCGGCCCCACCCGGAGGCGGGCCCCACCGGATAACGACCCATCAACCATCCAACGGGACCATACGATGCCGAGCGCCCCAACCCCCCCAGACAGAGAGAGAACACCAAACACCTGATATATCACTTATCAACTTCTATATATGCAGGAACTGTGATTAGCAAGCACAAAGGGAAGAAACAGGAGCTAAACTATCGTAAACAGCGTCTAACCATAGCTCTGCAATTTTGTGTGTAACTAAATGTCGTCACCTCCTATCTAACGTCCATGTGGCCGGGGTCCCCCCCGTGCTCCGAACCTGGCCTCTTCTGTCCCGTCCCCGTCTCCTTGGGCCCTGCGGGAGCGGATCTGCTTTCTGGTCAATGACCGGTGCTAGCCAGTCCGGGACGGCTATGGGTGTGGTTCCCAGAAATTCAAAAAGACCCGCTAGCTGCTCCGGTGATCTCAGTGCATATGTTCTCCGGTCTTTCCGCACTAGTAGCTGGAAGGGGTGGCCCCAGCGTTATGTCGCTCCCTGCCGTTGCACGAGATCCAACAGGGGCCTCAACAGGCGCCGCATGTGCAGGGTTCTGCGGGATAGGTCCGGCAACAGAATGACACGTGCACCATTTAGATCGATAGGACCCTTGTTCCAAGCTGCTTGCATAATAGCTTCTTTGATTTGAAAAAAGTGCACTCTACAAATAACATTTCTTGGTCTGCTGGGGTCGCCGCCCACAGGGCCTAGAGCACGATGAATTCGGTCGATTTCAATGGTCTCCCCCAGGGGGCGACCGAGAAGGGTGTTGAACAGGTTACACGCCGTTGCATTTAGCTCCGTCGAGTTTACTGATTCTCCGTAGCCGAATATTGTTACGGCGGTTTCTGTTTTCCAGGTCATCTTGTTGGACCTGTAAGGTGGAGAGCATCCTGCGTGAGGCATCCCTTTCCCGTTCCAGTGTGGTAACCCTGGTCTGGATATCTGACTGTGCGGCTGTGTTGGTTTCCACTTTGTCAGACAAATCTGCCATGGTGTTTTGCATGGATGTTATTTCTCTACGAAAAGTCCCCTCCATCCTTGAAATGTAAGACTCAAAATCTGCTCTTGAAGGCAATGATTTAATGGCATCCGCAACATTACATCTCACAGATTCCATGATAACTGAGATCAGGGCTTTGGGTGAAAAAGCCCCTGGTGAATCCATGCTCCCATAATCCGCCGGGTGGTCATCAGGTGCGGGGGATCGGGATCCCCATGAGCGGTTCATAGGGGTTGGGTTGCAGGGCCCCGGTGAGAATGTGGCCTCCTGCCCCATGCAGCCATTGGAATAGGTGGGCTGCACGCTTCATGGAGCTCTGGGGCAGAGGTATTTATTGCACTCCCCTTAGGTAGTGTAGGTGAATGGGGCTGACCAGGTCGCAGGGTGAATTGGGCAACTGTTTCTTTAAGAGCAACCTCTTCTGTCATTATGCTGCTGTGTGTCTCCCCTGGCTGCCTCCCATTCTCAGCACAGTGAACCTGCGCCATTGTGACTGACACATGCTGGCCCCTGCCACCCCTCCCTCCCTCCTCACCTCCAGTCTTCGCTGCCAGTGGACCGGAGGCAGGTGACCAGCGGATCAGCTCCCCAATTGGGTCTAAGCTGTCTTCTCCTGCGCTCCCCGACACGAGCAGGGAGATCCTCAGCCTGCAGCTCTCTTCATCGGGGCCGGCTGCGGGGAAGCCAGCACCATCTTGTCCCGCGCCTCTTCGCCTCCCACAGGAACTTGTGATGGGATCACCTCACCTTCCACCGTCCGGGGAGGCTCCGGGTCCGACCCCTCCTCACCCCGTACCCGCTGCAGAGGTATGTCGGGTGGCACCGCCGAGGGATGAGGGGGCCCTCTTTCTTGATCTGGGCTTATGTCGGTCGCCGCCATTACAGGCAGGGGCGATCTGGGATTCTCTGAGGGGATAGCCCCGAAATATGAGGATATGGGAGTCCTCTGAGTGGATCTGGCTGCTCCTCTGGTCTTCTGCCTCTTGGACATGATCTTTTGGGAAGGTTGCTGTCCGTCAATTTTGTAGTTGCTGAGGGGTTAATGGGGAGCCTCCTGGGATCGTTCCTCAAGCCCTTATGTTCTGTCGCCCAGCAGCTAAAAAAGGCTTCCAGCTGCAGCAGGAGAGCAGAAGCCAGATTGATCAGCATGGGACACAGGGATGGATGGGAGGTGAGTATTAAAAAAATAAATAAAATATTTTTTCTGCCTGTTTCTGTGGTTTTTTTTTACACTTAACCCCTTGTGAACTGGTAAGGGATCCATGAGATCCCTATACCAGTTCACAAGGCTGGGGAGCTGGCAAGTCACCTGCGGCTAGCGGGTCACTTGCCGTTTACCCCCGGCACCCCAATTACCTGCCTCCCCAAAGCCCAGGGGGGGGGGGCAGAAGAGCCCGGGCCATGGCTATGTGAGCTTGTAGCCTGCAGGGTGGGGGGCCACCAAAGATGGCCCCCTTGCACCCTGTTCTACAAGTCCTCATAGCTGGTCCAGGGCTGGTTATGATGGGTAAGGGGGACCCCATATCATTTTTGGGGGGAGTTTTAAGGGTTTTTAACCCTTAAAATTCCCCAAAAAGTGCCCCCCCCCCAGGAGGGGGGGGCCTATGTCATTTTTTTTTTTAATTAACCCCTTATGTTTATAGTGTGGATAGTAGTAGTATGTTATTTGTAAATGTTATAAAGTGCAATTTTCAGTTTAGGGGGTCTCCTGGGCAAGAATGGGGGGGGCTACCAATACATATGTGGTACCGTTAAGTAAATGTTTTATTTAAAATAAAGGAGACAATTTTCTAAAAAATAATTTTTAATTTTTTTTTGTTCTTTTTACGCAAAAATATTTAAAATAATTACATTTCATGTTAAAGCCTAAACTCTGCTGCAAAAAATATATCTATAATTTTCCTGGAAATTCCTCCGAAAATCACGGTTAAACATGGCGCAGAATGGTGAAAAATTACCTGTCAACAGAGGGTGAAAAAATTTCAAGTAGACAGGCAATTAAAAGGGTTAATAGTACCTATGCATGTGGGGTATTGTTCTGCTCAGGGGATCTTTCACTTTCAGATTTAGCTTCTTTTTTCTTGTTTGCATATTGATTTTTTAAGAAAATGTGTTTTTTATTCAGTTTTTTTATTATTTTTTTGAGGGAAACCTCTTGCAACCTAAGAATTCTTCAAGCGATTACTTCTAAAATGATGAGCCCACTACAACAAGCTGGGTACGCTTAGAAAGCTTATCAAATGTTCTTTCAGGGAATATATGGTTTCTGGGGGGTATTCCAAATGTAAAGGGTTGTTTTGGTAGAAAAATTACAAGGTGCGCAATTTGTCTGCAGAGCTGAAATTTTCAAGTAAAATTACCCTTACGCACATGCTTTACTTTGGGATGTTTGACAACTCTTTCCTTGACAGTAGCTATGCATGTTGAGTATTGTTCTGTTCGGAGGATGTTGCTTTTTCAGATTGGGCTTGTTTTTTCTTGTTTGCATATTTTATTTTAGGAGTTTGATTCTGCTTTTTTATTCTTTTTTAGTGAAACTCTGTGCTACCAAAGAATTCATTGAGGAATTACTTCCAGAAAACTGCACCCATGTAAACAAGCCTGGTACACCTAGAAAGCCTGAGTTGTATACTTCCAGGGAATATATAGTTTGTGGGGGGTATTTCAAATGTAAAGGGTTGTTTTTCTTGAAAAACTGCAAGGTGCGCCTAGCACTTAGCATATTTGTATTTTATCTGAAAATCTCCTAAAGCGCTGTTTCAGTTTGGGGGAGTCTCCAGGAAAGGGTGTCCACCAATACATATGTGGTATCGCTGTAACCGGGAGAAATTAGGATTTCACACGCAATAAGATTTTATTGACAAAATTACTTTTTTTATTACAAAAAACACTACAAATTGTAAAAAAAATAGATTTTTTTTTTTTTTTTTTGCACATATTTCACTCCAAAATATTGAGAATACACCTAAAAAATGACAAAAAAGACATTTCATGTTAAAGCCCAGATTCTGCTGAAAAAAGAATATATAATTCCCTGGGAAATCCCTGGAAATCCCTTCAAAAATCACAGCTGAACATGTGGAGCGCAAAATAGTGCAAAAGGGTCTAGCAACAGAGAATGAAGAATGCTCCAGGTAGGCTGGCACTTAAAGGGTTAAAGACAAATGCTAGCACGCTGTGACACCATGGGCTGGCAAGGGATGCCCCCAGTAAAAGTGAAGCACTACAGAACTTTTAAAATGTGGTTTGTGTTACAAATGGAAAAGCTAAATATGCAGGTACTCTTTAAAGACAAATGCTAGCACGCTGTGACACTATAAGCTGGCTTGGGATGCCACCAGTGAAAGTGAAGCACTACAGAACTTTCAAAACGTGGTTTTTGTTACAAATGGAAAAGCTAAATATGCAGGTACTCTTTAAAGTCAAATGCTAGCACGCTGTGACACCATGGGCTGGCATGGGATGCCCCCACTGAAAGTGGAGCACTACAGACCTTTTAAAACGTGTTTTTGTTACAAAAGGAAAAGCTAAATAGGCAGGTGTGTGTGATCTGTATTAACACTGAATAGGCTTGAAAGATCTAATGCAAACACTGTAAACTGTCTCTCTCTGTCACTGTTACTGCCTCTCTCCTTCTCTTCCTGGCTCTATCTGTCCCTGGCTCTATCTGTCCCTGACCCGTTCTCGCCGCAATACACCACCGAAATGAGCCCCCACAAGATGGCCACTGCTTATATAGGGCTGTTACATCATCGGGGAGCCTGGCTGCTGATAGGCAGCATGTGATGCCTACCCAGGATTCCTGGACCGCAGTAAAAGGAGTTTAAGGAAGCAATTTGAGCGATCGAATCACGGCGATATTCGGATTCATTTAGAATCAAATTTTTCCTGAAATTCGTAACAGATTCGTCAGATTCGATTCACTCATCTCTAGTCACCATGGACAAAAAAAACAAATGTGACTGATAAGACCAAGGTTGACACAAAACCAACACTGTGCATTACTAAAAGAACACAATAAATACCCACACCCACAGTAAAGCATGGTGGAGGCAAAACTATGCTTTGGGGCTGTTTTTGCAGGTGGAACTGGGGTTTCAGTCAAGTTTGAAGAGAATTATGAACTGTTCTAAATAGTAGTCAATATCTGCACGAAACATGAAAAGAGAAAGGTCACCTTCATTAGAAGAATGTCAACCAAAGTTCTGGAATGCCTCAGCCAGAGCACTGACTTCAGTCTATTTGAAAATCTGTGGGTTGGCCGGAAGAGGGCTTCACACAGGAGATGGGACACTTTTCCAAGAAAGAGTAGGCATGCTGTCTCCTACCCAAAATACTTATTGCTGTCATATATTTAAAATCATTCATAGTAGTATTGGTTTAAGAATGCATATCAATGCAGCCACGCCATTTTAGTTGTTTTTTTCACCCTAAAAGACTTCAGTGTGATTTTCAATTAAACTGTACAGATTATAGGTGACATAGACAGTTTAAAAAGTTCTGAAATTATTCTTCTTGGTTTGTTTTTTTACATGACAACAACCTGCTATTTTAACAGAATTGTGTGGGCTTTTTATATCCACTGTATACTATATAGTTGAGATGATCATTTCCAGATATATCTTGATACTTCTCTTCCATGCTGAGATTCTGAGGCCACACCTGATTATCATGTCATATTATAATTGGCAACCTTATAAATTCCTCCAAGTATTGGCAAACGTAGGCCAAAAATCACCCCAGATATTCACTGTCCGCAGACAGCCATAACCATGAGCCCTGCCCCCAGGGTGTTTCTGAGCCAGTAAACAAGTATGCTAATCAGCCAAAACTAATGCATTACAGGGAAACGTGATAGGCATGAGTGGGCATTGCTACTCATAAATCAATGTTACTGAAGCTTTAGATAATGTGTCATGAGTATGTATGACCACCACAGCCATGATGTTACAAGCATTGTGGTGACCACAATTCTGGGGACCCATGCAAAGTTGTGTCTGGGGGCCCTAATCAAAGACAAGTTTTGTATAGCAAAATACAATATTAACGCACCTTGTCGTTGATGTAGACGTGTCCTTCTCATGCAATGTGGTAGCGCGAGTTTCACACACATGGGCATCCTGGCATTCTACTCCATGTGGCATCCCAAACTAGGATACCCCACTGTGTAAAACCCCATTAAATTGCCGCACCCACTCACCTAATCTTGCCCTGATGAAGCATGCGAAGGGCACGACCTCGCTATACCTTTGCCTAACAACTGGTAAATATTAGAGAGAGAGAAAATGTAAATGCTGATATATGTGGAATGATACACATCGTTATTCTTAGAATGATCTGGTTTATTTAATAACTCAGCAGTCTTGGATATAGATTATAAAACAGATTATTTAGTAGTCACTATAATAATAGTAAATAGTAGAGTCATCGGTTTGTCTTGAAATTGTGTTTAAAGTATACAATTCCAGCCTTTGTCATTTACATTCATAGACAGTTGCAATATGTTGGAAATAAAATTCTAAAAGGAATATAAATCAACTACACAAACTGGCTAGTTTCTAGGAAAGTTGTAAGAACAAGAGAAAAAAAAATCTCATTAAGAAAGGTCAGTTGTTTCACGGCACAGCACACCACATCAACACATGGCATTAATATCTTATTTGTTCTAACCCACTGGAATAGTTACGGCTATTTACTACTTGTCCTTCTCTGCTCCATACCATTAGGTAGAAAGCCAGCAATAATAGGCACTGGCCAGATGAGGGCAGCAACACTCCACACTATGATAACCAGAGTCATGAAACAGGCTACCAAAGTGGACTCAATGGGCTTCCGATTCATTCTCCATCCCTGCTCACCTCTCAGCTCCTCCAAGGTAAAGTCCAGGCAGCAGAAATTAAGTGATTCTCCCAGAAGTGAACTCCGGGGATCAGTGGAAGCTGAAGAAATAAAAGAAAATGTGGAAGATGCAGCAGAGGATCCATGCTGGTGCCTCAGGTGGCCACTCCTTCTATTTCTTGACCATCCACACCCTATGCAAAGGCGAAACTCCTGTTGCGCTCCTGAAATTCCAAGATGCTCAATGACAACCGGTGGTACAACCCTGTTATAGGCAGCTGAGAAAAAAGCCCTGCCATGATTATTGGTAGAAAAGAGCAACAGGTCACATTGAAAGCCCATCTGACGGCCCCAACGAACTAGCAAAGAGGTGAGCATCAGCCTCTGAACACTGATATTGCAGTGCACTGACCCATGTTGTTGAGGATGAGAGTCATAAAGCTCCTGATGGGTACTGGGGGACAAGATTAATGTCTCTTTGTTGCTTTCCCAGGTGTTGCTGTCAGAAGAAGAAAGAGATGGGGAAGAAGATGGAAGAGCCTTGGAATAAACTGCCTGTGTTCCTCTTAGTTCCTCACCAGGATCCTCAACTGTGGTACTCCTTTCAGTTTGTATATCAAACTCCAGGTCAGTTAGTGACCTGCTGGAAGAATTTATGGGGAGTAGAAAGACATCCTCTTCAGTGTGTCCCTCTTGACTCCATCCTTGTGTTGGTGGCTGGATACATATAGCCAATAAGGCAACCAGCCCCTGGAGCAGGCTGCTTGGAGGGCACAAGCGCAGCCCCCTCATTGCTCTGAATGTTAGAGAGGAGGCTGCATGGTTCGCTATAGCGAGAGACAAGAGCTTTCACAAAGAATGAAACTCACAAAGGCGTGGAAACGGATGCTAGTAACTGTGATCGCTCCACACTGCCTCCAAGTCACCCTCCCTCTGCTTTTCCCTCCTCCTCCTTTTCTCAGCTTATTAAAATTATTAGAGAATTGCAAGATGATGCATCACTATACTATTCATTTGGGGTTCCCTAAAGACAAAGTAGTTAGGTCAGCTTTGTGAATGGTGCTGCTACTTTGCTTTGAAACTGCTGCAGGTAAAAAAAGAAAAAAACAGCAGGTGATAGTCACTGTAAGGACTTAGGATAAAGGTTATTAAACTACACATGCATTGTGTTTTTTGCTGTTGTGTGTTATATTTTAGTTACTTTATAGAAAAAATTATTTGGAATATACATACAGCCTGAATGCAGGCTAAATGCTGACCTGCATGACTACCTTAGTATTAATTAAACACAAATAATTAATAATAGTTTAAAATCTGATGTTTATAAAGGAAACTATTTTAGTATTCTATACTATTTACACATTTTTGGTTTAATTTGTTTGGCTGCAATTATTATGTAGAAATATTAAATTCTCTAGTTATATTAACCCTCAGAAAGGGTATAACACTCCCTAAATCAACACTCCATCCAAATACTTGGTTGCACATTTTGAATGTAATCAGTTTCATTGTAATTAATACCACTCAAACTTACACCAAAGGACAATTAAAAAACAACAGGTTTAAAAAAATATTCTGAATGATTTTATGTAAAATGAAGCATTACCAGGGACCCCTTAATGCAAGCTGTGCAACCAAGGATTTTAGTGGGGTATTGAATGTGGGGGAATGGAGCCCCCTCCCTGAGGGTTAACTTTAACGTCATTCAGGTCAGTTCACTTGGTGGAAGATTGTATATACATAGACAGTCGTATCTCTTTAGAAGTAATTTACTACACTTATATAAATAAAGCATATATAAATTACTAGGCAGTCCCTTTATTTTGGATGAGATGGTCCCATTTTTGATGGTTGACACCAACTTCAACTGGGTTAGAAACCTGGATGTAGGCTGTGCCATCACTTTGGCCCTGATTTGCTTATACTTGTATACAGATGGGACAAAGTTAGAGGGTTCTCCAGTGGGACTGTTAGCTCTGCTCTGTGTGTAGTAAAAGTAGACACTGACTAGCATTGGTACAACCAATGTGTAAAAGTTAGCCATGGTAAAGTACTAATAAAGTCTATACTAACCTTTAATCCCATACAGCACTTGGCAAGGGTTACAATGGTTGAAAAGTAAGCAGTGTTTGGTCCCACAGCCTCGTACAGAAGGTAAGCATTGAGGAAGTGCCTGGCACACCCCAAATGTTACAATAAATGGAGTGGCAAGCTACATTCACTGTAATGTTAGGGAGGGTAGAGTGGAGGGCCATTCTCCAGGAGAACTGGTGGCAACATGTATACTGACACAATGCCAACTGCTGCAGGGAATACAAGGTGAGTATGTCATTGTCAGCTAGTTCCATCTGGTCACAACTGTATAGCACCTCCCCAAATCATTTTAAAGCCATTTGTTTTTTTATTTGCATGGTGAAGTTTAGTGGCCAGATGTAGAGGTTTTTAACTTTCCCCCAACTCTTTTAGAGTGTTCCACTGGTATCCAAATTGTATAGTTGACATATAGTATTGTTTCCTCACTGATAGTTGGTTGATGGCAGTCAGGTATATGGTAGGTGGGATGTTGAAAGGGGTGAGTATGCTCATACAATTTAGCTTATTTTCCTTGGGGATTTTAGTGGAAGCTTTTATCGCAAGCTGTTCTAATAGTTGCTATACATGGGAATAGACCAGCACAGATTTGCCTTATTGCAAAGGAAACCTAAGTAAAAGGAGACTTTCAATCAGGTCAGGAATAAATGAGTTAAGGGGCATGGATGACGGAGTAAGGAAGAGCTATATGTGTGACACCTGTTTGTTGTATATGCATTTCAAAAACTATCTTTGGGAAGGAAAAAAACTCAAAAGATACCTTACCCCATGGACAGCTGATCCAGCGCTGCAGTACCTAAAGAACTTGGCTTGTTTTCCTCCACCTAAAACCAATGACATGGACATTACTGGCTAGGGAGTGTGCTCCTTTCTTCAGACATATGGATTCTTTGTTACTAAAGGAGTTAAAGCCAGCAACAGAGCACTTAGACGTGCTCAAATGTGATTAATGGTCGGCAACAGAACAAGGTACTAGAGACATAGCCAGATATGGTTAGTGATCAGCAACAGGACAAAGCACTCCAGACATAAGTAATGGTTGGCAACAAGACAAGGCAATGTAGATGTGGTCAGTAGGTGAACAGAGAGCAGGGAAGTGGGTTGAAATAGTATGGTAACCCAGTAATACATTTAGCATCTTACTCTTCCTGAAAGTAGTTTTTGAATTAGCACTGTGGAGCAGCAGTGTGTGTGTGTGTGTGGGGGGGGGGGCAATGTTGTCGGGCTACAATGCCTCTCACTGCTGTAGAATTTGGATATTCAACATTTGTTGGCACTTCTCATAAAAAATCAGATAGATAAGTCTTGACAAAACTGAGGTATAATGAGGAGCACAAGTGTTTCTCGAAAAATTATGTTGGCAGGTTAGCAACTATGCTCTTAAATTTACCATTAAACTGATTCAACGCATTACCCTGCTATATTCACACTTAAGACAAAGATTACAATGAGTAAAGGTAGAAAAGCCAATTCATGTCCAGGACATGATAAAGAAAACAGCAGCAGCTTAAAACTGTCAAGACTACTGATTGAACATCTCAGATAAAATATATATCAAATATTCTAGTGGGTGGTTGGTTTAAAGGGTTTGTATTTTACCCTTGTAGGTGAAACACCCCTTTCCTATTGAAAAGTGGATCAAAACCCTGAGTAACTGTGCTCTGGGGTCTAAAAGACTCCAGGACCAGATTACAGATTGCCCTGGGGGTACCCTGATTGCTGTTGCACCTTGTGGCATGTCTTTACCCTTCAGCTGTACGCACCTTCCAGGAGCCATTCAAGTCTCCCTGTTGTGATGAGCATGCAGACCAGGGATGACGCCTCAAGCACACATGATTGGATGGGGTGGATTATGAGGAGGATGCAAGAGGCATGCACCACAAGGCCTCCAATAACCTCAGGGCAGGACGGAGAGTCTAGAGCAGCAACAGTGATGGATGGGTGCAGAGCTGTAAATTGGCGGCCACTCATTGCACTTAAGCCACCAAGTACAGCCGCTGGCAGCTCAAGGGGGGGGAAACCGTTTTCTGTTGGATCAGCCGGGCGACTACACTACACCCCCCCCGCCCAGAATGGAGTCCCCCAAAGCAGGAGTCCCCGAGCAGCACGCACCCCCACAAGGGTGGCACAAGGGACTCAACCTGACGTTCCAGTAAGTGGGTGGGTGCCAGACAACCACCAATCATTTACTTGGCTGGACTATTATTTTAAAGTAAAAAAAAAAATCCTGTATCTGGGGCCTCCACCAGATTTTGTGCCCAGGGGCCTCCACCACACTTAATCCGCACTGGATAGAGGTCTCACACACTGGGCATGGGAATAGGATGTGGACCAACACCAGAGAGAAGGAGATGCACCCTTGCATGCATAAATAGAGCTGCTTCCGGTGTGATGTACGTAGGAGGTTGGAGAGGTTTCAGGCTGCTGTTAGCCGTGCTACCTAATGGAGGTTAGTACTCACCAACACCTACTGAACGGGAGCTAGTACTGACCAACAACAACAGCAACAAGGGACCAGGAGCATCCAGATGCATGGAAAGCAAAGTAAGTAGGATGTCCTTATAATAAAGTTGGATGGTAACTATCCCAGAGATTACAACCAATGAAAATAGATTGGTGGGATTATTGAAACCTTCCAGTTTTGTTATTTACAAGTACAAAGCACTCTTGCCTGCTTCAACATCCTATCAACACAGAAAAGCTCCATATTTTGAAAAATACATTACATTGTGCATTCCACATTGTCTGGGTTTGTGCTGGGTTAAAATGGAGCTATGCTGACAATTTCTAAATAAATTGGTATGGTTGAATGGACAGTGTCAACAGGAAATAAGAAACAACATTTACATTTGGTTCGATCCCTTGTAGCCCTGATGTAAGCACCAAAAACTGAGAACATGATTTCTAAGTAGCGGCTGATGATGATGGTCACATGATGCACAGTTAAGCCGCAGCCAATCAACAAAAGAGTCTTCTCCCTCATGACTGTCAGCAGGAAAATTAACCAGATTAAAATGGATAGCTCCGGCCCTGCAGAAATCTGAAGGATAAGACTGCAACAGAAAAGTTAAATGTATTTTTTATTACGAACAGGGACTTTAATGTCTAGGTCCAGCCTAGCAAAGTCTAACCTGTGACATGGTTTCTGCCAAGCCTAAGATTCACAGAGTGATTCATTTTTTATAAGAGTTTTAGCTGGACAGATTTTCTGAGTTTCCACCACAAGAAGCAATAGAACGCTTTAAAGGGCTGATTTTGAATATGATGTTTTGCTATATATTTGGAATCCTAAACAAATAGGACAATAATTTTGAAAATGATATTGTATATTGAAAGTATTCTGGCTGGTACTTGAATTAGACCCAAAATATCCGTATTCCTGGCACAAGTACTCCGTTAAATATTTTGGCATAATGTCAAAAATCCAAACCTGAATTAATTAAATATACACACTCCCTGTTAGAGGGTAGCAGGGGATGCGGTCGCGGGCTGGCATGGATCTGCTAACACTAGGTGAGCTCCTGGATGAAGGAGCTCGAGCAGATCTGAGCGTGCTGATTGGATGAGTGGAAGCACATGTGTCGTAGGACAGGGAAGAAGTGAGTTTGTTTGGGAGACTTGGGGGGGGTTTCATACAGCGGGGCACCCCCGATCGGGGGCAAGGACCAAAACCCAGGATAGTCAAAATCCTGTGTTTTAGTTCACTTTAAAGTGGAACTTCAGTCAATTATGATCCCTTCCTTCCTGCCACCCTACGCTGGAACCTGCCTCGGCGCCAGGGTAGGGTGGCGGCATAATTGACTGAAGTTCTGCTTTAATTTATATTTATTAAAATTTATATTTTTCTCTCTGCAAACCTTGCCAAATCTTTTTGACATTTTGTAGCTTTTTAGATGTGTCATGAGGGAAAGAAAAGTGCTACAATGAGTAGAAAGGAAATTTAATCACATTCATACTGTACTTCATACTCTGCATGATTGGATTAAAAATACTAGTATTTATGCACATGCTGAGTGTTTCAAAACTCATGCCAAATGTACAACTTCTCTCTTGATTATATACACATTAGGAACTACCTCCTGCCTCACTCAAAATGAATTCCCTCGTATTCTCAGTATGAAATTATGGCATGAATTGAGATTCCCATCAATATTAAATGGCCACATTTACCTTCTTCTACCTTGACTTTCTGGAAGGCCAAGCAGGCTATTGCATACTGAAATAGGATGAAACTAAAGAAACAGGTGTTATTAAACTGTGGTGTGCTACCACTCTCAGCCTATCTGAGTGCTTATGTGGCAACCACTGGGTGGATCCCGTTACTTGATCGGCCAGTCTTGGAGCCTTCAGGGGCGGTGAAATGGGTGGTTGGTCCTCTTAAAATTGCTTGCACTGTTCAAAAGGTTGAAAACCGCTGCTTTATATCCAACCTGAAGCCTCCTTTTGTACCCCTTCTCTGGACCAGGACTTTGTATGGCTTCCCTAATACTTAGCTCCTGGAACAAGCAAAGCCTGCGCCAGACTGGGATCAGGCTGCTGGTAGCAATGTAAACTTGGCATAAGCAGTTCCATACATTTTTGTAATGTAGTACTTAAAGTGGACCAACACCCAGGATTTTGACTATCCTGGGTTTTGATCCACTTCGGTGGGGCACCCCGATCGGGGATGCCCCGCTGTGTGAAACCCCCCAGAAAGCCCCAAAAACTCACCTGTCCCCGCTCCCACGTGACCGCTGCAGCCAATCCCCGCCAACGGACAAGCGAGGTCCGTCGACGGACAAGCGAGCGTGCCCGCCGCCGCCGCCTCCCGTGCGTCACTCTTACAGGGAGCACGCCCGCGCCGGCCATTCACTAACGGCTAGAGGGATGCGCGAGCGGCGGCTCGCGCATGCGCCGCTGGATCGAGGAGCAGGCAGGGATTCCGGGACTTTCTGGGGGGTTTCACACAGCGGGGCACCCCGATCGGGGTGCCCCGCAGGCCCGATGCTGATCGCCCCGGGAATCTGATCAGCATCGGGTGTTGGTCCACTTTAATAGGATACATCATCCTTAATAAAGAAAGCCTTACCTTTACAGGAATTATATAAATGGTAATGAACCTTTCTAAAGTTCTGATTGCATAATAACACTAAGTAAACCCACTAAGGAAATCTTTTGGAATGATTACCAGCTAGATGGTACATTCCTCACATTGTTTGTAAGGCTATGCCAATGTAAATGTTAATGAAACATTAACTCTATATACCACTAGCCTTCCAGCTGCGAGTTTTATGTTGTAGCGCAATGATTCAGGGGATGTGAAATAACTTGATATCATAAACTATACGACTTAGTTGGCTGATTATCCTGAATTTTCTTTCTATTATAGGGGACCTAAGGTCAAAAAAGACTTTGGTTCTTATTATACCTGAGCCTGAAGGCATGTCAAATTAGGGTGCCCCCTCTAGTCAAGGATCCATAGAAAGTCAGAAATCAATCAAAATGACCTACCCAGTCTGCTTACCTGGCCAGTGTGGCCCCCACCTGATGCAAGCACGTAATTGCTTTTTCCCTGAATCCCTTACCTACAATAGCATTCCGCTACCTTTTTCCTGAACCTGACTTCTTGTTTAAATTATATTTGTTGTGTTGATTGTACTGTTGGGCTGATTTCTTGTGTATGACTTCAGCTAGCCTACTGACCCATCTCCTCTTGGTGCTTAAAGCGGACCAACCACATCCAACACCCCTTAGTGTCCTGGTAATGAATTTGAAAAAAATACTCAATTTTGACTTCGAAGGGAAAATTGGGGGAAAATTAGGGCAAAATGAAATATTCTTTTGGCTCTTATCTTCCTTAGCACTATTTCACTATGTCATGATGATGCTCGCACCTCGTTTTATGATCGAGATTGAGGTGAGAGACACTTCAGCTGTGCATCTGCTACTAAATGGCCTGGGAATGTTGGCAGAGCTGAACTTTTTGCCTATCTGTATATAATGTTAGAGTTGTAGGTAACCAGCTCACCACCTGTATGTACAAGATTCCTCTGGCACGGATTCAGGAAAACTCTTGACCATTTCCAATGAACGTCCACAGAAAAAAATCCAGCTTGGAGGAATAAAACTTAACCTTTACTGAAGAATCACAAAATAAAATTAGTCCATGGGAAAAAATAGACACAAGCAGCCAGTGTCAGTGGCCTGTGTGTCACCCCGTCCCCCACCACACACCGTGACGCGTTTCAGGCTAACATGAGCCCTTAATCATACAAAGTATACATGTGAAAGTTGGTTTTAAATAGAAAACAAAGTAATCAGAAAGAGTGCGCTCACCTGTCCCGCCCGACCGCGCGACGACCTGTCTGTCTCAGGTGAAAGACGTCACATGAGCGGCTCGGGCTCCCGGCGCAGACAGGGGAGATGTTAGCTCCTCCCCTACAATGATCTAAGCGACGAGCCCCCATCACAGTGGAAAGTGATAGGCTGACAGATCCTCCAATAACAGGAGGATATTAGTATACACACACACAGCCTGAGTAGTGCCGGCGCGATTACAGTTATCTACCCAGTATTTGGAGACCGGCGCATCAAAAAGATATGAAAAGATATATATTACCTCATTGTATTTAAAAGTTATGGCGGTTGTGCGGCGCATAAAGATATAGAGTATGAAAACAGCTAACAAAACTACAGATCTTACCCCGATGTTGTGGTGGGATATTAATATATATGGCGCTGATGGCGAGATACAGCATACACATTAAAAGCTTTAAAGAGGAAAATCAAACTCATTATCCCATGAGATCAAGTCCCACACAACAAACAATCACGTCCGGCCATGTAACAAGATTATAACATGTTGCCACAGACTCTATAAATGCACCTTATACAGATAAGATCGCTGGAATCATTGACGATAAAAGACATTTTTTCTCTCCCCTAATATAATTGCAAAAGAGTGATGGTGACATCGTGACTGCCCAGGTCGCAATGTAAATATTTTGGATAAAATATCAATATTTCAAAAGTGACCCCATCAAAACTTATCCCAACTAAAATTGCCTGGAAGAATAATGTTTGATCGCGCTCATAAAACAATCTCTGAAGCCTGAAACCAACCGCCGCCGTCTATATGATCCATGTCTATTACGTTTATCCACAGATCAAGGTATATTAAACTTATGAAATATACTCGCCTAAGATCATCTGAGTTGAAAAGGAGTCTAAAGCATCTACCCACCAACACCTGTGAGTTAAAACCACCAAAATCTAAAAACATATACTTCAAATGTATTGGTAGGGGTAACATTTGATTAATTCTCTTGTATAGAAAAATAGTTAAAAGCTAACTCTTAATAATTTGTGAACAAGGATATATCCAATCTATCATTTAACCCTGGAGGACACCGTGTGTCCAACAACAAGATCCATTTAGCTTCGGCTTTCAATAAAGATTGCCACGGATCGCTTCCTGTGGACCCGTCCATATACATACAATATCATCGATATACCGCGAGTACCAGAAAATGTGATCTTTAAACGGATTGCTTGCTGAAAAAATTGTGTTCTCCTCCCACCATCCCATGTATAAATTTGCTAGGGAGGGGGAGAAGGGAGAGCCCATCGGGGCCCCTTGTTTCTGTAAATAAAAAGTGTTGTTAAACATAAAAAAGTTGTGGCCCAACAAATATCTAAGAGCCATATCGATGAAAATTTTATGCTGTTGAGATAGCAAGGTGAACTTATTAAGCATGTGACAGACAGCCTTCAAACCGAGAGTATGCGGTATCGAGGAATATAACGCTGTTACATCTAGCGTCAGCCACATGCCCCCCGCTGGCCACCGTAATTGACATAGGGTCTTTAAAATTTCTGTCGTATCCTTGATATATCCCGGTAGGATGCTCACTATAGGGTTTAATTGACTATCAACCCATTGACCCAGTTTTTCATTGAGAGAGCCAATGCCTGCAATAATTGGGCGGCCCTTAGGTGGCCTATCCGGTTTGTGAACCTTCGGAAGGTGATGGAAAATTGGTGTCACCGGATGATTATTCATCAATTGTTTCGCCGTGTTTTCTGTCAACACACCAAGGGTGACCCCCTCTTTCAGCACATACTCCAGCTGAAGACTGAAAATGCCCGTGGGATCTCCTTCCAGTTTACAGTTGTATTATCTGATAACTGCCGATTTGCTTCTTCTATGTAAACCAATTTGTCCAAAATTACAATCATGCCCCCTTTATCGGAATTCCTGATTACAATGTCTTCCCTGCTTTCTAAGTCTCTCAATGCTCTTAATTCATCTTTAGAAAGATTGCCATGTTTCTTTTTTAAATCAAGAGAAGAGGATAAATCAATCAATTGTTTTTCCGCTGTTTCCTGGAAGAGTTGAATAGCGTGAGATCTCGATTGTACAGGATAAAATTCTGGATTCTTAAACTTGGGGGCTTGGTTAGTTGCTAGTTTACCTATACCATTTTCTAGTTCTAAATCGCGAAGATTGTTACACGCGCATAGTTCCTTAAATGGATAGTTTAACCAATCATAATTTGGTTTTGGTTCCGCTTGAGGAGAGTTTTCCAGCCCTTCAAACCATTCCTTATCCTGAGAGAAATGTTTTTTAAGAGTGATATTTCGGACAAATCTGTTAAGGTCCACAACTGTGTTGAAAATATTCATTTTAATTTAGGTCTGCAACAACTGATAGGGTGTTCACTATCTCTGAATTTGCAAATTGTAATACCAAGAATGTGGTTTACTTAATTACTTGCACTCTGTGCGGTTCCCAATATGTAGGATGCACTACACGCACGTTAAAAACCCGCATAATGGAGCACATTTATCAGATTAAAATGCCTTTCCCTAGATCAAATGTAGCGCGACATGTGTGTCATAAACATGAAGGGAGATCAGACTGTATACAAGTCACAGTTATAGAGCGGGTTGTGAAGAGTACAAGAGGGGGCGATCCGTGGCAATCTTTATTGAAAGCCGAAGCTAAATGGATCTTGTTGTTGGACACACGGTGTCCTCAAGGGTTAAATGATAGATTGGATCTGTCAGCCTATCACTTTCCACTGCGATGGGGGCTCGTCGCTTAGATCATTGTAGGGGAGGAGCTAACATCTCCCCTGTCTGCGCTGGGAGCCCGAGCCGCTCATGTGACGTCTTTCACCTGAGACAGACAGGTCGTCGCGCGGTCGGGCGGGACAGGTGAGCGCACTCTTTCTGATTACTTTGTTTTCTATTTAAAACCAACTTTCACATGTATACTTTGTATGATTAAGGGCTCATGTTAGCCTGAAACGCGTCACGGTGTGTGGTGGGGGACGGGGTGACACACAGGCCACTGACACTGGCTGCTTGTGTCTATTTTTTCCGATGGACTTATTTTATTTTGTGATTCTTCAGTAAAGGTTAAGTTTTATTTCTCCAAGCTGGTTTTTTTTCTGTGGACGTATTTGTATATAATGCACAAGCTCCTCTTTAACAAAAAAAAGGGCATTCTTCTTCCCCCAGTATTTAACATTTCACTCCTGATACATAAATAGTTTTTTTTCACTAGCACACTGTTACTCAGATGTTTTGGGGTATCCTATGCATTTGGCTGCTTTAGTTACTTTCAAGATGCCAGAACATCCAGAAGTTTCCCCACAATAGACTTTAATGGTATTTGGATATTCTACCAACACTACTTTTGATGTCCCTCAGTTTGAACACTGTCATATAGGTCTACCCCAGCAAAGAGTGCCATTTTCTGTATAAACTATTCCCTAGGCAGCTAAAAGGAGAAACAAGAAGAAATGAACTGCTTAACATGTAATCGGATTCTTCATATTGTTTTCTAATCTGTCTCAAATTGTAAAACACATGGGCATACATAACAAGCATTTGGCAACCTTCAAAGTAGGAATAATGTAAGCTATTTGCAAATAATTAAATGGCTCATTATCTGTGTTTGAGTTGAAATTCGTTTGCTCACGCCTAATGTTCTCCTTCCTTCCTTGTATTTTGGTTTTAAAGAGAGCAGAGAAGCATTAGAATCAATTAATTTACCTTTGGATCCAGCTTCACTTCTTGTTTGATCATCAACGGCAGGAGTGACCACAACAAAATGTAGACGGGAAATTAAAGTGGACCAACACCCACCGCTGATCGGCCCGGGAATTTATAAGATTCCCGGGCCGATCAGCTCCCTCCCCGCGGGGCATCCAAAATCGGGATGCCCCGCTGTGTGAAACCCCCCCGGACGCCCACAAACCTTACCTTCTCCCATTCCAATGGTGCATGCGCGGGCCACCGCCGCCGCCGCCGCCGCCGCCTCTCGCGCGTCCCTCTAGCAGGGCGCACACCCACGCCGGCCGTTTGTGAACGCCAGCCTCAGCTTGTCCGTCGGCGGTGAGGTAAGTTTTTTGGGGCTTTCTGGGGGGTTTCACACAGCGGGGCACCCCCGACCGGGGTGCCCCACAGAAGTGGACCAACACCCAGGATAGTGAAAATCCTGGGTGTTGGTCCACTTTAAAGGGCCTGTCCATGCAAAAGCATTAAGAATATACAACCACCTTTTGTTCCCCACAGGAGGGTCATAAAATTTAGAGGGTGCCAAAATCAAGTTCCATGAAATGCAGGTTTGGTCTCCATTTACCACCAATCACCAGAGGAACAGCCACCAGTTATATTGATTCACTCACACCCACTCCAGTCCCTGCAATGGTGGGGAGAATGTCAGACATTGAGTGCCATTAAGGAATGGAGTGTTCTTGCTATGGACACACAGCTGTTTGCCCAGTGCTCGTCCCAGTGGGGCTCCATGGGATGCTAATAGGAGATGGAGCACTATGTGATGTGAGTAATTATTATTCTGTCTATTTTTCTAGGATAGGAATAAGAGATAATGCTTATTGTAACTAATCTATGACAGGGAAGTACAGGGTATCCACTCACACAGCTTGCTACAGCTTAGCATAATTACTGTAAAATAATATTGCCATGTAACTATAGAGTGGGCCCCTCAGCCCACTCCCCAAAAATGGTGAGGAATACAAAATACTTACTCGGAGCTACTTATAGCCTAAGGTTTACCCAAGTTTTCTTTGCTTAGCAATACAAAATAACCATTATTACACTTGCTAAAATATACAGAAAATTGTACGGCATACTGTTATAAAATTTATATCCTGTTGTGATGTTTCCAAAACTGGATGTAGAAACATCTGGCCTAGTGATTTTTACCTGTTGCTGCTATCAATGGTGGGGAAGTGTCCATTTCTAGTCAGTGATAAAGACAGGGACATAAAAACTGGAGAGGTTTCTGGTGTCAAGCAGAAAATCTGACTAAATTTAACGGGACACCATTCTGGCTGTGGATTCACATTAGGTTTTCTGATCTGCACCATTGTATTTGATGGCTCAGATGATGATATACCCAGTGGTGATATAAGTTCATAGAAGTATTTAACCTTTGATTTTAGTGTATTTTATTATATTTATCACTTAATGTAGGTATATCTGAATCTGTGAAATGTATATATGTGATGTCCAGTTGGCAATACAGTAAGTAATTTATCTTTTAATATTTTGTGCATTCTTACAATTTAGTTTTCTAACAAATGCTATTAAATTTGCCCTAGCTAAACCCAGCCGCGGTCATACAAAGCAGATATCAGAGGTGTGAGGCCTAAACACTGTCCTATTATGAATTTTGCTGCATACCATGCTATTGTCCTTGTATAACCTTTCCTTAAAGGAAAAAATAGTTCGATAATACACCCTACGAAGAAAAAAATCCCACCACATTTGTTTCTTTTACAGGGAATAAGATACAGGGGTTATATTTTTTTTTTTTAAACATACTCAGTTTTTATTGAAGGGTTCAGTACAACAAAGGGAAGTACAGGGTATACATAGAGTGTCTGCATCTAACAATCCAGCAAGAATGTAAATATATAAAAAAAAAATACAGCGTATATTCATTACAGAATAGGCATGAGAAGCAGGGTTAAAATGAATGACTACTGTTAAGAATCAAGCAAGGGAATATACAGTTTAAAACAGTGTAATCAAATATATTCTCTGGGGTTCTGGATGGAGGAATGTAGAGGGGGAGAGGGGGGGATAACCCCTCACCACCCCCCACTCCGGCATGCAGGAAGCCGCCCAGTCCAGGGTAGCTCTCCTCCCTCCCTCCCCGCAGCTCTTGCAAGTGTTGAGATAGGCAAATCAGGCCTCAAATCTACAGACCGGTCTATAGTCATATTGCTGAGTGCTTAATATTGGACATGTGGATAAGAAGACACATCACAAATAACATATTTACCACAGAAGCCTCCCAGCCCCCAATTTAGGGCGACTTGGGGGGCACCCGCGGAGGGGGTGGGGGGACAAGGAAAAAGGAAGGGAAGAGCGGTTTGAGGAAGAAAGAGAGAGAGGTCCGTCTAAGCAGATGTAGCGAGCCCATATAGGGACCCCGGGGGGGGGGCGGGCGCAGGACAGGGGACAGCCCCCTGCACTATATTTAGGTCTCCTAGACAGGACCATGACCCTGCTAATCCATTGTGGCGCCATTCCTATTTTGTGTCTATCTACCGAGGTTCAGGAATCCCATAGCCTTTTGTAATGAGCAGAGTTCTTAAACATGACCCAGATCGTCCAGGTTTTGAGGTAATCCTCCATTCTATCATGTTTGGCGTGACAAACTTCTTCCATAGCCTCAACATGATTAATTTGCCTGAGCCAATCTTTGATTGAGGGGGGGTTTTTGGATCTCCAGTTTCTTGGAATCAGGACCTTAGCTGCGTTTAAGAGGTGTTGACCCAGGGGAGACCCGCCAGCCACCCCCTTGCCATCTGGTGACCAACCCAAGAGGACATTCTCCAAACTCCCATCGATAGGCTCCCCCAGTATCTGAGAGCAGACTCCTCTAACCTGATCCCAGTAGTCCCTCAACCGCGAGCAAGACCACCAGATGTGAACCAACGAGGCTCCATCCTTGCCACATCTCCAGCACACGTCTGGAACAGAGGGGAAGATAGAATGTAGGAAGCTCGGGGTCCGGTACCATCGTGTGATCAGTTTGTAGTTTGCCTCCTGCATCGAGCTACTCACTAAACCCTTATGTGCATTTCTATAGATGTTGCACCAGTCTTCTTCTGAGAAGGGTCTTCCAATATCAGCCTCCCATTTCCCTTCCCAGGGTCTAGCTTCTCTCTTTCCTAATCCTCGGATCAGTCCATAGGCCCAGGACAAAAGGTGAGCTTTGGGCCCGTGCCCCAGACATGCCTTTTCAAACTCCGACAAACCTTTCTTTAAGCTCTCCCTCATAGCCCCAGAAGCAAAGAAATGCCTTAACTGTAAGTATGTGAAAGTTGAGATCTCCCCCTCAAGCAACTCTTGCAAGCTCTGTTTATCCTTAAACGACCCGCAACTCTGTAAGTGAAAGATCCTTAGGGGCTTTGGGCCGCCACATTCATGCAGCTTGGAGAGCTGTCTACCCGGGGGGAAGGCCGGGTTATCTAAAATAGGCGTCAGAGGGCCCGGGAATGAAGTCAAGGCTTTTTTCCCTTTGCAGAGAGAATCCAGCACTAGCAGGGAGGACCCAATATAAGGGTGGTTTTTGGCGCCCATCGGGATCTCACACCTATGTAGGCTGCAGACAGTATCCAATCCCCCTCCAGTGGCTGCCTCCCCCTCAATTCTCACCCAATCTTTCTGAGGACCATTAACCTGCCAATCGACAATTCTGCTCACATGGGCTGCCAAGTAGTATGATCTTATGCACGGCAGTCCCGAGCCACCCTGGTCCTTTGGAAGCAAGAGGAGATTACGTCTGATCCTGGGTGGCTTGCCCGCCCAAACAAATGCCTGGAAAGTTTTTGATATAGATTTGAAGAAGGAGTCTGGTAGTTTAATTGGTATACACTGTAGTAAATACAGAATTCTCGGTAGAATATTCATTTTTAACACTGCCATACGCCCAAACCAGGACAATTGCAACCTGTTCCATCTCTCTAGATCCCTTTTAATTCTGACTTCAATAGGTGCAAAATTCAGTTGGAAGAGGTTGGAGGGAGAGGCCGGTAGTTGAACTCCCAAATACTTAAGGCCCTTATTTTCCCAGTTAAAGGAAAATAAACTCTGGAGGGCTTCCACCTCTGGTTTTGATACTGAGATATTCATGGCACTGGATTTGGTAAAATTAATCTTCAGGTTCGATAGTCTCCCATAAACCTCAAATTCCTTTAGTAGGTTCGGGACCGACACCCTTGGGGAACTCAGGAAAAAAAGCATATCGTCTGCATATGCAGCTACTTTTCGTTCTCTAGTTCCGATCTGAACACCCCTGATACCGCCATTCAGATCAATTTTCCTCAAGAAGGGCTCCAGGGAGAGGGCGAAAATCATCGGGGACAGCGGACACCCCTGCCTCGTGCCGTTCTTTATATGGAATACAGGGGAGGAGCAATTATTCACCTTCACTCTCGCTATGGGGTCTGAGTACAGAGCCAATATCCTATTTCTTGCCGCCTCACCTAACCCAATAAACGCTAACACCTTTTCTATCCAGCCCCAGTCTACCCGATCAAATGCCTTTTCGGCATCGGTGGAAAGCATCACCGCTTGCACCTTCTTAGCTCTAGCCCACCACTGTATGTTCAGAGCCTTTATCACATTGTCCCGGGCCTCTCTACCTGGGATGAATCCTACTTGGTCCTGTCCAATCAAGGCTGGTAATAAGTCTCCCATTCTCGTGGCTAAAACCTTTGCAAAAATTTTTACATCTACGTTCAAGAGGGAGATCGGTCTATAATTCCGGCAGTCAGTGGCATCTTTCCCCTCCTTCGGGATCACAGCAATTTGGGCCTCTAGAGCTGTGCTGGGAAGAGTACGCGAGGAGGCCGTGGATTCAAAAGCTCGAGCCATAAGTGGGGCCAGTTGGTCAGAGAAGAGTTTGTAGAACTGGGCTGGAAAACCATCTGGACCGGGGGCCCGACCTGGTTTAGAGGATTTGATGGCTTTCTGTATTTCCAGTACTGACACCGGGGCTTCCAGCTGTTCCACCACCTCCTCGGGCAGAGACGGCATTCTGGATTCTCTCAGATAGGCCTCCATCATGTCATCTCGGTCTGTCCCCCCCCCGTGGCCTGGTAAGTTATATAGGGCCGAGTAGTATCTACTAAAGGCTTCTGCAATGTCCTTGTTCTTCTGGTGTAAGACCCCGTCTGAGCCCCTGATTCCCTCAACTCTGGGCCGGGCACCCCTAGGATGCAGCGCTCTAGCCAGTAGGCGGCCCGTCTTGTTTCCCTGTTCATAGAACAAGCCACATCGCCTAGTGAAGAGCCTGCCCGATTCTCTGGTTAAGAGGTCTCGCATCTCCTGTCTTTTGGCCTCTAGTTCCTTTAAAAGCCCCAATTGAAGTGACTGTTTATGCTGTGATTCTAAGTCTGCTATCTGCCGGGCCAACCGGTCTAGGTTCATCCCCCTCTCCCTTTTGAGTCTCGCCCCCTCCTGGATCAGGACCCCTCGTAACGTGCATTTTTGGGCCTCCCAGAGTATAACCGGGTCCACAGCGCCCGTGTCATTTTCCCTGATATAATGCAAGATGGACTCTTTCAGTTTTTCTACCACTGTATGATTTTTCAAAATGCCTTCGTTTAGTCTCCAATTCCACTCCCTCCATTCCCTGTACGGCAAGGCCAGGGAAAGAAGGACCGGAGCATGGTCAGAAAAGGAAATATTTCCAATCCGTACCGCTTCAACCCTCTCCAGGTCCCTCTGTGACAGGAAAATGTAGTCGATTCTAGAGTATTTTGCGTGAATGGGTGAGTAGTAGGTGAAGTCTTTATCAGATGGGTGCATCATGCGCCAAGTGTCCACTAGCGCTAGGTCCTGTAGTGCCCTTTTTATTTGTATCAGGGCCCTATAAGATATGGCTATTTTGGCGTTTGAGGTATCAAGCAGAGGGTTAAGAGCGCAGTTCACATCCCCGCCCAGGATCAGGATCCCCTCCTGAAATTTCCCCAAACACCCAAGAACCTTCCTGCAAAAGGTCTGTTGGTCCCTGTTCAGGGCGTATATGTTTGCGAATGTAACCACCTGCCCATTAGGAAGTTTCCCTTTCAGGAAAATATATCTCCCCTCCTGGTCTTTCTCGATCGCAAGAACTTTGAGGTCTACTCCCTGAGCGAGCAGGATTGCAACCCCCTTCGTTTTGTTGTTGGGGGATGGGGCAGAGTGGCATGATGTGTAGGTCTTATTCCCCAAGTATGGTGTCTTGTTTCTTTGGAAGTGGGTCTCCTGTATCAGGGCAACATGTGCCTGGAAAGATTTAAGCTCTCTAAGCAGCGCATGCCGTTTCTGGGGAGAGTTCAGGCCTTTGGCATTTATGGACAGGACGTTTAGGCATAGAGGCCCCATGTTACGGCTTTTTGGTTAGACTGACCCCAGTCCCCGCCCCGCCCCCACCAGCCACCGGACCCACCAGACTCCGCTCCCGCACCCACGGGCGAAAGAGAGGGAAAGTGAGAAGGAATAAGAGATGGGGATGCTGGAAGATGAGGGAAAGGTAGACGACAAGAGGGCAAAGACACAACACGGGTTGACACAGACAAAAAACAGGGGGCAGACCTAAGTAACTACAGGGAATATGAGGAGGGCCTAGAGGAGACCAACTCGCTCTCAGAAGCGGTGGAAGCTACTGGGGTAACTATGCACAGGGAGGACGAACCTCCCCAGTTACCCCCCGTGCCTTGGACGAGACACCAAGACTCCAGTGGGATGAGAGTGTCCCAAGGGATTCCCTCCCACTCCACCCAAAATAGAGACCCTTCGGGGGGGATACAAGGAGGGCCGAAGAGCGGGACCCCAATGCTCTGAGCAAGCCAAGCACTAGTAGTACAGCCCAGGTATGGTCGACGGAGTCCCCACCATAGGTGCACATAGGAACCTCTCCCAATACCAGGATCCGGATTATGTGTAAAGTGCTGCCGCTACCCCCATCTCGCCTAGCCACGTCAGCTATCTCTAGGAGTCACAGGATCCTACCAGCGTGCCGCAAGAGGAGGGTGCGCGCCAATTAGCAGGCAGAGTATGACACAGCAATAAGAGGCACTCCCCCCCACCGGGCGGCAGCAGACCACTTTACTGGGCGGATGTTTTCCCATCAGCATTAGTGAGCCCCCCTCATGATTGCACAGCCCAATTTACCTATTCCAGCATGTTTGCAGTTTGTCTCGGAGCTGAGAACCAAACCCCCGGGCCCCAGTTCCCAGGAGGAGCGCGGGGGCCTGGGTAAGACATAGTCAGAAATGATCCACAAAAAATAGGCACAGCAGCCATAGTGTGGCTACTAGAGCAGATATTGTACAAATCAACATAGGCAGAGAAGCCTGCCAACGAGGCTCAGATATGCTTGTTTCTAAACATCTATGATCCAGCCCGGTAGGGCAGCATCAGCCGCTATGAGCTTAGCAGGTGTTTTGAGGGCAGCATTAATACTAAACTTCCGTCTTAAATGCTCAACCAACTCTACTTAACAAAACATCTTTGAGGCTTGTCCCGATACTGAAAGTAAAGGCCGTGGGCCCCAGCCCTCGGGAGAAGCACAGGAACTAATATGACATAAATACTGATCAATTGAACCACATGAAAGTAACTTGGCAGCTGCGACCCCGCTATTCCAGCAAGTGCCGCCTGCCACCCGATCAGGGATCTGCTGTCCCAACAGTCCACCCGGCGGCGCCCATGCCAACTATGTGGGATAGGGGTACACCGCCTAGAGGACTGGGTGAGAGCGTCCCAGATGGAGGTCCTCCCCACATTAGATTATCCAAACGTTGACATAAAAAAAACAAGAAACAGAAAGAAACAGGCGTCTAAAGTGACTATAGTGAACAGATAGGCTTATCTCTATGCGTCGGCCCGGCCAGGGTGCTGTCGTCGCTTAGCTCCGGGATCTCGAGCGGCTCCGTTCTCTGCCGAAGCGCGGAGGGGGGGTTTCCAGGCCCCTTCGCGGGGAAGCGTCACCCCGATCCGGCCGGCCCGTTCTCTGGATCAGTTGGGGGATCGAGAAGTCACCAAGCCAGTCTGGGAGGGAGATCTGAGGGAGCCGCAACAACTCGCAAAACTCCGAGAGGTCCTCTGGCGTCCGGAGGACACCTGTGCTGCCATTGCTGGTCGCGGAGAGGGCAAAAGGGAAGCGCCATCTGTAAGGTATGCCCCGTTCTCTCAAGACTGCTGTAAGGGGTCGCAGGGCTCGACGGTGTTGCAGTGTGATTCCAGACAGGTCTTGGTAGAGCTGGACTTCACTGTTGTTAAAGGTGATAGCCTCTCTGCTTCTGGCTTTGGCAAGAATCTCTTCCTTAAGATGGAAACTCTGCAGGCAGCACATGATATCACGGGGGGAAGATTCACCCATGCTCCGCGGGCGAAGCGCCCTGTGAGCTCGTACAAAGTCTATCGGGGTGTCTGGAGGTCTCTCGAGGAGGGAGTTGAAAATAGACGTTAGTGCCTCCTGGGTTTGGTCTAGCGCAACCGCTTCTGGGACCCCTCTCACGCTGAGGTTACACCGCCTGTTTCGATTGTCCAAGTCCTCTAGGTGTCGGTGAAAATTCAGGAGATGTCTATTGTGCGCCAAAATGACCTCTTTAACCTCCGAGAGCCTGGAGCTGGTGTTAGACCCTTCCCGCTCAATCTTGTCCACGCGGTGGGAGAGGGAACGCATATCCTCCTTAAGGTCTGCTATCGCTTCGGCGATGGAGGTTTTTATTTCTCCTGCAAACTTGGCCAGTTCGCTGCGGGTGGGCAGTTGGCTGAGCTGTGCAGACAGCCCCTGTTCCTCTCCGTCTGAGGCCTCCTCCTCTCTCCTGTCTGGAGAGCCGCGTGGGGAGGAAGCGTCCGCCATCTTGGGCCCATGAGTAGACGAGTCCTCCAGACGATGGCTAGAAAACATCTCTGGGAGGTTTCTGGTTCCCGTCTTTGGGGTCTGCGAGGGTCTGGGGGTCTTAGTGGGGACCCCAGATTTGTTTATACGGCCCATCTCCAAGCTGGAGCGCTGAAGTAGCTGCGTTGGTGGAGACTCCGCCGAGAGCACACAAACTAAGCTGCCATCTCGCTCCCCGGCCAAGCCACGCCCCAGGGGTTATATTTTTTAATGTAACATCCTGGTTGTACTGGGAAGAACTATTCAGCTCTGTTTCCTACGCCACCCTGGCTAAGATACCAGCTTTTTGCTATTGTAATTCTTCTGATGCGTGTCGGCTAGTTCAGGAAACAAGCAGTTAAGGGTGAGCTGTCCTCTCCTGTAAAAGTGGAATGATATGCTCAAAAACCTGTCAGTCCAAGCTGGGTAGGATTTTTTTCCAGTTGGGATGTAGTAGAAGTATGGCAATTCCTCTTTTTATGATCTAGCATGTTTTTATGACTTTTTAATATTGGATAGTTTTGTAAGAGATAAAACCGTCCATAAGGTTTTTTTCTCATACCCCCCAGGATCGATTTTGGATGGAGGTCCCACGGAACCCCCTGGGAAGTCCAATTATTAGGTAGAATATAAATTACACATACACATGGCACTGTGCATGGAGCCTGCACCCATTTTGCCATCTGATAGGTACACACACCGCTGGAGCACAGACTGGCAGGATCTTTCACAGGCTTGTCAATGGGGATCCAAATTAGCATGCCCGGATGTTGGGAATGTAGCTGGCCCCCAAAGAATACTTGACTACATGACTGGAGGTCCACTTTAATGTACAACTCTAAGTAGTCTTCTTGTTTGTTTATATTTCTCTATAGAATTTGCTGTCAAACATTGCTTATAATAGCAGTATATTGTCAGCAAGATAACTTGGAGGACACATTCTGCTGACACGTTAATAAGGAAACAAATTCTCTGGTGTATATGAGGGAAGTTTCAGAGAAGTGCAGATAACAGAGAAAAGTCAGAGGTGTCTTACTCAAATGATTAGCTGCAGACTATCTGCCTACTCTAATAAAATAAAATCTTTGCTATTTTTGTCATTTGCTCATCTGAAACTCTACCTGTCACAATATGATTTAATTAGTCCCCAGGGAGCAAATGACAAGAGCACGTCAATAGGGACATACTGGAGGTTTAGGAAACCCTAATTAACTGTAAAATTTGCACACAGCTAAAGAATCCCTTTTAGCTGTGTTAGGTACTTGCTTTTTGTGGCCGAGTGCACTTTAGTGTCTCTTGTTTCTTCTTAATGGCCTGAAGTAGTGTCAGGATGAAATCATGCTTTGGCTTTTTAGGCATGGCTTAACCTACATTACTGTGAAAGAAGACATTCAGAAAGGCCTAATCCCATGTGTTAGGATATCACCCTTCCTGAGAAGGTGTAGGTCCATGATAAGCATACATAGTACCAAACATTCTGAGATTTATGAACTGAGGTGGAGAATCTCAATCCGAAACCATCATTTCCCAAGTTTCTGGATCTATCGCCTGATTCAGACCATGACCGCAAACGATCGTTTTTTTCGGGAACTGATCTCGGTAACCAGGAAATTGTGAACCCTCATATTATTCACAGCCACAATCCAAGAAATGTTTGTTCATGCAAAAGCGGTGGGTATTTGCGTTGCGTACGTATATGGTTTAGCATTTGCAGTATTTGCAGCTAAAGTAGTTTGGGAAGCCAGGTTTTCGGCCGTAACTTGCCGTGGATCCCATTTTTTTTTTGTGTGCCGTGTCCTTGCATGGCTTTCCGGCGTAGGCTTTTTTGTTGTAACCAGCTTTTTTAATGTGATTCCTGGTAGTGCGCATGTCCTGACCTTTTCCCCCCTGCTGGCATCTAGGGCATCCCATGGTAGTCTGCATGTCCTTTCTTTGTTCCTTGGTGTTTGATGTAAATGCTTCCTTATAGGTGAGCCCTGGCAGATGGAATCTACGGAAGACAAAATGGTACAGTTAGCTGCCCATCAGGGCAGTTTCTAGGCAAAATAACGCTCAGTGCGGGAAGGAAAAAATGTTGCCTCCTCCCCACCCACCCTATGGTGCTGCTGCTGCTGTCCCATAGGTATGGGCCATGTTGTGCTCTTCCTTAGCAGCAGACAGTGCCCCCTCCACATGGCTGAAAAAGCACCGAAAGGCCTGTACCATCAACAATGGCCCTGACTCATCTGTAGATAATAGGGTGGCTGGGATAAAGTACCCCCAATGGCCTTGGCACCCAGGGCGATTGCTCTGCTCACCCTCCCCTAGTTATAGCAATGCTGCAGACATTACATTATCAGACATTACATTATATTATCTGACATTACATTATATTATATAATCTAGTTGCAAAACACCACGTATTTGCAAATACATTCGGAAGTGTACAGTACAGAACAGCCCTGCATTGTAGTAGTCTTATCAGGACACGTTTTGATTTCACTGGTCTTGATGTTCAGTCTTATATGTATATATTACAAATTCAGTATTGTGATGAGATATGAAATATATGCTTGTCAAAACATACCTTGTCAATTAGAAGGCTGCTATACATTTGTCTGCAGTTACCAACAGGGAGCTATTTACATATGACAAGCCGCTTTGCAACCATGTGCTAAATGGGTTTCCTGGCGAAGGCAGATCACACCTCCCCATGTGGTAATTGACATCTACTTACTACAAACCAGTGAATGAGACATTTTAGACACATCTCGCTTCAAAAGAAATTTAAAACATGACTTTTACAATGAAACGCCCCTGACACATGATTGGCCGCAGCCAGCATACGGCCCGCCCCCAATAACCAGTTTAAAAATGAGAGAGTTGACACAGATGATATGACATGCCAGGGGATTGCTTCCAATAAGCAGGCTGTTATCATTTGCTTTCCGTGTACCCCTCACAAGACATTATCTTCAAAAAAGATAACGATCTCTGTTATTTCTCCCTTTTATTTTATAAGCATCTTGCCATATGTGATATTTGTTTTACATGCACTGCCCCTTATGGGTGAATTAAATCTTAAAAATGTATAAAGTGGTCTTCTGTGTGCTAACCCTCTAAACCTTTAGAAGAGACATTGTATGTGTGCTAAATCTTGTGCCCTGTGTGCTTGCCTATCGCTACCAGTGTGACTTTATTGATGTATAGTCGGGCCTAGGACCTTTTCGGGTGATTGGGTATATTGACTGCATAAGGTGAGATCTTCGCTTAAAGACCTGTGTGTGTATGTAGTGTTTGGCTATTAGGGCCAGGTCCCAAAAAACGTGTGTGTGTAAACGATTGTTTGTAGTACAATCAAAATCCGTTCTGGTTTAAGGCATAAAACCTCCTTGGTTCATGACAGGTATAGTATATAATTTGATTTTGCCTGTTCATTTACTGCGATAACACAACTTCTGTCAACTACATTGTTCCATACAGTAGCTGTTATTGACATGCTGATGTGTTTTTAACATTACAAGATTTTGAAATGAAGGTGCATCCTGGGTTCATGTTGTGCATGTCAGAATGATTATTGATTTGGAAAACATTAGGTCAATTGTCTATGTCTGTGCTGAAGCTTGATTGTGATGTTGGCATGACTACTGTAATCATGATCATTAAGTTTGTGTTTGTTACTTATTTAATTTATTGCAAATTGAAAGACTTAGCCTGATAACCTAAAAATCAGAGATCACCTGCAACGAAATGATTCAATGTTTATTCAATGAGCACTCCAAAGAAAGTTAACATAGGCAAAAAAACTAAAGGCATAACAAAAGGTTACCTTTTGCCTAAAACGCATTTTTGATCAGAAATCCTATTAGTATTTTGAAGTCTGTAGCTTTTATAATGGGGTCAGACTAGCTGGAAGCAGTAAAAATATTAATTTACCAGAATGCCATTCACCTTCCCAGCAACCTCTGCTTCAGCTGGAAGAGGAACATCTAAATAATTTGTGAATTAATACATGAAACCTAAAGCACAACAAAACCCAGCACCCGCTGGCCGTGCCCCACTGCGTGAACCCCACCCGGGGTGCTAGGAATCTCTTACCTTTCCCCAGTCCAACAGTGCATTCGCAGGCTCTCGCCCAATTCTTTTGGCAAATGACTCTGATTGTTTACAATGGAGAGCAGCCACATTCCCTGCTTCCTCGGGCTGTGCATGTGGTCCACCTCTGGGATGCTCTCACTCCACATTGAAATCAATGAGAGCCCTTTGCCAAAGAATGTAAGCATGGCAAAAGGCTCTGATTGGACGAGAGCCCATGCATGTGCCATGTGACTGAGAAGAGGTGAGTTTTATTGGGAAAACTGGGGGGGTTTCACACAGCAGCGCAGAGCTGTAGCTAGCTTCTTTTGCGCCCGAGGCAAGCCCAGAAAATCGCGCCCCCCCCGCAAAAAAAAGAAAATGTTAAATAAATATAATATATATATTATATATATATTCTTTTCCTTTTGTTTTGTTTCTTGTTTACTGGATTATTTTGACATTAAGGAAAATAGGCATAAAGAATGTAGAATAGAACTGTTTAATTTTTCAGCTACATGAAATTCAAGAAGGTATGTAACTTAACATATGCACCTAACGTGACAAAGAAGTATCAGAATCATAACAACTTATAAATAAAATAAACAGTGCACCTAAACCCATCAAAAACCATCAAAACCCCATCGCTGCTTCATGGATTTCAATATAAGTCTATAATCACCCAGAACATAGAGCATTGAGTAAGGTGTGCTACTACAAATTACATATTAACTGGACATATTAAGTGGACTACAGTAACTGAAAATTTAGGATAAGTATGAAAAATGACATACAATCTCTGTCCTCTAACTAAAGCTCCTTTTGCCGAACTTTGCCCATAAATACTTAATAAAATAAAGCAATAAAGTGGATTAGGTTTTAAAGTTTAACTTTTCGTGCCTTCAATGAAGCAAATTTGTCAATAACTGCATCAAAATTGATCTGTTTTGCAATATTTTGTTCAATTGATAAGATAGACATACTGGTTAGTCTATCCTGGCCTGTTGATGCTCTGAGGTAGTTTTTAATGAGTTTCAACTTACTAAAACTTCGTTCACAAGATGCCACGGTTACTGGCAAACTAAGGAATATTCTTATACTTATTTCTATATTTGGGTAAGATTCAGCTAAATTATAGTCATGAATAAAGTGCAGGAGATCCAAACTAGACGCAGTTGCAACTGTTGGAAGCAATGCTATAGCCTGATGTTTAAAACTCTGAATCTCTGAAGAAATTTCTGCCATGTTTATATCATGGTCATATTTTTTACTCAAGTTTACTGCTGCTTTTTGAAGACTAACTGTATCCATCTTGAGAAGTGAATCGCCGGAAAGAAATTCAAAATCAGATGAAATTCCATTTAGGGCTTCATATCTCCAGGTTAAGTGTTGAACTATGGTGTCAAACACATTTTTCATCTGAATTTTGAAAGACTCTTGAGGGCTTAAAAGAGAAGATTCATCTTCACATTCATATAATTGCTGTCTTTTTATTTTTCTTTTTCGGCATTCTATAAATTCTGCAGCAAATCCCATTTCTTCTGCCTTTTTTTTGCAGTCCATGAAAACAGTGACAAAGTCACTGTCACTATCCCGCATTTCCTGTAAAGTGTTTTTTAGTCCCTGAATCATTTTTGAAGCCTGATACACAGTGGTGCCTTTTGCTTGTAGTGATCTATTAACTCTATCAATTTCGGACAATATATTGCGCCACATGCACAGGGTGCACAAAAAGTCAAAATTGATTTTTTTAAGAAGGCTATTAGCTGTTAACACAGCTTCCGGATTTTTGGTTAAAGCAACTTGTTTCAAAGCCTTTGCCACCTCGGAAATTTGTGAACCTAAAGCTCGTATTGCATTAGCTTTTGATGACCATCTGGTATCAGCATGACTCTTCAGTGATAATTTTAAAAAACTCATTAATGTATCCCAGCGGCTGGTTGATTGGGAAAAAAATTGGTAAATTTTATTCACAGTGGCAAAAAATGACACCATGTTGGAATTTATAGAAGCTGCATGAACTCCTACTAAGTTTAGGCAATGGGCTGAACAAGGAACAAAATTAGCAAATTTGTTTTTTTGCAAGATGACAGCTCTTACTCCTTTGTATACTCCTGACATGTTTGCACCATTATCGTACCCTTGACCTCTTACGTCTTGAAGGTTAAGTCCATCCTTTTCAAGCTTCTTTATTATTTCTTCAGCTAATCCACTTCCTGTTTTTTCTTTTGTTTCAATGAAGTCAATAAAACTTTCTTCTACAGCAATAACACCATTTTCATTTCGCACATATCGCACAATTTGGGACATTTGTTCTTGATGAGATATGTCAGGTGTGCAATCCAAAAGGAGTGAATAATACTTGGCTTTCTTAACCCTAGAGATTATTTCACCACGTACCTGGTCTCCTAGTAGGCCAATGAATTCATTTTGTATTGTAGGTGAAAAGTAACTCGGTAAACCTTTTTTATGAGCTGCAATGTGCTGATTTAGCTGAACATCATAATGACTTATAAGTTCCAATAGACTAAGAAATATTCCTGAATTCGGATCTTTTATGTTGCAACTTGATCCTCTAAGAGGTAAATTGTTTTGAGCACAAAACATTATAGCATCGAGTATTACTTTTAGAATGTGCCTCCATTTCTGTTTTTCACTTTCTATCGCTTTTTGTACTGAATCATCAATACAGTCTCCGCTAAACATTCTTTTTTCCATGGATTTCCATTCACAAAAACTTTGGCGGTGATTTGATGAATTCTCATGCTCTACTATACGATTAACATTTTTCCAGTCATTAAACCCTAATTTTGGAACACTAATATTTGGTTTAGTGTTTCGCTGATCAAACAGCATACATGGGAAACAAAAAATGGACTTTCTATTTTCAGAGTAAATAAGCCAGTTACGTTCAACAACTTCACCATTTGAAAGCTTTTTAAAAAACCAATCTTTTGAAAATTTTCTACCATCTTCAGATGCTGACTCTCTAAAATCTGCAGTTTTTCCTTGGTCAGGACCATGCTCAATCAGGTGGCACCTTATATTATCTGTTATACAAGGCCATGAGGGTGGATCATTAAAATTTACAATCCCTGGATAGGTACTACATTGTGAATCACAGATGTTCACCTCAGTATAAGTGTCATTTAAGGTATTCAAGGTAATAACTGGTTCATCACTCGCATGAGTAGTAGTATCATTTAAGATATTTAAGGTACAATGTGTATCATCATTGTCAGACAATAATGACGGTGACCGTGATGTATTTTCACCAATCTGCTGATTAGTATCAAGATTAGTTTCAAGTTCTGTAGACAAACTTGAAATCACGTCTCCTGACCCAGTTGGTATTTCAGTGTTCTCATCAACTGATCTAGTTTTTCCCAGCCATTTCCCAATAGATGACGACATTTTGTTGTCTTCTATTCTGGCATTTTTCCTTCTTTTACGGTATTCTGCACCACTTGGCCGTTTAGAAGTCATTGTGGGGTCTTGTTCAATAGACTATAAAAAAAAAAAAAAAAAAAAAAAAAAACACTACTCTGTAGCTACAACTCACCTAATTTTTCTAACCTCAAGACCAAGAATAACCCCAGTCACACAAAGACAATAGGGATGCAAAGATATGAGGAATTGAATACTGATACACTGTTTTAAAGGAGTAGTTCTCCTAAGGATAGGAGATAAGTTAGAGATCGTGGGGGGGGGGGGGATGGGTTCAGAGGGCTGGGGCCCCCTGCAATCTACAATGTAGGGCTCCGGCTCTCTGAATAGAGAGCACATGTCAACCACCGCACGAAGCAGCCCCTCATTACAAAATCTGTCGCAGAGCCGAAGTGCTCTGTATAACTAGGCTACTGAAGTACTGTGCTGGGGGGAACTGTATATGAGAATACGGGCGGTGCTGTCTGGCTGCAAGTTCAGCAAACAATCCAACTAATAAAGAGAAAGAGACGCACTCACCCCGACAGTTCTCTATGCGATGTGTTTATTCAACACAGACTGTAAACAACAACAATGTGAAGGTACAGCTTCCCCAAAGTGCAGTGCGCACAGCATCAAAGGCAGGGACATCTCACCCGGATGATGGTGGCTGTTTCATGCCTGTCGGCATTTCCTCAGGCCCAATGTTCATCAAGGGGCCTGAAGAAACGCCAACAGGCATTAAACAGCCACCATCATCCAGGTGAGATGGGGGATGGAGATAAATAAAAACCTGAGCAGAGGAAAACTTGTTGAGTTGCCCATAGCAACCAATCAGATCACATTTTACAGAGGCATTGCGGGTTCTGGTCCAATGAGTGCTGCATGCCATCACTACGTAATTCAGCAGGCTGGGATCTCCATTGATTTTAATGAGAGCCACCTGCTGAATTACCTAGTTACAGCTGGCGGCTCTCATTGCACCATAGCCTGCACATGCGCCGTTGGACTGGGAAGAGGTGAGTGTCTATGGGTGATCTGGGAAATCCCCCCCCCCCCCCCCCCCCGGGCATTCCAAAAGGGAATCTATTTTTTCCAAAAATATATTTAAAAAAAAAAAAAAAATTACTACAAACACAAAGCAATCGTGACAGGTCCCGAATCCCTGCCCACTCCTACAGTACCTTTCACTTGTCTGAGGGAGTGATGAACCCAGCCACCCCTAGTCACGTGGTAGACGGTGAGCAGGTGAGCCCGCGCCGGCCCTGCAGCAAAACCAACGGCCGGAGGCTGGCCGCCCAGACGGCAGGGCGGGGCTGGTACGGTCGGGGCAGGTTTCGGGGGGGGGGAGGGGGAGGCAGGACACAAAACCAATGGCTGGAGGGAGGCCGGCCAGACAGTGGGGAGGGGATGGGCGGGGAGGGGCTATTATTCAAGGGGAGCGGGACCTGTTGGCCGTGGTGCTGCAGGCACTCCCGCGGGCAGGGCTGTATTTAGTGTTCATGCTGCCCTAGGCACTTCAAGTACTGGCGCCCCCTTTTGTTAAACCGCACCTTCACCATGATTAATCGAAAAGCCAAAACCCTTAAAAATGATTCCCCAGCATCTAAAATTAATGTATTTTAAGTTTTTAGTCACTTTTTCATCATTCTTTCCCCCGCAGGGCTGCAACTCTCTTCAGGACTTTAGGATACAGGTGCCACCATCTTGACTCAGAAGCATCACACATACTGAGAAGAGGAGAGTGGGATAAAGTACAGGGGGTGGGGTTATAGCTGTGCTTTGCTCAGACAGAGCAGAGCTGGGGTCAGAAAAAGGTCAGCAGTCCCAGAATGCAGAGCAGCACAGTCAGAAGGCACTTCCTGTTTGCAGGCTGCCTGATGTTCCATGAGCCGCCATCTTGGATGTTTAAAGGCTCATAACATGCAGTAGATGCAGGTAGGATGATTTTTAATGTGGGCAATCTGTATGTACAGGGTGGGGGAAACATATAAGATAGACTCTAATTCAGGGTGAAGGTCCGGATTAATGTGAGCAATCTGTATATACAAGGTATGGGAAACATACATGATAGGCTCTTATTCAGGGTGAAGGTCCGGATTAATGTGAGCAATCTGTATGTACAGGGTGTGGGAAACATATAAGATACGCTCTTATTCAGGGTGAAGGACCGCTTTAAGTAATGTTGAGCAGGGCCGGCTCCAGGTTTATACGGGCCCTCGGGAGATAAGAGAAAAAATAGAGCTAGGCTTTCTGACACCGAGGGCAAATATTCAAAATGGCGCCCCAACCTGTTCCTAGGCCCCCCTTTGGCGTCCCCCTGACCTGCTGCACCCAGGGCAAGTGCCCCCATGCTCCCCTCTAGCTACGCCCCTGGCCAGGCCCCTTGGGTTTGTAACCATTGTAGGCCTGGCTCATTCATTTCCACCATTCGGGTTCTAGGGACACCAGACCACATTGTTGTCTTCATAAGCTGACTGCTGCTTCTTTTTAGTATTCTATATTCTAAAAGGCACCCCTCACTTGCAATGGCCACCCGTTGTGTGCTTTTATTTCTTTATTTTTTTAAACAAATAGTTGCCACTGTTCTGCAGAGCTGTAGCTAGCTTCTTTTGCGCCCGAGGCAAGCCCAGAAAATCGCGCCCCCCCCGCAAAAAAAAGAAAATGTTAAATAAATATAATATATATATTATATATATATTCTTTTCCTTTTGTTTTGTTTCTTGTTTACTGGATTATTTTGACATTAAGGAAAATAGGCATAAAGAATGTAGAATAGAACTGTTTAATTTTTCAGCTACATGAAATTCAAGAAGGTATGTAACTTAACATATGCACCTAACGTGACAAAGAAGTATCAGAATCATAACAACTTATAAATAAAATAAACAGTGCACCTAAACCCATCAAAAACCATCAAAACCCCATCGCTGCTTCATGGATTTCAATATAAGTCTATAATCACCCAGAACATAGAGCATTGAGTAAGGTGTGCTACTACAAATTACATATTAACTGGACATATTAAGTGGACTACAGTAACTGAAAATTTAGGATAAGTATGAAAAATGACATACAATCTCTGTCCTCTAACTAAAGCTCCTTTTGCCGAACTTTGCCCATAAATACTTAATAAAATAAAGCAATAAAGTGGATTAGGTTTTAAAGTTTAACTTTTCGTGCCTTCAATGAAGCAAATTTGTCAATAACTGCATCAAAATTGATCTGTTTTGCAATATTTTGTTCAATTGATAAGATAGACATACTGGTTAGTCTATCCTGGCCTGTTGATGCTCTGAGGTAGTTTTTAATGAGTTTCAACTTACTAAAACTTCGTTCACAAGATGCCACGGTTACTGGCAAACTAAGGAATATTCTTATACTTATTTCTATATTTGGGTAAGATTCAGCTAAATTATAGTCATGAATAAAGTGCAGGAGATCCAAACTAGACGCAGTTGCAACTGTTGGAAGCAATGCTATAGCCTGATGTTTAAAACTCTGAATCTCTGAAGAAATTTCTGCCATGTTTATATCATGGTCATATTTTTTACTCAAGTTTACTGCTGCTTTTTGAAGACTAACTGTATCCATCTTGAGAAGTGAATCGCCGGAAAGAAATTCAAAATCAGATGAAATTCCATTTAGGGCTTCATATCTCCAGGTTAAGTGTTGAACTATGGTGTCAAACACATTTTTCATCTGAATTTTGAAAGACTCTTGAGGGCTTAAAAGAGAAGATTCATCTTCACATTCATATAATTGCTGTCTTTTTATTTTTCTTTTTCGGCATTCTATAAATTCTGCAGCAAATCCCATTTCTTCTGCCTTTTTTTTGCAGTCCATGAAAACAGTGACAAAGTCACTGTCACTATCCCGCATTTCCTGTAAAGTGTTTTTTAGTCCCTGAATCATTTTTGAAGCCTGATACACAGTGGTGCCTTTTGCTTGTAGTGATCTATTAACTCTATCAATTTCGGACAATATATTGCGCCACATGCACAGGGTGCACAAAAAGTCAAAATTGATTTTTTTAAGAAGGCTATTAGCTGTTAACACAGCTTCCGGATTTTTGGTTAAAGCAACTTGTTTCAAAGCCTTTGCCACCTCGGAAATTTGTGAACCTAAAGCTCGTATTGCATTAGCTTTTGATGACCATCTGGTATCAGCATGACTCTTCAGTGATAATTTTAAAAAACTCATTAATGTATCCCAGCGGCTGGTTGATTGGGAAAAAAATTGGTAAATTTTATTCACAGTGGCAAAAAATGACACCATGTTGGAATTTATAGAAGCTGCATGAACTCCTACTAAGTTTAGGCAATGGGCTGAACAAGGAACAAAATTAGCAAATTTGTTTTTTTGCAAGATGACAGCTCTTACTCCTTTGTATACTCCTGACATGTTTGCACCATTATCGTACCCTTGACCTCTTACGTCTTGAAGGTTAAGTCCATCCTTTTCAAGCTTCTTTATTATTTCTTCAGCTAATCCACTTCCTGTTTTTTCTTTTGTTTCAATGAAGTCAATAAAACTTTCTTCTACAGCAATAACACCATTTTCATTTCGCACATATCGCACAATTTGGGACATTTGTTCTTGATGAGATATGTCAGGTGTGCAATCCAAAAGGAGTGAATAATACTTGGCTTTCTTAACCCTAGAGATTATTTCACCACGTACCTGGTCTCCTAGTAGGCCAATGAATTCATTTTGTATTGTAGGTGAAAAGTAACTCGGTAAACCTTTTTTATGAGCTGCAATGTGCTGATTTAGCTGAACATCATAATGACTTATAAGTTCCAATAGACTAAGAAATATTCCTGAATTCGGATCTTTTATGTTGCAACTTGATCCTCTAAGAGGTAAATTGTTTTGAGCACAAAACATTATAGCATCGAGTATTACTTTTAGAATGTGCCTCCATTTCTGTTTTTCACTTTCTATCGCTTTTTGTACTGAATCATCAATACAGTCTCCGCTAAACATTCTTTTTTCCATGGATTTCCATTCACAAAAACTTTGGCGGTGATTTGATGAATTCTCATGCTCTACTATACGATTAACATTTTTCCAGTCATTAAACCCTAATTTTGGAACACTAATATTTGGTTTAGTGTTTCGCTGATCAAACAGCATACATGGGAAACAAAAAATGGACTTTCTATTTTCAGAGTAAATAAGCCAGTTACGTTCAACAACTTCACCATTTGAAAGCTTTTTAAAAAACCAATCTTTTGAAAATTTTCTACCATCTTCAGATGCTGACTCTCTAAAATCTGCAGTTTTTCCTTGGTCAGGACCATGCTCAATCAGGTGGCACCTTATATTATCTGTTATACAAGGCCATGAGGGTGGATCATTAAAATTTACAATCCCTGGATAGGTACTACATTGTGAATCACAGATGTTCACCTCAGTATAAGTGTCATTTAAGGTATTCAAGGTAATAACTGGTTCATCACTCGCATGAGTAGTAGTATCATTTAAGATATTTAAGGTACAATGTGTATCATCATTGTCAGACAATAATGACGGTGACCGTGATGTATTTTCACCAATCTGCTGATTAGTATCAAGATTAGTTTCAAGTTCTGTAGACAAACTTGAAATCACGTCTCCTGACCCAGTTGGTATTTCAGTGTTCTCATCAACTGATCTAGTTTTTCCCAGCCATTTCCCAATAGATGACGACATTTTGTTGTCTTCTATTCTGGCATTTTTCCTTCTTTTACGGTATTCTGCACCACTTGGCCGTTTAGAAGTCATTGTGGGGTCTTGTTCAATAGACTATAAAAAAAAAAAAAAAAAAAAAAAAAAACACTACTCTGTAGCTACAACTCACCTAATTTTTCTAACCTCAAGACCAAGAATAACCCCAGTCACACAAAGACAATAGGGATGCAAAGATATGAGGAATTGAATACTGATACACTGTTTTAAAGGAGTAGTTCTCCTAAGGATAGGAGATAAGTTAGAGATCGTGGGGGGGGGGGGGATGGGTTCAGAGGGCTGGGGCCCCCTGCAATCTACAATGTAGGGCTCCGGCTCTCTGAATAGAGAGCACATGTCAACCACCGCACGAAGCAGCCCCTCATTACAAAATCTGTCGCAGAGCCGAAGTGCTCTGTATAACTAGGCTACTGAAGTACTGTGCTGGGGGGAACTGTATATGAGAATACGGGCGGTGCTGTCTGGCTGCAAGTTCAGCAAACAATCCAACTAATAAAGAGAAAGAGACGCACTCACCCCGACAGTTCTCTATGCGATGTGTTTATTCAACACAGACTGTAAACAACAACAATGTGAAGGTACAGCTTCCCCAAAGTGCAGTGCGCACAGCATCAAAGGCAGGGACATCTCACCCGGATGATGGTGGCTGTTTCATGCCTGTCGGCATTTCCTCAGGCCCAATGTTCATCAAGGGGCCTGAAGAAACGCCAACAGGCATTAAACAGCCACCATCATCCAGGTGAGATGGGGGATGGAGATAAATAAAAACCTGAGCAGAGGAAAACTTGTTGAGTTGCCCATAGCAACCAATCAGATCACATTTTACAGAGGCATTGCGGGTTCTGGTCCAATGAGTGCTGCATGCCATCACTACGTAATTCAGCAGGCTGGGATCTCCATTGATTTTAATGAGAGCCACCTGCTGAATTACCTAGTTACAGCTGGCGGCTCTCATTGCACCATAGCCTGCACATGCGCCGTTGGACTGGGAAGAGGTGAGTGTCTATGGGTGATCTGGGAAATCCCCCCCCCCCCCCCCCCCGGGCATTCCAAAAGGGAATCTATTTTTTCCAAAAATATATTTAAAAAAAAAAAAAAAATTACTACAAACACAAAGCAATCGTGACAGGTCCCGAATCCCTGCCCACTCCTACAGTACCTTTCACTTGTCTGAGGGAGTGATGAACCCAGCCACCCCTAGTCACGTGGTAGACGGTGAGCAGGTGAGCCCGCGCCGGCCCTGCAGCAAAACCAACGGCCGGAGGCTGGCCGCCCAGACGGCAGGGCGGGGCTGGTACGGTCGGGGCAGGTTTCGGGGGGGGGGAGGGGGAGGCAGGACACAAAACCAATGGCTGGAGGGAGGCCGGCCAGACAGTGGGGAGGGGATGGGCGGGGAGGGGCTATTATTCAAGGGGAGCGGGACCTGTTGGCCGTGGTGCTGCAGGCACTCCCGCGGGCAGGGCTGTATTTAGTGTTCATGCTGCCCTAGGCACTTCAAGTACTGGCGCCCCCTTTTGTTAAACCGCACCTTCACCATGATTAATCGAAAAGCCAAAACCCTTAAAAATGATTCCCCAGCATCTAAAATT